>CM030790.1:32052500-32652500 GCA_018127125.1 Rhododendron griersonianum | reverse complement strand
GTCGGCCACGCCTATTTGAGCCACAGCTGCAATACGGCTCAGCCGAAAGCACACTTCTGGCCCGCCCAGAAAATACCTCCAACTTTTGAAATTCAAAATCCAAGGCTCTTGCCTATAAATACACCCCTCCACTCAAGGGAAAAGGGCCCTTGATCACTATTATACCCTTTCTCTCTCTTCTTACTTTCACACCCACTTTTCCATTTCCAAGCCTTGAGAATGTTGTTCTCAAAAGACATTCTCTAGGCCTTTTACTCCATTTTTCTCTTCACCATTGAAGTTAGTTCCTTACTAACTTTGAGACCTCAACCACCCAATATACTCATCTACTACACACATCCATACTTCTACTCTCTTTTTCAACCTTCCGACGTCCATCCGCCTTCATCAATACCCATTCAAGCTCAAGATCAAAGGTAAAAACCAAGTTTTCTTGGGCTAGGCTCTGTCCTGGCCCTGATGGGACCTTTCTGTCTTTAGGCTTAACCTTTTTGGTCAGGATCTGACCCAAAACCTCTTTTATAAAACAAAACCAGTGTTCTGTGCAGAAGTATGCTACGCCGCGCGGCGCTTTGAAGCGTCGCACGGCGTAGTAGACTCACACGCACGGCATTTCAAAACGATATTATTTTCTTGTTCAAACTGTCTGGATCACGATCGTCTGTTGTTGGATCTTTTCTGTATACCAAAAAGTAGTCCCAAAACGAGACCATATCTACAAGCCATGTTTTAAACTCCATAGATCTTTTCAAAACAAGCAAACGTATCAAAAATGGTTTTCTTTTCATGGCTTGAAAGAATGGTGCAGATCCGAGATGATCTGACGACTGTGAGCTGTCTGAAGTTTTAAAATAACACCATGCGATGTAATGAGTACACCGTGCGAAGCTTTACAAAACAATAAAAGTTTGGTATCAAGATCAGAACCACGCACGGCGTATCAGTAAGCCGCGCGTTATAAAGCGATATGCCGCCTGACGGAAGATGGTGATTCAGACAGTCCGTTTGTATACCTTTCTTTGTTTATATTATCACCATGCCATCTTTTATCATCTCTGTACAGCAAGCACCACTAGCACGGCAACGTGTCATGATTTATCTTGTTCCTCTTTCCCTTTATGTGTTTTTAAGGTTTTCCGAATGGTATTAATCCCACCATTTAAAATGCTTAGTAGAGACCGGTTTTCACCGGGCGAGCGGGGTGCTTTTCAACAAAACCTTCCCCGCTCGTAACTTGGCTTCCGGATCCGAAATCTCAACGGTTTCGCTAGACCAAAAGGCCTTTCTTTTCAAAACAAAACCCCTCGGTTCCTTGGATCATCCACCTCAAAAAATCCAGGTGGCGACTCTGTCGAATCGCGCTTCGGGCGCGGGAGCCCACAGGCGGGTTGTTTCTGGCGATCTTTGGACTTTGGATGAGAGTGTATTAGACTGGATGGAATGGGCGTGGTGTGCAGGGTTGGGCTCTCTGTCGGATGCCGTCATCTCCGGATCGAGCCTCTTCTCGGTGCCTAGTTCCTCTGTTGTTGCAGTTCAACCCCCCCGATGCCGAGGTGCTATGTAGCTACTTTTATTCAGTGAAGGTTATCATTTGGTCATTTCTGATCGTGACTATTTATTTTATTTCCTAGCCTGGCAGGTTGTGTCAGGCAGTAGTTCGCTTTCATGTTATTACTGCTCGTATCACTACATATCATACCCCGTTGTACTATCCTTCTGCTTAGATGGATAGTGCAATGGGGGTATGATCTCAACACATATGGCAATTCTGTTATCTTATTTACTCTACCACACTCTCCATGCGGGTTGTGCATGGGTTATCGCACTTTTTCCAATCTTATTTTTTTTTCCTTTTCTTTTCCTCCTGGGGTATGCCCCTTGTAGGCTGTACATTCGGTTAGCCTTTTTAATTTCAAGCTAATTTACCAAAAAAAAAAGAAGATAAACATTAAAGCAATAAATGCGAATTGAAAATAATTAAACAATTAGTGATCAATAGAAGCAGTCAAATAAGAAATGTAGACAAAGTGCGAATACTAGCATAAATAGCATAGCGGCTAAATTCAATAGCAGATAAAGAACTAGAAACATGCAAAACCCAATAAACAAAACAAAACCACATGCTAAAAAAGAATGAGAAATTTGAAGATACGAGTATGAGATAGCTTTATCGCAAGTATTATATCATGAGATGAGATGAAAAAGACATCCAAATTTTAAGACACCATTTAATGATATAACACCATGCAAGGCCGAAGGAATGCAATACACCGATCATCGACATGAGAGGAAAGTGTGTGTGTGTGCATCCATGACCAAAAAATTCAGCAACTCAAAACAGGGTCAAGATGCTCAAGTGCTTAGGTTTATCTAGTGACTCCCCCTCAACAAGATACACCTCTCTAGGTTCGACATACAGGTCACAGATAATTAATCACAAGCTCCCCCTCAACAACATACGGTTGGTAATCAACAGAAATTCATAACCGTATTTTTACTTTTACCCCACCTCTGTTTGACACGAATACTGAGAGTAACAATACCTTATACCTTATACCCAATGCCTGGTTACTAAGCAAATGGTCCAACACGGGTGCCTTCACAAGGTCTATCCATTTTTTGACGCGAACACTTAGAGGGAGAATACCTCACCCCAATTGTCCAGTTACTCAATGAACGCCCTGATAAGCAAAAGCTAAGATATATATTTTCCTCCTTTTTTTTTCTTTCTTTTCTTTTTTTTTTTGGAATAAGCGAGGGCTCTATCAACGGAAACCAAACAAAGGTGGTCACGGCTCAGGGAAGACACAAGATAAAATGAAGCATATGAGAAGAGTGATCCCTATTTGAGAAACTGACCAGTAGCCATGAATGAGTGTACATAATGTCGAATACTCATGATTTATTAACATTCAAACATACTTGCAGTGAGAATATCATAAAAGAAGCGCAATAAAAATACGAATGAATATGTTCATAAAATCCAATGATATTCAATTACGCACCAAAGATTATCATACTCAATCCACACAACAACTCATAAAAAAAATTCTTCTTTTTTTTAAAATTTTTATTTAATAACTAAAAAAACATGAAATAAAAAACAAGGTTGAGAGCTTCTCTCTCTAAACTTAGAGAGAGAATGCACTCCCCCTGTTACAAACCCACCATGGATCCGATTCTCGGAACCTTACAAAAACCAAAACCACGGTACCCTATTCCACTTTTCAGAGATCCGATTCTGAGGTAATTTTAGCTCTATTCGGAACCTATAATGGACTGCTACTGTAGTGGTATTCCAGATCTGTTTTTCTCTTTTTCGTCTGCATCTTTCAGCAACTGGAGAAATCAACAAGAAGTTTCTCAGCCGTTCAATCAGAGAAATCAATCAGAGAAAGGGGGATATCTCGTCACTGGTCCGAATCAGAAGAGGTCAATACTCTGATCGGTCAAATTCATTCACGGATTGCGTGGTGTGGAACTGAAGGGAACTTCCGAGGGAACTTTCAGATCTACATTGGCTCAGATCGTTTCAAGAGGGTTTCAGAAATGGGCTCTCATCTTCATCTAGCAGCGAGGTAAACGGGGAAATTGCTGCTGTTTGGAGCAGTTCGATCGGCTCTAAGTGAACCCGGTTGGGCCTAACATTGGACCTGGTGCGGCGATGTGCGGTGATCCCTGATCGCCGGCGTTCGGCATCTGGTGGGTGGTGCTGACTGGGTTTAGAAAATCACCAAACTTTTGTTTGGTTTATCAAGTTCAATCAAGCTAGAGATCTCTCGGTTGGGTGTTCTCAGTTGGGTATCAATCAATACTCATTTCCTTGGTTATGGGTATGAGTTCATCACTTCTAAAATTTATCAAGTTCATCACTTCAAGCCAGCCGCTATTGCCGACCATGGTTCTATTGGAGCCGGCCACCTGTGGAAGTTCACAGCTATCCCAACCGTGGGAACATCTACGCAGCTGCCGGAAACTTATCCAGCGAGCCGGATTTCAGATCCCGAACAGTGGGTAAGGAGGTCGTCACTGACCGAATTACTAATTGCTGTCCGATTTAACTGGTTGTGGTTTTGTGAACTCGAGAGCTAGTTAGATTATTTGTTTATTGTCAATGTTGTTGCTGGACTGTTGGGCCAGTGTGCTGTTAGTTTTTGTGGAACCATTTTTTGGTTTCATCGTTCAAGCTCTGTTGAGCTTTTTTAAATACCTAGTTTCTTTGCTTCTTTAGCCCTGTGGTTGTGCATAGTATGATTGTGACCGGGGCTATCATTGATTAGATTGGAGTCTTGTGCTGATTGAAAAGGGGTAACTTTAAGGCTGCCTTTGACTAGATCGGTGGTTGGGCTGTGATTGAAAAAGGTAGCTTCTGAGGCTGTCATTGATTAGATTGGTGGTCGTGCACTGATTGAAAGGGGTAGCTTCGCTAGCTGTCATTGATTAGATTGGTGGTAGTGCACTGTTCGAAAGGGGCAGCTTGGTTCTCCTGTAGGTCGAGTGGCCACATTTTGTAGCTCCTCTTTCTGTCCCTCTTCTAGATTTTAGCGAGCCTAGGGGATTAGGTTGAGGGTGTAGTAGTCTGGATGGAATGGGCATGGTGTGCAGGGTACTTGGGAGGATAGCCTTGTCGGATGCCGTCATCTCCAGTTTGAGCCTCTTCTCGGCTTCTAGTCCCTCTGTAGTAGCTGTTCTTTTAGAAGTGGGTATTATGCTTGTTCACTGGGTTTGTTGGAGTATTAGTTTCTTGGTTTGCTTATCCCTTCTCTGGAGTTTGTGGTTTCTGGTAGTTTTTTTTTTGGGGTAAATTAGCTTGAAATTAAAAAAGGTTAAGCGAATGTACAGCCTACAAGGGGCATACCCCAGGAGGAAAAGAAAAGGAAAAAAAAACAAGAATTATAAAAGTGCGGTAACCATGCACAATCCGCATGGAGAGTAAGATAAAGTGTCATATGTGTAGAGATCATAGCCCCGTTGAAAACATGTAATGAAATGAAATGAAAATGAACTACTACCTGACACAACCCGCCAGGATAGGAAATAAAGTAAATAGTTACGGCTAGAGATGACCACATGATAACCAACACTTAGGAGAACAGCTACCAAGTAATACGGCTTCTAGGCAGTCTGAACGGCTACTACAGAGGAACAAGGCATCAAGAGGTTCGAACCAAAGATGACGGTATCCGACAAGGCCCCCTGCTAAGAACCCTGCTCACCACGCCCAATCCTTCCGGCCTAATACTCCCTCATCCAAGCCTAAGGCTCGCCAAAACCACCCACTGAAACTAACTACCCAATATCCTCCTTCTCCAAGGCTGGGCTAAAAAAACCAAGAACCTAGTACTCCATCAAGCCCAAAGCTAGCATAATACACACTCTTCAGAAATCAACTACTACAGAGGGACACGGACCGAGAGAGGCTCGAACTGGAGTACTAGGCCGGATGAGGGAGTATTAGGCCGGATGGAATGGGCGTGGTGTGCAGGGTGGGGCCTTCTTTCAGATGCCGACATCTCTGGTTCGAGCCTCTTCTTGGTGCCATGTTCCTCTGTAGTAGCTGTTCAGCTTTCCTTGTTGCCGTATTGCTATGTTGCTGCTTGTCCGCAGTGTTGGTTATCTTTTGGCCATCTCTGGTCGTGACTATTTCACCTTATTTTAATTCCTAGCCTGGCGGGATGTGCCAAGTAGTTGTGGTAGTTAAATTTCAAGTTATTACTAATAGTATCACTTCATATTATTCCCCGTTGTACTATCCTTTTGATGGATAGTACAACGGGGATATGATCTCATCACACATGGCACTTTTGTTATGTTATTTACATTACCCTACTCTCCATGCGGGTTGTGCATGGGTTATCGCACTTTTTTCAATCTTCTTTTTTTTCTTTTCTTTTCCTCCTGAGGTATGCCCCTTGTAAGTTGTACATTCGGTTAACCTCTTTTAATTTCAAGCTAATTTACCCAAAAAAAAACACGAAATAAAAACGAAAAATTAAATAAAACTATGAAACTCAATTATGCCATCCACAAAATAAAAGTTCAAAGCTTCGAACTAACCAAAAAGAAACACACCTCCTTTTTTTCTTTTGAAACAAAACCAAAAAAAAAAAATTTGTTTTTGTTTTTGTTTTTAATAAACAAAGAAGGTTAAGAAATTAAGCATAAGAAATAAATAACCAAAATACTTCATAGCTCTAGGTAAAAGATAAGAGTGAAAGTCAACCTAGACTATAAAAATAAGAGCAAGCCTAAAAAATAAGGTCAACCCTTTTGGATGATCCGTTGTCATCTAAGGGATTGGAAGGCAAATCTACATGAGTTTTCAAATCCAATTTTCTTACCCAAATAGGTCTAGTCTTGACCTTCTCAAATTTCTCAACAATTTTAGGCACATGTTTAGACATTACATTCGTATACTTTTCATGAGGAATCACCCTACGCTTAGGCTTTTGGGTTCTATTAAAACCATAACCAAAATATTTACACCTATCCCCATTATGATTGACAAGATGATATTGAGGCGGAGTTTTAGGGTAACCATGGAGCTTAAAACAATTAGGTCGAATGTGACCCTTTACCCCACAAAAATGACATGTAGAAATAAACTTGTTATGGTCATGAGAGTATACTACGTTCGTGTGTGAGGTGTTTAGCGCTTGTAACTTCCTACAATGAGGTCTAATGTGACCTTTAACACCACAATGATGACAAGTAGGCATAAACTTAGATAAATTTACCTCACGACGCTTGGTGGTGGCATGTTCAACCGCTGCACTTTTCATCTTTGCCTTCGTAGAATTTGGCTTTATGCGAGCACATTTGATTTTGTTCTCTTTGAGGGATGACTTGGTTTTATTGGCCACAGGAGGACTTGGAGCACAGCTATTCGGCTTGATAATGACCGTTTTTCCTTCTACCTTAGGGGTTAAAGCTTCTCCCACATTGATAATGACCGTTTTTCCTTCTACCTTAGGGGTTGAAGCTTCTCCCACATATCCAAGCCCTTCTCTCTTTACAGTTACTTTTTGAAAACTTAACACTTCATTCAAGGCCCGTGTGCCTGTGTTCAATTTCTTAAAGGATGAACGGTTGCATCCTTAGTAAGCCCAGAGTAGTAAACAATTCTCTGGCCAAACTTTGAAAATAAGGGACCTAAGGGATGCCAATTATCATACCACAAAGAGGTAGACATTCCATCCCCCAGCTTGTATGTAATAATAAAAGGCTGAACAAGGGGTCTCAGAGAACCTCTTGATACCTTGTTCCTCTGTAGTAGCCGTTCAGATTGCCTAGAAGCCGTATTATTCTGTAGCTGCTCTCCTCAGCGCTGGTTATCATGTGGTCACTGTTGACCATGACTATCTACTGTATTTACTTTATTTCCTAACCTGGCGGGTTGTGCCAGGTAGTAGTTCAATTTCACATATTTCAGTACACATGGCATTTTGTTATGTATTTACTTTATCTTACTCTCCATGCGGGTTGTGCATGGATTACCGCAGTTTTATCATTCTTGTTTTTTTCTTTTTCTTTTCCTCCTGGTGTATGCCCCTTGTAGGCTGTACATTCGCTTAACCTTTTTTAATTTCAAGCTAATTTACCCAAAAAAAAGGGGTCTCAGAGATAGAATTTTCCTCCATACCCAGGAGGGATTACTAGGAGTCTTAATACACCAAAAGCTTCTACCTCTGAGTAAGTAGGATTTAACCCATTGGCACCACATGGATTGTCTCCACCAGACACAAGGAACCAAATGTGCTTAGCCATAGCAGATTTGTTCCAGATTTCCAAAGACTTAAAACCCAGTCCGCCTTCTTGAACTGGGGAGCAGAGGTGCTCCCAAGAGACCTTGGCTCCAGAAGTTTTGAGATCAGGTCCAGTCCAGAAAAAGGCTCTTAAAATTTCTTCCACTTCCTTAATGACTTTCTTAGGAAGGATGAAGAGAGAGGACCAATCTGAGTTGCATGTGTTTTCCAAAGCATATCTTTTCTTGGCAGGTTGTGACTGGCAGGATGTAAGAGGTATCATCAAGTGCATGAGCATGAGAGTATCAAGGGCTGCATTGTTGTAGCTTTCCATCTATGTTTATATTACTTCTATTTAGCAGGTAAATACCTTATACTTTGGTGAGGAGAATTGTGTGTGAATCTACCTCATATAGTGTGAGATGTGTGCTACCTGGTGAGATGAGTGTTTGTGCTTCTTCATTTCTTTGAGAGAGGAAGTAATATGTAGTGGGGCGTTTTGTGAGGTCTAGGGAGGGAGTTGGTGGACCCCTAGCACATGAGTGTACAGAAGAGGAGGTGTTGTGAGCCTTATGAAGCATCTGTTCTAGCTTTCATAGATAATTATAGTTGTTCTCAGTAGCTGTTCTCAGCTTATGTGATGGCTGAGTGTTACTGTTATTGTTACTATTACTGCATTTTACACCTGAGTGTTACTGTTAATTCTGCATTTTAGTCCAGCTACTGAGGGGCTGAGGGGCATCCTCTGCTCTGCTGCATGTAGACTGCTGTCTGAACTGCTGTAACTGTTCAAGTTGTGAGTTGCATACTGCAACTGCTGTCCACCTGCATTAGCTGCTTTCTGTATTTGTGGCTGCTGTCCAGGTCAAGTTCTAAGTTGATCAAGTTCTAAGTTGTTCAAGTTCAAGGTCTGAAGGACCAGATTGTTCAAGTCCAGTTCTGCAGCCAGCTCTCCTGCTAGTGTTGTGATGCTGCTGCTGTTTAGTTGATGCTAATTTCAGTAGCTTGTAATTGGTTACAAGCCTAGTCTATTCAGTCATAGTGTAATAGATTTGTCACTCTAGTTTGTACCTTAATTTAGCAATTGGTATGCATTGGTTGACTTAAGTATTGTTGTCTTCTTTATTTTGCCTAACCAATAGGGGCTGTCATTGGGATCTCCCTTCGCAGAGGGGGACATCCTCTGCATAGTCACTAGCTGCATTTCTGCTAATGTCCTGTTATGTTCTCTGCTGTATCCCTTTTGGTTATTGTTCAGAAGTACAGTCTTGGCTTGTTACGTACCCTTATGGATATTGTTCAGTCCTGGCTTGTTACTGCCCAGTTTGGACTGCTTGTTGTGGCTGCTGCTCTAGCACTAATGCTGTCCAGTTCTGTTGTCCAGTTCTGAAGCTGACTGCTTGTTGCCTCTCATTTTCATTAAGGAATGTAGCCCTGCTGTTCTGCTGTATTCTGCTGCTGTCCCGTGTGGAACAGCCCTGACAATGGGATGTTTTGATGCTTTGGAGTGATCCAACAACAATGGTGTGTTCTGTTTTAGACTTGTTCTGTTATCGCTCTGTCCAGTTCTGAAGCTGCTGCGTTCGGAGCAGGTTCTACCTGCAGTTAGGTGCAGATTTTAAGGTCTGCATTCTAAGATTGAAGTTCAAATGGTGCCAATCTGAGGTGGCTCTTAGGTATGACTGTGCTGTCTGCTAGTTGTACCAGCTAGCTGCTGTTCTGGTTGCTGCCATGGTATTACATGTTGCTACCTCAGTTGCTAGTGTTGGTTGCTCAAATGTTAGTTGCTACCCTGTTGCAGTGTTGGTTGCTGCCCTGTTGCAGTGTTGTTTCCAGGTGTTTCGAAGAGCTGCAGTCCAGTTTTGCTACTGCCCAGTCATGGCTGGATGCTGCTACGGCTCTGCTACCTCTAACAGCAAGCTGCTGTCCAGTTGCAGCTTCAAGGCTTTTATGAGGCCTATATCCCAAGATCAAGTTCAGATTCAGACTGTGCCGTTAAGATCCCCAGTTTGAAGCTTTCATAAAGTCTCCTATAGTTAGTTGTAGTTCAGTAGCATGTAATTTAGTTTCACCTTTTGCAAGTTGCACTATGTGTAATCCTTTCGCCATCTGTTTCGTATTCTTCTATTAGATGGGTACGAAACAGACGTTCTATTTATTTCTAGTCCTATGTAGCCGTTTGGCGTAGGCTCTCTCTTGTTTTATTTTTATTTTTCTTTTCTTTTATTTTCTTTTCCTCCTGGGGTATGCCCCTTGTAGACTGTATATTCGGTTAGCCCCCCTTTTTATTTCAAGCTGATTTACCCAAAAAAAAAGAAAGAGAGAGGACCAATAGGTCTGCATGGAATTCTCTAATGTGGTCTGCATTTATACCCAATAGGGTCGGTTGGGGAGCTTCTCTCTCTAGCTTAGAGAGAGAAAGCAACCCTTCGGCCCAGGCAGCCCCCCAGCCATGGCAGCCAGGCCTCCGGCCGGCCACCAACAGCAGCAGCCAAGGCCACTGGCCATCAGAAGCAGCAGCTACGGGCTAAGGAGGTACGCCTGGCCACCACGCCGATCTCCCACTACGATGGCAGCAGAAGCAGCCATGTCGGGCAAGGGAGCCCCTCGCACGACAGGGGCTCTCCTCCACCGCCCTCCCACTCCGGTCTGAAGCTCATCGCCATGGCTTCGTCCTACCTCAACCCCGCCGTGAACCGGTGGGTTCTATCTCAGATCTACTTTGAGCAGATCTGAATCAACCTCAACCCGGCAACACCACGAAGCCGGCCTTCATCTGACTACCACTACTGCTGGTCCGGCCAGCCTCTTATTGGCAAGTCGTGGCTTAACAGCCCTCTATCAGCTCCGGCCAGATATGCTCCGGGCAGATCTGAAATTTGTTAGCCACTACCAGGTCCGGCCTCCTCTGGTCCAGCCTTCAATCCCACGGCCTGGCCTTCTCACGGAGACCCCGGCCATTTCAGGTCTGGAAGGGCGCCGGCCATGTCCGGCGACACTGTTCCTCTTCTTCAACGACCAACCCAGCTGGCCAGCCGCAGCAATAGCAACACAGCTGGCTGCAGCAGTCCACAACTGGCCTTCGAAGGCCGTTCCACCCACGGCCGGCCGTCTCAGGCCCGGCCAGTACAGCAATTTAGCCCCGTGGCTGAGCTGCTTTATCTTCAACCAATCGCCATTGGGGGCGGCGCCGTCCAGATCTGGCCCGTTCAGATCCGGGCGTTCAACAGGCCGCCGGCAGTGGTCACTCCACTGTGGGTTCCTCTTCCCACCACGAACAACCGCCGTGGCCTCCAGCCGCCGTGGGCCGTCAGCCAGCCTGCCTGCTTGGCCAGCCTGCCTGCCTGGCAGCTGCCAGCCCCGCCAGGCTCATATGTCCTGCCTGCCTGCACTCAGCAAACAGCAGGCAGCAGCCTGCCCGATGGGCAGCCACTGTTATTTACTGTTTTCTAGTTTAATCACTGTATTTCCTATGTATTGCGAGGACTTCGAGGGCCTCTGATTGTACCCTAAACCGACGGTTGGAGTCGGGTATCTACTGTTTTGCCGCGCCCGTGTCCAGGTTCCCCGTTGAACTTTCTATTCCTTGGGATAGTTTGTTCGGCGGGGGTAAGGACACGGGCACCCCATGTAGCCACTTGGCGTCCATTATATTTTTTTCATTTTCATTTTTGTTTTGTCTTACCTGGGGTATGCCCCTTGTAGGCTGTACATTCGGTTAACCTCTTTTATTTTCAAGCTATCCGCCCTAGGGCATTACCCAAAAAATAGGTCTGCATGGAGAACAATATGGACTTGATTAGCTGAATTCTCCCAGCATAGGAGAGGTATCTATTAGTCCAAGATTTTGTTTTTGCAATAATTTTATCCACCATAATCTTACAATCAGAGTGCTTAAGTTTAGTGGACAAAAGAGGGACACCCAAATACCTAACAGGTAAAGATCCCTCCTGAAAACCAAGAATGTGCATGATTGAAGATTTGGTGGATGAGTTGACACCTGAGAAGAAGATATTACTCTTGTTTGGACTAGGGGAAAGCCCAGATAAAGACTGAAACTCTTCCAAAGAGGACTTGATGTGTGAGACAGAACTTACATCCCCCTTGTAAAAAATCATAAGATCATCTGCAAAACACAGATTAACCAGTTTGGTGGATCCACATTTCCAATGGAAATTGAAATCCGGCAGTAGGGTTTTCTCCTTGAGAATACAGGTAAGTACCTCCATGACTATAACAAATAACAAATAAGTATGAGGAAAGGAGGTCACCCTGCCTTAAACCCCTTTGACCAGGAATGTATCCAATGGACTCCCCATTGAAGCTTAGGGAGAAGGAAAAATTGTCATTATCAATGCTACTTTTAAGAAATTGGCTTTCACAGTGTATGTTCGTCAGATTTGGTTGGAAAGGAACTATAGAAAGTTCCAGAACTCTTGTTGCCCTCCCAATGTAGTTGCCCATAAAATCTCCAATGTTATAAGGACTAGGCTGTTGTCCATTGCCAATTTGCCTAGTGGCATACTTTCTGGTCATTTAAAAGCACAATGGAACATTGTTTAAGTAATGCACCCAAAACACTTACATAACTTTGTATCCTTCCATTCACCATTTCTATATTTCATGTTGTTTTGCAGGAGCTAAGCATTGAGGGTGATCAATTGAATGCCAGTGTGGTTCAAACGATGTCCAAAGGTGATCAATGGACTGCTAAGGTTCAGAATCTGATTGTACTAAACCTGTTCAAGCTGCTGTGTTGCTCTTGGCCTCCTATTACTACTAAGTATCCAGGTAGTTACCTTATTACTTGTAGGTTATCTTGGATATCCATAGCATTTGAGAGTTCTTACTATATTGTGTGCATCCCTTGTGAGCTGTGTGCTATAGCCCCATCCGTCCTTGTGAGAGGAGGTAATAATTAGCGGGGGCATTTTGTGAGGTTTAGTTGAGGGTGTAGAGGGATCCCATGTTTTTGGTAGTGTAATAGAGAGAGGAAGTTGTGAGATCTCAAGGGTTTAGGAGTGTGAGTACTATATGCACCATTTCTGCTGCCCATTTCTGCTTCCCATTTTGCTGGTAATAGTAGAGCCAGCAAGCACAAGCTGTTCATTACATTATGTTTTGCTGCTATGGAGCAGACTGTGGCTGCTATGGCTGCTATTATTTTCTGTTATGGCTGTTATTACTTTCTGTTTCTCTGTCTGCTTTGTCTGTCAGTGAGAATCAGAGTGCAATAGCCTCATTTTGCTGCTGTTCATTGCTGCTAGTTAGTTCTGCAGTCTTTACTTCAGATTTCTATTGGAACTGCAACTTCAGAATACTCTGTTTACTATGGCATTGCTGCTGTTCTGTTCTGATATGGCATTGTGTCTGTTCTTTTGTTTTGCCTAACCAATAGGGGCTGTCGTTGGGATCTCCCTTCGCAGAAGGGGATGTCCTCTGCAATGTTATTTCCTACTTTTGTTCAGTCCTGTTCTGTTGCTCAGAAAGTTCTGTTCTGCATTTTAGCTGTATCTAAGGTGGACACAGTCCAGTTCTCAAGTTCTAAGTTGTGATGCTCAAATGAACTCCTAAGATTCAGCTGTCTAGTTGCTGCTGCTGCTGATTCTGCTGATGCTCATGCTGTGTTACTGTAATGTGGATGTCTGCTGCTGTGTCTGTTTTGTGTCTAGTCCAGCTATATCTGCTGCTACATCAGCTGTGTTCTGATTTGGTTCAAACCATGATGGTCTGCTTATTATGGCTGCTACTGCAATCTGCTACTTGTACTGTTCTGCTGTATGCAACTGCTGTCCAGCATCCGGCTGTGCAGCAACTGCTGCTATTGCTTGGGTAACTTAACTGCTTGCTGCTAATGGCAGCAGTAGGCTGCCCAGCTGTGCTGTGAAGCCAGGCAGTCCTTATGCTATTCTAATTATGTTTTGCTACTGTTTTGCTACTGCCAGGCAGTTCTTGTTCTGCCCATTACTTCCATGTCACTTTTGTAATACTTAGGTGTCCAAGCTCTGGCTTTGACTTTCATTAAGGCGTTGTTTTCCTTCCCTTTTACTAGATGGATTGGAAACATCGCATCTCATTTATCCCATGTAGCCACTTGGCGTAGGTAATTTTCTCTTCTTTTGTTTTGTTTTCTCTTTCTTTTCCTCCTGGGGTATGCCCCTTGTAGGTTGTATATTCGGTTAGCCTCTTTTCTATTTCAAGCTAAGTTACCCAAAAAAAAAAAAAAAAACTTGCAATTTTGCTATTTTTGATTCAAGAAGCGTGTTAGTCTCAAAAAGGTTATGCATATCATTTTCAAGATTCATATTTTTTTGTTTAAGCACGTCAAGTTCATGAAATACATCGTTTCTCTCTTTCTCACACTGTTTTAGCTTGGTGGCTAATCCTGAATTATTATTTTTCTTAGAAAAAGGTTTAAATTTTTTCAAAACCAAATTCATAGCTTCCATATCATATATATCATCATTGTCAGATTCATTAGAGAGATTAGTCTCAACCTTACAAAAATTATCAATATTAAGTAAAGAAAAATTTTGAGACATGTGATTCATGTTCATACTCATCATAGATCTGCTCTAGGGAAAGCAAATGAAAACTGTAAAAAGTATTAGGTTCGAGCTGGGGAGCTTCTCTCTCTAACCTAGAGAGAGGAAGCCCCCCCTTCGGCCGGCCACTGGCCAACGGCAGCAGCAACAGTGGGCAACCAGTAGCTCAGGGGCAAGGGAACCTCTATCGCTATAGAGGCTCTCCTCCACCGCCCATTTCACAATCGGATCCCCATGGGTCCGGCCAACGACCTTCTTCCACCCACTACTGGTCCGGTCAACCGGCGTCGACCAGCCCATATCTGGCCTTCTCTGGTCCAGTCAAGCATCTACGGGCCATCTATGGTCCGGGTATTACAGCTCGAGGTCCGGCCAGATCTAAACTCAAACCGGCCAGGTTTGTCCAGCTCGTGGTCCGGCCAGATCTCCACCTCAGCCGCGGCTCAACACCCGTGGGTCAACAGCCATGGCTCCAGCTCGTGGTCCGGCGATGGGTCCGGCCAGATCTCCACCCCAGCCGTGGCTCAACACCGCCTCCGGTGGGCTCAACAACAGTGGCTCAGCCCAACCCCACCTCCGGTGGGCTATCAACCCCAAGTCAGACGTCGCCGGCGATGGCTCAGCCAGGCATCCGTCGCTGTGGATTTCACAGCCTCCTTGCTCGAGCAGTCAAGGCCTCCGGCCTTCATCCGCCGTGGCTCAACAGCCATGGGACTCCCCTTCACAGTTAGCCTGGCGAGGCCAGCCTAGCTCCCCACCAGCCTCCTTCCAGCCAGCCCGGGCATTCTGCCCGGGCAACCAGCCAGCAAGCCAGCCTGGGCAGGCCGTCCGTGAGTGGCTCGGGCGGGGTCTGCTCGGGTAGAGGCTAGGCAACAGCTTCTGCCCGGGCCGTCCTTCGTCTAGCCGCTTGGAAGCCTATCCACAGCTAGCCCGGGCAAGCAGCCAGCCCGGGCCAAGTAGTTGGCAGCCCGGGCAGGTAAGCCGGCTGGGTGGCTCGGGCAGTGGGGCAATTTACATTTTAATTTTCAGTCATGCTATGTATGGTTTGTGCATTTATCGTGTTGCTGGACTTATGGGCCAGTTTACTGTTAGTTTTGGCATCCCCGATAGGCGGATCTGTTGGACTGAAATCAGGGGCCGGGCTCTTCGTCGAGCCCTCTATATCCATTGCGCCAGCGCTTTTAGCTCTGACGAGTTGCGTAGTATTCTTGTGGCTGTGGCTATTATTGATTAGATTGGATTCTCCTAGTTAAGGGGCAGTCTCGCAGTAGCAGCAACTGTGGGTGTCGATGATTAGATTATGGAGAGTCTGGTTGAGCAAGGTAGTTGCCGGAGCTGTCATTGACTAGATTGGTGGATTCTCACTGATTGAAAAGGGTAGCTTCGTAGTCTGTTTTTGATTAGTTTTAGTGGTTGCACTAATCGAAAAGTACAGCTTGGTCCACTTGAGGTTTGGGGGTTACTTTTGGTGGTCCTCTTCCTGTTCCGCTTATTGTTGTTAGCGAGCCTAGGGGATTTGGGCGAGGATGTAGTAGTCTGGATGGAATGGGCGTGGTGTGCAGGGTGCTTAGCAGGGTGCCTTGTCAGATGCCGTCATCTCCAGTTCGAGCCTCTCTCGGTCCGAGTCCCTCTGTAGTAGTTGACTTCTGTTGAGTGGGTATTATGCGAGCTTCGGGGTGATGGGCTTCTCGGTTCTTGGTTTTTATCCCAGCCTTGGAGGAGGAGGATCTCTCCTCAGCGCTGGTTATCATGTGGTCACCGTCGACCATGACTATCTACCGTATTTACTTTATTTCCTAGCCTGGCGGGTTGTGCCAGGTAGTAGTTCAATTTCATATTTCATGTATTACAGTACGCATAGCATTTTGTTATGTATTTACTCTATCTCACTCTCCATGCGGGTTGTGCATGGTTTACCGCACTTTTTCACTCTTATTTGTTTTTCTTTTCTTTCCTCCTGGGGTATGCCCCTTGTAGGCTGTACATTCGCTTAACCTTTTTTTAATTTCAAGCTAAATTACCCAAAAAAAAAGATCTGCTCTAGGAGAATAAATCCTAACGGAAGGAGCAACCCGCTCTGATACCAATTGAAAAATCGGGATTCCCTAATAATACTTAAAAAACCCTAACAGTATGAATGCGAATCACGAATTAATACTATCAATAAAAAACTACGCTAGCAATCAAACACATAACGTAGAGATATACGTGGAAAACCCCAGAATGGGTAAAAACCACGGGATTAAAAAACCCTAACAGTATGAATGCGAATCACGAATTAATACTATCAATAAAAAACTACGCTAGCAATCAATCACATAACGTAGAGATATACGTGGAAAACCCCAGAATGGGTAAAAACCACGGGAATGAATCAAATCACTATAATCACTGTGCAGTTACAGATATACCAATCCAAACGTAGTAAATCCTCACAACGTTCTAAGTACTACCTGCCGAGTCACACGTACACCGCACCCAGTGGTCTTGATTGCCAACGGCCTTGAGTCCACAAGCCTTCCAATAAACTCAAAGAAATCCCTTCACAAAGAATAGCTCTTGAAAAGGGGTTTAGTCTTTCTCTGACATGTAGGGCGATTTGGGCGAATTCTGACAAGGTCGTGGAGAAGCCATTTCTCCATGGCAGACGGTACCATCTCATTCGTGGAAGGGCTAGGCTGTAAAGCCATGGATTCCAATGAACTGAGGAGAAAGCATAAGAACATCTCGAAACTTGTCAATCCCTCCAGTCACATCCGATTCAGTCAGACCTGCAAGCCCTAAAACTGAACGGTTCAGGAGATCTCAAACTCGAATCTACTGTTCGAAGCACTGTTCCTTCTGCATCTCCAGCTGAGTTTGGGGAGTTCAATCCTAAAAGTGGGATTCCGTTTACTCTAAATCCCCTGGGAACAAGCATCTCAGGTGACTCCGATCTACAATCAAATCAAACAGAGCTAGGTCGGTTCAGTCATCATCTCCAAATGGGATTGGGGCTCATAGCCCTAAAACGTCCAAAAACACAAGTCCAGCGCGAAAACTACAACAGGTCTTCTTTGAAGAAGGGTTGAGGGCAGATGCTGAAGCCGCAATGGAAGGATCGATTCCAACATTATCTGCGAATGGCACTGGAGCGAATAGCCCTAATTCGCGATACAGCCCTAAAGCTGCGCAGAAATTCCAGCAAGGTTTATTCGAGGATGGACTGACAAAGGAAGCCGAGGCAAGAGCACGGGTGACTCACCTCCACGGAAACACTTACCAGTTCCAGCGCACCCCATCAGAGGTACGGAAATCGAACCCTAATCCTACGATTCTGATTAATGCTCGTGGAATCCCATACGTACAGGGTGACCCAAATATGGGGTTTCCGATTGAGGACACTAAACCCAGACGACCCCCTTCTCATTTCCCTTCAAACCCAGGGGCCGAGGCCTCTAAACCTGGACAAGCCCCTACTCTAACTCACCAGTATAATCCCAAACCCAACACAGGACAGAACAGGCCTAAACCTACAAACTGGGCTGCTCTTCTCCAATCCCAAAGTCCATCTCTGGACATGAAACTTGACTACTTCCCAAACCTTCAAAAAGGGAAGGAAGCCTAGGTTGAAATAGACGTAGAACTGACTGAGGTGGGGAAGTGGAATAGATATCTGATAGGCCACTTCCTGGACGGAAAAATGGCTTATCCCATCTTGGTCTCCACTGCAAAATACCAATGGAAGGAGTTATTTGTGGCTGTTAAACCAGATGTGTCAGGTTTCTATTTATTTGAGTTTAAAGATGAACAAGCCAAGATGCAGGTTTTAGAGGGCGGTCCCTACTTTTTTTCTCAGAAATATTTAGTTCTTAAGGAGTGGCACAGAATGATGAAGCCTCTCCAAGAACAACCTACCAAAATACATGTTTGGGTGAAGTTCCATGACCTGCCTCTTGAGCTGTGGAACCAAGATTGCCTCAGCAGGGTTGCTAGCACAGTAGGTAGACCTATCCATGTGGATCAAGCTACTGCTAGGACTTCCAAGCAACCAGGGCTTTTACAAACCAAGACCACTAAAGCAAGAGTTTGCATTGAAATTAGTGCAGAGCAAGACCTTCCTGATGAGGTGGCAGTGACTGTTCAAGGGGAGATAGTTGTGGTTCCCATAGAATACCAAGTCCTCCCTCCTTTGTGTTCTCACTGTCAGGTTTTTGGGCATAGCACATCCAGCTGTGTCAAAAACCCTGTTACTCCTTCCCCTATCAAGCTTGTAGCTAAAGAATTGGAGTGGCAGGTGGTGTCTCATGGGAAACAGAAGATGGGGGAACAGGTCCTAGGCCTTTAGGCTTATCCCTCCCCTGTCTTACAACATGTCCTAGAGGAGGATTCTGAAGATTCAGAAATTGAATTATTGGGAGTTCTGGAGGGTGTTGTAAGTTCTGTGATTACTAACCCTCCCCAAAAGGTCATCTCTCCACCCACCAGCAATACTAACAATCCAATTGAGAATTCACCTTCTAAGCAGTTCAGTACAACAGCAAATGAAGGTTCAAAAGCAGCATCTGACAAGAAGATCAGTCATCAAGTTCAAAAGCCAGATGGTGATGAAAAAGAACCTCCTGACTTATCTGATATTAAGTTGTTGGGAGGTTCCTCTAAGGCTGGCCATAATAGCAAACAAAGGAGTCACTCCAAGGGCTCCAAGAAAAAAAGGAAGTAACTTTACTCTCCTACTTTTTGTCCACAATTATTTAAATAATGCTCATCTTGTGCCTCACTCTTACACTTATTAGATGTAGCTCATTATGGTGGTTATTTTGTGTGAAGATCTAAATGGATAGTACACCGTTGCATTTTGGTTGTTGGAATATAAGAGGTCTCAATGATCCTATTTTTTTGGGTAATGCCCTAGGGCGGTTAGCTTGAAAATAAAAGAGGTTAACCGAATTTACAACCTACAAGGGGCATACCCCAGGTAAGACAAAACAAAAAAAGAAATGAAAAATATAAAGAGCGCCAAGTGGCTACATGGGTTGCCCGTGTCCTTGCCCCCGCCGAACAAACTATCCCAAGGAATAGAAAGTTCAACGGGGAGACTGGACACGGGCGTGGCAAAACAGTAAATACCCGACTCCAACCGTCGGTACAAGGTACAATAAGAGGCCCTCGAAGTCCCCGCAATACAAACTACAGAAACCATAAAATATAATGGCCAGTGCACAACCAGATCCTGCTGCCTGCTGCGTGGCCAAGCAGGATCTGGAGGAGTTGAGCCCCACGGCGGCTGAGCCGCATGGCGGTCATGCCCACGGTGGCTGTGCACTCCACGGCGGCGCTAGGTTGAAGACAGAGGCCGGCGGCTGTGAGCCACGGCGGTTGATGATTCCTTGGCCGGACCAAAGTGCAGACTGGACCAGACGGAGGCCGGACCAGGAGGTGGGTGGCCGGTATTGGCTGGGTTGATTTCAGATCTGCCCATAGCAGATCCCAAAAAGGTAGCCGCCGGACCACGACGGGATGGAGTTGGATCCAGACCTGGTTGAAGTCCAGACCTGGCCTCTGCTCGAGCCGTGACCGGCTGGTGGTGGTGGCTGGCTGTGGCTGGCCGGAAGATCCGTGACCTGCTGCTGCTTCCACCGGAATCGAGAGACCGGCGATGGAGGTGGCCGGACCAGAGGTGGCCAGAGGGAGCTTTGCTCCATAGGTGTTGAAGACTGATGGAGGCGATGGAGGAGAGCAATCCCTAAGGAGGGTTGCTCCCTTGCCGTCCTTACTGTTGCCGCTGCTGCTGGCCGGAGGTGGGAGCCCGGGGCCGGCTGGATCTGGACCGGGGGGGAGCTTTCTCTCTCTAGGATAGAGAGAGAACTCCCCAACTTTTTCCTTGCACGCCATGTTATCCTTTTGCTCCATCTCAATGATCCTATTAAACAAAAGGAGGTCAAGAAATGGGTTAATAATAATAAATTGCCCCTTGTTGGGCTCATTGAACATAAAATCAAAGAGCCCAAGGCCACTAGGATCGTTAGTCTTATCCTGCCTCATTGGAGTTTTATTAACAACTATGTTCACTCCCCCATGGGTAGAATTTTGGTGTGTTGGGACCCATCTATTTTTACTGTTCAACTTCTTTCTCAATCAAACCAATTCATGCACTGCGAAGTGTAGTCTAATGGTGGCAAATACTCTTTTGCAGCTACCTTTGTTTATGGCGCTAATTGCTACCTTGAAAGACAGGCACTTTGGTCTGATCTGCACTCCCTGGCTATTGCATCCCCTTGGGTAGTCCTTAGTGACCTTAATGCTATTAGATCTCCATCTGAGAAAGTGGGAGGTGTTAAGCACTGGCTCCCTTGGATGGATGATCTTAATGTCTGTCTTCAATCTGTAGAACTGGTCGACCTTAGGTACTCTGGCTGCCAATTTACTTGGTCCAACAAGCAAGTTGGGGATTCCCATGTCAGCTCCAAATTGAACAGAGTCCTAGTCAATGAGAGTTGGATTTAAACTCTCTGCTGGTCCAATGCCCATTTCCTCATTCCTGGAGCCTCTGATCACTCTCCAGCATTTGTGTCTCTGGCCCCTACCACCACCCCTAGATGTAGGCCTTTCAGATTTTTTAACTTTCTGGCTGAGCACCCCAATTTTATTAACATTGTGCAGCAAGTGCGGAGGAGAGTTATCATTGGTAACCCCATGTTTTGTGTCTGTGAAAAATTGAAGATTCTGCAAAAGGATCTCAAACAGTTAAATACCAATGAGTTTAATGATCTATCATCTAGAGTTGCTTCTTCCAAGCAACACCTAGATGATATTGAGAGTGCCCTAGGTGCAAACCCTAGTGATGTGGCTAATCAAGCTACTGAGAAAGTATTGCGTAAACAGTACCTTACTCTTGTAAGAGCTGAGGAGAGCTTTGCAAGACAAAAGTCTAGAGTTCAATGGCTAAAGCTGGGAGACCAATGTACCTCATTCTTTTTCAAATCAATAAGTAATTCTAGAAATAGAAATAGAATTACTAGCTTGGTTTTGGATGATGGGTCTGTCACACAGGATATTGAATTGGTAAAATCTTCTTTTATCAATTATTACTCTAAGCTACTCGGTTCCCCCCCATCAAAGCAGCTATGCTGGTACATCTAGAGTTCAACAGCTCATCACTAGGAAGCTGTCTGAGTCTCAGAGAATTGATATGGTTATGGGTTTGAGGCAGGGTGACCCCCTTTCCTCATACTTATTTGTTATAGTCATGGAGGTCCTTACTTGTATTCTAAAGGAGAAAACCCTATTGCCTGATTTCAATTTCCATTGGAAATGTGGATCCACAAAACTGGTGAATTTGTGTTTTGCAGATGATCTTATGATTTTTTGCAAGGGAGAGGTAAGCTCTGTATCATATGTCCAGTCCTCTTTAGAAGAGTTTGAGTCATTATCTGGGCTTTCCCCTAGTCCGAACAAGAGTAATATCTTCTTCTCAGGTGTTAACTCATCCACCAAAGCATCAATTAGGCAGATTCTTGGTTTTCAGGAGGGATCTTTGCCTGTTAGGTATCTGGGTGTGCCTCTTTTGTCCACTAAACTTAAGCACTCTGATTGTAAGATCATGGTGGATAAAATCACTGCAAAAACAAAAACATGGACCCATAGATACCTCTCCAATGCTGGGAGAATTCAGTTAATCAAGTCCATTTTGTTCTTTATGCAGACATACTGGTCCTCTCTCTTCATCCTCCTTAAGCAAGTCATTAAGGAGGTGGAAGCCATTTTGAGAGCCTTCTTTTGGACCGGACCTGACCTCAAAACGTCTGGAGCCAAAATCTCTTGGGAGCATCTTTGCTCCCCTGTTAAGGAAGGGGGACTTGGCTTTAAATCATTGGAAATTTGGAACAAAGCTGCTGTTGCTAAGCACATTTGGTTCCTTGTTTCTGGTGGAGAACAATCCATGTGGTGTCAATGGGTTAAATCCTATTTACTCAGAGGCAGAAACTTTTGGTGTGTCAAGGTCCCTTGTGATCCATCTTGGGTATGGAGGAAAATTCTATCTTTGAGACCTCTTGTCCAGCCTTTTATTAGATACAAGCTGGGTGATGGAATGTCTACCTCTTTATGGTATGACAACTGGCCTCCCCTTGGTCCCTTGCTCCTTAGGTTTGGTCAGAGAGTTATTTATGACTCTGGGCTCAATAAGGACGCCTCTGTTCATGATATAACTCACCACAACCATTGGTCCTTCCCTGTCACTCAAACTTTTGAGCTCAATGAGATTAGAGCTGATTTGCATAAGGTTGCTCTCAATTCCAATACCAAGGACTCGTGCACGTGGACTCTCAATACTTCTAGGAAATTCACTATATCATCCCTTTGGGACAATCTTAGAACCCACTTTCCTATAGTTGCATGGCACAAAGTTGTTTGGTTCCCTGGTCATATTCCAAGGTGCAGCCTTATCACCTGGATGGCCCTATGGAATAGGTTAAACACTAAGGATAGGCTTGTTCAGTTTGGCCTCAAATCCTCATCCCACTGCACATTTTGCACAGTGCAATCATCTATTCTATGAATGCCCCATGGCTTCCCATATCAGGAATATCCTATCCTCTAAGGTACCCTTCATGAGTGGACATCAGGGTTGGAAGCCTTGGGTGGACTGCCTCTCTAACCTGAGAGGAAAATCTTTGGCCATCACCATAGCAAAACTGGCATTCACAGTGTATGTCCATCATATTTGGCTTGAAAGGAACTATAGAAAGTTCCAGAACTCTTGTTGCCCTCCCCCTGAACTAGCTCATAAAATCTCCAATGATATCAGGAATAGACTTTTGTCCATTACTAATTTGCCTGGTGGTCTAAATGCTGGACAATTAAAAGTGCATTGGAACATTGTTTAGTGTTAGTCATGGTTCCATACTATTGTATCATTTCAATCACCTCTTCCATATTTCATGTTGTTTTGCAGAGTTGAGGAGCTAAGCATAGAGGATCACTATTTGAGAGGAGAGCAGGACTTCAACATGATTCAGGACAAGTGCTAGCAACAGCTGCTGGATATCTATAGTAACAAAGTCAGAACACTGAGTTCTGGCAGGTTGTGGCAGGTTGCTGTAGCTTTCCATTTTGTGTGTATTACTTCTATGTAGCAGGTATATAGCTTATTCTTTGGTGAGGTTTATTGGAGACTCTGTGTGAAACTACCTCAAAGTGTGTGAGATGTGTGCTACCTGGTGAAATGTGTGCTTGTGCTCCTTCATTTCTTTGAGAGAGGAGGTAATATATAGTGGGCGCGTTTTGTGAGATCTAGGGAGGGAGTTGGTGGTCCCTAGCACATGAGTGAATAGAAAAGGGCTGTTGTGAGCTTCCCAAGGTAGTGCAAGGGAGGACATAATAAATGTGGTTGAATTGAGGTTCTGTATTAATTGTGGTTCAGGCATATGTAACTGTTCTCAGTTACTGCTCTGCTACTGCTACTGTTTGTGAGCTTCAGTAGTTGAACACCCTATTACTGCTTCAGTAGTTGAACACTAAGCATTGTCTACTAGTTCTGCTAGTTTTGCCGTTACTCCTGCTACGGCTTTTACTGCTATTCTGCTACTATTCTGCTGCTATTCTGCTACGGCTGCTGTTGCAGTAGTTTTGGTTACCTGTTGCGGTAGTGCTGGGCTGTAGTTTTGGTTACCTGTTGACCATTCTGCTGCTGTCTATCTACCTGTTATGACTGCTCATGTGGACAGTTTGCTGCTGCTGTTCTGACCAGCAGCCTGTTGCTCTTTTTGAGCTGTATTGGTTCTACTTTTTTCTGCTTTTGTGGTAGCACTACGCCAAATTTTACCATTAGCGGCATTAGAAAACCACCGGAAATAGTCCAAAAACCGCCGGTAATACTAACAACTGCCGGTAATAGTCTAAAAACCGCCGGTAAAGCGATTGTCGGGAAAACAAAAATGGCGGTAATAAACCGCCGGTAATACTAAAAACGGCATTAAAAAACCGCCGGAAATATTACCGCTGGGAATGACATGGGCGATTAATTTTTTTGCCTTCCCCGTGAGTCGAACCCGGAACCTCCGGATCTTTGCACGTGCGTGCGACCAACTGGGCTAACCCGTATTTTGGTTCAACTAGGATAGATAATATTATTTATATTTTACGGGTCGGTTTTATTATAAACGGCGGTAATAAACCGCCGGTATTAAAAACAACCGTACATTCTACTTTTTCCGGCAGTAATTTAAAAAACCGCCGGTAAAAATCACTAAAAACGGTAGTCTTAGGAAAACCGCCGTTTTAGGGTAATTATTCCCAGCGGTCTTATTAATGCCGCTAAAAGTGCCTTTTAACGGCATTAAATTAATGCCGGTAATACTACCGCCGGTAAAGCCAAAATTTGGCATAGTGCAGTTTTGGTTAATTTTGGATCATGGCTACAATGTTTGGGCATTTGTGTACTTGTGGAATGTTCCAAAAACAGGACTGCATTATACTTTCCATCCATGCTTTTGCATTATTTTTCTGTTACTGCATTACTTTTGGTATCCAATTCTAGTTCTTTGTTCTTTGTTGTTTGCCTAACCAATATGGGCTGTCGTTGGGATCTCCCTTCGCAGAGGGGGATGTCCTCTGCAATGTGTTACCTGCTTTCTGCTCTGTCTTGTTCTGTTTTCAGATTTGTTTTGTTGTTCAGAAAGTTCAGTCCTGTATTTTAGCTGTAATTGAGGTGGACTCAGTCCAGCACTCACATTTTATCAACTGCTGCTCCTGGCTTGTTGCTAGGGGGCATGTCCCTAGCGATGGCCACCAATGTTTTGTGGCTGCTACCAGCTTCTGCTGCTACCAGTTTCTGTTGCTACTGAACTGATCTGTTCTGAGCCTTACTATGCTGCTGCACTGTTGTACACTAATGGCTGCTGCTGCTGCATGTTCTAATGTTGCTGCTACCCAGCTGCAGCTGCAGCTTAGCCTCTGTTTTGCTGTTGTTGCTGGTGTTTCCTGCTACAGCTGCCGCTTGGCTCATGCTGCAGTGCTGGAGACCTTTGTTATGCTCAATGCACCTACCTGCTAGTTCCTCCACATCTTGATGTTGGAAGCCTGCTAGATGTGCTACTACCAGTTTTGGAAGTACTGAAGTTGCATGTATTTTGACTGGGCTGCCATTATCTTTTGTTGTGTGTTTCCATTTCCTCTTCCTAGAGGGGATTGAAACATCCATTATCTAGATCCTATTAGCGCTGTGTAGCCACTTGGCCTAGGCGTAGTCAATTTTAATGTAATTATTCATCTTGTTTTGTTTTCCTCCTGGGGTATGCCCTGTGTTTCTCTTCCATCTCTTAGATGGAATTGAAACATGTGGATTCCATGGTTACTTAGTCTTGGCTTAGGTCAATGTAGCCACTTGGCTTAGATCAATTTTCTCAATCCTTGTTTTTTTTTCTTTCTTTTCCCTCCTGGGGTATGCCCCTTGTAGGCTGTACATTCGCTTAGCCTCTTTTTATTTCAAGCTAAATTACCCACAAAAAAAAAAGAATAGCTCTTGAAAGAACCAGTTGCTTCAATTTCTTCTGCCGCCGCACCCTTATTCTTATAAGCCGTGAATATATATATATATATATATATATATATATATATATATGTGTGTGTGTGTAGTATGTGGCTACCTTTTCTTTTTCAGAAACTTTCCCTTTT
The DNA here is from genome assembly GCA_018127125.1 of Rhododendron griersonianum. Lineage (NCBI taxonomy): Eukaryota > Viridiplantae > Streptophyta > Magnoliopsida > Ericales > Ericaceae > Rhododendron > Rhododendron griersonianum. The sequence continues at coordinate 32,626,555 of CM030790.1, read as the reverse complement.
ATAAGGCTATAGTTCAAAACCTAGGAAGAAAATGCCATGTCCATATTTAGACCTCTTATTTTAGCCCCCTTTTTATTACATTACTTTTCTTTTAAAAATTGGTAGATTCCGATTGATACCCAAATCAATTCCTACATCGACCTGTCTTTGCCAAAAATCGTCTCGCTGCAGTCAACCTCCTTTTTTATCCAATACGCTCACTCTCAATTACAAATGAAGAGATTCCTTCCACTCTAATCCTATACAGACTCACTAGCCTATTAAAAATAATAAAATTACAACTCGATATAAATTATGTGTTTTGTCATACAGAATTGTCAATACAATTAAGACTTCGTAATTTGGTCCTTACACCCAAAAATGGACAAACATATTGGGACGGAGGGAGTAACTTACATTTATGAGTCCGGTCTCTCCTCTGATTTGGTGTTGCTCCTCTGGGAAAATTTTGAATAGGGAAACAAGATCAAAAGGTCAAAGAAAAAGTCAAATCTTTAATAGGAAAGGGGCCTTAAAACCCTACTTTAAGTAGAGGCAGAGAATTAACACACGTCTTGAACAATTAGCACACGCTCAAACAATCGGCACACATAAATTAATATTGAGCTCACGTGCAATATTTCAACCCTTGCCAGGCAATTCCAACTATGCAAAAAATAAAAGCACATGTCCGTGCCTTCGAAGTTCGAACAACAAACTACTTTAATCCAAATTGTCTGATCTCAAAATTCACATTTTAAAGCAAGCTTCATCAACTAATTGTCTTTTCTAAAGGCACGACGAAATATAATCTCAACGAATCTAAAATCAATTACTCGCTGTTACTATTGACCATGACCATACTTTTTTCAATATCCGTCTGACAAAATTTGCGAAAAAAATAAACCAAACATGTGTTTAGTAAGTGTGTGTAAGTAAATTGATCATGAAACAAGAATTTTCCTTAAATTTCCTTTCTTTTTTCCTGATCACTCCAACTAATGTCCCTTTCTGCCAACATTTTTTGGTTACTTCGTAGCCAACTAAATTTTTTTTAGGTAAACTTAAAAATTAGAGATGCTTCAATTTGCAACCTCTTTATTTGACCCACAAAAAACATACAAAAATAGTGTTTTAAGCAAGACGCCAAGCCATACAAATGATTAGAGTATAGTTCCTCAATTGCAAACATAGGACTCTCCTTTTTCTTGCCCCCCCGCTAGGTGAGAATTAGATTAGTCTCTTAGAAATTAGTCCAGTAAGCTGGCCCTGCAAAAAAAAAAATTATTGGCCAATTTGATTAAGTTGAATTTTTTTTTTTGTGTGGGTAAATTAGCTTGAAATTAAAAGAGGTTAACTGAATGTACAGCCTACAAGGGGCATATCCCAGGAGGAAAAAAAAAGAAAAAAAAGAAGATTGAAAAAAGTGCGATAACCCATGCACAACCCGCATGGAGAGTAGGGTAAAGTAAATAACATAACAAAAGTGCCATGTGTGATGAGATCATATCCCCGTTGCACTATCCATCAAAAGGATAGTACAACGGGGAATAATATGAAGTGATACTATTAGTAATAACTTGAAATTTAATACTACAACTACCTGGCACATCCCGCCAGCCTAGGAATTAAAATAAGGTGAAATAGTCACGGCCAGAGATGGCCAAAAGATAACCAACACTGAGGACAAGCAGCAACATAGCAATACGGCAACAAGGAAAGCTGAACAGCTATTACAGAGAAACATGGCACCAAGGAGAGGCTCGAACTAGAGATGTCGGCATCTGACAGAGGGCCCCACCCTGCACACCACGCCCATTCCATCCGGCCTAATACTCCCTCATCCACGCCTAAGGCTCGCCAGAAAACAACCTGCTCTCAACCACGCCCATTCCATTCGATTAACCTCTTTTAATTTCAAGCTAAATTACCCCAAAAAAAACTACCAGAAACCACAAACTCCAGAGAAGGGATAAGCAAACTAAGAAACTAATACTCCAACAAACCCAGTGAACAAGCATAATACCCACTTCTAAAAGAACAGCTACTACAGAGGGACTAGAAGCCGAGAAGAGGCTTGAACTGGAGATGACGGCATCCGACAAGGCTACCCTCCCAAGTACCCTGCATACCACGCCCATTCCATCCAGACTACTACACCCTCAACCTAATCCCCTAGGCTCGCTAAAATCTAGAAGAGGGACAGAAAGAGGAGCTCCAAAATGTGGCCACTCGACCCGCAGGAGAACAAAGCTGCCCCTTTCGAACAGTGCACTACCACCAATCTAATCAATGACAGCCAGCGAAGCTACCCCTTTCAATCAGTGCACGACCACCAATCTAATCAATGACAGCCTCAGAAGCTACCTTTTTCAATCAAAGCCCCAACCATCGATCTAGTCAAAGGCAGCCTTAAAGTTACCCCTTTTCAATCAGCACAAGACTCCAATCTAATCAATGATAGCCCTGGTCACAACCATACTATGCACAACCACCGGGCTAAAGAAGCAAAGAAACTAGGTATTTAAAGAAGCTCAACAGAGCTTGAACGATGAAACCAAAAAATGGTTCCACAAAAACTAACAGCACATTGGCCCAACAGTCCAGCAACAACATTGACAATAAACAAATAATCTAACTAGCTCTCGAGTTCGCAAAACCACAACTAGTTAAATCGGGCAGCAATTAGTAATTCGGTCAGTGACGACCTCCTTACCCACTGTTCGGGATCTGAAATCCGGCTCGCTGGATAAGTTTCCGGCAGCTGCGTAGATGTTCCCACGGTTGGGATAGCTGTGGACTTCCACAGGTGGTCGGCTCGAATAGAACCATGGCCGGCAATAGCAGCTGGCTTTAAGTGATGAACTTGATAAATTTTAGAAGTGATGAACTCAGACCCATAACCAAGGAACTGAGTATTGATTGATACCCAACCGAGAGATCTCTAGCTTGATTGAACTTGATAAACCAAACAAAAGTTTGGTGATTTTCTAAACCCAGTCAGCACCACCCACCAGACGCCGGACGCCGGCGATCAGGGATCACCGCACACCGCCGCACCAGGTCCAATGTTAGGCCCAACCGGGTTCACTTAGAGCCGATCGAACTGCTCCAAACAGCAGCAATTTCCCCGTTTACCTCACTGCTAGATGAAGATGAGAGCCCATTTCTGAAACCCTCTTGAAACGATCGGAGCCAATGTAGATCTGAAAGTTCCCTCGGAAGTTCCCTTCAGTTCCACACCACGCAATCCGTGAATGAATTTGACCGATCAGAGTATTGACCTCTTCTGATTCGGACCAGTGACGAGATATCCCCCTTTCTCTGATTGATTTCTCTGATTGAACGGCTGAGAAACTTGCTGTTGATTTCTCCAGTTGCTGAAAGATGCAGACGAAAAAGAGAAAAACCGATCTGGAATACCACTACAGTAGCAGTCCATTACAGGTTCCGAGTAGAGCTAAAATTACCTTAGACTCGGATCTCTGTAAAGTGGAATAGGGTACCGTGGTTTTAGTTTTGTAAGGTTCCGAGAATCGGATCCATGGTGGGTTTGTAACAGGGGGAGTGCATTCTCCCTCTAAGTTTAGAGAGAGAAGCTCTCAACCCCTTGTTATCAGGTGGTTGTGGCTGATTAAGTTGATATTATAAAGAACTACACAATTACTGATGTCTCCAATTCCGAATACATTATTTAAAATTCTTGTGATGGATATAACAATGGAATTAAAACTAATCGCTAAAAGCTGTAAAATTGGCATTCAAATATAAAATTGACAATTTTAAATATGATCTGAGATGAGGCCCGTGCAATATGGTTGTTGGAAGAATTTTTCGATTAACTCCAATTCCCAATTTTTCTAAACAACGTGAAGAGAGAACAAAGAACTGGCCAAAAAAAAAGAAAAGAATTCACCGTGGTAAAGGACAAAGAACTAATTTTCTAAACAACTAAGAGCCATACTGTAGGGGTTCGATTAATCGGGACCTTGACTGTGGTGTCTGGTTAGGTTCCTTCCTCCGCTGCTCCGCTCGTCAGTCGCCTGACCTGCAACAAGTCACTAGGGCTTTGGCTGCCCAGTGACCCTCCGACGATCAAGTTAGATCTCAGGGAAGGTGTTTAGGTCTAGGGTTAGGATAGTTTTGCGTACCTCTTTCAGGTGTGTATCACTATGTATTTATAGACCTAGGTTTGCTTGGTCTCCACGCTAGCGCGTGGTGAGTACGCTCGGGTAACCGCCTCGGGTGACGTCACATATGACGAGGGGGGCGAGGTGGTTACGGAGCACATGGGACAGATCTCAATGATTGTGCCAGCTGCATGGGGAGCATGATCCTCATAGGTCCCACTCACAGAAACCGTTATCTCCTGGAAGCCTTTGGAAGCACTAGAGCATGCAGCGAACCGATGCTCCGAAGACGATAACAACCGAAGTCCGAACACTGACCGAAGTATCTCCCGAAGAGAGCTAGTCAGAAGAACCTGGCCTGGATCCTAGCTGCTGGACAGGGTTTGTACCTCGGTTACCGAGCCGATAACCGAGGGCCCTACAATAGCCCCTCAACTTCCGGAGTGCCATTCTGGTCTTCGGGGAGTTGACTCCTCTGATGGACTAGCGCAACCGGGCTTTTAACTGATGATATGCTTTGGGGAAGAATCGAGCGACCTGCGTGAGAGACGAGCCGCCTGCCTCCGCCTTAGGAGCCACGTGTCAGTCATCGCCGAGACGAGTGACATCATACGTCGCCTCGGCACGTGAAATGTCAGATGATTGGTACGAAACGTCCTCTCAGGGCACGTCTCGAAGCGTGAATGGCTCGGTACGCGGCGCGCCAGACCTCGGTTCAGACCTCTGATTGCTGACCGTCTGATGAAGACACGCGTTGATGATCCAGCGGTTCGGTTGGCGACGCTTCGTTTCCCGCGCGACTCCTCGTACGCTCCACTATAAATTCAGAGTTTTTGGACAGAGAGAGTCATCGAAACCCTCTGACGCCGTCGAACCACCGCCGCCGTGTTTTGCAAGCTTTGGATCACGATTTCGAGCATCTTGGCAGCGAATCTCTTCACCAAACTTGGGTATGTTGATCTTTGTTAATCAATCTTCAAGTTTTAGTGCTTTTCTTCGAGTTTTTTCAACGTTTTCTGGGCGCATTGGGGCGGGGACGCCGCTTGCAACCGTCTGGTGCGCGGCGGCGCTGACGCCCGCCGCTGCTGTTCTTGTTCATCCCGAGGCCCACATTCTTCCCGAGGCCTAGATTCTTCCCGAGGCCTATCTTCAACCTTTGGACTAATGGAAAAAGTTGTAGTCCCCCGAGGACCCTTTCCGAGGAGGGAAGAGTCTTTAAGAATGACCGAGACCCATAGATTTCGAAGAGTGAGGACCTTCTCGTCCCGAGCGCTAGGACCTTTTGCTCTCCCCTAGGCATATAGCTAACGGGTTTTGCACATTTTCCTTGTTTTTTCTAGGCAGGGGCGAATGGTCATTGAACTCTCCTCGGACAGCTCCAGTAGTTCTGACGATCCCTTGGTAGAAGCCATCTTTCAAGGGCTTTGGAGGGAGAGATTTTACCGAATCCCAGTCGACCAGATCGAGCCTGCCAACCCTAACCGAGCCTCACGTGAGATTACCTCCCTTGATCCCTGGGAAATGGAGGCCCCAAGTACGTCGGACCACGGGCCGGGGCCGTTCGGAAATTTGCCCGAGGAAATCCAAGGACGCCGAAGACCGATGAGGCCCTGTTCATTTAAGAATAAATACTTCACCGGGGATCCCACAGCTTACGCCGAGTTCAAGAGGCTCTATAGCATCCCTCCTGATGTTGAGGTTCGGTTGCTAGAAGACACCGACCCAAAGAATCTTCCGCATCGGCCAGGGGAGTTGATCTTCCCCCTGATGGCCATATGCGAGGGGGGCATCAGGTTTCCCCTCCACCAGTTTGTACGTCGGGTGCTCCGAACCCTCAACCTTACCTCCTCCCAGCTCACGGTGAACTCTTACCGAATTATTACCAGCATCATCGAGCTGAGGAGGCAATTTAACCTGGTGTTCGGTATTGAGGAGCTCTTCGGTGTTTACCTTCTGGGGTTAACCGAGGCCACAATCGACACTATCTCTCCTGCAGATCAGGGAACGACACATTCTTGATCGATCACCTACCGGACTCCGAGGAGTGGGCGAGTATCTGTGTCTCGGTTACCGGGAACTTCATGTTTGGGCCCGGGGAGAGCATAGATATAGTCACCACGGTCCCATTTGGGATTGGAACTCCTGGTCGGTAACTTTCCCTTCGGTAGCTAGTTTATTTCAATAAATGCTTTTCCTTGTAAACTTGTACTGATTTCTCCATGTTTTGACAACCTTTTGCAGCCGAAGGCACCGTTCAGGAGCTTCGGGAGAGGGCCGTCCGTTCTCGGATAACCGCCGCCTACGCAATCCCAACCACCAGCCGTTACGCCCCTCAGCTCCTCGGTTACGTCCCCTCGTATACCAGTTACTTAAAGAAGAAACCGAGGAAGCAAGGGGTGTCGAGGGCAGGACGAGGAGGACGAAGAGGAGGCGGAGGAGCGGGGAGAGGAGGCAGAGGAAACGCTTCTGGGACCGAGGGTAGCAGCTCCGAGCCTCTAGTTATCGTAAGAGAGGCAATTGACCGAGAGACGCCTGAGAGGACCGGGCTAAGCGACGAGATGTAGGACCATGGAGCTCGGGAGGTGCTAAACCTCAGACGTCGGACGTCAAAAGGCCGAGGCCGAGGCTCAGCCACCAGCACACCTGGTGCTGAGACCTCGGGGGTGACCCCTGTTTCTCCGTAGGAGCCCCCGGCGAAGAGGACTCGGCACGAGGGGGAAGGTAGCGGCCGAGGTAAAGAGAAGGAAACCTCTCGAATTGCCGAGGGGGAGGAGAGGGTGGAAGAGCAGGACCGAGGGTCTGCAGAGAGGGTTGAAGGGGGGACCTGGGTTCCTGCCATGGAGGTTCCCTGGGCCCCGGAATTTTGCCACTACGCTGGGCGCCAGATCCACCATGCGGACAGCGTGTCAAACCTCGGTACAGCGTACGGGATGCTCCGAGGCTGTATTCTTCCTAGGGACGCCAGGGCTGTCCAAGGGTTGACCGAGGACATCACCGCGGAGATAGCACAGGCCCTTTTCACTGTAAGTTTGTTACTTTCTACTTTTATTGTTGTCAGCTAAGTCCATACTTGTGATCCTTCTTCGGTTTTCTGCTCGCAGGCTGGTGCTCGGGCCTTGGTCATAAATGACCGATGCAAGGGTCAGGAGCGAGAGATTAATGAGCTGAAGAAGGCTCTTGAGCAGAGAGAGGATGACCTGAAGGTGGCTCGGGAGACCTGCGACCTTTACCTTGCGGATTTTCAAAGGTGCGACGGGGAGAGGATGGCAGCCGAAGCCCGAGTTGCAAAAGCCGAGGAGAATGTCACCACCCTGAGGGTTACCCGAGCTACCGAGGTTGAAGCTGCTAAGAACAGGGGCTATGATGATGGTTGGGCCGCAGCCGGGGTAGAATACCAGAAGCAGGTTCGGAAGATTGAGGCCGAGCTTTACAGGGACCGCTTCGTGGACGGACTTCGGTTTGGTCACGAAGCTCTTTTGAGTAAGCTCGATCTCCCAGCCGACTCTGAACTCCGGGTCCTTCCCGAGGTGCCGCCCGAGGAGGCTGTCATGCCCGAGGAAGAAGAAGAGGAGGGCGAGCAGACGCCAAACCCCGAGGCGGGTATTCAGACTGCTCCTGTTGCCGTTGCTTCAACCACGGATGGTGCCCAGATCGTTCCTTCTGCCGCTGCTTCAACCGAGGATGGTGCCCAGACCCCTCATCCCCCCAATGCTTAGGATTTGATCTTTTCTTTTGTTTTACATTTGGCTGGACGGTTCCGAACATTTGGATTTTACCGTTCCAGGGTTTGTATATATTTTTTGCTGAGTAGGAACCAAACAGATAACCGAAGTTTTGTTGGATTTAAACTTGCAATCCTCTTCACTGCTTTGAATGAATGGTTTCTTCTGTTTCAATGCCTTGTTTATTTTTGAGGTGCTCGAATGGTTTTATGCTTGTAACCGAAGGGAGCCTCATGCCCCTGCTTCTGTTGAAATGCTGTGGAGTATCAACAGATTTTAGCCGAAGCATTAACCGAGGAGGTTTTCAAAAATGTATTCCAAACCTAAGTAAGGCAGAATATAGGATTGAGTAAGTTAAAACGAAGCAAAGTAGTTAGCAATTTTTTGAATTTTGCATGCCCCTGCTTTGTTTTAGCTGACGCCGAGCCGAGGGGAGTAAAACCGAAGCAACTCATTAGGGCGTTGCTATTTAGATTAGGGCTAGGGTCCTGAAGTGGGAAAGGCGTCGGCCACGGCTTCGGGACGTAGCGAATCTAAATAGTGCGTGACTTATTGGGGGTTGGTGTAAGGGGCTCGGGATTAATACCGAGTGTCCTTATCGCCGATGCCCGAAAGTCTGGAATGACCGAAAAGGCCGTGGTGACTTGGTGAGGGCTCTGTCCGAGGAATATCCTGCGGAGGACAGTCCCTGAAGTCAGGATAAAACGGTTCACGCAACGGCGAACCGAGTACGAAGAGTAAGTGACAAGATTAGACTAGTGATAAACAAGAGATTCTCATTAAAAACTTTGTAGAGTCCAATCATTACAAGAGTAGTCTGGTTCCTATCAAATTTTGACAAGAAACGAAAATTTTCCAAACAAATAAGTCCGAAAAGAGCGAAGCCTGGCTACCCATAAAACTTCTTCAGGTTATTGGCGTTCCAGGTCTTGGCAATTGGGGAACCGTCTAACTTCTCCAGCTTGTAGTTTCCCGAGCCGAGGTGCTTTAGGACTTGGAAAGGTCCCTCCCAGCTAGGCATTAACTTCCTCTTCTTGGACTTGTCCACCACCTTTTTCCACACAAGGTCGTCCGGCTTGAATGACCGAAGGCGGACGCTTCGGTTATAGCCCTTGGCAACCTCTTGCTGATAAGATGCTAGCTTGATCCTTGCATTCTCCCGTTCCTCCTCGGCCAGATCGAGGTATGCAGCAATGTTCTCATCGTTAACCGACTCATCGAAATCTTCGGTACGGATCGTCGGGAGCCCGACCTGTAAGATGATTACAGCTTCCATTCCAAATGCCAAGGAGAAGGGGGTTCGGCCGGTGGATCGCCGAGGCGTTGTACGGTAGCCCCAGAGTACCCGAGGGAGCTCTTCGGCCCATTTGCCCCGGCGTGATTCGAGCCGTCGCTTCATTCCCGACGAGATTGCTTTATTTGCAGCCTCTGCTTGCCCGTTGCCCTGGGGGTAGTACGGAGTGGAAGTGTCCCATTTGATGCCAAACTCATCCAGGAGTGCTCGGTACTTTTGACCGGTGAACTGGCTGCCGTTGTCGGTTAAGATGGCGAAGGGTACACCGAAGCGAGAAATTATATTACGCCACACGAAGCGCATGATGTCCGACTCTTCAACCGTGACCAGTGGTTCGGCCTCGACCCACTTAGAGAAATAGTCGGTGGCGGTTAAGAGGAACTTGAACCCTCCAGGAGCGACGGGGAGCTTCCCGACGATGTCCATGCCCCACTGAGAGAAAGGCCATGGGCTAGTGAGAGGGCTGAGATCCCGGGCTGGCTGATGAATAATTGGGGCAAACATTTGACATTTCTGGCAACGCTTCACAAATTCTTCAGAGTCCTTCTTCATTGTTGGCCACCAGTATCCCTGGGTAATTGCTCGGTGGGCGATGGAGCGTCCACCGGAGTGGCAACCGCTGTCACCGGCGTGTAGTTCCTCGATGATCCCGGGGACCTGGTGGGGGTGTGCAACCAATAAATAGGGGCCGGTGAACGACCGTCGGTAGAGCTTTCCATTTGGATTGAGCCAGAAGAGGGCGGCCTTGTTGCGGAGTCGGTGGGCGTCCTTCTTGTCGGTTGGTAGTGTGTCGTCGCGTAGGTAGCCGACGATCTCATCCATCCAGCTCGGACCAAGCTCCACGTTTAATATCTCATGACTGAGTACCTCAAGCTCGAAGCTGGGTTTGTCGATGGAGCTAAAGGAGATGGAGCGGTGTCCCGAAGCGGCACAAGCCGTAGCGAGTCCGGCAAGGGCGTCGGCGTAGCGTTTTGGTCTCTCAGGATGTGTTCGATGCGGATAGCTCGGAAGCTCTTGAGGAGCCGAACAGTAGAGCTCAGGTAAGTACGCATCCGGTCGTCCCGAGCCTCATACTCCTCGGAGAGCTGGTTGACAACCAGCTGTGAAATCACTGTAGAGAACAAGCTCTTCAATCCCGAGGGCCTCGGCAGTCTTGAGCCCGGAGATGAGCGCTTCATATTCAGCCTCGTTGTTTGAGGCCGGAAAGTTGATAGAGATGGAGCTTTCATGTAATACACCAGAGGGAGAGGGAAGTACGATCCCAGCCCCGGCGCCTCGGCTGTTTGAGGCGCCATCAACATACATTTTCCATACATCGCCATGGAAGAGTTTCCAGGCGGTGCTGGGATTTGCTTGGAGAACGACTTCGGGGCGGGGGGCGGGATTTGAAGCGAGGACGTCGGTCGGAGTGAGCTCGGCGATAAAGTCGGCGAGGGCCTGGGCCTTAATCGCCGTTCTTGGTTGAAAGTGAATCTCATAGTTGGCAAGTTCGACGGCCCATTGAGAGATTCGGTTGGAGAGGTTGGCTTTTCGGAGGAGAGACTTGAGAGGATACTCGGTCAATACGATAATGCGGTGGGATTGGAAGTACGGTGCGAGCTTCCGAGACTCGGAGACGAGGGCGAGAACGAGCTTTTCCAAGGGAAGATAGCGCGTCTAGGCTGGCGTCATCGTCTTGCTAGAGTAATAAATTGGCTGATGGTCGCGCCCCTCCTGTCGGACGAGGACCGAGCTTATGGCATGAGCCGAAATGGCAAGATAAATGAACAGGTCTTCCTGGTCCCGAGGTGTGACAAGGAGAGGGGCCTTGGAGAGATAGTCCTTCAACTGCTGTAGAGCCTGGTCGCACTCGTCGGTCCAACTGAAGCTGCGTCGGCTCCCCTTCAGGAGGGCGAAGAATGGTTTGCACTTGCCGGAAGATCGGCTACTAAATCTGTTGAGGGCGGCGGCCATGCCGGTTAGACGCTGCACATCTCTCTTGTTGTGGGGGGCCGAGAGTTTTTCGATTGCTGTGAGCTGCGAAGGGTCGGCCTCAATACCTCGGCGGGAGACAAGATGCCCGAGGAATTTACCAGAGCTAACACCGAAGGCACACTTCTCTGCGTTAAGGCGAAGCTTGTGCGTCTTGAGAATCTCGAACGCCTCGGCGAGGTGAGTGAGATGGTCACCGGCCCTCATGCTTTTAACCACCATGTCGTCGATGTAGGCCATCATAGTATCTCCCAATAGGCGCTCGAACATCTTCGTTATCATCCGCTGAAAGGTTGCTCCGGCGTTTTTGAGGCCGAAGGGCATGACGTGATAACCGAATATGCCGTGGGGGGTGATGAAGGCCGTGTTCTCGACGTCACCTTCGCTCATAGCGATTTGATGGTAGCCTCGGTAGGCATCCATGAAGCTGAGTCGGTCGTGACCGGCTGTGGCATCTACGAGCTGGTCTATCCGAGGGAGGGGGAAGAAATCTTTTGGGCAGGCATCGTTGAGGTTTGAATAATCAACACAAACTCGCCATTTGCCGTTTTTCTTTTTGACCACCACAGTGTTGGCCAACCACCTAGGGTACTGTACTTCCCGTATGGCTCATGCGTTCAAGAGTCGGTTGACCTCGTCGATAACAGCATCGGAATGGACCGGGGAGGATCGCCGTGCTTTCTGGATAACCGGACGCTTGGTTCGGTCGATGTTGAGCTCGTGGCAAATGAATTTTGGATCGACCCCGGACATTTCGTAGGGGGTCCACGCAAAAACCTCAATGTTGCTCTTGAGGAAGTTCACCATGTCATTCAGTTCGGTTTCTGAGAGTGAGGAACCGACAAGGAAGAAACGGGAACCATCCTCGGTTAGAGGGACGGTGACAAGTTCTTCAACTGCCTTTTCGTCGACTGGCCTCCCGACGTCTTCGAGAACCGGAGCCTCTGGTACTCCGATGAAGTTCACCCTGGAGGTCTGTTTGCTGCTTCGGACAGCGTTGACGTAGCAGTGTTTGGCGGCGGTTTGGTCTCCGTATAGATCTTCCTGTCGTCCGTTGGCACCGATGAACCGGACCACCTAGTGATAAGTAGAGGCAACGGCCTTTAACTTATGGAGCCAGGTGCGGCCAACGATGGCATTATAGGGGCTTGGGACATCGACTACGACGAACTCCATGTCGAGTACGACCGAGCCGGAGCGGACGGGTAGGGTGATCAAACCGACGGGCCAGACCAGAGCTCCGTTGAAACCTATGAGGGGAACCTCGGAGGGACGGAGATCGGCGTCTGAGAGCTTTAAATCTTTATACAAGGAGTAGTACATAACCTCGGCCGAGCTCCCCTGATCCACGAGGACACGTCGGACGTTGAAGGTGCCTATGCGCAGCGTGACCACGAGGGCGTCGTTGTGCGGAAGTTGGACGCGCGCAAGGTCCTTCTCGGTGAACGTGATTGTCCATTTGGCTCCATCGTCGGTTCGAGGACGTTTGGGCTCGGGACCGACGAACATGACCTGCTTAGAAGAGGAAGCGTCGTTCAACTCGGCGCGGATTATACGGGCAGCTTCGGGATTGAGAGGGCCGTGAATAACGTTAATCGTCTGGATTTCCTCTTCGGCTCTGGTTTCGGCATTCTGCGCCCGGGCTCTTGTTTTCTCGTGATCAATGAAGTTGTTGAGATGACCACCGAGGACAAGCTACTCCAGGTAGGCCTTGAAGGGCCTGCAAGCTGTTGTGAAGTGTCCTTGTTCGTTGTGGTAGCTACATCGGACTATCGGGTTTTTGATTTTCCCGTTCTCTGTACCGAGTTTTTGGTTGGGGAAGGAGAAAAAGGGTTGGTCCTTTACTTGGTCGATAATCCTATAGATAGGCATAGTAAAGACGGTTTTCTCCGCGCTGAAGTCTCCTTGCTTCGGTGCCTTCCTCGGGGACTGTTTGATGTTGTTGACTTGTTTCTTCGGTGTTGAGGCCGAGGCGGGAGCCGGAGCGGACACCGGAGTAAACAGTGCCTTGGAGCTCGTTGACTTCCCCATGCCCCTCTTTGCTTTGGTTTCGATAAGCTGGCACCAACCTTCGATTCGAGTCATGAGATCCTTCATGGAATTTGGCTTGTGCCGAGTGAGATCGTCGTAAACCTGCTCGTCCTGGGCGGTTAGGCCGAGCTTGAAACCGCGGGCGGAAATGACACCGTCGCATCCTTCGATTTCGTTGAACAGTTCCCAGTAGCGACCGGCATATTGGCGGAGCGTCTCGTCGATCCGCTTGCGTAGGGCGAGAAGGGAGTCGATCTCCTTTTCGTGCTTGTTGCTCGTGACAAACCGAGCCATAAAAGCGTCACAGAGAGAATCGAAGGAAGAGATCGATCTGGCAGGAAGTTGGTTGAACCAAGTTAGGCCCAGGTTGCCGAGGCTGGCGGGGAAGACCTTACAGAGGAAGGCGTCGTCCGAAGGCTCGTTGCGAAGGAAAAGAGACATGACTAGCTTGTACTGAACCAGATGAGTGTATGCCTCGGTTTTGCCGTCATACTTTGCAAATTTGGGTTGGGTGAAGCCCTTCGGGGGGGTGACAGAGTCGATCTCCCTAACGAAAGAGGAGGTTGTGAGTCTCTCGAGACGGGCGTCCCGGTGGGGTCGGATCGAACGGTCGAGACCGTCTGGACCCCCGGTCGCGGTATGCTTCTTCGGCAACGGTCGGTCCTGTCTTTCGTACTCCTTCCGCTTCGGTTAGGAGTTCCCTGACCGCTGAGGAGATCTCTCGTACTCCTTTCGCTTCGGTTGGGAGTTCCCTGACCGTTGGGGAGATCTTTCGTACCGATGCTTCTTGTAGCTATCTCGAGCGTAGGGCTCGAGGCGCTCAGTGTTTTGGCTTCCGCCACCAAGCCTTTTGTAGCCATCTTTAGGGTGGTGGACGAGTGGGCTTTTTGACCGATCGCCCTTGTGGCGCTCACGATACCCTTTTGTTTGGAACTCTAGGAGGGCGTTGTCCTCATTGGTGAGACTTGGGGTGGTCTCCCGGCGACGCTCCTTGGATCCGATTGGATGGGTGGAGGAGGCGGAGACGCTTCTGCCCCCAAGCCTTTCGAAGGCGGATCGCTTCCCTCGAGGACCCTTTCGATTTGGGGAGCGGGAGCGTTCCCTTCGTTCAACGTCCCTTTCGTTACGACCCTCGCCTGGTGGTTCGAGGCGGTCCTTGACTGAAGGGCGGGGTCGGTGTTCGACCAGCTGTCCTCCGTCACGGCTGCGGGTAGGGCTGTGGTGGCTTCTTCTTCCGCCACGGCCTCCGGAGGAATGAGACGGGGACATTTGGAGGAGGTGTTTGATCTCCGCCAACTCGTCTCGGACGCTTCTGTCGCGCTCCACTACTGTCGTGAGGTCGTCGATCTTCCGCTCCAGATGGCAGATGTAGGATTGGAGTTCGGCCGGAGCCCCTGCCTCCTGAGTCGAAGTCCCTGCTCTGAGTCTGACGGACATGTGGGCCTTTCCAGGAGCGCCTGGTCCGCCGGACGCCGGGTCTTCGAGATTTCCGGGGCCGAAGGGGGTGTCGTTGCGATGCGCATCGTCGATTTCCACCATGGCTGGGTTAGAGAGCTTTGAACGGAACCTTTGTGAGGAAGAAAGTGATTGAATGAAGAACAGTTAGATCCCCAACAGAGTCGCCAATTGTAGGGGTTCGATTAATCAGGACCTTGACTGTGGTGTCTGGTTAGGTTCTTTCCTCCGCTGCTCCGCTCGTCCGTCGCCTGACCTGCAACAAGTCACTAGGGCTTTGGCTGCCCAGTGACCCTCCGACGATCAAGTTAGATCTCAGGGAAGGTGTTTAGGTCTAGGGTTAGGATAGTTTTGTGTACCTCTTTCAGGTGTGTATCACTTTGTATTTATAGACCTAGGTTTGCTTGGTCTCCACGCTAGCGCGTGGTGAGTACGCTCGGGTAACCGCCTCGGGTGACGTCACATATGACGAGGGGGGCGAGGTGGTTACGGAGCACATGGGACAGATCTCAATGATTGTGCCAGCTGCATGGGGAGCATGATCCTCATAGGTCCCACTCACAGAAACCGTTATCTCCTGGAAGCCTCTGGAAGCACTGGAGCATGCAGCGAACCGATGCTCCGAAGACGATAACAACCGAAGTCCGAACACCGACCGAAGTATCTCCCGAAGAGAGCTAGTCAGAAGAACCTGGCCCGGATCCTAGCTGCTGGACAGGGTTTGTACCTCGGTTACCGAGCCGATAACCGAGGGCCCTACACATACCTGTGGAGAGAGAACCAAAGAGAAGGCGAGGGTTAGGGAGACGTGAAAGAGAACTGGAAGGAAAACGTTTAGGGGGGAGAGAGAAAATGAAAAATTATGAGAATAATCGCCAAAGACTATATTGCTTAATCAAGCTTGCATTACCAAAAATCGGCAATCAAAAATCATTACCAAAAATCAAGCTTCCAATCAAGCTGCCCATAAAAATCTGTCACCCAAAAATCTGCCATTATATTATTTCTCCCAATCAAATCTTTCCAAAAATTTGCCATGCCAATAATTAAGATTCCCATAAAGTAGGTGACTGAATATTGATTGAAGATTTTCAAAACTTGAACATTCAAACTGAAAAAATCATTTCCAAAAATTGAAAATATCACTCTTAGTCGTCGAATGAAATCATTCTGACCCATTCAATGCCAAGGGTTGAATGAAGTGTGGAGATTTGTGTAGGAAAATGTGTGTTAAGCCAACGGTGAAGATTTTATGTAGGAAAAATGTGTGGGCCGCCACACTGTCGCGATTTGTATTATAGATTGATGATTATCTTGTGATATTTGTTGAATTCTATGGGATATTGTTGAAAAGTAGAATAATTGTTATTGATTATGATATTGTTGGCTGAGAAGAATCGAGTGAACTTATCTATAGTCTATCCAAACTCGATAGATGGGTAGGCTAGGTGAGGAAGGTATTGGGAAGGGTTATTGATCAACTGAGGAGAACGTGTGCCCCTTGAGATTGTTTGCTTCGACTTGGTAGTCAATCATCGTTATTGATTACACTTGAATATGAATATTGTTATTCTGTAGAATCGTATACTTTTCGGAAAATTTATTTTTCAGGTGTAGAGCCGGATTAGTGAAGGTTGAATCGGATCATATAAGAATTGTTTGGAGAGACTTGGAAGAGTTATTTTTGGAGTATTTAGAGATTTATCTATTTGGAGGTCTTTCTCTTTTATTTTAAAGATGTAAATTTGTATATAGAGAGAATGGGGCCTGGAAGTGTATAAAATATAGTGTATTTTGGAGTTTTATTCTAGAAAAAGGCGCGACATTACAAAAAGTGTTGGGAAAAACACGACGTAATTGGCGAATTCAGATAAGAAATTCTTATTCCATTACATGAAAATCATAACTAAAATTACAATTAACGAAATGAACAGAAAAGGAATGATCAATAACAATTGATACTGCTCGCATTCTGCATTCTGCTTGCAGCCTGTTCTGCATTCAGCATTCTGCTTTGATGTTGCAGCTGTGGTTTGTTGTGCTTCCAAGCTCACTGGTGGCAGTTGCACAGGTTGTTGTGGCTGGTACCTTCATCCAGAGTCCGTTTTAGTTATTTGGAATGGTGTTTTACCCCTTTTGTAGATGGGTAGGAAACAAATGTACCTCAGTTGATGTTATTTGTTTTGTCTCCATCTAGATTACAACATATCCAATCCATGTAGCCACTTGGCATAGATTTCAATTTTCTCAATCTTTGTTTTCTTTTGTTTTCCTCCTGGGGTATGCCCCTTGTAGGCTGTATATAATTTTTATTTTTTTTGGGTAACTTAGTTTGAAATTAAAAAAGGTTAATCGAATGTACAGCCTACAAGGGGCATACCCCAGGAGGAAAATAAAAGGGAAAAAAAACAAGATTGGAAAAAGTGCGATAGTCCATGCACAACCCGCATGGAGAGTAAGATAAAGTAAATAACATAACAAAAAATGCCATGTATGCTGAGATCATATCCCCGTTGCACTATCAAGGATCATACAACGGGGTATGATATTAAGTGATACAATTAGAAATAGTTGTAAATGATCTACTACTACCTGACACATCCCGCCAGGTTAGGAAATAAAATAAGTAATCACAGTCAGAGGTGACCACATGATAACCAACACTGAGGATAAGCAGCAACACAGTAATACGGCTTCAAGGGAAGCTGAACGGCTACTACAGAGGATCATGGCACCAAGAAGAGGCTCGAACCAGAGATGACGGCATCCGACAAGGCTACCCTGCCAAGTACCCTGCACACCACGCCCAATCCTTCCGGCCTAATACTTCCTCATCCAAGCCTAAGGCTCGCCAAAACAACCAGCTCTCAACCAACTACCAAAACCACAACCTCCAGAATTGGGATAAGCAAACCGAGAACCTAATACTTCCGACAAACCCGGAGGGCAAGCATAATACCCATTTATAAGAGAACAGCTACTACAGAGGGACCAAGGACCGAGAAGAGGCTCGAACTGGAGATGTCGGCATCCGACAAGGCTACCCTGCCAAGTACCCTGCACACCACGTCCATTCCATTCAGACTACTACACCCTCAACCTAATCCCCTTGGCTCGCTACCAACTAAAAGAGGGACATAAAGAGGATCCACAAGAAGTGGCCACTCGAACCGCAGGTGAACCAAGCTGCCCCTTTCGATCAGTGCACAACCACCAATCTAATCACTGACAGCCTGCGAAGCTACCCTTTTCAATCAGTGCATGACCACCAATCTAATCAAAGACAGCCCCGGCAGCTACCTCACTCAATCAGAGTCCAACCACTAATCTTATCAAAAGCAGCCGCAAAGCTACCCCTTTCAATTAGCACAGACTCCAATCTAATCAACGATAGCCACGACCACAACCATACTACGCACAACCACCGGGCTAAAGAAGCAAAGAAACTAGGGATATAAGGAGGCTCGACAAGAGCTTGAACGAACCCGATCTCAGTCCAACAGGTGACTGCTCATCGAGGTTCCCATGAGTCCAGTAACTAAACTGGGCGATTTGAGCCCCAATTTGGGCAATATGAACCCAGTAATTGAATTGGGCATGAGTCACAATGTCAAACTATACTACATCTAACGATGAATATAGCAGCACCTGAATTGAAAACTAACAGTACACTGGCCCAAGGTCCAGTACAAACCCAACAATTGACATTAATAAGCAACTGTAAAGCAACTAAACTGAGCATAGCAGCTAAACTGTGCATACTCTGTAATTCCAGAAACCATTCGGGTACCATAGAAACTGTTCCGGCAGTTGAGGGTTTTGTATACCGCTAGACCACCACCAATTTCACATCGCCCAAAATTGAATCTACTCCGAGGACCCGTAGCAGATCCCTGAAGAATTTTGTCACTAACTGTAATTACCAGATCCGACCAACTCACCACCATCTCCGACGAAGCTGTCCTCCGCCGTGCGCAGCTCAGAATCAGAACGGAAGAACTAATGGCTGCTAAGCTGACGCCGGAACTGGGATATGGTCACCGGTGACTCCACTCCTTCGAGCTGTTCTCCCCATCGCATTGAATTGATTTTTCCGACTGATTATGGGTTCTCCGATCTACAACAGGAAGACCAGCTCATGACCCGTGAAAACCCATGTACTCTCAAAACCGGATCTGAAAATCCGACTATGGTATGATGACAGCCCTTCCGACTAGCCGAATCTAAGTCCGGCGAGCCACCGTCTCCGGCCATGACCACCAACGAGCGGCTCTGGTCAGCTCCGGTCCTGGTCTTTGATCCCCCGTGAGATACATGTGAGCGGAACCCTTCGAGAGAAAATAAAGAAATTAGGCTTGAAGGCCCAGTTTCATGACTGATTAAAAGTAGGATCCAACTTTTAGTTGGTGATTTTCACAAAAATCAATGGGTTTTTGCTTCTAAAAAAACTGATTTGGGCGATGGAGGAGAGCTTCTCTAGAGAGAGAAGCTCCCTTGCCCTGACCCTGCTTCCTTAAAAAATCAGAATTTTGGTAAAGGGGGAGTGCATTCTCTCTCTAGCCTAGAGAGAGAAGCTCTCAACCCCTTTCCAAGAGAATTTTTGGATTCTGTAGGCTGTATATTTGGTTAGCCTTTTTTATTTTCAAGCCGATTTACCCAAAAAAAATAACAATTGATACAAATGCAAACCGAATACTGTATCTTTAAAACATATTCGCCGCCTACTGTAACCGAAGGGTGTTGAGGGTGAACCGGCATCTGTCTCCCTGGATAATCTGGCAAGAACCATAACTCAAGGAACACCATCGTGAGTAGTCTTGGTGGACTGAACTTCGTCTGCCTCTCTCTCACACAAGAACGAACTCAGAATTATAAAGTATGAAGTCTTAAAAACTCTGTGGAATGTTGAAAACATGATGCTCCTTATATAGCCTAAGTTATAAACCCTTGAAGTGCAGCCCTGAAATGAATTTGGGCAATGTGGCGCTTAGAAAACCTCCTGCTGAAAACATGATGCTCCTTTCTTTTGCTAGTTATGCTACAGCTACCATGTAGTTTCTGTTAGTCCAAGTATTCGCTGTCCAGATTCTACTTATATATGGATTTGATCAGCTGCTAATTCAGTTAGGAGATGTTATTCTTGCTGTAATTCATGCCTAACCAACAGGGGATGTCGTTGGAATCTCCCTTCGCAGAGGGGGACGTCCTCTGCATGATGTATACTTGCTACTGCTGCTGTATAGAGTTAGATGCTCTATTTGTTAGTGCTGTATAGGGTTTTTGTGCATTGTAATGGCCGATTTGCTACTATGCTTGTTCTGCTAGCTACTGCTGTGATTGTTCTAATACGAACCTGTCCAGATTCTGTTCATTGTGCTTGTTCTGCTAGCTGCTGGTACTGCTACTACTATGCAGCTGTCTTGCGTTACTGCTGGTTCCTTCACAATTTGAAGTTAGAAGCCTGCTTGGTGTGCTACTGCTAGCTGCCAATTCAATGCATCTAGCGGGTGGTTCCGAATGGGGAAGTACCAATGGTTCTGTTTCAGTTGCTGCTGCTATTCAAGGGATATTTGCTGCCACTGTTCCATTTGCTGCAGTGAATGGCTAGGTTGCTAGGTTCTTTTGTAAATGATTTGAATGCTATGGAAATGGTGTTTGTAACCGTTAAGTTTCCATTTCGTTCTCATGTTGTAACCGTTAACTGCTATGCTACCAATGGGCTAGATTCAACTTCTGTAAACCCCTCTTTTGGCATGTGTTTCTCTCCCATCTCTTAGATGGCCTTGAAACATGTGGATCTCATTGCTTATATTCCTCTTCATTGTAATCCTTGTCTTTAGTCAATGTAGCCACTTGGCTTAGGTCAATCTTCTCAATCTTTGATTTTCTCTTTCTTTTCCTCCTGGGGTATGCCCCTTGTAGGATGTATATCCGGTTATCCTCTTTTTCTCTTTCAAGCTATTTTACCCAAAAAAAAGTCAAAGGCCTCCCTAGTTCATTTACATCTAAAAATTTCCATAAAAAAGTTGTGAATTTTATAGAGCGGTATTTCTGACATTTTTTTTTGGGTAATGCCCTAGGGCGGTTAGCTTGAAATATAAAAAAAGGTTAACCGAATGTACAGCCTACAAGGGGCATACCCCAGGTAAGACAAAGCAAAAAGAAACGAAAAACATAAAGAGCCAAGTGGCTACATGGGTTGCCCGTGTCCAAGCCCCGTCGAACAAACTATCCAAAGGAATAGAAAGTTCAACGAGGAACCTGGACACGGCGTGGCGAAAACAGTAAATACCCGACACAACCCGTCGGTATAGGAAACAATCAGAGGCCCTCGAAGTCCTCGCAACTCGTACTACGGAAATACATAAAGATAATGGCCAGTGCACAACCCGCACTGATTACACTAGAAAACAACATCAAAATAATAACTGAATAGCAGCATAACCAAGCAAGCCAAGCTGGGCTAGGGCAGCAAGCAGGGCTGGGCTGGCCTTAACCGGGCCTAGGCGAGATCCCGATTACAACTAAACAAAAGGGATTCAAAAGGGAGATCCCCTCTGCGAACATGAGTTGCTAGCTGCCACCATAACAGCAATCAGCAACAGCAATAACAGGAAGCATTAGTGGCAGCAAAGAAGACAACAGCAAAACAGCCCATAAGTATAATTGGTAAAAGCAGCTACACAAATAAACCAATGCTTCATCATACATTTCACTATGACTTCAAGCCAAAACAGACAAGGGGAACCAGAACAGCAGCTGAGCAGTATATACACAGAACAGCAACAGCAGCCACAACAAATGACAAAACTAACAACAGAGCTGCCACAGCCGCGGGACAGTAGCAGCAGCAGTAACATGGATGCAAAAATAGATAAGGACAAGGTTGAATCAAAGTTCTTGGTGAATATAGTACTCAGGCTACGTTCCGGAAACCTTCTTAAAAAATAAGTACTTATTTCACCTACTTCTTTTTCAAAAATAAGGACCACCTTCTTATTTTTCCCAACCAAAAAGTTTTTTTCACATTTTCAAACTCAAATATAACATAAATGAAATTTTTTTTTTTTGCACCGTATTAAAGATCTCAATGAGATCTATCAAACAAGATCCATAGTGATAGGAAAATTATTTGCGTAAGCACATGATTTTTGAGCTTGAAGTTGCCTTATACAAAAAAATGAGACTGTTGGTATGGTAATTGGCGCCGGCGGACGGAAATCGTACCGGCGGCCGCGCCAGGCCGTCTCCGGCCACCGGACGATCGATCCGAGCCGTCCAAAAATTCTAAAAAAAAAAAACAATGGGGTCTTCGCGGGAATCAATGGCATCCGACGTGTGTAGGGTGCTTGATCCGAGCACCCCTTTTCGGTGTACATATGATATTTGATAAGTACACGGAAAAGGAGTGCTCGGATCAAGCACCCTACACACCTCGGATGCCGTTGATTCCCGCGTAGGCCCCCATGGTTTTTTTTTTAGAATTTTTGGACAGCTCGGATCGGCCGTCCGGTGGCCGGAGACGGCCCGGCGCGGCTGCCGGTACGATTTCCCTCCGCCGGCCGGTATTTACCTATACAAATTCTACCAAAATAAGTACTCAGCTTCTTATTTTCAGGAACACCCCTTATTATTCAACAAAAAAGAAGCTCTTATTCTCGTTCTGGAACGGAGCCTCACACTACTACACCCTTGAAATCTCACAACTCCCACTCTCTTTTACACTGCCAAGAACAAGGGATCCCTCTACACCCTCTACTTAACCTCACACGATGCCCCTGCTAATTATTACCTCCTCTCACAAGGACGGATGGGGCTATAGCACACAGCTCACATGGATTGCACACAATATAGTAGTAACTCACACTTGCTTTGGATTTCCAGGATAACCTACAAGGAATAAGGTAACAACCTGGATACGTAGCAGTAATAGGAGGCCAAGAGTTTCTGAGTGAGGACTTACGCCAGCCAAGTATCCCTAGCAGCAGCAACACAGCAGCCAAAACAGGATCAGTACAATCAGAATTCAGCTCAAGGGTACATCACAAGCTAAGTAGATAAAGGTAGGAAAACAAATGAAATACGCATGTTAAATGAACTTCCAACCACACCAAAATATTATTGGCCACTAAGATTCCATTCATTTACCACCCAGTCAGCTTGAGATGGTGGCAGCGTTTGTAATGAAAAAAGTCTCGCCCTCGCCATAGAATAAATTTTATGAGCAACTACCTCCCCAGAACAGGATGTGCCTTGAAATTTCCTTATAATCCTCTCAATCCACACATGATAAACTGTTGCTGTAAATACCAGTTTAGTAAGTACTATGTGAACAGATTTCCCCTTTTTGTTTGAGAGGAAAGTGACCCACTCAGACCATGGTCGAGAGTGCCAAGTTACATAAAGTTTAGTAAGAATAGTGTCCCACACCTGTTGGGAGAATGGACAATTAAAGAAAAGGTGGTCATGACTTTCACTCCCTTGACAAAAGCTACATTGAGAGGAGTTGGTAACACCAAACAACATCAATCTATCTGCAGTGGATAGTCTTTGCTGCACAGCCAGCCAAGTAATGAAGCTACACTTTGGTATATGGCCTGAGAACCACACCAACTTGTGCCATCCAACCTTAGAGAAGGATGTTCTCAATTTATCCCACAAGGATGCAATTGAGAACTGACCATTTGCATTAAGAGACCACCTAACATGATCTGACTCATCCAACCTGGAGAAGAGAAGTGGTGGCAATGTTCTTCTGATCTCATTGAGTTCAACAGTTTGCGTAATAGGAAAAGCCCAATTTGAATTGTGGATAATGTGGGATACAGTAGCATCCCGAGGTATACCAGAATCTAAAGCAATCCTGGCACCAAAGTTCGCTATCAAAGGGCCAAGTGGATGCCAATTATCACAACATAATGAAGTGGAGTGGCCATCACCTAACACACTAATAATGAAGGGTTGCACCAAAGGTCTGAGATTCAGTAACTTCCTCCAAACCTAAGAGCATCCTTCAGGAATTTTCAGATTCCAAAAATTCCTCCCTTTTATTAAGTAGGATTTGACCCATTGACACCACATGGATTGTCCCCCTCCAGAAATGAGGAACCAAATATGCTTGGCGATGGCTGCTTTATTCCACGTTTGCATGGATTTAAACCCAAGACCTCCCTCTTGCTTGGGAGAGCATACATGTTCCCAAGAGACCATAGCACTAGTTCTCTTGAGATCAGGACCTGACCAAAGAAATGCTCTTAGTATAGCCTCCACCTCTTTTATCACCTTTTTAGGGATGATAAATAAGGAGGACCAATAGGTTTGCATGGAAAACAGAACATTCTTTATCAACTGCACCCTACCAGCATATGTTAAATCTCTATTTGTCCAACATTTAGTTTTAGCAGTAATGCTATCCACTAAGCGCTGACAGTCAGAGGCTTTGAGTTTAGTGGATATTAGAGGTACACCAAGATATCTAATAGGTACTGCGCCTTCTTTAAACTCTAGGACATTCAGAATGGCTAGCCTAGAGGTGGCATTGACTCCAGAGAAGAAGATACTACTCTTCCCAGGACTAGGGGATAGGCCTGACATCTCCTGGAACTCAATGAGAGCATCATGAATATGCTTGACAGAGGACAGATCCCCTTTACAGAAAATCATCAGATCATCAGCAAAGCAGAGATTGATAATCTTGGTATTACCACATCTCCAATGAAATTGAAAATCAGGAAGGAGGGATTTCTCCCTCAACAAACAGGTGAGTACTTCCATCACAATGACAAACAAGTATGAGGACAAGGGATCCCCCTGCCTTAGCCCTCTTTTCCCAAGGATGTACCCAGTGGCTTCACCATTAATACTTAACGAGTAATTAGCTGTGGTGACACAAGCCTGAAGCCATTTAACCATGGTAGGGTGAAAGTTCATGGTAGCTAGCACATCCCAAAGAAATTCCCATCTCACATTATCAGAGGCTTTCATGATATCCACTTTCATGGCACACCTAGAAGAGGGGGATGATTTATGGTACCCTCCCATGAGTTCCTGAGTCAGGAAGATATTATCAGCAATCCTTCTCCTTTTAACAAAGCCTGATTGCACAGGATCAATTAAATTAGGAAGGGCTATCTGTATTCTTCTTGCAAGGATTTTAGAGATGCATTTGTAAATTGTATTACAGCAAGAGATAGGTCTAAAGTCACCTACTTTTGATGGATTGGGGACCTTAGGTACTAGGGCCACCATAGTTGCATTAGCTTTTCTCAGTAGTTGACCAGACCTAAAGAAAGATCTTACAGCTGCAGTGACTTCATGACCCACGATAGGCCATGCTTTCCTAAAAAAACCCGCATTATAGCCATCCGGACCAGGAGCTTTGGAAGGATTAAGAAACCAGAAGGTGTCCCTTATTTCAATGTCAGTGACATCAGCAATCATGGTCATCATTTGACTATTAGTTAGTCTTAACCTGACAACCTGTTGGATCCTAGAGTGCCCATCATAAGAAGAGGGATGGGCAGTGCCTAGCAGGTCAGTATAGTACTTGACAAAGCTGGATTTAATTACCTTACTGTCATGAGTGAGAGTCCCATCATCCATGACCAGACTGGATATCTTACTCCTATTACGCTTATTATTCACAGATTTAAAGAAGTAAGAAGTGCACTGATCACCCAATCTGAGCCACTGGATTCTCGACTTCTGCTTAGCCAGACTTTCCTCTGCTCTCAACAACGTGAAGAGCTTCTTATGAACCTCCCTCTCTTGATTAATTACAGTGGGATCTGTAGGAAAGGTACCCAAAATATTCTGTAAGGACTCCAAGGTTTGTCTAGTCTCAAGCACCCTTTTAGAGATGTCAGTAAATTCTCTATGATTGAGCTGCTTAAACTCAGGCTGCAACAACTTTAGTTTCTCACAAACACAATACATGGGGTTTCCAATAACCACACCCTTCCATACTCTTTGAACCACATTCATGAATTGAGGATGGTCAGCTAGGAAATCAAAAAACTTAAAGGGTTTATTAGAAGCCCGATGAGTTGGTTTGATGCTTACAATGGCAGGGGAATGGTCAGATACCCCAGGAGTTAGAAAATGGGCAGAGGAACCATTATAAGTTGTCATCCACTGCTCATTAACTAACACTCTATCCAACTTGGTAGTGACAAAATGAGAGGAATCCTGCTTGTTTGCCCACGTGAAGAAACACCCTGTATACCTAAGATCATCAAGTTCCAAGGTATATAGGCACTGATTGAACTCATTCATACGAGGGGGCCCAGTTAATATTGCCCCCAACCTTCTCATTAGGGTACCTAATGGCATTAAAATCCCCAAGAACAATCCAAGGGGATAAGGGTTTAATATGATGTAGACTAGACCAAAGTGCCTGTCTACCCAAATAATTGCTAGCCCCATACACAAAAGTTGCACAAAAAGGGGCCCCTCCCCCTTACTTTGAACCTCAAGGTGAATGTGTTGGTCAGATTGATTCAAAACCTGAACCTGAGCAATAGAAGCATCCCAACACACCAAAATCCTGCCAATGGGAGCTTGGGGGTAGTTGCTCACAAAATTCCAAGTAGGACATATAAATTTCATTATTCTAGAAGCCAAGTCTTCTTTTATTTTATGTTCTAGCAAACCTATGAGAGAAAGTTTATTATGATTCACAAAATATTTTGCCTCTTTTTGCTTGATAGGGTCATTAAGGCCCCTAGTATTCCAAAATCCAAATTTAAGAGCTTGCATAGACATAAAATAAGATCAAACAAAACTTGAAAGTAAAAGGCAGGAAATGGAAGTATTAGAATACTGCCCTAACAAAAGGATACGTGTGATTTACTTTCCCCTTCTGGAAAAGGAACAAAGAGCTTGCTCCCTAACTTGCTTCCTCAATTTTTTTTGAGCAGACTTGGAGAGAGGCTGTTTTATAGCAGGTGCTTTCTCCTTGGATTTTTCACTTAGTAGATCAGGTGGTTTGGGATTTGGTTGCTCGGCCTGAGTAAGGGAAGTGATGCTAGCCACCTCCCCTACTCTATTATTAACTGCTGGATCCGAGCATGTGATCTGTGGGAGTTGGCCACCCTCCAATGAAGTTGCCACCTGCACCATCTGAGCCCCCTTGATAGAACTCACTACCTTCTCCAGGACTTCCAATAACTCTTCATCAGAATCACTTTGCACCTGCTCCACCAAAACAGAGGTGCCATCTGACAAACTATATTGAGCTCCTGAAACACTTGGAATGGACATGATTAGATCATTCTCCCCTTTATTAGAGAGATCCTGGACAACTTTTTGCTTTCCATTCCTCACTTGAACCCATTCTTGCTTATCAGGTTGCTGAGGAAGTGAAGAAATTCCATTCCCTACATGAATCACATTCTCATTCTGAACTTCTACCTTGGAAAAGGAGGAGGAGGTTGAGCCTTCTTGGCACATTGGACATTTGAATGCCCAAATACATGACATACACTGCACATAGGAGGTAAAACTTGGTATTCAACTGGAATAATAACAGATTCACCTTCCACAACAACATAACGTCCTCGGGAAGATCATGTTCAGCATTGATTTCTATACATATTCTTGCTTTGGAACTTTTAGTATGGATGAGTCCTGGCTGTTTTTCAGACTTAGCGGTTGCTTGATCCACATGTAATGGTCTCCCTATTGTGCTGGCTACTCGACTTAAACATTCCTTATTCCATAGCTCAAAAGGGAGATCATGAAATTTCACCCAAGCTGGGATTTTAGAAGGCTGTTCTTGAGCAGGTTTAAGCATCCTATGCCAATCCTTGAGAACAAGGTATTTCTGGAAAAAGAAGTATGGACCTCCCTCAAGTATTTGCTGCTTTGCTTGTTCATCTTTGAACTCAAACAGATAGAAGCCAGCTACATCTGGCTTGACAGCCATAAAGAGTTCTTTCCATTGATTACGAGCAGTGGAGAAAAGAAGAGCGTATGGCATTTTCCCATCAAGGAAATGCCCCACAAGATACCTGTTCCATTTTCCCACTTCAGTCAGCTCTAAATCAATTTCAACCAATGCTTCCTTACCCTTCTGAAGATCTGGGAAATAGTCCAGCTGTGGGCAGCATGCCCTTCGGAGGGGAAAAGGATTTCGTTCCTTCCCCTGCCGTTTGCGGCCCTTTTTCTTGAAAAATCGAGGGAGCGCGAGCGCCGGTGGCAAGCGCTCAAAAATACAGAGTCGCCACTTGAGTTTTGAAGGTCCGACACTCAAGGAACCGTATTTCGAAGTACCTGCCGCGCTATTTGATTTGAAAAAGTTAAGGAACCAGTCCGTCATAACCATATCTGGGTTCGGGAGCCAGGTTACGAGAGGGGAAGGGTTTTATGGCACCCCTCTCGCCCAATCCGGAGATCAGTCTCTACTTAGGCATTTTTATGAAAACCTTTGTGATTCTTCTTCTTTTAATTAATTTTAGCCAATTAAGGCGGGGGAACAGTTAATCGGGGATTAAAAACTGTAACAGTTTGCAGGATGTGATCAAATGATAGCATGGATGGATAGCATGATGAATTATAAATGGAATGAACTTGAAACAGCGAACAGATGCCAAAACCAGGCTCTGGGCAGATTTGCCCTGCACGATGACCGACTTGCATGCATGAAAAGATCTGTATGCAAGTCAACCATCGCGCGAGACACACTGACTCTCGCGCGAGTGTTGTCACCTCACCACAGTCCCAAAATCATCCCCTTCTGGGCTCTGGAAGGACCAGTGCACACCCAAGAAGCAAACCAAGCAGTTTATTGAAAGACTGTAAAATACTAATTATTACACAATACTCCAAGCAGGAGCCAAATGAAATGAAACTCAACCCCTAAACAGTGGGGGTATCTAAACAGAGACCAAGGGCCTAGTTACCCATGCAAGGGCCATTCATGGAAATCACAGGACTGTCGCGCGACAGAGACTGAGTCTCGCGCGACATTCCTGACTGGACTTCCAGGAATTGCTTTGCATGCTTGGGGTCCTGAGACAGATTCAGGGGATCCCAAGGGCATTCCAAACTATTTAGAGCAAATAAAATAGCTACTGTATTTTGTTTTGCATGCATAACGGCGATCTAAAAATCAAAATGAAATACAACAGGCATGAACATATTGCAAAACAGAAAAGGGCTAGCCTCCCTTCCCCACGAAGTCCATTCTCTTGCTGACACAAGTGTCGCGCGAGCATAGGGGACCGTCGCGCGAGGGTTTAACTGCCACGAATTCTTGTAACTTTGCTGGCTTTAGGACCAGGGCATGGTATTGATTACCAGCCTTGGTCCTGTCAGCCCCCCTCAGGGATCAAAACAGAAACAGGTTAAACATTATACCTTTGCTTGGAAAGGGTTTGGGAATGGATTGATTTGATTGGAATGGCCTTGCTACCAAGTGTGCTTGAACACACTAAGTTCAGAAGATTAGGAGGTGGTTTGGGGGTTAATGACTTTGTGCTAGCTAGTGTTTGCCTTGCAAAATGACTTAGTGAATTTCTTAGTCAATTTTTTGGAACCCTTAACATGGAAGATGAGGGGGGTATTTATAGGAGGAGTGTAAGGGCTAGTTAGGGGCCAAACAAGGCTTTGGGACCAGCCAACAAGGCTGGTCACAACTTGGTTGTGAGGCTAGCCAACAAGGTGGGTGGTTGGTTGGGAGGATTATATGGGCTACAAACTGCCAGAACCCTGTTCAGCTGAGGAAAACGGGGTTCCAGCCCATGGGGACCCATGTGCCAAGCAAACATCACAAGTCCAGCTGGATTCTGTGATAGGGACAGAAGGGAACCATCGCGCGAGGGTTCGGAAGTGTCGCGCGAGGGTCAACAGTCAACAGTTTGACTTTGACTACACGTGGCAAGCTAAGTGTCGCACGAGGGACATAAAGGCTCGCGCGAGGGTCAACTCTGGCTTTAGGGTTTGACTGAGGATTCTGAAAGGTTCAAATGGTTTCAAACAGGGCTCTAAGCGTTCCAAGCCTAATCCATTCCCAATCCAAGCTCTGTTCGATCCGATTTCATCATTGGGGAAACAAAAAAATCGTAAAACGAAGTAAAACGATTGGGAGACCCAGATTGGGGTGTCTACAGTAGTCCCTCTTTGACGGCACGAGGAGCACCATTGACTGGTATGGGTAACGTCAAAGATTTCTAGACACCCACCAAATCCGCCCAAAAGCCGATTAAATGGAAGATGCAGACAAGTATATAAAAATACCGTGCACCAAGGGGGAATTGAAGACCGGACGGATAGATCGCCGCTGATTGATGATCGGACGGATGGATCGTCGCTGTCGATTGATCTGACGGATAGATCGTCACTGATTTGATCGGACGGATAGATCATCGCTGATTTGATCGGACAGATAGATCGTCGCCGTTGATGATCGGACGGATAGATCGTCGCTATTGATTGGACGGATAGATCGTCGTTTGTTGATTGATCGGACGGATGGTTTGTCGCTAATTTGATTGATCGGACGGATAGATCGTCGCTGATTTGATCGGACGGATAGATCGTCACTGGTTGATCGGACGGATAGATCGTCGCCATTGATTGGACGGAT
Source organism: Rhododendron griersonianum (assembly GCA_018127125.1). Lineage (NCBI taxonomy): Eukaryota > Viridiplantae > Streptophyta > Magnoliopsida > Ericales > Ericaceae > Rhododendron > Rhododendron griersonianum. Next base: position 32,596,387 of record CM030790.1, on the reverse strand, counting down.
AGATCGTCGTTTGTTGATTGATCGGACGGATGGATCGTCGCTAATTTGATTGATCGGACGGATAGATCGTCGCTGATTTGATTGATCGGACGGATAGATCGTCACTGATTTGATCGGACGAATAGATCGTCGCTGATTGAATTTGACTGGACGGATAGATCGTCGCTGGGGATACAAAAATCTTTGGGTTTTGAAGACAAAACCTTCAAAATGACCCTCAAATTTATTGTACAACATATCGAAAGGTCATGGACCCAAAAAAAGTGTAATTGAGATCGGGCCAGACTCAGAATCCGGATTGGGCCTGAGGCCCAAAAGAAGTGTCGCGCGACACTCACGAACCGTCGCGCGAGGGTCTGAAGTTAGGGCTTGGGTCTGAACAGGCCCAGACCCGGCCCAAACCCGTTCCAATCGTTTAAACTCCGCGGGACGTTACAGAAACCGTACCAGAACAGTTTCGAATTTTCGAAACTCTCTCAAACCCTCTTCTCTCCCCTAAAACTCCTCTCAAATCTTCTCAAACCTTGATTCCTCCCACTAAACCCTACGAACTCAACCTTGATCGTCCACTTATGGCAGACCACGGCAGTGAGGAAGGCGGAGGAGAAGTTGTCGATCAGTCGGAGGATCGGGGAGGTCCAACTAGCATCGAAACAGGAGATCAGGCACCGGCGGAGGCCACCGCAGGGGCCGGTGCAGTGGTTGCAGGTGGCGGAGACGGCGAAGAGGGTCGCGAGCAGGCGACTGGTGGTGACGAGCACAGTCGCGCGACAGAGCTGGATGCTCGCGCGACTGTTGATACTGGGGCTGAAGGCTACAGCGTTGAGCGGCTGGATCCTGTCACGACCGTGGAAGGGTCAGTGGTGGCCGGAGTGAGTCCGGTGGACACAGGGGATATTGTTGCTGGAGAGCACCATCGCGCGACAGAGGAGGAGCCTCGCGCGATGGTTGATGCTGGAGGAGGCAGTGGCAGTGGGGAAGGAGATGACACTGTTGAGCCGTCCGGGTCCCCGCCGAGGGATTCGGCGAAGGGCAAGAGCGTTGTAGATGCAGAGGCGGAGGTCACAGAGACTCCAGTTGAGGTCCGAGAGGAGGACATCTTGTTTCGGCCCGCGGTGACGTCGTCGAGCTATAGGCCGATCACTAGACACGACGTCGCCGAGTACTTGACCGACGAGGCATTGGCGAGGCTCCTTGAGGACAATCCCCTGGTTGGGGAGTTGGTCCTAAAGGCTAGAGAGGACCGCGCCCGGGCCATTGAGGCGTCGGAGGCCGTGGAGAAGGCCGAGAGAGAAAGACAGGGGAGAGAGGAGCTCTTGAGAGACGCAGAGGCCGAGGAGCGGGCCATAGCAGAGGCACAGGGGCCTAGGGTTACGGCCGTGGAGGAGGCGAAGAATACGAGTCGGCCGGGCTTTTCAGCGGAGGCATACGTGCTTCCCACGCTGCACCTCTTTGTGCCGTCGGGCATTGCGGCCCGCATACCGTCGCAGCGAGACTACGACGATGAGTTGGTGTTGAGAGACCCCCGGGCCCATATTGCAGCGACATGGACAGAGGTATGTTCCCAGAAAACACCTTTTGCAATTTGATTTCGATATTTTGCTTTCTACAGTTCAATTTCGATACTTGCTAGAACATGCTTGAACTTAGAGTTGCATAGATAACTCACGAGCCAGAGTATGCTCAAACCATGTACTTCTGTAACACAGGCCCAATATGTAATAACTTGAACCAACCATCCGTTGTAGGCTTTATTGATTACCTAGAACTTGAAAATGATTTCCCTGTATACTGATGAACCCTTTGCTGCTTGTCTTTGTATCCGAAACAGGCGGGAGCAGAATAGAGGGACATCCGCGGCTTCGGGGGCGCGTGCATGTCCTTGCAGCTGTATGAGGGGCTGCCGAAAAGGGTGAGGCGGCTGGTAGACGAGGCAGGCTTCGGGGAGTTCGTGCGGACTTTGACCCCGGCGAGGATTGACCATGCCGTTCTTGTTGCACTCACTGATAGGTGGAGGGATACCACCAATACCTTCCACCTACCTCCTGGGGAGATGACAGTGACGCCTGCTGACTTTGCAGCGATCACAGGGCTGAGGGTTGGAGGTGAGCCCATCCCGTTTGACTCGGGGATCCAGGAGGATCGGGTTGCTCTGGAGTGGTTTCTGGGCAAAGTGCCCAAGATAGAGGGGGGAATGGCGAGGTACGACCAGTTCAAGGGCTACCTGAAGAAGGAGGTGACGAGTGACCGGGAGGCGGAGCAGATGGCCTGAGCGTTCCTGCTATACCTGTTTGGTGCCATTCTGTACCCAAACAGGCGAAGCAACGTCCACCTGTCCTACTTGCCAGCGTTGAGGGACTTGAGGACAGCCTCGCGCTTCGACTGGGGTGGAGCTGCTCTTGGGACGGCCTATCACTTCTTTGGCCACTCGTCGAGGACGGGTAAGAGCACGGCTGGTTACAGGAGGGTTTGGGAGGTACAACTATAACCCTTTTAAGCACAATTTGATTATGCTTGTTCATTGTTTAGTCTGCTTGACTGTTTCGCTTTCGAATACCGTATGCTTTGACTGATGCTTGAACTTGTCTAAACATTGCAGCTTTGGGCCTACGAGGTTTTGCGGATGTATCCGCCGGAGTGCAAGCATCCAGACCTGAGCACTCTCCCTCGCACGCTGAAGTGGAGCAAGGCGAGCACCGGGAAGAAGGAAGGGAGAGGCGAGCTCAACGCCTTCAGGCTGGACCTAGACGAGCTTAGGGCCTCACAGATATGAACACGTAACTGTAAGCTTTAGATATGCATTCATTTCCTTGCTTTAATGCTGTCGCTGATTAATTGCTTACATTGCCTGTTTACTTTGAATTGCAGGTCAATTGGGATCCCTGGAGGAGAGCGGGGCCAGAGCCTGAATACTTGGCCCAGAGTAGGGCTGTTACGGCCAGCAGGGTGTTGTTGGAGTCTGCCTTCGGTTGGCAGTGGTACCTAGGGGACCGAGTGACGCGCCAGTCGCTTTGTTATCCTGAGTTCTGGGTGCCAGGGCCGCTCCCACCTCGAGCTTCACATACGGGAGAGTACACACGGGCTGAGTTGGAGAGGTACACGAGGCCGGATACTGAGCTTGAACGCAACCTGCGTCCTGGTAGGGACTATGCAGTCTACCAGAGAGACTTTCTGGCGGGTCCACTGGGGATCCGTGGCCTGAGAGAGGTGCGGGGCCAGGCTGCAGGGGCTGCTGAGGAAAGGAGAGCAGCTGGAGAGGGACGGAGAGGAGGTGAGAGCCGGGCAAGGCGAGCCTAGAGCGGACCGGCAGTTGGTGGACTTCCCGCGCTGCTTTGGAGGATTCCTGTGGTTGACAGCCAGGGGAACCCTGCGGAGTTACAGTTAGTGCCCGCGAGAGCGGAGCTTGCTCCTGTGACTGTTTCGGTAAGACCTAGCTTCCAATATTGCTTTTGAATTCCAAGTACTTGAATTATCTGCTGAATAGCCTGATGAACTTGAATTGCATGCAGGTGCCAATTGAGTGGGTGAACGAGGCCGTTCGACGCATGTTGGCGTTGGAGAATGTGGTGAGAAAGGCGGCGAGCGGCACGCCACTGGAGTTGCAGTACCAGGTGCCGACTCAGCCAGCCGTTGTTCAGAGGACCCAGGTATGAAAACGATACATTCCAGCTTTCGATACATTCCTGCTTTCGATACATTCCTGCTCTCGATACATTCCTGCTCTGATAACTTGATAGACTGTACCTGTTTTCAATACAGAAATACAATATGCGCAATAGATACTCATGCTTTGAAATGTAATGACAATGCAGGTGCAGGGGAAGATGAACCCTAGGCGGAATCTAAGTTGTAGCAATTATTTATACACGGGGAGCTTCTCTCTCTAACCTAGAGAGAGAAAGCTCCCCCGGTCCAGATCCAACCGGTCGCCGGTCTCCACCTCCGGCCAGCAGCAACATCAACAGCAAGGACGGCAAGGGAGCAACCCTTCTTAGGGCCTGCTCTCCTCCATCACCTCCAACCTCCAACCGGCCACCTCTATCTCTCTATCGGGCAGCCATAGCTGGCCTTCTCCGGCCCAGGCTCCCTCCGGCCATGGCAGTCACCTTCTGGGCAAGGGATACTCTCTCCTTAGAGAGGCTCTCCTCCACCGCCTTCACAAGCGGCAACCTTGGGCCTGCAACAACTTCTTAGGCCAGATCTGGTTCGGCCATCACTGGGCAGCCACGGCCTGGTCTAGCTCTTGACAGGTCTAGCCCCAATAGATCCTCACTCGACCCAAGCTCCACAGCCGTGGGCCTCGCCTCCAACCTCAACCCCGCCGTGCACCGGCGGGTACCTTCATTGGGATCTGCACCGGGCAGATCTGAAAGTTCAACGGCCATTACTGGCCAATCAAGCTCCACCTGGTCCGACCTCCGTCTGGACCGGTCAAACAACAACCACCGTGGCTTTGAGTTTGGAATCATGGGTCAAAACTTCATGGGTTACCTTCTGTACCAGGCCTCGCCGGAGATGATGACCTTTGCTGCTTCAATGAGTGCTCGAACAGTGGCACGGCAGCAGGGCGAACTCACCACTGAGATCTACATGTACGGAGACCCAACAAGGTCAAACCCCCGAACCTGAACAGCAAAGCCATGGCTGCCGATCGTTTTCCTTCAGGCGGCCGGTCAACGCCCAGATCTGGGCAAGCTCACATCTCCGACAAGCTCGGCCACATCCAGGTACGGTCACATTTAGGCCACCGTGGCTCACTGTGGCCGCCAGTCAAGGCCGTCATTCAAGGCCTCTCCGGCCTGCTTGGGCCATCGGCCGGGCAATCCTGGTCGTGGGGCTCATCCCGGCAACCCGGCCAAAGACGGCAAGCAGCAGCAGGAGGCGTCGGCCCGGCCGGCACTGCCCGGTGTTCATCTCGTCGGCCACCGTGGGGCCCGGCCACCGTGGGCTCACCACGCCTAGCTGGCGAGGCGCCTAGCACCCTACCCGCCACTCGGCATTCACCGGGCAAGAAGCCACCAGTTTCACACGGGCAAGCCACCCGTGCGTGGCTCCGGGGGGGCACTGATTGTTTTGCTCGGGCAGAGGCTAGGCGGCAGGTTTTTGATCCAGCCGCTGGGAAGGCCATCCGCAGCTAGCCGGGCAAGCAGCCAGCCAAGAAGAAGTGAAGAAGAATGGCAGCAGCGGCGAAGCGTAGCAGCAGCCACCCGATGGCGAGCCGGCCGCGGTAAGTTGGCTGGGTGGCTCGGGCAGGGGGGAAGTGTAATTTATGTCAGGCAATGTACTTTATTGCACTTATATTGTTGCTGGACTTTGGGCCAGTTCTCTGTTAGTTTTTGCATCCCCCGATAGGCGGTCATCTGTTGGACTGAAATCGGGGGTCGGGCTCTTCGTCGAGCCCTCCATATCCTTTGAGCCGGCACTTTTAGCTCTGAGGACCTGCGTAGTATTCTTGTGGTCGTGACTATTATTGATTAGATTGGATTCTCCTAGTTAAGGGGCAGTCTCGCAGTAGCAGCAGCTGTGGGTGCCGATGATTAGATTATGGATGAGTCTGATTGAGCAAGGTAGTTGCCGGAGCTGTCATTGACTAGATTGGTGGATTCTCACTGATCGAAAGGGGTAGCTTCGTAGTCTGTTTCTGATTAGATTTAGTGGTTCACGGATCGAAAGGAGCTGCTTGGTCCACTTGAGGTTTGGGGGGCTACTTTTCGTGGTCCCTCTCCCTGTTCCGCTTATAGTCGTTAGCGAGCCTAGGGGATTTGGGTGAGAATGTAGTAGTCTGGATGGAATGGGCGTGGTGTGCAGGGTGCTTTGCAGGGTAGCCTTGTCGGATGCAGACATCTCCAGTTCGAACCTCTCTCGGTCCGAGTCCCTCTGTAGTAGTTGACTTCTTTTGAGTGGGTACTATGCTATCTTCGGAATGATGGGCGTCTCGGTTCTTGGGTTTCTTTTCCCAGCCTAGGAGGAGGAGGATCTCTCCTCAGCGCTGGTTATCATGTGGTCACCGTTGACCCAGACTATCTACCGTATTTACTTTATTTCCTAGCCTGGCGGGTTGTGCCAGGTAGTAGTTCAAATTTCAAATTTCGAATTTCACATTTTACAGTACGCATAGCATGTTGTTATGTATTTACTCTATCTCACTCTCCATGCGGGTTGTGCATGGTTTACCGCACTTTTTTCACTCTTCTTTGTTTTTTCCTTTCTTTTCCTCCTGGGGTATGCCCCTTGTAGGCTGTACATTCGCTTAACCTTTTTTAATTTCAAGCTAAATTACCCAAAAAAAACCCTAGGCGGAAGAGTGCGCGAGATCCGTCGCCAAAGAAGGTGGCGGCACAGAAATCCACGCCTCCGGTCACCACCACACGGCGACAGACGAGGGGCTCACAGACGGCGCGCGCACGCGAGGAGGAAGCCAAGCAAGCCGCGAGGCAAGCTGAGCTTCGGTACCAACTCAAGAAGCGCGAGAAGCCGACGTTGGAAAAGCCGGGCCCGACTCGCAGGCCGAAACTGATCATGAGTCTGACCTCCGAGGATGAGGAAGAAGAGGGAGAAGAAGAAGGGGCAGGAGAAGAGGGTGAGGAGCACTCGTCCACCAGCAGTGGCTCTGACGACTCCATTGATGATCCGAGGTATAGAGATGATCCCCGGGAGCTGCAGGACACTTCAGACAGCGATGACGGACTTGAGGGGCGCTGACGAGGCCTCCGTTACCCTTTTTGCACACTTGTTTTCGCTTTTGATTCCGGGCCTGCGTGCCCAAGTAGATAGCTTTTGACAGATAGACATTTTGAGGGCCTGCGTGCCTTTTTTTGATTGACGGGCGCATGTGCCCTGACTTTGACTTGGTAGCTTTTGATCGGCCGAGGGCCACAGATATAGTAGTTCTTTCGCTTTTGACATGGATAGATCATGGTTTAGTAAAAAAAAGTTGCATTTCGAAGTTTATTGCTTCTCATTGTGCATAAGAAACAGTAAAACCCACCACTAATACCGAACTTGCATTGACAACACGTCGAGACTATACACAGACACATATGAGTGTATAAAGCAGCCTAGGTCTGAAAGAAAAAGGCAATATACCCTAAGACACAATCAGGATACGAGGATACGGGAAATAATGAGATTTTGGGCATTGATACGCCAAAACTCACAGCATTCTGTTAAAGACAAAACTGACACTATAGATAGGCCAACGACGGTCAACATGACCTATATCAATCAGCGGGACTGAACAAAACGCCCCCGGAAAAGACTTACACCGAAAAAACGCACAAAATGACGCAAAACGGCATAAAATGCCCAATAACGACTCAATTATGTCCCGGACTGAAACCGACACCTCCATACAGTCACTCAAGGTCTAGGCGACCTGTATGGCATGACCAAAATGGGCTAGAGCCCTCATGGCGAGGTTTGACCTCCCGAAACCTCAATTTGAACTTGGAACGGGCCTCCGAGGGTCCAAAATCTTCGTTGAGCACGGCATTCGGAATCCGATGCTTGGATACAGTCACATATGCTCATAATGACTTACCGGAACCATCAAAAGTGCCAAATGACCTTTGGAATGAAAAACGACCAATTTGGACAGTAGCTGTTGAAATCTGTCAAAATTGCAGACCAACCGTCGCGCGATGGTCTGGAACTGTCGCGCGAGGAACATCTGTCGCGCGATGCTTTGAGAGTGTCGCACGAGGGTCAACCCCTGCTAAGCTGCCTTTGTTTGACCAAGTTATTGCCATGGATCTGTTCATTGTTCCACGTCTTGAAAGTTATTCTGGGTTTGCAGAAGGAAGGCTGCTCTTCCATGCAAGGTGGTAGGACACCTAAGCCTTGATCTCACCAACACCTTGGCTATTTGAAGAAGGGTTTTAAGACTTAATGAAGTGTACACCCCTCCAACTTATCTAAAATGGGAGATTCACTAATGGGAGCCCTTGATCCTTGGCTAATGAGAGACGAAACCATAAATTGGGCGAGCCCCCGGTCTCGCTGTTTATCCTCGATTCGGGATCTCCGATTTGCTCGACCGTGCGTCGAAATCCTCCAAGCCGCATTGCCTTTCTGGGACCCCATTGTGCACGTCTTCCGGTTCCGTCAAGACGAGATGTGCCCCACAATAGAAGAGTTCGAGGCATACGCGCCAGGGTTCGCCAATCTAGATGTTCTTGTCGTGCCGCCCGTCCATGAAGACATGGAACAAATTCTACGGGCAAAACTCAACATTCCAGCGGCACTGACGGCCAGCATCATTCGAAACGGCGAGCTCAACATCCTTCGCCTAATCGAACTATATGGCCCCGAGGGTGGCCTGGGAGACTATGTTGGGGAAGCTCACAGACGCTTCGTTCTGTCTATATGCGCACTGGCCGCGTACATGCTGGTTCCCATCGATGGAGGGGTAAATCCCAAACTGGTGAGTATCACCTCACAAATGGATAACGGGAAAAACATCATGCCCATGGTTTTAGCGGAGACGCTCCTGGGTTTGGACATGCTGAAACTTGAGCAAGCCGACTCTTTCAGCGGATGCCCTATCTTGCTCCAGGTAAATACACATTCGACATACTTTCTTGCACTTTCAGCTTCATCCCAAACGCTTGGGCTGTATTTGATCTCTGACTTGTCCTCTGTTCTCATGCAGCTCTGGCTGGCGGACAAAGTGGGAGTTTTGGAAGAGCCACAGGCTGGCTTTGAAGAGTTTCCCAGATTGTTGGTCGCAAGACCGATGATATTCCCCGACTTGCCGGTGGACATATGGTTTGCATTCCTGAATGATCTGCAATCTGAGGATATAGTCTAGAGGTGTCTCTGGTTAAACCTTCCGGCAATGACGCTCAAATCAGCGGGATACAAAAGAGTGATAATCGCCGGCCTGTCAAGCTTTACATTTTACGTCCCTGGGCGTACGCTCCGCCAGCTCGGAAGAAGCCAAGGATACAAGCGATACGGAGCGGAAGACTTCGACCTCCCCGCGTTCACCTCGTGGGATTTGCGCTGCTATAGAGACAACTGGGGTGATAGGACTTTGAAGGAATCAACTCCAGAGTTCAGGACATGGCTGGAAAATCGTTACATAAGGTGGCTCCGTGTCGAAGTTGAAGCAAGATTGAGGGGATATTTCTGAATCCCGTGGGAAAACGAGTTGTAATCAGTAAGGCCATTAGACTGAGCTTCTGGCTCCGCTTTTCAATACTTGCTTTGTAAAATGTATGCCACTTTGCCCGGCTTGACCGGCTAAATAACAACCTTGAATTATCTGGCCGTTATTCCTCCGAGGGATCGAACTTGTCATTGAACGTGTAATTTGAACAAACAACGCTTCGACGTAGTCATAAACACTCATAATGACCTACTGGAAGCATTGGAATTTCAAAATCCAGCCCGAGTCAAGATCCGAAAAACAACCCCAAAAAGGCAGTAGCCTGCCCTACTGTGCCGAATCAAACTGAACTCTCGCGCGAGCAAACAAAACTGTCGCGCGAGCATCAACAGTCGCGCGATACTTCATGACCATCGCGCGATATAGAATTCCTGTTACAGTGGCCAGCCTTGACACATTCGGACAAAAAGGGGTGGCAGGCTTTGTCAGCAGGTCTGGGCGTGCAGGGGCTTCTGGCTTTCCCCAGAGATGTTCCCTTGATCTTTAGCAAGTGGGGGGACACCTTGCATGGCCACATCACTTAAAGGAAAGGCATTACTTCCTTTCTTTGCCTACAAAGAGGAGTGAGTCCCTGAATGAAGGGTGTGCTTCCGTGGGAAATCTCTAGCACTGTTCCCCAAATGGCAAATCATCTCCCCACCTTAATCAGCCCGTGGCTCGAAGAATTTGTCACGAGCGATTGGCTATGCTTCCGTTCTCACGGGTTGGCGGCCTTTCGGTTCTTAAAAAGTGTAAGGCTCCGCCCCGAAATTCTAAGAGCAGCCCTGCAGTTTTGGGACCGAGACGTCCATGTGTTCCGATTTGGTGACAACGAGTTGTGCCCGACCGTTGAAGAATTCCAAGCGTATCTCCAAGGCTTTGCTTCGAGCGTGATTGTCATGCCACCTTACAGGCAAAGCATGTCAAAGCTGTTGAAGACGTGTCTGAACATTTCCAGGGGTGCAGCGGAAAGCCTGTTAACTGGCGGACAGATAAACATCGCGCGCCTAATGGAATGGTACGGGCCCGACGGCGACCCAGCGGATATGGCTCCGCAGGCTCGACGTCGATTCGCCATGTCGATTGGCATACTGGCCGCGTATTTGCTGGTGTCTCCATATGGACGGCCCGACCCCTTGTTGGTTCGCGTGGCTACAGAGATGGGTGCTCGGAAGAACGTAGTTCCCCTAGCACTTGCTGAAACGCTCATTGGCTTGGATTTGGTAGCCGCAGGTCAGACGAACACATTTGGTGGCAGTCCGATCCTGTTACAGGTAAGATCTCACTCAGCTCACCTTTTTCCGGCTTTCACACAGCCTGCTTTTACCTCAACTCTCGGCTAAGGCTGTATGGTAGCTCCTTACTTGTTTTCTTTCGCTCAGGCTTATGTGGCTCCTTACTTGTCTTTTCGCTCATGCAGTTGTGGCTATGTGACAAACTCAGATTAATCTCGGCTCCTGGAGCGGACTGGCCCCGTCTGCCCGGGCGAATGCACCAAAGGGGAATGCTGTACCCGAAAATGTCTGAGGAGGAGTGGTACACCTTCATGAGAGAGATGTCTCCGCGCGAGATCGTCTGGCAGCATAGAGCCCTGAACATCCCGGATATGGCTCTGCACTCTACAGGTTTCGAGAGAATGGTGATTGCTGGACTGTCCAGGTTCACGTTCTACATTCCAGGTCGTATCCTGCGGCAACTAGGCATGAGCCAAGGCCTTCACCGAGCTGGGATAGAAGATTTCCAGATTCCAGCTTTTACAGCCCAACATCTAGCAGGGTATGAACACAACTGGGGTTCGAGAGAACTTGGAGGAGTGCAAGACGACTTCAGCACAAGACTCAAACAGCGCTATGTAGCATGGTTAAGAGAAGAGGTCGCAAGGAGACAAAACGCAGACTGACTCCTGACTCAACTCCAATGATCTAGAATAAACTGTGAGCCCGTGAGGGCCTCTTAGCATTTCGTTCTGCTTTTGATGCTTTACTATTTTTCTTAGGACTCTGCTCAGCCTATGTAATAGAAATAATAGTTTTGAATAAAGGTGAAAGATTAAGAATTTTCCCGCTTTTTGGTCCAAGCGTTGAACACCACGTCGTTTGAATGTTGAGGTACGCTCCGGAATAAAAACCCTGGATCGAGTTGATTGATTGTGACCGAATCTCACAGAGAGATTGCCTACGTATCCCAAGCTAGGGAATCAGGTCAAAACGTAGTTCAGGCTACGGTTCGACAGAGCATGATCGAGTCCCAAAGAGAGACTGCCTACGTATCCCAAGCTAGGAAATCAGGTCAAAACGTAGTTCAGGCTAAGGTTCGCTCGTGTGTTTTGGCTCTCCTTTTGCGCTCTAAATTTTGCCTAGGACTGCCCTTGCAGGTTTCCAGCCTAGCGAGCTTTGATTGAATGCCTATTTATTTTTGCCTAAACTGCCCCCTTGGGTTTTCAGTCTAGCAAGCTTGCTCTAATTTTTGCTTGGGACCGCCCACCCTTGTGGTTTTCGGCCCAACGAGCTTCTCTCAAGGGTAGTAACGTTTAAGTTGACCCAGGTTGACCAGAGTGTTGAACTCGTTGCCGTCCAGATCAATGAGCTGAGCTGCCCCACCCGAGAGGATGGTCTTGATAATGTAAGGTCCCGCGCGTTTCGGGCGGAACTTGCCGCGTAGATCGAAGATGGGAGCCCGGATTTCCTTCGTGACCATGTCCCCTTTAGCTAAGTCACGAGATTTCACTTTCTTGTTGAATGCCCGAGCAATCCTGCGCTGATACCCCTGAACGTGATACAAGGCACGGAGCTTCCTCTCATCAAAAAGCATGAGTTCGACGAACCTCCCGCTAAGCCATTCGGACTCCGCGAGTTCACATTCAGCCATGATCCTCAAAGTTGGTACTTCAAGCTCGATGGGAAGGACGGCTTCCATCCCATAGACCAGGGAAAAAGGGGTAGCCAGATACGGCGTGGCCATCTTCGGCCCCATCCAGCCGGCGGCCGGGCATCCTCCGGCCAGCAGCAGTTGCACAATCAAAGGCAAGGGAACCCCTCTCTCGACAGGGGCTCTCCTCCACCGCCGTACCATAACCAACCGGCTACCCACGGGTCCGGCCATCTACCACCATCTCCTATCCAGATCTGGAAGCTAACACCATTTCCGGCAGTAGCAGAGGCAGCAGCTCCGGTGGCTGCCGCCATTAACAGCAGCAGCGGCCGCCGGCCATGGATCGACTCCCAACTGTGGGTCGCCGTGGTCCGGCCGCCGCTGGTCTTCAACAGTTCCGGCGCCTCTCTCCGCCGGCCATTCAACAACCGGCAACCCTCGGGCCGGCCTCCTATCATCCTCCGATCGGAGCTCCATGGGTTCACTAACCCTCGGCTCCGTTCAGATCTTGTAGCCATGGCTACCCAAAGCGGGCGGCCACTGGTCCGGCCAGCCACAGCTGGCCTCCACTTCCGAGCTTCTACGGCACGATCTCTGCAACTCTCTTGTCCGGTCATCTTTCCGGCCAAGCAGCGGCCAGCAGCAGCAGGTCAGTCGGGGCATCAACAGCCATGACTTGCCGTGGCACGGCCTGGCCATAACTTTATCAATGGCCACCGCAACTGGTGGCTCAGGTACCACGGCTCACCGGCGGTGGCTCGGGCAGCCCTTGCGGGCCAGGAGTTTCCAGCCCAGCAGCCCAGCAATTTAGCCAGGCCTGCCACTGCCTGCCTGGCAGCAGCCAGCCCGGGCAATCAGTGCATAACCCGCCTGGCCCCGGATTTCAAAAATAATTCCAAGTCCAATATTGGGTTATTGTCAATCTATTGCTGTACGAACGGGCCAGTCTGATGGTGTTATTAACCACGATAGTAGGTCATCTGTTGGACTGAAATCGGGGGTCGGGCTTATGGTCGAGCCTTTTATATCCCTAGAACCAGTTTTTTTGCTCTAAGGTTGAGTGTAGTATTCATGTGGTCGTAGCTATTTTTGATTAGATTGAACTCCTTCCTAGTTAGGGGTAGCCTGCAGTAGCAGCAGCTGCAGGAGCCGCTGATTCGAGTAGGGGTGGGGTTTGATTGAGCAGGGTCGTTGCCGGAGCTGTCATTGACTAGATTGGTGGATCCTCACTGATCGAAAGGGGTTGCTTTGCAATCTATTTCTGATTAGATTTGGTGGTTTGCACTGATCGAAAAGAGCAGCTTGGTCCACTTGAGGTTCGAGTGGCTACTTTTGGTGGCCTCTCTTTCTGTTCCGCTTTGAGTCGTTAGCGAGCCTAGGGGATTTGGGCGAGGTTGTAGTAGTCAGGGTGGAATGGGTGTGGTGTGCAGGGTACTTAGCAGGGTAGCCTTGTCGGATGCCGTCATCCCCTGGTCGAGCCTCTCTCAGTCCGAGTTCCTCTGTAGTAGTTGACTTCTGTTGAGCGGATATTATACTTGCTTTGGGGTGATGGAAGCCTCGGGTCTTGGTTTTCTTAGCCCAGCCTCGGAGGAGGAGGATCTCTCCTCAGCGCTGATTATCATGTGGTCCATGTTGACCATGACTATCTACTTCAATTACCTTATTTCCTAGCCTGGCGGGTTGTGCCAGGAATAGCTCAATTTCATTTCAGTACATTTCATGGTTCTTTTCAGATCCATTTGTATCACATATGTCACTTTATTTTACTCTCCATGCGGGTTGTGCATGGTTACCGTAATTTTATCATTCTTGTTTTTTTTTTTTTTTTTCCTTTCTTTTCCTCCTGGGGTATGCCCCTTGTAGGCTGTACATTCGATTAACCTTTTTTAATTTCAAGCTAAATTACCCAAAAAAAAAACAAAAAAAACCAAAAAAGAAAAAGGGGTAGCCCCCGTTGATGTTCGAATTGACGTGCGGTACCCCCAAAGAGCTAAAGGCAGCTGCTCGTGCCAGTCCCTGGCGGACTTTGCGGACTTTTTAATGATAGTCTCGATGTTCTTGTTGGCTGCTTCAACTGCCCCATTCGTCTGAGGGCGATAGACCGTTGAGTGATGAACCTGGATCTGGAATTCTTCGAAGAGCTCCAGCACCCTGCCTTTGAAATGGACCCCATTGTCAGAAACAAATGCCTGTGGAACCCCGTATCGATAAATGATGTTCTTCCGGATAAACTGAGCAACCTGAACCGCCGTCAGGGTCTTGTAAGATTCAGCCTCGACCCATTTGGTGAAGTAATCTATTGCCACCAAAATGAACCGATGCCCGTTCGAAGCAGAGGGCCTGATCATGCCAATAACGTCGATACCCCAAACAGAAAAGGGCCAAAGCGATGTCATGCCAAATAGTTTAGAAGGAGGGACATGCATGAGATTGGCATGGATTTGACACCTATGGCAGTGGCGTACGTAATCCACACACTGAGACTCCATGGTAGACCAAAAGTATCCTTGTCGTAAGATTTTCCTGGCGAGCATGACCCCGCTCATGTGAGGGCCACAAACTCCTTCGTGAATTTCCTCCATGATTTTGATGGCCTCAGTGCCGTTGACACAGAGCTTATGCATTCCGCAGTGAGATCTCCGATACAGTCTCCGGCCACAGATAATGTACTGAGCGGCCATTCTTCGCAGTGCCGCTCGATCCTTCTTAGTGGCGTCGGCCGGAAACTGACCACTTTCGATGAAGTTCCAGATATCGTGATACCAGGGTAGACCGTCATCGACATCATCGACGGCGTTGACGTACTGATAAGCAGGCAAGTCCCGCTGCTCGATTAGAATGGGACGAAGCTTGATACCAATCGGAAGCTCGATCATGGAAGCCAGAGTTGCCAGAGCGTCGGCGAACTGGTTCTTCATCCGAGGGATGTGCGTGAACGTGACTCTGTTGAAACGAGGAATGAGGTCCTCCAGGTCTTGGTGATAAGGCTTTAATCTGTCCTCCTGAACTTTCCAGTCCCCGTTAGCTTGAGAAACGACGAGGTTGGAGTCACCAATAACCTCGAGCTTTTCAACACCGAGTGTAAGAGCAGCTTCCATGCCAACAATGCAGGCCTCATATTCAGCTTGGTTGTTCGTGACATCGAAATTGAGTTTGAACGCGAGCGGAATATGAGCACCATCAGGGGTTACAAGCAAAACCCCAATCCCGTATCCCTTCTGATTGGCTGCCCCATCAAAGTAAAGAGTCCAGGTATCCTCGACAACCGCCATGACTCATTCATCCGGAAATGTAAAATCTGAGTCCTCTGGCCCATCGACGGGATGATCAGCCAAAAATTCGGCGACCGCGCGCCCTTTGACAGATTTCCTAGTGACATATTCGAGGTCAAACTCTGCGAGCAAAAGCAACCAACGTGCTAGCTTACTAGTAAGCGCAGGCTTCTCAAATAGATACTTGAGAGGATCCATTCGAGAGATCAACTTCACTGGGTAAGCCAGCATGTAGTGTCTTAATTTTTTGGATGCCCAAACAAAAGCCCAACACGTCTTTTCGAGAGCGGTGTATCGTTCTTCAGCGCCAACCATCTTCTTACTCAGGTAGTAAATGGCCTTTTCGACTCCCTTTTTTCCTTCTTGAGCCAGCAAACACCCCATAGACGAAGGATTTACAGACAAGTAAAGTATCAAGGGTTTCCCCGGCACTGGTGGCATTAAAACCGGAGGGTTCTGCAGATAGGTTTGAATGGAGGTGAAAGCCACCTGGCACTTGTCTGTCCAAACAAATGGAGTATTCTTCTTCAATAGACGAAACATCGGCTCGCAAGTTAGTGTCAACTTGGCGATGAATCTGCTGATGAACTGTACTTTTCCCAAAAAGCTCCGCACCCCCTTTTCAGAATCCGATGGCTTCATCTCAAGGACTGCTTTGATTTTAGACGGGTCGACCTCAATTCCACGAGAAGTGATCATGAAACCGAGCATCTTACCAGCTGTGACCCCAAAGGTGCATTTCTGAGGGTTTAGACGCATGCGAAACTTCCGTAATCTCTCGAAGAATTTCCTAAGCACAGGAACATGACCTTCTCGAGTTTTGGACTTGGCGATCATGTCATCGACGTAGACCTCGACTTCTTTGTGCATCATATCGTGTAGGATAGTGGTAGCGGCTCGCTGATAAGTGGGCCCAGCGTTCTTCAATCCAAAAGGCATGACTAGATAGCAATAAGTCCCCCATTCAGTGATGAACGTGGTTTTCTCGCGGTCCTCGGGCGCCATGAGAATTTGGTTGTAGCCAGAGAAGCCATCCATGAAGGAGAGCAAAGCGTGCCCCGCAGTGTTATCCACAAGCACATCGATGTGTGGCAAGGGAAAATCGTCTTTGGGGCTCGCTTTGTTCAAGTCCCGAAAATCAACGCAAACTCGGATTTGGCCATTCTTCTTAGGAACAGGGACAATGTTGGCCACCCATGTGGGATACTGAGAGACCATGAGAAAGCCAGCATCAATCTGCTTAGTAACCTCCTCCTTAATCTTCTGAACCCAATCTGGCCTCATCCGTCGGAGCTTCTGCTTCACAGGCTTGGCATCCGGAAACAAAGGAATGTGATGCTCCACGATCTCGGGATCAATCCCGGGCATATCTCGATGAGACCATGCAAAAACGTCACTGAACTCGGTGAGCAGCTCTTTGAAATCACGATGCTCCTCTGGTGAAAGTGTGGAGCCCACTTGAACCATTCAGGGATCGTTTTCATCTTTCAAGTTTATAGAAACTATTTCTTCTTTTAACGGCTGAGCATGCCTTTCGTCTTCCCTTTCGATGAAGGCACGGATTTCCTTGGGGATGTCCCCATCGAAATCTATCCCTTCATCGTCAGGGTCGACACAGTTTATATAAAGATCATTGAAATAGTCAGAAGATGCTTCGTTCATTTCACAAGCCCCTGAAGGGTCACCAAGTACAAGAGAGTCAAACTCGAAATAAAAGCTATGACGTGGAGGGCCTAGAGGCACAAACTCCGACTCAGAGCTAGACTTAGAGGACGGGACAGACTCAGACTCAGACTCAGACTCAGACTCAGACTCGGACTCAGACGTGTTGTCAATGCAAGTCAGGCGTGGCTTGAAAATGCAATTATTCAAAGAGCCCTCGGCCTTCACAATGAGAGAGGTGGGACCCTCGAGGGCGTCGGGCCCGAGCATGATCACTTCGGCGTCTTCAGCTTCCCCAGCCAAACCCACTTGGGAGAATTCCTGGAATAGCAGCTCCAGATTTCCCTGGTTGATAGATCCCAGCCAGTCAGTCTTGGTCTTCACCTGATTAAGCTTCCTCTTGAATTCTTCCTTTGCTGGTTCATCACCACTGCTTGACCAGGTGTCATCAGCGAAAACCTCAAACCCAGGCAGCAGCTCCCCGGTCTCGGAATGAATGAAGGGCTTAGCCTGCCCAGTGTAAGTGGCATTTCCCACTTCGCGCACAAATTTGGGACCGCTGCAGAGGGTCCGAGGTTTTCCCATATATTTCCTCCGTTTGGCATCTTTGGCAGAGGCGATATACCCCAAACCAAAGCGGCCCTCGTTGAAAGGAAAAGTAGGGAACTCCGGGACCCTTTGACGGCGAGACCCTAGACCAATGCCCGGAAAATAAGACATCCTCCTCATAATGTCCAGCGCGATAGAGCTTATGAGGAAGTTCCCGTCCACATTGATGACCATCACAATGCCTGAAGTATCGAAAGAGAAACCCCCGAGATCGATGTCTTCTTCACCGTGTTGAATCCCCAAAACAGGAGTCCCATCCTCCTTGAGCGGGCAGATGTCAGAATCCCCGCAGATGGTTAGAGTACCAGTGGGTAGTCCCAGAATAACCTTTTGATGGAGCGTAGATGGCACAGCCATGATGTCGGACCGATGAAGCCACGGTCTGCCCAACAGAAGATTGAAGGTTGCAGGAATATCCACGACATGGAACTCCACGTCCATCTCAAAACCCTCGGCATCGAGTTTGAGCTTTAAAATACCCTCGACTACGCGACGGGTGCCGTCATATGCCTTGACAGCCAGATTGGAAGGTGCCAGATCCTTCTTGGTGAGTCCCAAACGATAAGCGACCCTCAGAGGGCAGACGTTGATTGCAGAGCCGTTGTCAATAAGAACAGTCGGGACCCAGAGTCCTCGACACTTGACGGTAATGTGCAAAGGGCGGTTGTGGTTGACACCTTCGACTGGCAGATCCTTGTCTGTGAAGATTACCGTATGCTTGGAAGTTGGAGGGAGGATGAGAGATATCATCGCCTCTGGTGTGACGTCGACCTGGACTTCGAGGTGGGATAGGGCGTGACACAGCCTTTGACGATGCTCCTTGGATGAACAGATCAGTCCCCAGATAGAAATAGCGGCAGGAATCCGCTCAAGTTGTCGCTGAACTAAATCAGGAATTGAACTGCCGGTTGACACCTCAAGAGGTACAGACCTTGGGAAAGAAACAGGTTTGTTCCTTTGATTAGCAGGATTGGAGGAATTCCCAGCCTGCAGATTAGCAGGCTGAAAAATCCATCCACTCCTTGTGACATTGTGAACGTTCCCCAAAGAGGGCACGACTTGAGGGTTTTCCTTCACATCCCAGAGATCAGCAGGGACATCTCCCAGTTTGCGCTTTCCCTTGTCAGTAGCTGGGGCAGAGACGGGCACTTCCATGTCTAAGCCCAGATCTTCAGCCAGATCCTTCATCAGTAAGGAGTCCCAGAAGCTCAAGTCTTTCACAGCAGCCATTTCAGCAACAGGCTCTGGATTCGCAATAAAGGGGACATCCCAAAGACCAGTGTCAGCCAGGGTACGATTGACGGCCCAGACTTCATTCCCAACTTGGACGTCCACTATGTCGTTAACTTCCCACAGATTAACAGGCGGAGCGCGGTCTGTGACCATGATGCTGCAGTCCCTGTTGTTAGGGTAAGGCACTTGAGGCGCGGATTTTCTTCGTTGACAATGTAGGAACAGGGGTCATGGTCAGTGTCGGGGTTAGTGTCACAAACCGAATTAAAGACCGAACCAAAGAGGGAAATGTGGTCTCCCAAAGCCCGTGGATCTTCCTGGACAAGTTCATCCTCCGCGTAGTGAAGCATGTAGTCCGGCGTGGCATAGCCTTGCAGAGGGTTAGGGTCAACATCCATGGGAGCAAACCAGGTTGGCTCAGGATCCCAGTAGTATTCTGCTTCGAGAACTGGAGGCTCGATTGGGTTGAATAGCATGTACAAGGAGAAACCGTCTAAAGGGTCAAGCAAGGCCGCTTCATAACCGGCCAACCAGTCATCATACCAGGCTTGATCAAATGGGACATTTCCGGGCTGCGGAGGAATCCCGTCCATCTCAAGGCTCGACCATTCGTTAAACAGAGGAGTGGCATAGTCCCAATGGTCCGCTATGGCCCAGCCAGTAGCTTGCATGTTATCATCTGAAGGAGGCACCCAAGGCTGGTAGGGATCAGGAAACGGGCCAGCGATGGTCACGTACGGGCTGTCAAGCGACGAGGTAGAGCTGATTTGCACAACAGGGATTGACTGATGGAAGAGGGAGCTGACAGATTCTTCGGAGATAGGTGATCCGGCTTGTAAAAGTTCCGAAGGTGCATCTGCATCAACAACTTGGCCTTCAACCAATTGTATATAAGAAACCTTGGTGGACGGCTCGAGCGAGAAAGGCACGATGGGCCTGGGTTGATCGGCTGAGGCTATATAGTCAGTGGGGTTAAATATGGTGGAGCTAGGGTTGATATAAGTGGAGCTGAGAGATATCTGGTTGATATGTGGTACAGCGTTGTGCTTAGGGAGAGAGTTGCAATGACATTGGGTTTCTGAGGTGGTGGAGGAGTCTCCAGCGTGCCATTGTCGATGAGATCCTGGATCGCATGACGAAGGCGAAAGCAGGAGTCAGTGAGATGACCCTTTCCTTGATGGTAAGCGCAGCAAAGGTTGGCCTTGAAGCCGGGTGAAGGGTTCTTGGGTAGAGGAGTCGGATCCAGGGGCTTCAGATGCCCTGATTTGACCAACTTTTCCAAGACCGAGGATAGAGGTGCCTCGATGGCGGAAAAGCTGCGGGGTTGGTTCCGAGGTCGGTTGTTCTGTGGATTCTGGACTTGATTGACATCCGCGATGTGATTAGCAGCGCTGGAGGAAGCGGCGTTGGTGCCGGCGGTTGCCGTGTTGGAATAAGTCCCTGTCCCGAACAGCGCATTGGCGTTTCCAGAATAAGCCCGAGGCTTTGATTTGGGGGCATGCGAGGATTCCCCCTTTGATAGAATTCCACTCTGCAGAGCATCTTCGATGGCCAAGCCAGAGTCGAAGAAGGTTTCAAAGTTAGCGGAGGCCTGAGCTAAAACCAGGTGCCTAGCATAGTCCGGTTGAAGATTGTGGGAAATGATACGGAGCTGGTCCTTCTCACTCGGGCGATCGGTCATCTGCGCAGCTTTAGCTCTCCACCTTTTGACGAAGTTTGCAAAGGACTCCTTAGCCTCCATCTTGGTGGATTCAAGTTCCCGGGTAGTCATTTTCAGCTGGGAGTTGTAATTGTACTGCGAAATAAACGCAGTCCCAATGTCCTCCCAAGTCCTCCTTTTGGCAATGTCGAGTGACAAAAACCAATGGAAAGCAGGGCCCGAAAGGGTCTGAGGATAGAGCTGTGACATGGCCTCTGGCTCAATAGAAAGAAGTTTCATGGCGGCGTGGTAGCTGTAGAGATGAGTCCTGGGGTCGCTGCTCCCATCGAACTTAGCCAAGTTCGGCATTTTGAACTTTTCAGGAAGCTTGGCGTTGGGATACAAGCAAAGGCGATCCAGATCGATTCCTTCGGCGCTGATCTTTTCTGTTTTGGCAATAGATTCCTCCAGTTTGGCCATCTTGGCCATGAGTGCGACCATCTCTGGATTCTGAGCTGGTTCTTCTTGATTCGGAGGCAGTCTACCGCCTGCAAGATTTGCAGCGGGCCTGCGGCCTTCCCTCGGGTTCATCACTATAAGACGTCCTGCGTGAAGTGGATCTGGAACCAAGACGGGCTGCTCCTGGTCAGACTCATCGTCCTCACCTTCTTCCTCGAGAGGGGGCGGAAGGCGAGTGTGGATGAGGTCGTTCAGGCGAGCAATGTTAGTGTCGGTCTGAGCTGCCCTCTGTTGCATAGCGGTGATGCTGTCCTGAAGGTTCATGAGCATGGTCTCCAGTGTAAGGGGTTCTGGTTGTGGCCGTTCCATCGTGACGGGTGGTTCAGAGCTACTTGATACGGATACCGGGGTAGTCGGACGCCCTTCCTGTAAAACCGGTGGTGAAACTGACTGAGAACCTGACTGAGACTCTGAGTGCTGTGTTGCCGGAGGTGACGCAGAGAGTCTTCCGTGATGACTGACTGGGATCGTAACCTGACAAGCCTTTGAACCGGACTTAGATGCAGACGTTCCCAAGCGGGTTTGGCAACTGGCCTCGATACTTTCCTCGGCGGTGCAATGATTCAGATCTTTGCTTGCAAGGCAAAAGGAGGCTTAATAAGGGTCCTGCAGTAACTTTAATCTAAATAAAAGACTAAAGCGAATGCAGCCAACGCAGAGAGTGTCACCCTAGACTCTAGAACCAGAAGACAAGTCTGCCTTACGACGCTTTGGACACTGCTTTAGGCCCTCAGAATTCTTTTCGAAGATGTATCCTTGTGGAACGAGCGGTCCTAAAGGATGTCAAAAGGATTCTAAACCTTGTCCGTTTCGATGTTCGGGGTTTCAAGTTTTTGGAGCCAGAACAACTCGGCATGAATATCATGATGCCATAACCAGATTGGCGTGAGCAGCACTGTGCCATTAGCCGGGCGGTGTAAGTGACGAGGCACTTGTTACCTTTTGGTGTAAGCATCATGGTATTTTACTCCGTGGTTCCTCGTTTTTTGTTTGAAACCCTAAACAGGTACACGGGCAAAGACGTAGAAAAGCTCCTGATTTCCTAAAGTCCCATCGTAAAAGGACTTTAAAAGATGATAACGCGCATCACTGAGATGCACGACTCCTCATCGGGCCACGACAGTGTCCTACTAAGCCTGAAGACAGACTCGGAACAGATTGAGAACCTAGGAGCCAACCTAAACATGCTTCTACGCTGAACGAGAATGTATGTACAGTTCATGCGATAAGGAAAGCAGTAACACGTAGGCATTTACGGGGTTAGATGCAAGTAGATCTTAACCTGTGGGTACCTGTCCTAGTTTGGAGAGTTCTAATGCTCTGTATATGCAAAAGGCCGGTTTTGGTTCGTAACAGGTTCCTTGGACTAGGGCCACAGATATACCTCCCGTTACCTGCGTTTTTCGCAGAATAACAGTCGAACGGTAGCATGACCCATCATCGTCGTAGGTTGTCGGTCATTCGGGGTCCCCGGGCTCCGGTAAACCGTGCCAGATTGCCAAAACGATCCAACGAGGCTTATCCCACATCGATGCAAATGAGATGCTAAAATTTGGTTAAAAGAAGAAGAATCACAGAGTCGTAAAAATGCCTTTTCAAATTTGGCTCACTTTATTTAGTCCATCTTTAGAAGAAAATACGCAAGCGAACAATCGAAAAAGCCCCAAATTAGAATGGTCGGACACGAGGTCCTATTAAATCACCGTTCCAACCTTCGGCAGCGCGAAGCTCACCGTTTTGACAGGCTTTTAAGGGATTGTTCCCAAGCGTATTAAATCCTAAGTATGAATTAATATTGGTTCGATTTATCCCCAGCAGAGTCGCCACTGTGGGCAACATGCCCTTCGGAGGGGAAAAGGATTTCGTTCCTTCCCCTGCCTTTTGCGGCCCTTTTTCTTGAAAAATCGAGGGAGCGCGAGCGCCGGTGGCAAGCGCTAAAAAATACAGAGTCGCCACTAGAGTTTTGAAGGTCCGACACTCAAGGAACCGTATTTCGAAGCACCTGCCGCGCTATTTGATTTGAAAAAGTTAAAGAACCAGTCTGTCATAACCATATCTGGGTTCGGGAGCCAGGTTACGAGAGGGGAAGGGTTTTATGGCACCCCTCTCGCCCAATCCGGAGATCGGTCTCTACTTAGGCATTTTTATGAAAAACCTTTGTGTTTCTTCTTCTTTTAATTAATTTTAGCCAATTAGGACGGGGGAACAGTTAATCGGGGATTAAAAACTGTAACAGTTTGCAGGATGTGATCAAATGATAGCATGGATGGATAGCATGATGAATAATAAATGGAATGAACTTGAAACAGCGAACAGATGCCAAAACCAGGCTCGGGGCAGATTTGCCCTGCACGATGACCGACTTACATGCATGAAAAGATCTGTATGCAAGTCAACCATCGCGCGAGACACACTGACTCTCGCGCGAGTGTTGTCACCTCACCACAGTCCCAAAATCATCCCCTTCTGGGCTCTGGAAGGACCAGTGCACACTCAGGAAGCAAACCAAGCAGTTTATTGAAAGACTGTAAAATACTAATTATTACACAATACTCCAAGCAGGAGCCAAATGAAATGAAACACAACCCCTAAACAGTGGGGGTATCTAAACAGAGACCAAGGGCCTAGTTACCCATGCAAGGGCCATTCATGGAAATCACAGGACTGTCGCGCGACAGAGACTGAGTCTCGCGCAACATTCCTGACTGGACTTCCAGGAATTGCTTTGCATGCTTGGGGTCCTGAGACAGATTCAGGGGATCCCAAGGGCATTCCAAACTATTTAGAGCAAATAAAATAGCTACTGTATTTTGTTTTGCATGCATAACGGCGATCTAAAAATCAAAATGAAATACAACAGGCATGAACATATTGCAAAACAGAAAAGGGCTAGCCTCCCTTCCCCACGAGGTCCATTCTCTTGTTGACACAAGTGTTGCGCGAGCATAGGGGACCGTCGCGCAAGGGTTTAACTGCCACGAATTCTTGTAACTTTGATGGCTTTAGGACCAGGGCATGGTATTGATTACCAGCCTTGGTCCTGTCAGCCCCGCTCAGGGATCAAAACAGAAACAGGTTAAACATTATACCTTTGCTTGGAAAGGGTTTGGGAATGGATTGATTTGATTGGAATGGCCTTGCTACCAAGTGTGCATGAACACACTAAGTTCAGAAGATTAGGAGGTGGTTTGGGGGTTAATGACTTTCTGCTAGCTAGTGTTTGCCTTGCAAAATGACTTAGTGAATTTCTTAGTCAATTTTTTGGAACCCTTAACATGGAAGATGAGGGGGGTATTTATAGGAGGAGTGTAAGGGCTAGTTAGGGGCCAAACAAGGCCTTGGGACCAGCCAACAAGGCTGGTCACAACTTGGTTGTGAGGCTAGCCAACAAGGTGGGTGGTTGGTTGGGAGGATTGTATGGGCTACAAACTGCTAGAACCCTGTTCAGCTGAGGAAAACGGGGTTCCAGCCCATGGGGACCCATGTGCCAAGCAATCATCACAAGTCCAGCTGGATTCTGTGATAGGGACAGAAGGGAACCATCGCGCGAGGGTTCAGAAGTGTCGCGCGAGGGTCAACAGCCAACAGTTTGACTTTGACTACACGTGGCAAGCTAAGTGTCGCACGAGGGACACAAAGGCTCGTGCGAGGGTCAACTCTGGCTTTAGGGTTTGACTGAGGATTCTGAAAGGTTCAAAAGGTTTCAAACAGGGCTCTAAGCGTTCCAAGCCTAATCCATTCCCAATCCAAGCTTTGTTCGATCCGATTTCATCATCGGGGAAACAAGAAAATCGTAAAACGAAGTAAAACGATTGGGAGACCCAGATTGGGGTGTCTACACCAGCTCCATATCCAGGGATGGTCTTTGGGACTGGAGAAGAGATGCCCAATTTTTTGGTTTCGGTCTGCTCTGTCCTGTAATGGACTTTGGGTTGTGGGATTGATGAATTGGTAATGTAGGATTGGATTGAACTTGTCGGTACCGAGGTTGAGTGTCTTCTAAACTATACCCCATATTAGGATCCCCTTCTACGTAGGGATTTCCCCGAGCATTCAACAATATCTTTGAGTTAGGGTTTGATTTCCGTACCTCTGATGGAGTACGCTGAAACTGGTAAGTGTTTCCATGGAGATGAGTCACCTGTGCTCTTGCATCAGCTTCCTTTCTCAGTCCATCCTCGAATAATGTTTGCTGAATCTTCTGTGCAGCATTAGGGTTTGGGTTGTTTTGCGATTTAGGGCTATGCGCCCCAGATGGTGGAACCGAGCCCTTCAACGCGACTTCAGCTTCTACCCTCAAGAGCATACGAGAATATGCAGATTTATCCAAGTATGAGTAAAACTTAGGAATATCCCTGAGTACATGAAAACTGGAAAGCTCACTAGCATGTGCACCAACAGCTAAGTGTGTACAGGACTTAGAATAAATATCCAAGTATGAACACACTTGGTAGATGCCAAACACTAAACATGTACGAGAAACTGGCTAAGTATGAAATAACTTAGTAAATTAACATGAAACCTCTGGCCACGAAGGGCCACTTGCAAATTCAAAAACGCCACGAAAGGGCCGAACAAACCAGTGTAATGCCACGAAGGGCCAAATACCTATGTTAAAAGTATGTTAAAGAGTATTGATGCCACGCAGGGCTGAGAATCATGGCCGCGCAGGACCTCCAAAAACAGTAAAGTTGTTGCAATTGTTAGTCAGAGAGTTTGGAAAGGATTACCAAGCTCAGTCCAGGTTCTGGATCTCTGGGGAAATATTGCTCGGAACATCCGTAGTAGTATCACCCCCAGTTGTCTGCTCCTCTAGGTTGATGGGATCAATTGATGCCTCCTCAATATGTTGTTGCTCAGGATTAGCATCATGAGACTCAATCGGGACATTCTGAGACTCCATCTGTATCTTTTTTTTTTTTTTTTTTTTGGGTAATTTAGCTTGAAATTAAAAAAGGTTAAGCGAATGTACAGCCTACAAGGGGCATACCCCAGGAGGAAAGAAAAGAAAAACAAATAAGAGTGAAAAAGTGCGGTAAACCATGCACAACCCGCATGGAGAGTGAGATAGAGTAAATACATAACAAAATGCTATGCGTACTGTAATACATGAAATATGAAATTGAACTACTACCTGGCACAACCCGCCAGGCTAGGAAATAAAGTAAATACGGTAGATAGTCATGGTCGACGGTGACCACATGATAACCAGCGCTGAGGAGAGATCCTCCTCCTCCAAGGCTGGGATAAAAACCAAGAACCGAGAAGCCCATCACCCCGAAGCTCGCATAATACCCACTCAACAGAAGTCAACTACTACAGAGGGACTCGGACCGAGAGAGGCTCGAACTGGAGATGACGGCATCCAACAGGCTGCCCTGCTAAGCACCCTGCACACCACGCCCATTCCATCCAGACTACTACATCCTCGCCCAAATCCCCTAGGCTCGCTAACAACAATAAGCGGAACAGAAAGAGGACCACCAAAAGTAACCCCCAAACCTCAAGTGGACCAATCTGTACTTTTCGATCAGTGCAAACCACTAATCTAATCTGAAACAGACTACGAAGCTACCCTTTTCAATCAGTGAGAATCCACCAATCTAGTCAATGACAGCTCCGGCAACTACCTTGCTCAACCAGACTCTCCATACTCTAATCATCGACACCCACAGCTGCTGGAGAGATCTTAGTTGGAGTCATCATTCTTCTCCATTTCTTTAGAACAAGGCCCCCCCTCTAGGACTGCAAGTTGACACGCTTCCGCAATGGATATAGAGGGCTCGACGAAGAGCCCGGCCCCTGATTTCAGTCCAACAGATGACCGCCTATCGGGGGATGCCAAAACTAACAGTAAACTGGCCCATAAGTCCAGCAACAAGATAAATGCACAAACCATACATAGCATGACTGAAAATTAAAATGTAAATTGCCCCACTGCCCGAGCCACCCAGCCGGCTTACCTGCCCGGGCAGGCCTGCCATCGGGCGCCTGCTGCTGCTGCCAACTACTTGGCCCGGGCTGCTTGCCCGGGCTAGCTGTGGATAGGCTTCCAAGCGGCTAGACGAAGGACGGCCCGGGCAGAAGCTGCTGCCTAGCCTCTACCCGAGCAGACCCCGCCCGAGCCACTCACGGACGGCCTGCCCAGGCTGGCTTGCTGGCTGGTTGCCCGGGCAGAATGCCCGGGCTGGCTGGAAGGAGGCTGGTGGGGAGCTAGGCTGGCCTCGCCAGGCTAACTGTGAAGGGGAGCCATGGCTGTTGAGCCACGGCGGATGAAGGCCGGAGGCCTTGACTGCTCGAGAAAGGAGGCTGTGAAATCCACAGCGACGGATGCCTGGTTGAGCCATCGCCGGCGACGTCTGACTTGGGGTTGATAGCCCACCGGAGGCGGGGTTGGGCTGAGCCACTGTTGTTGAGCCCACCGGAGGCGGTGTTGAGCCACGGCTGGGGTGGAGATCTGGCCGGACCCATCGCCGGACCACGAGCTGGAGCCATGGCTGTTGACCCACGGGTGTTGAGCCGCGGCTGAGGTGGAGATCTGGCCGGACCACGAGCTGGACAAACCTGGCCGGTTTGAGTTTAGATCTGGCCGGACCTCGAGCTGTAATACCCGGACCATAGATGGCCCGTAGATGCTTGACTGGACCAGAGAAGGCCAGATATGGGCTGGTCGACGCCGGTTGACCGGACCAGTGGTGGGTGGAAGAAGGTCGTTGGCCGGACCCATGGGGATCCGATTGTGAAATGGGCGGTGGAGGAGAGCCTCTATAGCGATAGAGGTTCCCTTGCCCCTGAGCTACTGGTTGCCCACTGTTGCTGCTGCCGTTGGCCAGTGGCCAGCCGAAGGGGGGGCTTCCTCTCTCTAGGTTAGAGAGAGAAGCTCCCCAGCTAGATGTGGAAATGTCCCAAGTCACTCCATCTGTATCTCCTCATCTGCGTCAGCAAAGTCGTCAATCTGCTCCTCAATGTCATCAAGAGGGGGCTCCTCGGAATCAAGAGATTGCTGGAGACGCCTGCTGGGCAAATCGTTGTCTGTCCAGAGGTTGGAATCTTCAGGGGCTCCCACTTTTGTCAGGCATGTCTCCCAGCACACGCTCCAAATCTGGTCATGAATACCAGGCATCTGCTCCACATAGCTTGCTGTGGCAGCATCAAACCCTTTCTTAAACCCGTCTTCATGAGCAGCATCGGACAGCGCCTGGCGAAGGTTTTCTTCGGTAGCACCCAGCTTCCCGTTCATCCCATCAGCTTCCAGTTTGGCTTTGTCTCTCTCCCTTTCCACCCTTGTGATTGATCGAATCAGACGTGTGTTCTCATTCATCAGTCTGATTCTTTCAGCATCTGCTTCCTGGAACCTTTGTCCCAAGGTAACCCATCTTTTGGATAAACTAAGAGGACAGCCAAAGAATTCTTTAGTGAGCAGATAAGAATTTATGTACCTCAAAAATGGTGCAACAAGAGTTGGAAGAAATACCTTAATTCCACTAACAAGACCAGTGGAAACAAGCCAGTCAGAAGCAGATGAGGACTCCTTCTGCATATCCACCGGGAGCAGCAAACTTTGAGCAAGGGCCAATGCGGTCTCCGACGAGCTCGCACTGTCCCCAACATTCACTGGGCAGTCCCCCCTCATGAGTCGAGAGGGGCCCAGGCCTCGTGGACAACCTGGGTGACCGATGAGGGAGTCTCCAGAGTTGGTGCAGGAGTTTGTGTGTCAGAAGCCCCAAGGGAACCATCTTGTTCTCGAGGAGAGGAGGACGATCGAGGTCCAGGCCCTCTGGTACGACGAGGTGCTGGAGGGGCAAGGCCAGTAGAGGCCGCCCTGCCCGGGGCACCGCGTCCCCGAGGAGAGATGGTGAGCAGGGTGCTAAGATTAAGGGGTTGATGAGACATGGTACCTGAAACTGGTGGGGATGGAGAGTATCCTCCTGAGGATGATTGACTGGTGTCTTGTTGTAAGACTGATTGTTCGGGCTGTTGCTGGATGGACTCCCGATGACGAGAGGACCTTCTTAGAATTAAGCGAGGAAGAGGGATCCCTTCAGAGATTGGAACCTCTCCTGGCTGTCCGGCAACTGTTACCCCAGCACCTGGCCTCAAACTCCTGGATGGGGGAGCAGTCGAGGTGGATGCACCGCTGGTACTTGGGTTCGCAAGTCTCCTATCAATGAATCCCCTGTAGGTTGGATCGTAGCCTAGTAAGACACTTGCGTCACGCCCCCGTCCAGCAGTGCGTGTACCTGGAACCCCTTTGTACTTTAGAACTATTTTGATGTCCCCATTTTGGATGTAGCTGGGTTCCCTGGATGGACGTTTGTTGGCGTTTTCGGCTGAAACAACAAAACAAATGAAACCCTTAGTGGGACAGCTTCAGTATAAGAGGAAAAAATGACTGAACTTAAAAGAGCAGAAAGTAGAAGCGTACGTGGGAAGCCCCATTCGTGGGGAACGTGGACACCCACCACTTGACCATCTTCCCCCATGGGCTCGAAAGCTCCAGTTACGTAGAGGAAGTCCATCTCGTGGTCCCGAGCAGAGTCTGGCAGGTTAAGCACGAAACGCTTCTCTGCCTTTCTCACTTTTAGATTGTAAGTATTGTATTCTCGATTCAATACAATGCTATACCACCATTGGATATCCAAGATTCCTAAATTGGTCCCGAGAATTTTGTTTAGAGCTACAACCCCTATAACTAATTTGAAAAAATTAGTAGATACTTGCATGGGATTGAGTCTATACCAGTTAAGGGCTCGACGAAGTAGTGGGTCAAGGGGGAAGCGAACTCCGCCCTCAACAATAGCCACGATTGGGATACATGTTCTATCCCATTTACAGGCATTCCTAACCGCCCCTAGAGGGGCGAGTTCTAAACCCACGGTATCTGGGATGTGGTAATCTTTCCTAAAAGCTGACATTGCAGCCGGAGTTTCACATAGCTTCCTAAACTTCCCTGGTTTGGGATCATTATTATCATCTGCCATGGATGAGTTTGAAAAAACCACCAAAGACGAAATGAAGTCTGGGGGTGAGATCGAAACCCTAGGCGCACGAGAGAATGGGAAACGAGAATCTCAGAATGAAACGGAAAAAGAAGTAAGAATGAGAGTCTTACACGAGTATTGGGAAGATTTCCTGGGATGAAATCGAGCTCGAAGACGATGGCAATGGCAGATGGAAGCTAAGTGTTTTCGCCTGGTTTTGGAGAGAGAGGAAGAGAAATTCGAAGTTTTGGGTGGCGGAACCCAAAAAGATCCCTTTTTGGGATTAAAAGCAAGAGACGGAGACGAAGCGTCTCCGGTTACGCCGTTACATGAAAAGTAACGGTCAGACTAAGGTCTAATGGATGCCATCCTAACGCCGTTGAACTGGAACGTCAGTTCGAATTTAATGCAAGGTGTACGAAGTATGCCACGTGGAGTCATTATTTCGAGAAAATCATGACTAAACTGCCAAAAGACATCAATGGGAACCCAATGACTATATCTGCACGGGATCTGATCTGTTCGGCCTCGAGTTCATTCTTTGAGCTTTACTCATCATCTTCGAACAGTAGTGATGAGCAAAAGCTGGGGAGCAATTGTAGGGAGGTGTTCCCGAACAGGTACAATTAATGGCCGAACACGTGATGTGCCAGATCCGTTGAATGAGAAAAGTGATATGGGACTCCATATAAGATGAACGGCGGCAGTAAGATTCCGGTGTTATGAGAAGGCACCAGATTAGATTGTCTGTTCGGCTGAAAGGGACTAACGACATGAGAAGTCATTAGTTAAGACAGTCTGTTCGGCTAAAGTAGGCCAGTGACATGAGAAGTCATTCACTTGTGCAGTCTGTTCGGTAGGGGCATATGCCAAACAGATGTAGTTACTTGATGAAACGTTGTCTTAAGAGATAAGGCAATAGGGGTGTTCTGTAAGACGAGCCCGATATACAGTAAAGATTAGTAAAGAAACAGTCCTATCAAGGGATGAGTTCTATGGTAAGAAGAGACCCTATGAGGAAGGGATCTCGGTTGATTGGGCAAGAGATCCCCAAGAGAGCCAGGATTCCTATACGAGGTAGGAGGCCTGGGCAACAAGGATGCTTGGAAAGCAAGCATGCTCATATCTATAAATACGAGGTAAATATGGAGAAAAAAGGTACGCAATAAGTTGCACTCATTCTACACTTTCCTACTGATAATTAGGGTTTTGATACAGTACGAGATACTAACTTAGGCATCGGAGGGCCTTTGCCACGGAGGCAGAGGTGCGCTCACCCCTTGTCTGTTTTACAGGTTAGGGTTCAGGCGAAGGTATTAGGGTTCCGGTTGGACAGCACGTAAAGGAAGGAGATTCAGCACTGTTCTAGGTACCATCTATTTTTCTCCACCTACAATTACTTCCTTTGATTATTTGATGGAGAAAGAAGCACTTATAGTTGGGACTTCAAAAGTGTTAGTAATTTATTTTAATCAACGGGTATCTGTAATCTTAACGTGGGGAGATTAATAAGTATTTAATATATTGGAGCTCATAATATAATTGAGATAAGGACGGGAGTGCAATTATAATTCTGTAGTGGGGTGAATTATAATTAGTGAAATAAGAAATAGAATCCTGGTGGGATTAGGGTTTCTTATTTACACTGGGAGCCCAGACTTATTACTCCTTAGGTCCCTATCGTAGCCCTATATATACACGTTATGCTCTCTAGGTCAGACATACGTTTTTTATTACTCACGAAATAGAGGCAGGCTTAGAGAGAGCGAACGGATCACGAAAGAGTCCACACCCGGTTCGTGTTCTAGACGTGTAGGAAATACGATAGAAGTTCGTAAGGTGTAGTCGAGCAATATACGTGGCTTATAGCAAGACGTGCTATAACAAGTTCATCCAGCGTTCGTGTCGCAGGGAGTTGAGGTGAAACCCTAATTCCGCCTTGTAGGGTTTTGCAGTTTTCTTGTTGTCTAATCTGTACGCGTCATTACTGGGTTCTGGGGATCGTTTCCCAACAGTGGTATCAAAGCCAGGTTCCGATACTGGGACCTGTGGAGCCATAAGTTGGAAGAGTATCAAGCAATCGTGAATTGATTGATTCCACCATGGAGGCCGAGTTTGTTTACTTCTTAAGCAACCAAAGAGGCCGTTTGGCTTAGAACTTCTTGATGGATCTAGAAGTGATTCCTTTAGTGCTATTACATCTATTGTGACAATAGTGGTGGAATTGCTAACTCTAAGGAGCCATTGACTCGTAAGAAGGAAAACACATCGAGCGTAAGTATCACTTGATTCGAGAGATCGTTCATAGAGGTGATGTAGCTGTGACCAAGATCGGATCGGTAAACAACCTTAAAGATTCTTTTACGTACAGCTTACAGGCTAAGACTTTTGATAGTCACGTAAAGGGAATGGGAGTGAGATGCATGGCAGTATGGTTTTGAGTCTTAGTGGGAGTTTGTTAGGAGGTTATGTAAAAGTTATGTTTTTATATGATGGATTAATATTTAATTATTAATCAGATTTATCCCTTTTTTTGATGAGAATCTTTTTTATGGGCAATACTTGCATGATATTTTTGTATATTGTGCATGTGTTTTGATTCTACATAGTAGATAATCCAGTGTGTAGAGTACGGCTTACACACAGAAGATTGGATCATCGGTTCTTGTGGAATATAAGTTATGGTTCACAGTTTTAGATGGAATTTGACACACCATTGGTAGGACTTTAGTACAATGTTTAGAAGGTCTGTCTTGACTACAGGGAACAGTCTAGTTCCAACTCATTGTGCTAGTACACTTTGTGTGTATTGAACGGGACCGTATTGAGGTAATTGTCTTTGTACTAACTTTATAAGACAATTGAAACCTCATGTTTATTATGAATGCTTATGCTCTTAATCCAAAGACAATTATTAGAGGTATATATTTAATGTTGTTGATTTTGATTCATTAAAGGGTGAGATCCTTATACGGTCAATAGTCTCGGTGAGTTGGGTCGCAACATTATGTATATGACAGTTATTAATTATTGATGGAATCCACGTCCCAATAGGGATTGATGATACTCCCTTGAGTAAGCTTATAAGTTTCGAATATGTCAAACCCTGCAGGTAGATTTTGTATCCGACATATCGAATAAGTAAAGCGGATAGTCTCAAGGTTAAGACATTGACGAGCTCTTGAAAAGGGGTTTAGTCTTTCTCTGACATGTAGGGCGATTTGGGTGAATTCTGACAAGGTCGTGGAGAAGCTGTTTCTCCATGGCAGACGGTACCATCTCATTCGTGGAAGGGCTAGGCTGTAAAGCCATGGATTCCAATGAACTGAGGAGAAAGCAGAAGAACATCTCGGAACTTGTCAATCCCTCCAGTCCTCTGAGCATTCACAATCCCTCCAGTCACATCCGATTCAGTCGGACCTGCAAGCCCTAAAACTGAACGGTTCAGGAGATCTCAAACTCGAATCTACTGTTCGAAGCACTGTTCCTTCTGCATCTCCAGCTGAGTTTGGGGAGTTCAGTCCTAAAAGTGGGATTCCGTTTACTCTAAATCCCCTGGGAACGAGCATCTCAGGTGACTCCGATCTACAATCAAACAGAGCTAGGTCGGTTCAGTCATCATCTCCAAATGGGATTGGGGCTCACAGCCCTAAAACGTCCAAGAACACAAGTCCAGCGCGAAAACTACAGCAGGTCTTCTTCGAAGAAGGGTTGAGGGTAGATGCTGAAGCCGCAATGGAAGGATCGATTCCAACATTATCCGCAAATGGCACTGGAGCGAATAGCCCTAATTAGCGATACAACCCTAAAGCTGCACAGAAATTCCAGCAAGCTTTATTCGAGGATGGACTGACAAAGGAAGCCGAGGCAAGAGCACGGGTGACTCACCTCCACGGAAACACTTACCAGTTCCAGCGCACCCCATCAGAGGTACGGAAATCGAACCCTAATCCTACGATTCTGATTAATGCTCGTGGAATCCCATACGTACAGGGTGACCCAAATATGGGGTTTCCGATTGAGGACACTAAACCCAGACGACCCCCTTCTCATTTCCCTTCAAACCCAGGGGCCGAGGCCTCTAAACCTGGACAAGCCCCTACTCTAACTCACCAGTATAATCCCAAACCCAACACAGGACAGAACAGGCCTAAACCTACAAACTGGGCTGCTCTTCTCCAATCCCAAAGTCCATCTCTGGACATGAAACTTGACTACTTCCCAAACCTTCAAAAAGGGAAGGAAGCCTAGGTTGAAATAGACGTAGAACTGACTGAGGTGGGGAGGTGGCATAGATATCTGATAGGCCACTTCCTGGACGGAAAAATGGCCTATCCCCTCTTGGTCTCCACTGCAAAATACCAATGGAAGGAGTTATTTGTGGCTGTTAAACCAGATGTGTCAGGTTTCTATTTATTTGAGTTTAAAGATGAACAAGCCAAGATGCAGGTTTTAGAGGGCGGTCCCTACTTTTGTTCTCAGAAATATTTAGTTCTTAAGGAGTGGCACAGAATGATGAAGCCTCTCCAAGAACAACCTACCAAAATACCTGTTTGGGTGAAGTTCCATGACCTGCCTCTTGAGCTATGGAACCAAGATTGCCTCAGCAGGGTTGCTAGCACAGTAGGTAGACCTATCCATGTGGATCAAGCTACTGCTAGGACTTCCAAGCAACCAGGGATTTTACAAACCAAGACCACTAAAGCAAGAGTTTGCATTGAAATTAGTGCAGAGCAAGACCTTCCTAATGAGGTGGCAGTGACTGTTCAAGGGGAGACAGTTGTGGTTCCCATAGAATACCAAGTCCTCCCTCCTTTGTGTTCTCACTATCAGGTTTTTGGGCATAGCACATCCAGCTGTGTCAAAAACCCTGTTACTCCTTCCCCTATCAAGCCTGTAGCTAAAGAATTGGAGTGGCAGGTGGTGTCTCATGGGAAACAGGAGATGGGGGAACAAGTCCTAAGCCTTCAAGCTTATCCCTCCCCTGTCTTACAACATGTCCTAGAGAAGGATTCTGAAGATTCAGAAACTGAATTATTGGGAGTTCTGGAGGGCGTTGTAAGTTCTGTGATTACTAACCCTCCCCAAAAGGTCATCTCTCCACCCACCAGCAATACTAACAATCCAATTGAGAATTCACCTTCTAAGCAGTTCAGTACAACAGCAAATGAAGGTTCAAAAGCAGCATCTGACAAGAAGATCAGTCATCAAGTTCAAAAGCCAGATGGTGATGAAAAAGAACTTCCTGACTCATCTGATATTAAGTTGTTAGGAGGTTCCTCTAAGGCTGGCCATAATAGCAAACAAAGGAGTCACTCCAAGGGCTCCAAGAAAAAAAGGAAATAACTTTACTCTCCTTCTTTTTGTCCACAATTATTTAAATAATGCTCATCTTGTGCCTCACTCTTACACTTATTAGATGTAGCTCATTGTGGTGGTTATTTTGTGTGAAGATCTAAATGGATAGTACACCGTTGCATTTTGGTTGTTGGAATATAAGAGATCTCAATGATCCTATTAAACAAAAGGAGGTCAAGAAATGGGTTAATAATAATAAATTGTCCCTTGTTGGGCTCATTGAACATAAAATCAAAGAGCCCAAGGCCACTAGGATCGTTAGTCTTATCCTGCCTCATTGGAGTTTTATTAACAACTATGTTCACTCCCCCATGGGTAGAATTTTGGTGTGTTGGGACCCATCTGTTTTTACTGTTCAACTTCTTTCTCAATCAGACCAATTCATGCACAGCGAAGTGCAGTCTAATGGTGGCAAATACTCTTTTGCAGCTACCTTTGTTTATGGCGCTAATTGCAACCTTGAAAGACAGGCACTTTGGTCTGATCTGCACTCCCTGGCTATTGCATCCCCTTGGGTAGTCCTTGGTGACCTTAATGCTATTAGATCTCCATCCGAGAAAGTGGGAGGTGTTAAGCACTGGCTCCCTTGGATGGATGATCTTAATGTCTGTCTTCAATCTGTAGAACTGGTCGACCTTAGGTACTCTGGCTGCCAATTTACTTGGTCCAACAAGCAAGTTGGGGATTCCCATGTCAGCTCCAAATTGGACAGAGTCCTAGTCAATGAGAGTTGGATTAAAACTCTCTGCTGGTCTAATGCCCATTTCCTCATTCCTGGAGCCTCTGATCACTCTCCAGCATTTGTGTCTTTGGCCCCTACCACCACCCCTAGATGTAGGCCTTTTAGATTTTTTAACTTTCTAGCTGAGCACCCCAATTTTATTAACATTGTGCAGCAATTGTGGAGGAGAGTAATCATTGGTAACCCCATGTTTTGTGTCTGTGAAAAATTGAAGATTCTGCAAAAGGATCTCAAACAATTAAATACCAATGAGTTTAATGATCTATCATCTAGAGTTGCTTCTTCCAAGCAACACCTAGATGATATTCAGAGTGCCCTGGGTGCAAACCCTAGTGATGTGGCTAATCAAGCTACTGAGAAAGTATTGCGTAAATAGTACCTTACTCTTGCAAGAGCTGAGGAGAGCTTTGCAAGACAAAAGTCTAGAGTTCAATGGCTAAGGCTGGGAGACCAATGTACCTCATTCTTTTTCAAATCAATAAGTAATTCTAGAAATAAAAATAGAATTACTAGCTTGGTTTTGGATGATGGGTCTGTCACACAGGATATTGAATTGGTAAAATCTTCTTTTATCAATTATTACTCTAAGCTACTTGGTTCCCCCCATCAAAGCAGCTATGCTGGTACATCTAGAGTTCAGCAGCCCATCACTAGGAAGCTGTCTGAGTCTCAGAGAATTGATATGGTTATGGATGTCTCTGACAAAGAAATTAAGGACACTTTTTGGTCTCTTAACCCACAAAAAGCCCCTGGGCCAGATGGGTACAGTGCTTCCTTCTTTCATAAGGCATGGCCTATGATTGGCCATGAGGTCACCTCTGCTGTTAAATCATTTTTTAGATCTGGCCAATTGCTAAAGAAAGCCAATGCAACATTCGTTGCTCTTGTGCCTAAAGTTCCTAATCCTTCAAAAGTTGGGGACTATAGGCCAATATCATGTTGCAACCTCATCTACAAGTGAATTGCCAAGATCCTGGCTAATAGAATTAAGCCTATTCTTCCTCACCTCATTGATCCTGCACAATCTGGCTTTGTGCAGGGTAGGAGGATTCCAAACAACATCTTCCTCACACAGGAATTGATGAGGGGATATCACAAGCAATCCACCTCTCCCAGGTGTGCTATGAAAGTTGACATAATGAAGGCCTATGATAATGTTAGGTGGGAATTCCTCTGGGATGTCCTTACATCTATGAACTTTCATCCACAGATGATTAGGTGGTTAAAGGCCTGTGTAACCACTGCCAACTACTCCCTTAGCTTCAATGGGGAAGCCATTGGGTACATTCCTAGGCAAAGGGGTTTGAGGCAGGGTGACCCCCTTTCCTCATACTTATTTGTTATAGTCATGGAGGTTCTTACTTGTATTCTAAAGGAGAAAACCCTATTGCCTGATTTCAATTTCCATTGGAAATGTGGATCCACAAAACTGGTGAATCTGTGTTTTGCAGATAATCTTATGATTTTTTGCAAGGGAGAGGTAAGCTCTGTATCATATGTCCAGTCCTCTTTAGAAGAGTTTGAGTCATTATCTGGGCTTTCCCCTAGTCCGAACAAGACTAATATCTTCTTCTCAGGTGTTAACTCATCCACCAAAGCATCAATTAGGCAGATTCTTGGTTTTCAGGAGGGATCTTTGCCTGTTAGGTATCTGGGTGTGCCTCTTTTGTCCACTAAACTTAAGCACTCTGATTGTAAGATCATGGTGGATAAAATCACTGCAAAAACAAAAACATGGACCCATAGATACCTCTCCTATGCTGGGAGAATTCAGTTAATCAAGTCCATTTTGTTCTCTATGCAGACATACTGGTCCTTTCTCTTCATCCTCCCTAAGAAAGTCATTAAGGAGGTGGAAGCCATTTTGAGAGCCTTCTTTTGGACCGGACCTGACCTCAAAACGTTTGGAGCCAAAATCTCTTGGGAGCATCTTTGCTCCCCTGTTAAGGAAGGGGGACTTGGCTTTAAATCATTGGAAATTTGGAACAAAGCTGCTGTTGCTAAGCACATTTGGTTCCTTGTTTCTGGTGGAGAACAATCCATGTGGTGTCAATGGGTTAAATCCTATTTACTCAGAGGCAGAAACTTTTGGTGTGTCAAGGTCCCTTGTGATCCATCTTGGGTATGGAGGAAAATTCTATCTTTGAGACCTCTTATCCAGCCTTTTATTAGATACAAGCTGGGTGATGGAATGTCTACCTCTTTATGGTATGACAACTGGCATCCCCTTGCTCCCTTGCTCCTTTTTTTTTGGGTAATTTAGCTTGAAATTAAAAAAGGTTAAGCGAATGTACAGCCTACAAGGGGCATACCCCAGGAGGAAAAGAAAGGAAAAAACAAAGAAGAGTGAAAAAAGTGCGGTAAACCATGCACAACCCGCATGGAGAGTGAGATAGAGTAAATACATAACAACATGCTATGCGTATATGCTAACATGATCCTGGGCAAGGGAACTTCTCTCTCTAGAGAAGTTAGGAAATAAAGTAAATACGGTAGATAGTCTGGGTCAACGGTGACCACATGATAACCAGCGCTGAGGAGAGATCCTCCTCCTCCTAGGCTGGGAAAAGAAACCCAAGAACCGAGACGCCCATCATTCCGAAGATAGCATAGTACCCACTCAAAAGAAGTCAACTACTACAGAGGGACTCGGACCGAGAGAGGTTCGAACTGGAGATGTCTGCATCCGACAAGGCTACCCTGCTAAGCACCCTGCACACCACGCCCATTCCATCCAGACTACTACATTCTCACCCAAATCCCCTAGGCTCGCTAACGACTATAAGCGGAACAGGAAGAGGGACCACGAAAAGTAGCCCCCCAAACCTCAAGTGGACCAAGCTGCTCCTTTCGATCCGTGAACCACTAAATCTAATCAGAAACAGACTACGAAGCTACCCCTTTCGATCAGTGAGAATCCACCAATCTAGTCAATGACAGCTCCGGCAACTACCTTGCTCAATCAGACTCATCCATAATCTAATCATCGGCACCCACAGCTGCTGCTACTGCGAGACTGCCCCTTAACTAGGAGAATCCAATCTAATCAATAATAGTCACGACCACAAGAATACTACGCAGGTCCTCAGAGCTAAAAGTGCCGGCTCAAAGGATATGGAGGGCTCGACGAAGAGCCCGACCCCCGATTTCAGTCCAACAGATGACCGCCTATCGGGGGATGCAAAAACTAACAGAGAACTGGCCCAAAGTCCAGCAACAATATAAGTGCAAAAAAGTACATTGCCTGACATAAATTAAACTTCCCCACTGCCCGAGCCACCCAGCCAGCTTACCTGCCCGGGCTGGCCTGCCATTGGGTG
Organism: Rhododendron griersonianum; assembly: GCA_018127125.1. NCBI lineage: Eukaryota > Viridiplantae > Streptophyta > Magnoliopsida > Ericales > Ericaceae > Rhododendron > Rhododendron griersonianum. The sequence goes on along the minus strand of CM030790.1, from coordinate 32,557,033 downwards.
GCTGCTGCCTGCTTCTGCTTCTGCCCGCAGCCTGCTGCTGCTGCCTACTGCTTGGCCCGGGCTGGCTGCTTGCCCGGGCTAGCTGCGGATGGCCTTCCCAGCGGCTGGATGAGGGTTGTCTCGAATCGCCCGGGCTGAAGCTGCTGCCTAGCCTCTGCCCGAGCAAAACAATCACTGGCTGCTACTGCCCCCCCCCCCCCCCGGAGCCACGCACGGGTGGCTTGCCCGGGCTGGAAACTGGGTGGCTCCTTGCCCGGGCTGAATGCCGGAGCTGGCAGGTAGGGTGCTAGACTGGCCTCGCCAGGCTAGCTGTGGGTGAGCCCCACGGTGGCTGGGCCCCACGGTGGCTGACTGGAGATGAACACCGGGCCAGGTGCCCGGGCTGGGCTGACGCCTCCTGCTGCTGCTGCCCGTGCTGGCTGGGTTGCCCGGCTGATGAGCCCCACGACTGGGATTGCCCGGGCTGATGGCCCAAGCAGCAGGCCGGAGAGGGCCTTGAATGACGGCCTTGACTGGCGGCCACAGTGAGCCACGGTGGCCTAAATGTGACCGTACCTGGATGTGGCCGAGCTTGTCGGAGATGTGAGCTTGCCCAGATCTGGGCGTTGACCGGCCGCCTGAAGGAAAACGATCGGCAGCCATGGCTTTGCTGTTCAGGTTCGGGGGTTTGGCCTTGCTGGGTCTCCGTACATGTAGATCTCAGTGGTGAGTTCGCCCTGCTGCCGTGCCACTGTTCGAGCACTCATTGAAGCAGCAAAGGTCATCATCTCCGGCGAGGCCTGGTACAGAAGGTAACCCATGAAGTTTTGACCCATGATTCCAAACTCAAAGCCACGGTGGTTGTTGTTTGACCGGTCCAGACGGAGGTCGGACCAGGTGGAGCTTGATTGGCCAGTAATGGCCGTTGAACTTTCAGATCTGCCCGGTGCAGATCCCAATGAAGGTACCCGCCGGTGCACGGCGGGGTTGAGGTTGGAGGCGAGGCCCACGGCTGTGGAGCTTGGGTCGAGTGAGGATCTATTGGGGCTAGACCTGTCAAGAGCTAGACCAGGCCGTGGCTGCCCAGTGATGGCCGAACCAGATCTGGCCTAAGAAGTTGTTGCAGGCCCAAGGTTGCCGCTTGTGAAGGCGGTGGAGGAGAGCCTCTCTAAGGAGAGAGTATCCCTTGCCCAGAAGGTGACTGCCATGGCCGGAGGGAGCCTGGGCCGGAGAAGGCCAGCTATGGCTGCCCGATGGAGAGATAGAGGTGGCCGGTTGGAGGTTGGAGGTGATGGAGGAGAGCAGGCCCTAAGAAGGGTTGCTCCCTTGCCGTCCTTGCTGTTGATGTTGCTGCTGGCCGGAGGTGGAGACCGGCGACCGGTTGGATCTGGACCGGGGGAGCTTTCTCTCTCTAGGTTAGAGAGAGAAGCTCCCCAGCCGTCCCTTCAACCGCTCCCTTGCTCCTTAGGTTTGGTCAGAGAGTTATTTATGACTCTGGGCTCAATAAGGATGCCTCTGTTCATGATATAACTCACCACAACCATTGGTCCTTCCCTGTCACTCAAACTTTTGAGCTCAATGAGATTAGAGCTGATTTGCATAAGGTTGCTCTCAATTCCAATACCAAGGACTCGTGCACGTGGACTCTCAATACTTCTGGGAAATTCACTATATCATCCCTTTGGGACAATCTTAGAACCCACTTTCCTATAGTTGCATGGCACAAAGTTGTTTGGTTCCCTGGTCATATTCCAAGGTGCAACCTTATCACCTGGATGGCCCTATGGAATAGGTTAAACACTGAGGATAGACTTGTTCAGTTTTGCCTCAAATCCTCATCCCACTGCACATTTTGCACAGGTGTAGAGAACCATGACCATCTTTTCTTTGAATGCCCCATGGCTTCCCATATCAGGAATATCCTATCCTCTAAGGTACCCTTCATGAGTGGACATCAGGGTTGGAAGCCTTGGGTGGACTGCCTCTCTAACCTGAGAGGAAAATCTTTGGCCATCACCATAGCAAAAATGGCATTCACAGTGTATGTCCATCATATTTGGCTTGAAAGGAACTAAAGAAAGTTCCAGAACTCTAATGGCTGCTGCTGCATGTTCTGAGGTTGCTGCTGTTAGTAATTTATTTTAATCAACGGGTATCTGTAATCTTAACGTGGGGAGATTAATAAGTATTTAATATCATGGAGCTCGTAATATAATTGAGATAAGGACGGGAGTGCAATTATAATTCTGTAGTGGGGTGAATTAATTAATGAAATAAGAAATAGAATCCTGGTGGGATTAGGTTTTCTTATTTACACTAGGAGCCCAGACTTATTACTCCTTAGGTCCCTATCGTAGCCCTATATATACACGTTATGCTCTCTAGGTCAGATTGGACGTTTTCACATTTTCTATTATTCACAGGAATAGTGGGAGGCTTAGAGAGAGCAAACAGATCACGAGAGAGTCCACACTCAGTTCGTGTTCTAGACGTGCAGGGAATACAATAGAAGATCGTAAGGTGCAGTTGAGCAGTATACGTGGCTTATAGCAAGACGTGCTATAACAAGTTCAACCAGTGTTCGTGTTCGCAGGGAGTTGAGGTAAAACCCTAATTCCGCCTTGTAGGGTTTTGCGGTTTTCTTATTGTCTAATCTGTACGCGTCATTACTGGTTTCTGGGAATCGTTTCCCAACAGCTGCTACCCAGCTGCTGCTGCAGCTTAGCCTCTGTTTTGCTGCTGTTGCTGGTGTTTCCTGCTACAGCTGCCGCTTGGCTCATGCTGTAGTGCTGGAGACCCTTGTTATGCTCAATGCACCTACCTGCTAGTTCCTCCACATCTTGATGTTGGAAGCCTGCTAGATGTGCTACTACCAGTTTTGGAAGTACTGAAGTTGCATGTATTTTGACTGGGCTGCCATTATCTTTTGTTGTATGTTTCCATTTCCTCTTCCTAGAGGGGATTGAAACATCCGTTATCTAGATCCTATTAGCGCTGTGTAGCCACTTGGCCTAGGCGTAGTCAATTTTAATGTAATTATTCATCTTGTTTTGTTTTCCTCCTGGGGTATGCCCTGTTTCTCTCTTCCATCTCTTAGATGGAATTGAAACATGTGGATTCCATGGTTACTTAGTCTTGGCTTAGGTCAATGTAGCCACTTGGCTTAGATCAATTTTCTCAATCTTTGTTTTTTTTCTTTCTTTTCCCTCCTGGGGTATGTCCCTTATAGGCTGTACATTCGCTTAGCCTCTTTTTATTTCAAGCTAAATTACCAAAAAAAAAAAGGTAACAGTTGCCTAAACATGTAATTCACCCACTTGGTCTTATGCTGCGTGCAAGTTTTTATTCTTGAGTGCTGTGATCCACGGTTGCCTGGATGATACCCCTGGACATGTCACCCATTTGGCCACGTGAATATTTGCTTTACGTAGTTGCACATACTGAGAGATGTACCAGATCAGAACATGGGTGGTTAATGGCTTAATGCTGGTGGCCAAAAATTGGTGGCGCAAAATGAGCCAGAGTGTTGCTTTTAGGTTATACTGTTATCTTTTTCTGACCTCTTATCCCTAGAATTATTTAACGTATCCTTTTTTTTTAAAAAAGTTTTCAATGACTTATTAAATACCCTACTGATCACCAGTGGTTGGATACGTGACTGGTTATTTGGCCAAGGATATTATTGTTGTGTGACTGTGTCCATGTAGTGAGATTTTGGCTGTGGGATTTAAAAGGTTGTATTGGTTTTTGTCTCATGTCCTTTCATTTTTGCTCTAAGTAGAGGTGGCAATTTGGACCCAGTTTCATGGACTCGCTGGTTACCTATTGATAAGTAGGAAATAACCTCCTAAAGTCAGCCCAGGCGATTAAGTCCAGCACAACACGAAGGGCCATGCAAGGGACCTAGTGACGCGGAGCTTAGTTTGAAGAACTGAGCTCAATGGATCAGCCCAGGGGCGAAGGTCATCCCAAGGTTAGCCCAAACCAAAGTGCTCACGAGCACAGCCCTAAGGGCTCAAGCTAGAGTCTCAAGAACACGGGATCTAGCCTATAAAAGCTGGCCTCTACTAAACCAGCTCAAGGATGGAGGCCAGCTCACGAGCACAGCTCATAGAAGAATACCGAGCTCAGCTCATCAGGTGAGCTCGGCAAGGATGGCAAACCTGCAGCCAGAGACTCATAGAACAACCAGGACCTTATCTCGTCCAAAGAGATTAAGCCGCGAGTCTTAGAGGATAACCACAGAGATTCGTCCACCATGAGGACTCCTAACCTTGATGACAATCACAGAGTTCTAAGGAGAGGAGAACTCCTAAACCTGATAAGGACCAAAGAAGTCTTAGGTAAGGAGGACACTCCAACCTATTTCCGTCATGTGCGGATAAGCCCAAGAGGTCCCAGCACTGTAAGGACTCTTAACCTGATAAGCAGGTACAAGAGTCCAAAGGTGAAGGGACTCCTCAAACCTGATAAGAATCAGGGGAGTCCTGAGGTAAGGAGGACACTCCAACACCTATCTATACCCGCCACGAGCGGATGAGACTTAAGAGTCCCAATCCTAAGGGATTCCTCCCAAGATGCCTATATAAAGATCACATCCCCACCTCACAAAGGTACGCAATGCAATACTGCAGAACTCATACTAAGTCCATACTCTCTTCTAAAGCAGATCAACTGACTTAGGCATCGGAGGGGTGATGGCGACAGCCACACCGGTGCCCATAGCTTTTTGTTATGTATTGCAGGTCGAAAGATCAAGCTCTCCGGAAGCCACTTCATGGATTGGAGGATCAGATGGACGGTTGAGGAACCCCTCCTCCGGAGGTGACCAAAAATCGCTTCATTACAGCTGGCGCCGTCTGTGGGAACGATTTGTTCTCCCTATCATTTCCTCCATACTGGATGGTTTCCAACAAGATCCCATACGAATTGGCATGCGCACGGTCTGAATGATTCGAAGTCAATCTAGAACAAAGAAGTTCTTATGCATTCATCAACACAGATGCAACGGACCAGTCTGCCAAAGAGATAAGTCTCAACTCCCTAGAAATACGTTTCGACCACAGTTTTGATATTAAAACTGTTAATACAATACAATATGCTTTGCTCTCCTAGAAACGAATTAAGCACATTGATGCTTTACAAAGCCCAATCACCACATGATCAGAAGTTATCCATGAGATAAGTTTATTTGTATTTTAATATTATTTCATCCTATGCAAGGGCACAAAATAATATTCTGATTGAGGCAGACTCGAAATTTTACGCATATTTCGATCATTATTAAAGCAACCTGCTGAATGCTCGGATTATGGATCTAGCTTCAAATTAATACAACTTAGGTTCTATTTCTAATGATTTTTTATGAAGTTCAAAGGCCATTGTAGGAATGCCAAGGTGTTTTTATAGATGGTCTTGAAAGAGATCTCATGCTGATCAATGCGCACACGATCAAAACCGAAGTTATCAGTCCCGAATGGTGAATTGTTCAAGCGAGGCATTGGCAGCCACATCGAGATATTATATGAGATAAGATCCAATTCTCAAATTTTATGATCTGGTATTCGCCGCTTCTTTTTAGTGGAATTATTTTGTGTTGGGCAAGTCCAACCCACTCCAAACTCTCGGGTGCACTTGATTCTAAAAAGAGTTTTTGTAAAGCAAAACCTCTATTTCCATCTTTTGTTATACAGTAATTGAAGTTATTGATTAGGACTCCTAATCAGTATGAAGTCTAGTAGCCAATGGCCTTTATGACTATACATCATACTTATCTTCGAACTCCTCCTGGGATTTGACCGCATCACAATAGATTTATTTCTCTGGATAAATAAATTTATTCTTGTGGTATAATTAATGTTTCACGTTATGATCACGATTATCTTTTTCTAAGGGAAACAGACTGCAGGTCTTTCAAAAAAAAATATAGCTACTCCATCACGAATGATGAAGACGCTCGACGATTCACGGGGCTATGGCTACCAGTGCCTCAATTACAAGGAACTCACTGTTGCATGTTTCGTAATAAAGGGAGACGTGTGTAACTTCACGCTAGCGAAAATCCATCAATCGAGGCCGATCTCGCTTCGTGGAAAATTCAACTACGTCAATCTTGCTCATGAGGCAGGGAAAAATTGAACCTGATCACTTCCGAAACAAGGTTTCAATGCAAAAATTAACGCCGACTCCAACGGCTTGTGTGAACAACATCAAAGGAATAAAAACCGATTATTCGTGAGCCACGGCTCAATAAAAATTGAAAGAGCCACGGCTCAATGAAAATTGAAACCAACCCAATTTCGAACTAAGGTTCAATCAGTTTCACCCATCACGAAAGATTGCACTCCACCAGTTCGACAAAAAGAAAGAAAGCCACGGCTCAATGCAAAAATTAACGCTGGCCCCAACGGCTAGTGCACATAGCCTCAAAGGAATTAAAACCGAATCTTTCATGAGCCACGGCTCAATGAAGAATGATTCAACGGCCAATATATTTGACATCAAAGAAATTGGCCAATTTCGCGTTTGTTATCCTCGGCAAAGTCTGGCACCCATATTGGATATGCATTCCGAGTGTTCAAAGAAAGAAAAAGAAACGAGTTTTCGAGCCACGGCTCGTGACAGTTTTGCATCGCCATGACCTCTTGGCGATTTTGTTCCATCAACATGAATTCAGACATGAACTAGGAGTAAATTAAAAGGCTCACAGATTGTCATGACAATTCCGAGCCCGACCACAACTTTACAAGGAAAGGCGTACAAAGTGGAGCCTTGAAGCAACTATTGCAATTTGAGTCCCACGGGATCTGCATCAATCCGAACAACTCTCGGAATTTGACCAAATGCGGCAATCGAGTTGTTCGGCAATAAATTTATCTCCCGTGGATAAAATAAATGTATTCATGAGTGATAATATTATTCATGGCTGTTATAGGCGATCTTTTTCCAAGGAAAATTGATTGGCGGGCTCTGAAAGAATGATCGCACTCCATGCGTACGACAACAACAACAAAAAAAAGAGAAGAAAAAGGGAGAGCCACTTGGCAATTCTGCTCCATCACCATGACTCCCGAATACGAATCCGGAGTACATTGAATTTCAAGCGCACATATCGCCACGGCGTTCTCAAGCCCAAGCATCAGCTTTCCTTCGCGGATAACGGTGGAGTTGATCACGGAAAATATCCTACTACAAGATAAGTCTTATTCCTCCTTTATTTTGATTAATTACTGCTTATCACAAGCATATCCCCACATTGGGATCACTCGCATAATTTTTTGGATTACCATAAAGAGTTCATATTCAAATGAATCTGTTTAAATGGAGAATTCTAAAAATCTAGGACTCTACATTGAATTTTCCAAATACAACTCAAAGGGAACTGTTGACCCACAAAATGCATGTGAACTAATGTCCTTTTCTAATCCATCTGGCCTTTTAGGATACATAAAATCCCCAAGAGTGAACACGATCTTTTTTTTTTTTTTTTTTGGGTAATTTAGCTTGAAATTAAAAAAGGTTAACCGAATGTACAGCCTACAAGGGGCATACCCCAGGAGGAAAAGAAAAGGGAAAACAACAAGAATGAAAAAAGTACGGTAACCATGCACAACCCGCATGGAGAGTAAAATAAGTGACATAGGCAATACAAATGGGTCTGAGTAGAGCCATGTAGTAAATGAAATGAGGTGAGGCGAAGTGTAAATACTTCCTGGCACAACCCGCCAGGCTAGGAATTAATGTAAGTAAAGTAGATAGTCTTGGTTAACGATGACCACATGATAACCTGCGCTGAGGAGAGAACAGAACAGAGCAGCAGGTTGGGGAGCTTCTCTCTCTAGCTTAGAGAGAGAAAGCAACCCTTCGGCCAGGCAGCCCCCAGCCATAGCAGCCAGGCCTCCGGCCGGCCACCAACAGCAGCAGCCAAGGCCACTGGCCATCAGAAGCAGCAGCTACGGGCTAAGGGTGTACGCCTGGCCACCACGCCGGTCTCCCACTACGTTGGCAGCAGCAGCAGCCATGTCGGGCAAGGGAGCCCCTCGCACGACAGGGGCTCTCCTCCACCGCCCTCCCACTCCGGTCTGAAGCTCATCGCCATGGCTTCGTCCTACCTCAACCCCGCCGTGAAGCTCCCCAACACGATCTTAATCTGTTCAGCTCAAAAAGAGCCTAGGGTCCCACGGGACCAGAGTTTGAGTGTGACCACGGTTACTCCAAAGCAAACAGTGTCTTAGTAAAGGTTGACTTTCATCTGTTTGGTAAACAAATAGCTTAGGTAAAAAGCTTTTATCCTAAGGGACCCATAACCTGAGCATGATTTTCATCTGCTCAGTTTCGTAGGATAGTTAAAATCCTAATCCGAGCATAATCTTCATGAACTCGGCTCACTATGATAAAATTATCAGGTAACATTGAACAATTTTATTACTGATACAAGCATGATTTTCATCTGCTCAACCAAAGAATTAATCTACTTTCGAAAGTACGATCTCCATTAAAAAGTCAAACATTGGCAAAGATTGATAAGATAGTATAGCAATTATATCCCAAGGGACAACCAGTCATAGGGCCAACGGCCCACATGAAACAATTACACAATCTACAAGTGTTAAGATGTTTTTCCAACACCTTAACACTTGGGGGAGCAGGGAAGTATATGGACATACAAGTCTTCTCAGCCAAAGCTAGAGTTCTGGAAGTAGCTAGAAAAAGCTTACGGAGCTTGGACAACCAATGGGTAAAGCCCAGTCCCAAGGGAATTAAACCTGGAAAAATTGGGCACGGGCGCACCTCAACCAGAAGTCAAAAGCAACATAAGTGTTTGAAACTTAAGCATGAACAGCAAGCCTGCTCAGTCACAGCTCAAGGCCCCAAAATTAGACTAAGCAAAAGTTCAGCATTGAGCAACCAAGGTCTGCTCAGAAGAACATAGTTGATAAAGCATGTGATGTTCTCCATAAAGCAAGTGCAAGTGCAAAATTGTCACGATAATAGCAGTGAATGAGTAACTCACCTCTACGGAAACATGAAAATTTCTAAGGAAATACACAGATAAGAGCTCAGGCTCGTTCAGAGAGCTGAGCATGAAAGGCAACATCATCTTATCATCTTCAAGGATTGACATGACGCCATCATCAGCCCAGCTATATGGACCACCAAGTTACTCCAACAAAGGATTTTGATCGTCTAAGGTGGCTGAAACACCTCCTACTGGAGGTGACAAACATAAAATATCCTAAGGGATAACCCAGGAGAGTACCTCAAGACGAGTACCCCAATTGGACAACAGAACGTAGCCCGTCAACAATCCCAAGGGATAATGATTTAAGGCTAGCTAATCTTAAGAGATAAGCTCAGCCAACACAATAACACATGACAGAGGAGCTCAACTAAAAGTCCCAAGGGACATGGTCACCCTAAGCATAGCTTAGTTAGGCCAAGCATATCATCATGTTCGACTCAACACAAAAAGTTCAAGTAAAGACAGTCCTAAGGGACAGGGTTGCCCAAGGTTACAACCAATAGTTTCAATGAGGCTGCATGCCCAAAAAAATGACCCATGTTGCTCGCATTCGATGCACCAGATAAAAGCACGGAAAGAAATCACCCTCTCAAGTGTTTCCCTTTTCCTGACCTGACCAGGTCTAAAGAAACAGGGGAATAACTGAAGCTGAGTATAAACTAGACCAGCTCATCCCAAGGGACAAGCATAGTGAGCACCACGGTGTAACACAAATATGCTAATCATAGACATTATTCTAAAGGGATTAAAAGTCCTAAAGCAAGAGGGGATGATAATGGCCAAGTATCACAGTACCTTGGTCAGATTGAGAAACCTCTGAGTAGAGGATCTCCTTCCCAGAAAAGTTGACCCTACGAGGGGACATATACGGAAAACCTGACCTCTTAAGGCCAGCCAACTTAGAAAAACCGCTTCACATAGCTTGAACAACACAGCTCTGATAAGAGCTAAGCTCTGGTAAGAGCTAAGCTCTGGTAAGAGCTAAGCTCAACCTAAGGGTTGATGAATCAACTTTACGTAGCATAGCTATGCAATAAAAGGAGCTCAGGAATATTTCCAAGCTCAAGAACGTAGCTAAGGCTATGCAACATAAAGTTATCAACGAGTCGAAGCTCACAAAGCTCAGACTGACATTTAATTCCCAAAGTGTTGTCAAGTCCACGTGGTCTAGTCCCAGGAATAGGCACTGAAGAGTCTCAGCCCTAAGGGGCAAAAGCTAAAAGCCCGAGAGTGCGGCCTACAAAACTCATTGACCCAGTCCAAAAGAGCTCTGAACTAACAAACCCGAGTTTAGTTACTAACTCAATACCTCTAAGGTCAGCTAAGGACGCCTTGAAAAATAAAGACTATGGGAAACCTCATGCTAAAGGCATGAGATGTTTTTTCAGGTCTCGTGCTAAAAGCATGAGATGAACTTTGATATAAACCTCGTGCTAAAGGCATGAGGTGCTATTTCAGGTCTCATGCTATGGCATGAGCAAACCTCATACTAAAGGCATGAGGTGCTATTTCAAACCTCATGCTATGGCATGAGCAAACCTCATGCTAAAAGCATGAGGTACTATTCTAAGTCTCATGCTAAGGCGTGAGCAAACCTCATGCTAAAGGCATGAGGTGATAATCCAAGTCTCATGCTAAGGCATGAGCAAACCTCATGCTAAAGGCATGAGGTGATGATTCAAGTCTCATGCTAAGGCATGAGCAAACCTCATGCTAAAAGCATGAGGTACTGTTCTAAGTCTCATGCTAAGGCGTGAGCAAACCTCATGCCAAAGGCATGAGGTGATAATCCAAGTCTCATGCTAAGGCATGAGCAAACCTCATGCTAAAATCATGTGGTACTATTCCAAGTCTCATGCTAAGGCATGAGCAAACCTCATGCTAAAATCATGTGGTACTATTCCAAGTCTCACGCTAAGGCATGAGCAAACCTCATGCTAAGACGTAGAATAACCATGCTAAGACAAGTATTACAGCTCACTCCAGGGCTTATTAAATGAGCCTTGAAGAGTCGAAGCTCTAAGAACTCCAGACGTAGCACGGCTATGCAATAAATAGAGCTTAGGAAAAATTTCCAAGCTCACAGACATAGCACAGCTATGCAATAAACCAAGCTTGGGAAAAATTTCCAAGCTCACAGACGTAGCACAGCTATGCAATAAACGAAGCTTCGGAAAAATTTCCAAGCTCACAGACATAGCACAGCTATGCAATAAACCAAGCTTGGGAAAAATTTCCAAGCTCACAGACGTAGCACAGCTATGCAATAAACGAAGCTTCGGAAAAATTTCCAAGCTCACAGACGTAGCACAGCTATGCAATAAACGTAGCTTAGGAAAAATTTCCAAGCTCACAAACGTAGCACAGCTATGCAATAAACGAAGCTTAGGAAAAATTTCCAAGCTCACAGACGTAGCACAGCTATGCAATAAATGAAGCTTGGGAAAAATTTTCAAGCTCACAGATGTAGCACATCTATGCAATAAACGAAAATTTGGAAAAATTTCCAAGCTCAAAGACGTAGCGCGACTATAAATGAAAGAAGCTCAGGATATCATTTATAGCTCCAAAACCTCATACACTTAAGGGAAAGACCAAAGATCAGCCCAGCCTGCCATAGGTTAGCTCGGATGCTAAAGCATTAGCTGATCTACAGGGATATAAGCTAAGCAAATAAACAAGCTGGAAAAAGCTTATGAGATTAGCTAGGTCCTAAGGGATACAAGCACAAGCACCAAGCTCTCAAACACAAGTGTCATGATGAAAAATCAACTGACACTAGAGGGAGTAGGAATATAAGAAAATCCAAAGCAAAATAAGCCAAGACTGATAAGTAGATAGACATCATGCTAAGGTATGAGAAGATGTGCTAAGGCATAATGAAAATAATCATCATGCTAAGGCATGAGATGATATGCTAAAGCATAAAGCTTATGACAATCATGCTAAGGCATGGGATGATGTGTTAAGACACAAGGCATATGGCAAACATGCTAAGGCATGAGGCATGAAGCATATAACAATGCAGATATGGAGGCTCTACAACAAACAAAAACCTCCAACAGACAGAAACCTGTGCCAAAATGCCTAAAGCTAGCAATAATCAAGGCCAAACATGGCCATTTTAACAAATACCCTAGGGGAAAGGGTTGCCCAGTTGCAAGCCACCATAGCTTAAATATAGCAGATGACATATAATGCTAAGGCATAAACCACCCACCTTACAAGTGCAAAGCTATTAACACAACTTTACACTTGGGGGAGTAGGGAGTAGACATCAAAGAGAATAGTTTCTAAGGGAACATGTTAGCTAAGTAACTCCAAGGAGTTATGTCAGCTCAGTAACTCTAAGGAGTCATAAGAGAAGCATAAATAAGAGTTTCTAAGGAAACGACAGATATCAGGAAAGCAACAAACTTCTAAGGAAGTAATTTAAAGCCATCCATTCAACCTGTTTAAAGTAAGCATTGTTGCTAGGGCAACTAATACAAAAAAAAAATGAGTGCCAAGGCATCCTGCTCAAGTAAGAGTAGCATTTAAGATGGTTAGTGGACTGCTGGTGGGAGCTTCTCTCTCTAGGTTAGAGAGAGAAAGCTCCCTTAGGTCCGGCCACCACCATTTTCAGGCGGGGACTCGCCGTTAACAGCAGCAGCAACAGCAAGGTCATAGCCGGGCAAGGGAACCTCTCTTTCTAGAGAGGCTCTCCTCCACCGCCCAACACTAAAGCCGACCATCTCTAGTCCGGCCGTTTTCCGGCCAAGGCAGCAGCAGATCCGTGGGCTCACGGCCTTCTCCGATCTTCTTCTCAGCTCCATCGGCCGGCTTACGCCCGGCGCTAATACTCATCAGATCCGCCGGTCGTCATTCCCAACAAGCACAGCCATGGCCACCGGTCGTCGGTCGGTCCAATACAGAGCCACTGGTCGTCGTCGGTCGGTCCAATACAGAGCCACTTGTCGTCGGTCGTCCAATACAGCCATGGCCGTCGATTTTACCAAAATGTATCAGATCTGGCCTGAGGGCCGGTCAACATTCCTTTCAGCCACCGCCGTGGCCGCCGGTTTCACCGAAGTGAAACTGTGGCCGGCCTTCAACTCCCGTCGGAGGCAGCGGGTGGAAGCAGTGGCCGGCCTTACTCCCGTTGGCCATCAACTTCAACTTCAACAGCCGGCCATCAACTCCCAAGGCACAGCCACAGTTTTTCGCCGGCCCCGGCCATCAAACAGCCGCCGTGGGCCTCAACAGCCGTGGGCCAGATTGGGGCAGGCAGGCAGCTGGTAGCAGCCTGCCCATTGGCAGGCCAGCCCGGGCAGGCAAGCCGTTGGGCAGTGAGGGATGTTCCATTTCTCTCACCGTTATTCATTTTGCGCATTGTAGCATTGTTTGCATTGCACTATGCAATTATTTATATCTTGTCTTGTTGCTGGACATTTGGGCCAGCTTACTGTTTGACTCTGCGATCCCCGATAGGCGGTCATCTGTTGGACTGAAATCGGGGGTCGGGCTTGTTGTCGAGCCTTTTATATCCCTAGAACCAGCGTTTTTGCTCTGAGGTCGAGTGTAGTATTCTTATGGTCGTGGCTATTATTGATTAGATTAGACTCTATCCTAGTTAGGGGTAACCTGCAGGCAGCAACTGTAGGAGCCGATGATTAGATTATGGATGGAGTTTGATTGAGCAAGGTAGTTGCCGGAGCAGTCATTGACTAGATTGGTGGATCCTCACTGATCGAAAGGGGTTGCTTTGCAGTCTGTTTCTTATTAGATTTGGTGGTTTGCACTGATCGAAAAGAGCAGATTGGTCCACTTGAGGTTCGAGTGGCTACTTTTGGTGGCCTCTCTTTCTGTTCCGCTTTGAGTCGTTAGCGAGCCTAGGGGATTTGGGCGAGGATGTAGTAGTCTGGGTGGAATGGGCGTGGTGTGCAGGGTACTTAGCAGGGTAGCCTTGTCGGATGCCGTCATCCCCTGGTCGAGCCTCTCTCAGTCCGAGTTCCTCTGTAGTAGTTGACTTCTGTTGAGCGGGTATTATGCTTGCTTTGGGGTGATGGATGTCTCGGGTCTTGGTTTTCTTAGCCCAGTATAGGAGGAGGAGGATCTCTCCTCAGCGCTGGTTTTCATGTGGTCCACGTTGACCATGACTATCTACTTCATTTACTTTATTTCCTAGCCTGGCGGGTTGTGCCAGGAATAGTTCAATTTCATTTCAGTATATTTCATGATTATGTCACTTTATTTTACTCTCCATGCGGGTTGTGCATGGTTACCGTACTTTTATCATTCTTGTGTTTTTTTTTTCCTTTCTTTTCCTCCTGGGGTATGCCCCTTGTAGGCTGTACATTCGATTAACCTTTTTTAATTTCAAGCTAAATTACCCAAAAAAAAAGAGTAGCATTTAAATATGTTACATTCAAGTAACAGCTCAACTGATCAGTGCCAAGGCACCAAGCATAAGTACTACCACATAAATAAGTCCGAGAAAGAGGCCTACAAGTCCACTCGGATTGAGCTCAATAAGCTCTGGACTACGAAACCCAAGTAAGGATATCTTACCTTGGGCATCAGTATACTAAGGAGGAGGGGTACAACATAGTGTAAAAGTTATTTGGATACAGACGACTAAACACTTAGAGGAGTGGAATGGACAAGAATCCAGATTAGTCCCAAAGAATAAAGAAAATTTTCAACTTTAGTGTTAAATCCTAAGGGATAAATGCTAAAATGAGCCATAAGGCTAAAAGTCAGCATAGACTACATAAGACCTTGCTCGATAAAATTGAAATGTAAAGGTCCTAAGGGACCAGTACCTGAGAATCCAAAAAGAATCAAGATAAAAGCATGCATAATTGTAAGAGGTCCGAGCACAGCTCTCACAAACCTATTCGGACAAAGCTTATGCACAGCTCGGCCCAGAACTCTCAAAACTTCGTCAACAAAAAGCTAAGTCTCCCAAGACCAAAAGTCGAACACAATTTCCGAAGCTAACAAGCTGTGACAAATTGCAAAGAACTTGAGAAGTTCAAGCACGACGCTCAGGTCTACTCAAGCTCTCAAAAGCTCTGTAAAGATTACAAGAGGCTTGAGTCCTATGGGACACAAAGGTTCGAGTAAGGTACTCATGCCTACTTGAGAAAAAACCTTACAAGAGGCTTAAGTCCTCCAAGATGCAGAAGATTCGGGCATGATGCACACATCGGCTCGACCAAGGTCTTGCAAAAGGCCTAAGTCAAACAAGACGGAAAATTGCTCACACCTATTTTGACAAAATCGCTTCATCAGCTGGTTTAAGCCCTTACGGACCTAAAAGGCCTAGCACAGCTCTCAAGCATGCTCTGCCAAACGTTCAAAGTAGCTTTATACAACCAACAATACGCATGAAAAACTACTCATGTGCCAAACGAACTGCTAAGGCAAAATATCGGAATAAGATCAGTCCTAAAAGGACACAAAATCATAAGTACCAGATTATTTTATAGCAACCCCACACTCAAGGGATTGGGGGAGTGATAAATATAACAAACCTAGTAAGGTCAACACCACGAGAATCACAGACCTGGGGAGTAGGGACCGGTCTCACCTGAACTTCTCTATCACATCTCACCGAGTACAAAATCAGGGTATGCAAGGTCTGCTCGGCAGACGATATGCAAGGTCTGCTCGGCGGACGAAGCTGTCATAAGGTCCAAGGACCAGCTCTGGCCCTTAACTACGGAAAGAGGGATGATATTCAATTGATATTATCCATGGAATATACATATTCCAGCAAAGATACCTCTTTGGGATTCGGTACAACCTAATTCCTAGGGGATAAAGAACGCCATCATTAAGATGAGCATTAAATGCCCTTGATATACATAATCAGGGTTGGATTGGGATTCCTAGCTAAGGCGGGACTCCCGTAACCTTAAATAGGTAATCCGGAACTCACGAGATATAGTCCAACAAGGACTCAACCTCCTATTAAGATGACTATAAATACAGCAGTAGAATGCCAATCAAAGGATCAGGTCAGAGCTAACGACAAAGCTGATTCATCAGGATACCTGAAATAAATCAGTACCCCCACATCTAAGTTATCCCAAGGTATTCCTAAGGGAACTAACAAAGGACATAGCAAACGTAAAGCTCTAGAACAAGAGCAGGCTTCACTAAAGCTTGGCTCCCTCAAACACCAGGACAAATGTATTTTTCTTTGCTCTGCTACATTGCTACTCAGCAAGGCTAAGGCCAGATACCCCATGGTTGAAATAACTACCATAGATGGGTGCTGATCAAAGTAAAAGGGCGCGCTCTGTTTAGCCCCCTAAACATTCTCATCGGTTTGCTATTCAGTAAGGTCAGCTAGTGAAGTTGTTCAATAAAGGCAAAAATGACAACATGATCATAGGACTAAGGGTCCACAAAATTCCCCTGAACCAAGCAATGGCTATGTACACCGCAACTTGATGAACATCACAGATGATACACAGGACAAGCAGGCATAGTTGTCGATTCCAAAGCAAATAGTGTTTCCTAATCTTCACTGATGTTCTTACTCGGAAACAGGGGAGTACCTGATAAGTAGGAAATAACCTCCTAAAGTCAGCCCAGGCGATTAAGTCCAGCACAACACGAAGGGCCATACAAGGGACCTAGTGACGCGGAGCTTAGTTTGAAGAACTGAGCTCAATGGATCAGCCCAGGGGCGAAGGTCATCCCAAGGTTAGCCCAAACCAAAGTGCTCACGAGCACAGCCCTAAGGGCTCAAGCTAGAGTCTCAAGAACACGGGATCTAGCCTATAAAAGCTGGCCTCTACTAAACCAGCTCAAGGATGGAGGCCAGCTCACGAGCACAGCTCATAGAAGAATACCGAGCTCAGCTCACCAGGTGAGCTCGGCAAGGATGGCAAACCTGCAGCCAGAGACTCATAGAACAACCAGGACCTTATCTCGTCCAAAGAGATTAAGCCGCGAGTCTTAGAGGATAACCACAGAGATTCGTCCACCATGAGGACTCCTAACCTTGATGACAATCACAGAGTTCTAAGGAGAGGAGAACTCCTAAACCTGATAAGGACCAAAGAAGTCCTAGGTAAGGAGGACACTCCAACCTATTTCCGTCATGTGCGGATAAGCCCAAGAGGTCCCAGCACCGTAAGGACTCTTAACCTGATAAGCAGGTACAAGAGTCCAAAGGTGAAGGGACTCCTCAAACCTGATAAGAATCAGGGGAGTCCTGAGGTAAGGAGGACACTCCAACACCTATCTATACCCGCCACGAGCGGATGAGACTTAAGAGTCCCAATCCTAAGGGATTCCTCCCAAGATGCCTATATAAAGATCACATCCCCACCTCACAAAGGTACGCAATGCAATACTGCAGAACTCATACTCAGTCCATACTCTCTTCTAAAGCAGATCAACTGACTTAGGCATCGGAGGGGTGATGGCGACAGCCACACCGGTGCCCATAGCTTTTTGTTATGTATTGCAGGTCGAAAGATCAAGCTCTCCGGAAGCCACTTCATGGATTGGAGGATCAGATGGACGGTTGAGGAACCCCTCCTCCGGAGGTGACCAAAAACTGCTTCATCACCTATATTTTCCCTCGATCGAATATCGACAGAGATTTCGGGAAACAAAGTCAACATCAAAAATATGGGCAATGCGGCTTGTCTCCAAAGACGAATCCATGGTTCCACGCAGGGCCGGCCCAAGGGCAAGGTCTGAGAGGCCTGGGCCTAGGGCCTCAAATTTTGGCCCAAAAAGAGGGGGCCCCGTTACAAGGAGTAGTAATATATATTATATGTTTGCTACATTGATTGTATAAGTTTCCTTGGTTGAGTGGTAAGATGCTTTGCAGTCGCATGCTTTGGCTGGGTTCAATTCCTAGCCCATACACTTCTTTTAAGCTTTTTTGTCTAAAATCTAGCCTTTTGAAAACTCTGTCCATTACTAGGACTCGAACTCGAGCCAACAAGAACCCAACTAGACGCAGAAACCACTGAACCAAATCATATTTTGCTTGAAATGTGGTTTAGGTTTTCTATATATAGATATTATCTCTCCTTATTGTTTAATTGTGAAAAAATATAAAGCCTCACTTGATGATTTGGCCTAGGGCCCCAAAATACCTTGAGCCGGTCCTGTTCCACACTGTATTTCAGGACTTCATCGAAAGTAAAGTGGCAATTGAAGTTAGCAAACATTATGACCAAACAGTTTCTCTTCATGGGCACATACCCTTTCAGTGCATGCACTGAATAAAACACATTCATGGGCAAAAAGGCCATCTTTTGGCCAAGGATCTTCATGCCCCTTTGTATCAATTTTGACGGAAACTGTTGAAGCCTTAAATAGCCAGCAAATGGCCATTAGCAAGAACAAAAAAATGAAGACAAACGAATGGAAGTTTCATTAATCTTTAAAGATCGATACATAAAAGAAAATTGTTGCACTCACTCCCAATCTTCAAGAATGAAATCAATCCCATTACTAACGAAAGATAGTTTTATTAACCTTCAATGGTGCATTAATACATAAAAGAAAATCAGTGATGCAAAGCAAATACCAATCTTTAAGAACGAAATCGATACATAGGATTCTAATGATCGATCACGATCATAGAGAATTTCTATAGTGAGTTATTTTAAGATTCTAGTCATAAATTTTAGTCAAATACCACGCATTGATAATTGTAGGGTGACCACAAGAGATAATGTGTGTGCCCCAATGACGTGGCGACAGGTCTCTTTTTAGATACTTAAGATTTCTGTTTTTAATATTCCTCAGCTTTTGTTCCTTTTTTTTTTTTTCTTTTCTTGTGTTTTTTTTTAAAGTTTTTTATGAGACCCAACTCAACCAATGTCTCAGTGGAGGATTCGGGACGTGGGGTGGCACTGTTTAATAGAAATATAGTTACATTGTATGCAGAAAAATATAAAGACAAAAATTTATTGTGCGGTTATATAATTAGATTTTGTTGTGGACTCTTTTTCTTGAAAAAAAAAAAAAAGACTTCAATTCTCTTATGGAATGCAAATGCAAGACATTATGGCTCTGTTTGTTTCGATGTAAAATGTTTTTTCGTAAAACAAACTTCAAACTTTTATTTTCTGGGGTTTGGTTGGCATATGAAAAATATTTTCAGAAATCGACATAATATATAGTGTAGGGAGAGAAAGAGAGAGAATAAGGGAAATAAACGTAGGTACTGACGATCGAGAAAAATGAGCAGTTAGAATTGTAATAGAATGTAAGTGGATAAAAACATAAGAGGCTTTGAACAGCACAAGAATGTAACGGCTACTCGTGCCCCTTCGTCGGAACCCTAGCACCTCATTGGAACCCTAATCTGCAAAACAGACAAGGGGTGAGCGCACCTTTGCCTCTCGTGGCAAAGGCCCTCCGATGCCAAAATTAGTATCTCGTACTAGCAGAAAATCCTAATTAACAATAGGAGAATAATCGTATTGCGTACTCTTTACCTCTAGATTTACCTCGTATTTATAGATTCATAGATGTTTGCTGCCCAAGTATCCTTGTTGCCCTAGGTTTCTTATCTCGTATAGGAAACCCAGAATATCTTGGACTCTCGTTCCCTTATTAGTTTATTACCTTAGTCCTTTTAGGACTCTTTTCCATAGCTGGCCGAACATCTCATTCCCGTTGGGTATATCTCCTTGATCCTATTTTCTCGAGATCCTATTCCTTTACGAAATTCCACTGTTTTGGAACCTTCCAGAGTGTTCCTTACATCTGAGGCTGCTTTCCCCAGAGTTCTCCTCTTGTTCGGCTTTCTCATGCCGAACAAACTACTTGGACCAGTGACTTCACGTGTCACTGGTTCAATCTCATGGACCAACAACTTCTCATCTCACTGGTCCTTGGCCTCGTACTGACTTCCTGGACCAATGACTTCTCATGTCTCTGGTCCATATCGCTGTCCACCGTCTTGCACGGCGACTGTCCCTATCGTACTAATACCATGGTCCCACGTACCACATGCTCAGGCCCTATTTTTGCCTGTTCGGGAATACCTCCCTACAATTGCTCCCCAGCTTTACTTGTTATTTTTACTCAAATGACGAGTAAAGCTCCTAAGAACCGAGCAAATTCATCTTGCTCCTGCACCTCATTTTGCAGAATTGGTGCAACTCTCATCATTAGTCCAGGTAAAACGTCTCATCGTTTGGGCTAGACAGGCTTTTATAGTCCTAACCTTTACACGTGGCGTACGCCGTACTGCTCAAATTAAATGCGGATGGACACCTTTGGGGAACGGAACGCCCAAACGGCGTCTGGGGTGACGTTTCACATACGCCACCCCACTCATTAGGGTATATTTGGGTTTTTGTCCCATTTTTAAAATCCCATTCTCTCACTAGACTCCTTTTGCAGAAAGACAACTCGTACACACCCACCATTGGAGCTCTGTTCACCTTCTCAAGGTCTCCTCTTTTCTGCGTTAGGAACTCCAGTCATTGATCCGTAAGTCATCGTTCCCATTTTGTTCCATTTCTCTCGTTGATTTAGGGTTTGTACGGTCGCCTTAGGGTTTCTTCGTCCCCTTTGCTATAATTTGTAAAACTCACCCTTTTCAGTAATGGGGAGGTTCAGACGACACTGTAACACTCCCCAAGCGATGGCCCAATTCAGATCTCGTTACAAGATCACTGATAATGTGGCCACTACACTCGCTCCTAAGGACGCTATTCGAGAGTGTCCAGATAACGACACCCTTCATATCCCAGTCGTGGCCATTGTAGAAGGGGGCATCAGATTTCCTTTGACCCCCTTACTTCGCCAAGTTTTAGCCCACTACAGGCTTTCTCCCATGCAAGTCTCTACTAATTTCTTTAGGGTTGTCATGGGCGTACACGCCCTAAATCAAATGTTAGGCACTGCTTTAGGGCTACATGACATCCACCATTTATATAGCATCTCCAGAACTAAGGATGCTCTCACCTACTATTTGAAGAGTAGGATTCTAGGAAAAGACTTGTCCTTGAACTTCCTGATTCCGCCTGAGGAGACGATGATGATTTCCTCATTGTTACGGGAAACTTTGAGCCCAGAGATGAGGACGACCGTGTGATAGGTTTCCATGCCCCTCACAGATTTGGGCGACCACGTTAGTTCCTTTCACTCGATATACTCTTTATTTACTCAACGTTTTCTCGTACTCTACTTATATAATCTGCTGCATTATTCATTGCAGCTACGAACGTCAATCAAGGGCACGACATCATCACCCCACAGGTCCATGTAGCAGACATCAACCGTGCACTTGCTTTCAACGGCCAAGGTACGCATCTTGCAGGCCAAGCAAGGGCAACGCAGGTTCTTCTCAGCTACAGGGCCTCTTACGGTGGATTCATTGATCGGCGCACACGAGCCGTGGACAATCCAGAGCTTCTTGCTGCCTCTTCCTCAAATCCCGATCAAGAAAGAGACAGGCGATCCCAGACTCCTCCATTACCCGACGAATCTATTGAACTCACCGAGGAAGCCTCCACCTCAACTTCTAGCGGCTATACCCCCCTCCTCCAGACATTCAAACCATGAATCAGTCAATTAACCTGAGTAACCTCCTCACCATTCCGGGTGCTGGTCGGGGTCGTGGGACTGCTCGGGCCCACGGGAGCTCCCAAGGTCAAGGCCACGGCAGACGGGCCTCTGCCCAAACCGATGCTCCTCCAGGTTTCTCTCCAAGTGAAGTGGCTGAAGCTGATCGTGACAAGCGTCAACGCCCTGATTCATCTTCAATCGGTACTGCTGCTCCTGAAGGAACCCTCACAACCCGCAGATCCACAGCCTCGATTCCAGCCTGAGCTCCCCGTTTATCTCATGGAAATTGTCACGGGACAGCGCTAAATCCGAGGACATTGCACTGGCCCTGTCTCAGGCCTTCTTACTTCTTGGGGATGTGCAAAGGGAGGTGCAGAACTCTCCTGATAAACTTCTCAGCTCCTTTATGGTTCATAGTGTTAAGGTTTGCTCCTTTTCTTAACTTTTCACATCTTGTAGACACCCCAATTTGGCCTAACGATTATTTCAAGTCCCACCTTGGGACCATCCCGATGATGAAATGGATACAGTGATTGCTGATTGCTTCCTTGAGAACCTTAGGACTTTCGGTAAGAACTTTGAGTCACTTAGAGGACCCAATTCAGAGCCATACAGCCTTTCAGACAGAAATACAGAAGCCTAGGAGAATCCATCTGACGGTCGTGACATCGATCCCACGGCCCTAACATCATTTCCTCACCCGAGCAACCTGTTGCTAGCATTTTTTCCCTGAAAGATCAATCCCTCGGCCGCAAGATCTATCCTTCGGCCGAGACATCCATTCCTCGGCCGTGATATCCTTTACTCGGCCGCCAGATCGACCTTTTCCCAGACTCTGGAACGTGTTCTGTCAGACGTTTGATCCGATTACACTACCTCTCCGATGCGTTCGGGCTACGCTCAGGGATTACGACGTAGAGTTCGAATTGCATTGCAATTGCAATTGCAATCGTGCCATTTGATTAGCCGGAGTGAGTCACCAATTGCCTATATAAAGGGCCTTTGGACTCCGAAAATAAACACACGAAATTCATTAGAGAATACACTCTCTCAAGCCACGAAACTCTCTCAATCCCACTCTTCAAAAGCCCTAACCTCCCGAAGGCAGCCGTCAATCCGGCAATCAAACCCCGAAGTTCAAACCCTAACCCTAGGGTTTTACGAGAAGCAATCAGTCAATCACAATCCAATCCAAAGCAATCAAGCAACTAAGGGATCAAGGTGGTGAGGCCCAAACGGCCTCTGGTTTGTTTTATTTATCGTTCTTACGCTTAATCATAACTTTCTGATTATCTGTTAATCGTATAGTCTGGTGTGAGGAAGAACACCGACCGGGGTTTCGATCCCTCGGCCGGTACATCAAACCAGGAGGATTCTTCGGCCGTGACATCTATTCACCAGCCGCGGGATCCATCTCCCTGGGACAATTTGTTTTGTTCTGCTTTCCTGATGCATGCTTTATTTATCGTATTGGCTCACCCTTTACTGCTTAAAGGTTAAAAACAAACTATGTGTTAGAATTAAACAAAGTGCGTTTATGTCTTATGTTGAATGATTATGGGCCAGTCTCACGACTGGGCAAAGAGGGGTGCCTAACACCTTCCCCTTATTGTACTTTTGGCTCCCGTGCCCAGAATCTCTATCTATTTTCCCAGTTTTAATAAACTGGGTGGCGACTCTATTTGATGATAACCGTTATCGTGTGGCGATGTTCCTAGCCATGGGAATGTCCATGATTTTGGTTTATGAAGTGAGCAGCCAATCGATTAAACACAACGTGATCAATCTGTATGGCGATGCCCTGCTTGGGAGGTGTCTACAGTTTTTGGCGACTCCGCTGGGGATGTGAGAGCCATAACCAAAAATTTCAACATAAGACTAATACATGCCTTGTCTAATTCATCTATCATATGCATCGAGCGGGCAACCCGTTGGGTTCACCCGATATCCCGGCATGACACGGGCTATGTTGGGGGTTCCAGCAAACTCCACAGTCACTCGTACCTAGTGGTATATCAAAAAGGGAATCACCCAATCACCGCCTATGATGGGTTGGAGAGAGGATTGGTGCCCTTTGACAACGGAGCACCCTGAAACTACCAAAAACCTTGCATGCTTTAGAAAGCCATAGAACTTATCAAACTAAGACAGAAACCTACAAGCTAGGAACCTACTTGCATTTTACTTGCAAAAGTTCTTCCTCACACCTTGTATCATCTGTTGTTGTAATTAACTCTTTCTGTGCAGAAGGGTTGGGATTTTCAGCCCAAATCCTAACCCTACACAGGCAAAGTACTGACTTCCAGGTATTCTACTTTTAAAGCAGGCACAATAGGTAAATCAAAGAAGCAACCACAGCCAACTTTGTACTCTTATAACACCCGAAGCTACGCCAAACAAAGGTCTCTGCAACCCTCCCGTCTATCATCTTCATCTGACAAAACACCCTCACCACAACGGTTCCGACCGCTCTCAGAAACTTCCCGGTCATCCCCTCAACAGACCCCGTCATTCACTAAACCTCAAGCTTCGTCAAGCAACCCTTCTACCTTCATGGCAGACAACGACGCCACTATTGCCGAGCTCCAAGCTCAAATCACTGCGCTACTAGCAGAAAAGGCAGCTAGAGATGCTGAGGATGAGGAAAAATCAATGGAAGACGAGAATCCCCATAAAGTGATATTGGCAGAAAGTCCTGAGTTGACCAAACAAGTCAAGGAAATCAAACAAGCCTTGGCTCGTTCGCAAGGGGATCAAATTCTGGATTTCGAGGGACTTTGCCTCTTCCCAGAATCCAAGCTGCCTGAGAATTTCAAGATGCCCAACATTGAGAAGTTCAATGGAACTAGCAACCCTACCAGTCATGTTCGCCATGTTATCAACACCCTGAAGCCGATGGGCTTGAACGACGAGCTCATCGCCCAGTTGTTCCAACGAACCCTCACCGGAAGTGCTCTCGACTGGTTCCTCACTTTGGAGTTTGTACATTATCAAACTTGGCCAGAAATCGCCAATGCTTTCGTCAAGCAATATGCATACAACGTCCAAATTGAACTAACAACTCGAGACTTGGAAATGACCAAACAGGATTCCAATGAGGACTTCGCCACCTTTGTGGCAAGATGGAGGGAAAAGGCTGCCAAGATGAAGAACCGTCCCTCCGAGGAAGACCAAGTGAGGATAGTTGTCAAAAATTTACAACCCAAATATCTCAGGCATATTTATACACAGGCTATCACCGATTTCAAGCGCTTGCATGCCACTGGGTTGCAAATCGAAGA
The DNA here is from genome assembly GCA_018127125.1 of Rhododendron griersonianum. Taxonomy (NCBI): domain Eukaryota; kingdom Viridiplantae; phylum Streptophyta; class Magnoliopsida; order Ericales; family Ericaceae; genus Rhododendron; species Rhododendron griersonianum. The sequence goes on along the minus strand of CM030790.1, from coordinate 32,532,205 downwards.
TGGCTAGGACTCATTGGGAAAGAAGAGGCCACTCCTCTACCTAAGAAAACCTTCTCTAGCTGTACATCTCACGCCTCCGTGAATGCCCTTGGCTCTTTGTCTCAAGACCCTTTCCAAACTAGCCCATCCCGAAGTTCAAATCGACCTCGTCGCAACTTTGATCCTCTCTATATGACCTTGTCCCAAGCTTTGACCATCCTTAGCCGTCAAGGGCATCTTAAACCTCTAAACAAGCCACTTTCTCCGCCGCCCTGTGGTCCAAACCATGATCCAAACAAGCAATGCGCTTATCACCAACATCCTGGGCACGAAACAGACAATATGCGTCTTCGTCACGACATTCAAGATCTTATTGATAGTCGAACCATAAAACCACCAAAACCTGATGGAAAAGCTAACCCACTCCCTACTCATAATGCCGAACCACCACCTCGAAGCATCAATCTCATAAATCTCTCTCACAACCCCACATACAATCCCAGCCAATACGTTGTCCAAGACAAACAAACCAAACCTACCTTAACCTTCCCTGAGGAGGACGAATGTTTCATGATAGAGGAGGAGGAGGATGATAATTCTGATCAGTCAGAAGTAATTGACATTGATATGTCCGACATAAGCAGCAAAGATCAGGTAGAGGAGGAAAAGCTAAGGAAATGGAAGGAACACTCTTGGGCGAAACACAATTTGGAGGATCCAGACATTCCATTTGTAGAAGATGACGAATGGCTTCGTATCTGGTTTGAGAATAGGAAGAAGGAAAAAGAAAGGGTCATCATGATGAGAAGGCACGCTCGCTTCGAGCCTGCCCAAATAGTGGTACGCATCAACCGTCCCAAAATTCCAACACCACCCATTGTTTGGGAAACAATCAATCTCATTGAGAAAGTAGAGGAGTTCCAAATGCAGCCATGGGTCAACCCTTACGACGAGTGCGATTATAGTCAATGGATAGAGGAAAGAGAAGATCTAGATTTCATGTGCACAGAACCCTATAAAACAGGGGAAAGCGACTTTGATGAAATGGAAGAAGAGTGCAATGATCCGCTCGATGAAACCTCCTTGGCATCACTATTCAATCAGGAGGAAATAGCTGATAATCACGCAATCAATGAGGAAAGAGAAAGGGAGTTTTCTGCTGACACATCCATCTGGGGATTACTCATGGTTCAAGGAGGTAGCCATCGTGCAAAAGATGAACCCGGTTCAAAGGCTCTGTTTGGCAAGGAAGAGGGTGGGAAAGAGTACAAAGTTGCAAAAGACAAGGGAAATGACCCCGACATGCTGCAGTAGCTGAGAAGTCACAACATGGCAAATAAGAAACAATAAAACATTGTTTTCGCTTTAAACAAACTAGAACGAGTTTTGGGCCCCTGTTTGGGCATTTTATCTTCGCTAAGAGAATTCCTTTTTCATCTTCCAGATTATGCTTATCTAAATCCAAATTTCTAAATTGCAATTGCCATGCACTTTGCTCTCATTGCCAAAACAAGGGAAGTTCGAAGGGATCAAAATCTTTGTGTCCCCGATAAAAGGAAAGGAAAGGATGAACTCTAATTACTTAGAACTAGGTTTTTACCAAAACTCAGGAAGAAGACGCTATCTCCGTGAGAACACTTAGGGTTAGCTTGCCCATTGTGAAAGTACAAACGCAACTAGAGATTTATAAAAAACATCTCCATCAGATTCCTCTCCAAAAACACCAGAACCTTCTTGAGAGAAAAATGCTCGTTGGGCAATCTATACACCCAAGCAAAAGTAAGAGCAGAGCCTGCTAGGACAAAGGCAAAACAAAAACACAGCCTAGGCAAAAGTTAAGGCATTCAAAGGAAAGCTCGCTAGGGACTCAACCTCTATCAGGTAACCTAGGCAAAATTTAGAGCATGAAAGAAAGAAAAACCAAGAGTGAAAACCCAACCCCAAAAGGTGGTGATCTTGGAACTATGTAAAAGGCCTGATTCCCTGATTGGGATACGTAGGCAATCTCGCGTCGAGATGCGGCCCAAACATTTGGAGGGAAGAAAGATGATACCAACATGTTTGTATTCAATGATAGGCGTAGCTAACCCTGCGTATTGAGCTCACAAAAGATGAGTTAGTCATTTTCCAAGGAATTGGCAAAAACAAAGACACATAAGAATTGTAGTTCATCCTCTCTAAACCAAAAGTAGTCAATACAAAGGGTATGATCCTTCAAAAGACTCTTAAAGTTTGGCAATCAGGCTGTAAAGCATGGCAAAGGCAGGAGACAAAAAATCAAAGACTAAGCATAGGAAAGGATGTGAAACAGGATGCCACTTGGCTAAAGCAAAACCTATCTTCCTTGGGAAAATAGATATAACGGCCGGACAATCAATACCTCGGCCGCAACAATGATCCTTCGGCCGAATGATCGATTCTTCGGCCAAATATTTTTCACACAAAATAACTGTCTATCAGCAAATACTTGTTCAAAAAGCCATGTTCTGACTATCAAAACATTTTGGGGCATGAAAGGCATTTCTCATTTCTCAAAAACTTGTTTACAAAACCGTTGCTGTGATTGCTTTTACTATACAAATATAGTTTCTGCCTATCATCTACTAACTATGAACAGGGAAAAGAAAAGCCCTAAAAGCTAGGCGATCTCTGAGAAGAAGGCAAAGGCTGCTCACTGGTCCCCACATTCCCCTCAGCAGCCGATACTCTCTCAGCCTCAAGCTGCAGCCAAGAAAGATATAAACATTCAGACTCAAGGGATAATGCATAGCAGATAAAGCTCATGAAGAAAGTCATACCTCGAGGATCCTACGGCGCTGTCTCCGAACCAAGACCTCTGTACTCTGGTAGGCGCGAAACCATTCCCGCACTATCTCGACAGGTACCTGTGGAACAACCAAGCATTACAAACATCTAAAGCAAGGATACAATGCGGAGTGATGAAAGCTAACATAAGAAGCTAAAAATACCTGTGAAGCCCCGTCTGGCAAAGTGTAGAGCGGGGTCGTGCAAGGAGTCAGCATCAGGCGTTCCTCCTCCCCATCGTCTGAGTGGAAGGAGATATACGAAGGAGCCCGTGGCCAAACAGGAGCAACGGGAGGAGCTGCAGCAGACGAGGTCAAGAAAAGACGGCAGTACTCTGTATAGTCACCTGTCTGGAGGAGTAAACCTGCCCAATCTCTGATCCGGGCAGTCTTCAGACCTTCCTTCGACATCAAGGAAGTGGACCTCATGGATACTGGAGGAGAAGGAGGAACAAGCTGAATAGCCTCAGCGCGTGACCGCCACTGACTGGCCACTCGATCGCCTAAGTACCAGGCTCGACAAAATGGACCCTCGAGCAAGCTACGAGTCCGGTCCAGAACTCTACAACGTGCAAGAGGGGCATCCTCAGGTACACCACCCCAAGGGTCAAACCGTACCGACAAAGCAAGGACAAATCAGCCCCGACACAAAAATATGGAAGTCCAAAGGATAAGAGGTACAAAGAAAAAGGTACCTGATCAACCGTCAGTCGGTCCAAAACTCGCCGCCACTCGGGAAGGCTCAAGACTGGTGACCGTGGCCTCCGTTGCCCCATCAACCATCGCTCGTAACGAGGTATGCAGTTCGCATCACCGTGCCTAGTCTCAGGAGGAAACTGAAGAAGGTGCTCAAAAGCCCAGAGCTGAAAAGCAGGTTAACCAAAGCAAGTTCAGAACTAGGAAAAGGCTAAAGTGAAAACAGAAGTACAAAGGAACGATACATACCTCAAGCACTCGAAAGTGACCACAAAGAATGGGACTCTTGTCCCGCGAGCAAGCTCCAAGACTGCCGTACAGAGTGGCCAAGGCAGACGAGCCCCAGTCAAACTCCCGAATAGCTCCCAAGTGCTGCAAAGGAGCCAAAAACTGTGTGTGTACCGAACCATCCTTGTTGGCAAACAATGTTTGCCCAAGGAGGTAAAAAAGGAAGGCCCGCGTCAACTGCGACGCTCACCTGGGTCAGAATATCAGCCACCATGAAAGTCTTGCTTAGCCAAGCAAGATCTACATGACCTCGAGAACGAACAGGGGGCACCTTGCCCAGAAACCACCTCAAAGCACCCTCTCGCTCCCAAAGCCGGGGGTCAACTCGAAGAGCAACTTCGCCTATCCGCAGGCCAGTCAACAAAGAAAAATCACCCGGAGTGATAGTCATCTCACCAGCAGCAGGAAAATGGAAGGTATTGGTGGTATCCCACCACCTCTCAACCAGCGAGGTCATCAATGACCAATCCATCTTTGGAAGATCGAGGCCCAGAATGAACGTATCGAAACCTGCAGCACGTACTAATTCCCGAGCCTGCTCTGGCAGCTTCAAGAACCATCTATGCACCTCCTTGCCTCCACCGCGAGCTTCCAGCCTCCAGTTTCTCTGCCAAAGACAAAAGGGAGTTAATCTCATGATTGCATAAACAAAGAAAATACTAAGGGGCGTAAGATTAACATCTAAAAGCATGCATTGCCTAGACAGGGGGCATAGTTATTTTAGCTTCCTTAAACAAAAATAAATTCAACCCAAACACGGGTTCCTCATATTCACGCTCCTAGCCAAAAGGGATTTTCATCCCGCAAGCAAAAACTTTTATTCTAAAATGCAAGGATTTCCAAAACTCCGAACTAAAGTAAAACTTTTTACTTTTCAGGAAACTCACCGGCACGTTCAGAACGCTCAGGTGAAACTCAGGCTCTCGACGAACCACCTCGGCCTCTGGGCCACCAACAGGAGGGCGGTATTGCAGAAAACCGCCATAACCCAGCCTACGTGAAGGACGAACGTAGGTAGTAGCATCAAACAAACCGGGCTCCTCAATCACCTCCTCATCGGAAGATGGATGCTCGCACCTACATGAAGGGTGCGAGGATGAACCTGCAACGCCCGAAGATGGCGTGGCCATCACGTCCAAGCCAAGAAAAAAAGAAAACCAACGGTTTCAGACAACCGAAGCCAGCAGCAACGGCAATGACGGCGGTGGTCGGAGAGGATGGTCGCCGGAGATGCTGGTGGCCGACGGTAGTGGAGGAGGGCGGCGGCGTGTGGTGGTCGTCGGGCGAGAGGAACAGAGGAAAATGAGAGAGGAGGAGAAGAAGGGATTAAATGGGCCGTAAGATCGATTTAACTGAACTTAAATCGATTTCCTGACTTTTTGGCGTTCTCACGGCCGAGACATCAATTCTTCGGCCGAGGGATCGATCTCCTGGCCCCTTAATCAAATTTCCTCAGCAACAGCAGATTTTGCTCGATGCACTAGCTCAAGCCATTACAGACTTCTAAGTCCTCGACCAACCAAGTAGCCTTGGGGGCACCCCCAAGCCAATGCAACATGATCAAAACCAGCCTTGGGGGCATACCCAAGCATGAGGAAAATCTCTCTCCACAAACTGCTGGCCGGCAAAACAAGACACTCAGCAGCCCTGAGCTCAAAACTTCAGCGGCTCCAAGCCCATTATTGACAGGCTCTACGCCCATATCAACTCACTCAGCGGCTTTATGCCTATACGAACTCAGCGGCTCCAAGTCCACTATCCTGACAGGCTCAAAGCCCATCATCCTTACACGACTCAGCGGCTCCTAGCCCGCTATCTCAACTAGCTCGAACCCATAACAACCATCTTGGCGGCTCTAAGCCCATTATCGACAGGCTCTACGCCCTTTATCACAACTTAGCGGCTCAAAGCCTATTATCTCAAATGGCTCCAAGCCATCACCTCAAATAGGCTCGAAGCCTATCTCAACAGACTCTACGTCTACTATCACCCAGCGGCTCGAAGCCCTCGAATCAGCAGCTCTGTGCTCGCTATCACAACAACAGACTATACGCCTGTTATCACTCAATTTGGCGGCTCCAAGCCCATTGTCTCAACTGGCTCGAAGCCGTACACAATCAAGCTCTTAATAGGCTCAAAGCCTATGTCTATTACCTCAGCGGCTCAAAGCCCATTATCTCAACAAGCTCGAAGCCTATATCTACCACCTCGGCGGCTCTAAGCCCATTACTCTAATAGGCTCAAAGCCTGTATCTACCCTCTGAAATGGCTCGAAGCCATAAACTCAGCGGCTCAAAGCCCAACATCTCAACTGGCTCGAAGCCGTAAACAAGCAACAGGCTCTAAGCCACCCCAACAATCAAGACATCTATTCTCAGGCTCTACGCCTGGATGCTAAAAAATCTAACATTTTTGAATGCTCAAGCTCTACGCTTGGATGCCCAACCACTGTGTACTGGATGCTCAAGTCATATACTTGAATGCTCAAGCTCTACGCTTGGATGCCCAACCACTGAGTACTGGACGCTCAAAGCCTGTACTTTGAATGCTCGGATTCTGCCGTCCGAATGCTGGAGCTCTACGCTCTGAATGCTCAAGTCCGGAACGTGATAGAAGCTCTAAGCTTAAAAACAAACACACACGCACGGGCCCGTGCACATATTGCATCAATGTTTTCACATCGAGTCTGCATCATATCTGTTCACATCTAACGAACCATCATCACACATGTACACTCTGCATATCTCTCATGAAACAGGTCAACCCTGCTATCAACCGGCTCTATGCCTCGGTTTTATTTGATCGGCCCAACGCCTCGATCCTTTGGCTCCACATCAACATTTATGATGAGAAAGCTCCGTGCACAGACCATCAGAATACAACCAGCTCTACGCTTCGGTTCATATCACGTCAAGCTCTAAGCTCCGACAAACTCAGGCCCTCGCCTCAAGACTGCATGCAGGCTCCACGCCTCAATCACTTCGGGCTCCATGCCTCAGTTCCTTCACCTTAGGCCCTTGCCTTATACCAGCTCCCCGCTTCGGTTCATCACGTCAAGCTCAAAGCTCTGACACCACAGGCTCTCATCCTGATCAGTACCAGCTCCGCGCTTCGGTCCCATCAAGCTCTAAGCTCACCTCAGGCCTCCGCCTCATAAACCACAGCAGGCTCCACGCCTCAATCTAATCCCCTCAAGGCTCTCGCCTTATGATCAACACCAGCTCCGCGCTTCGGTCCTATCAATCACCTTAGGCTCTCGCCTTATGATCAACACCAGCTCCGCGCTTCGGTCCTATTAATCACTCTCCAGACTCTCGCCTCATGACTACAACCGGCTCCGTGCCTCGGTCCCCTCATCGCCAAAGCTCCGTGCTCCAGCTACTGGCCCTGCGCCTCCCCTACATCTCAAAAACAAACCGGCGTCCAACTCATCCCAGCAGATGGTTTGGATTCCACCCCATTACATCAATCCCATCCAGCTCATTCGCAAGGATAGGCTACTCTACCGAGCTCCTTTCAGTCAAAGTAAGGACGATCAAGAAAAGCAAACGCACCTGCAGTGTACTGACCTACCCCAAAATACTAAGGAAGCTCTCCGCAAAGAAAGTCCCCAGGTAGCCCCGCGCTCCTTCAACTACTCTTCGCCAAAACCCTGGCTCAGTCTAGGTACATCACACTAAGGCTTTTTAAGCCCTAAGGTACGTCTTCTGTCTCTAACCCTCCAAACTTTTACTTTTCTTTATTGCCCGAACTACGATTGGTCTGAATTTCCCTTGTGGAATACGTAGGCAGCCTCCCGGCCCCACCATAACAAAACCTTTTTCGAAAACCCCTTGGAATAGTGGTTGGACCAAATTGAGTTGCTTTTTACAGCTTTGACTCTTACTCAAACATGTCTCGCGATTCGTCTGAGTTCAGTCAAAGAGGGGCATCTGTAGACACCCCAATTTGGCCTAACGATTATTTCAAGTCCCACCTTGGGACAATCCCGATGATGAAATGGATACAATGATTGCTGATTGCTTCTTTGAGGACCTTAGGACTTTCGGTGAGAACTTTGACCACTTAGAGGACCCAATTCAAAGCCATACAGCCTTTCAGACAGAAATACAGAAGCCTAGGAGAATCCATCTGACGGCCGTAACATCGATCCCATGGCCACAACATCAATCCCTCACCCGAGCAACCTGTTGCTAGCAAAATCTCCCTGAGAGATCAATCCCTCGGCCGCGAGATCTATCCTTCGGCCGAGACATCCATTCCACGGCCGCGACATCCTTTGCTCGGCCGCCAGATCGACCTTTTTCTAGACTCTGGAACGTTCTGTCAGACGTTTGGTTTGATCCAACTACACTACCTTTCCGATGCGTTCGGGCTACTTTCGGAGATCACGACGTAGAGTTAGAGATGCATTGCAATTGCAATTGCCATCTCGTGATTTGATTGGCCGGAGTGAGTCATCCCTATGCCTATATAAAGGGGCCTTTGGGCTCCGATTTAACACACAGAAATTGATAGACCTACACACTCAATCAAGCCACGAAACTCTGTCAAAATACTCTCTCAATCCCATACTCCAAAAGCCCTAACCTTCCGAAGGCAGCCGTCAATCCGGCGATCAAACCCCGAAGTTCAAACCCTAGCTCTAGGGTTCTCGATCAAGCAATCAATCAATCACGCCCAATCCAAAGCAATCAAGCAACTGAGGGATCAAGGTGGTGAGGCCCAACGGCCTCTAGTTTGTTTTACTTATCGCATTTATGGCTAACCGTAGCATTTAATCGTTTGCTAACTTTTCTGTCTGGTGTGAGGAAGAACATCGACCGGGGTTTCGATCCCTCGGCCGATAAATAAAACCAGGAGGATCCTTCGGCCGTGAGATCAATTCACCGGCCGCGGGATCCATTTCCCTGGGACAGTTTTGTTGGTTTCCTGCTTTCTGAATGCATGCTTCAATTATCGCACTGGCTCACTTTGCTTACTGTTTAAAGGAATAAATAAACAGACTATGTGTTGGAATTAAACAAAGCATCTATACGTCTTATGTTGAACGATTATGGGCCAGTCTCACGACTGGGCAAAGTGGGGTGCCTAACACCTTCCCCTTATTGTACTTTTGGCTCCCGTATCCAGAATCTCTGTCTATTTTCCCAGTTTTAATAAACTGGGTGGCGACTCTATTTGATGATAACCATTATCGTGTGGCGATGTTCCTAGCCATGGGAATGTCCATGATTTTGGTTCATGAAGTGAGCAACCAATCGATTAAACACAACGTGATCAATCTGTATGGCGATACCCCGCTTGGGAGGTGTCTACATGCTCTAGCAATCTTTGCCTTGCAAGGCTAAAGGAAAGAGGGAGTGTAAAGTAGTAGAGCAGGTTATGGATGATTGTATGCAAAGTCAAAGATATTATGGATAGAACTTGCAATACTTATTTCTCCATGGATGATTCAGCATGACAAGTTTAGAACTTTGGTTCCTATTTCCAAATCGGCCTAGCAACCCATCTTTCAAAATTCAAAATTATGAGCATGTTTACCTCAACGAGCTGGTAAAATTTAGGAGGTTGTCAATGTGCTAGCAAATAATCAAGTGGATTTCAATTACCTCAATCACGTTTTGAGAAAGGATTTTCCCTAACCAAGAATTGAAGGAACTTTCAAAACTTTTTGCAATGACTAATCTAATGACAAGTTTTTCTAAAACATTCAAATAGCCACTAGCACAGCGATGGACTCCGAGTCTACTTTCTGTTGTAGCCATATGCTCAACCTTTTCGGTTTGTCTCATAATATGGATTGGCTTGGAAGTGGGATCTTAAGTGGCAGCAACAAGTCTTAAGAATCATCCATATCAAAAATGGCTGGCTATCTATAGTATCCGATAAACTCATGCATACAAACGGATTGCAATGCATGACTCATCCATAATCTGTGTAAGTAGTTGTGGTGCTATATGTATACATATCGTTTTGCTTGCCTCTTTCTAACTATGCAGGGGCCAAACCAAAAGAGGAGTCCATCCCCCTCATTTCCTTTCTTTGTTCATCGCATGTCATTTGGTTGCACCACCACTAAGGGCAGTTTGCATATTAGAAAAATGTGCTGCATGGACAATTAGTTTTGGATATCTCAACTTAAGCATGATTATGTTTCTCCTTCTCTTAGATTTGGAGTTTGATCTCAGACATGATGGTAATGGCTACAAAAAAAAATTGAATTTTTAATCCAACCAAGTTTTGAGCAATGGCAGCTATGTCCATCACGTCTTGGCTTAGATTTTAAAACAATCTTCTCGTACCTAGCTAACTTTCACCGCCATTTTGGCCCATGTTTTGCTTCTCTTGAAAAATTGATATCATTTTGCTCATCATGGTTTCTGGCCAATCGTCACACTCAGCATGAAATGTGGGTCTTAAATTCAAGTCTTCTCAAATATGAACTACGAATGGCCTGATTCTCTGTTGGGATACGTAGGCACCTTTTGGTCGGCCACAAATTTGAAAATGTTCCCTCTTGTGCTAGTTCACTGCTATAGAATGCTCATGATAACATTGAGTATTGAAAACAATCCTTAGGGATTTCAAAGTAATCTCATGGCATCTTTTGGAACACATCATAATCACTTGAATTGTCAAAAGCACAAAACGAGTTTTTCAAAGCTATGACCCGCGTCATTTCTGTTGAGTTAAGAAGGAGTTGACACATCTCTGCACCCTCACAGAGATCACTTGTAAGCAAAACATGCTATTGAAGATGAAGAAGGAGAAAGAAGAAAAGAGAGGAAAAATACAGAGAAAAGAAAAAAAAATGATGAGCTCGCTAGATTGAAAACCCGTAAGGGCAGTCTAGGCAAAAGTTAGAGCATAAACAAAGTGAGAAATTAGCCGTGTCTCCATGCATCTACTATGTGTCTCAAAAGATTGTCCTCAATCTTAGAAAATCCACTTGGTTAAACCTCGAAGCACCTAATTTCTTGGTTAGGATCCTTTCCACTTTGTCGTGTGTTTCAAGATGAAGAAAGGCATTCATTTCTCTATCCCAAACACTTATCCCTTGCTAGCCACATCGAGCCTCTGGATAATTTCTTTGAACAGCCTGCTAGGCAGCCATCCCCTACACTGGGGCAAACACAAAAACACAAGAAGGGAGGAAAGTAAAATCAATGAGAGAACGAGCACCCTGTCATACAAGGGGCACTTTGAAGGAAACATTTCTTCCAATACATACAAAGGACATTTTTGAAGAAACCAACTCTTTCACACAAAGTGAGGCAAGAGACAACAAGAGTTGATAAAAATGTTGAAGATGGCTGCTAGCTTTTAAAACCCAAGCGTGAGTAGAAGTTAGGTTTGAGCCTTTACATCCACTTATTTCTCAAGCCAAAACCCCAAGCCTACATTATGGTCCATAACAAAGTCCTCTCAGATTGGGGAACACGATTTAGTAGCAAGGTCCTAGACACTAGGGGCATCACCAATGTGGGATTTAACACGAAGGGCAAGAATCCTGGAATTTGTATCATCTTGGCAAATCATACAACATGGAGAGTTACGTGAGACAAGGGGCATGGCTATGTTCCCCTTTATGCACTTCTCTCAAAAGTATCCAACATCTCATGTGGGTCTCAGTAGGTACTTATCAATCCAATTCAAGTCAACCAAATCAAGCTCGAAGTAACAAACTCACCTAATTGACTAGGGGCATAGGTTTGCAAAATAGTTCTATGTCCTTTGATGATTGAATGATGCGAGTGTGGAACATGGATGAAATGATATGATTTTGAAATCCTTGAGGAAAAGTTCTCAAAGCTGATTATATCCTAAGCATTCTTGACACAGCAAATACAAGCGCAGTCGCCTTTTTGCAAATTCTGAGGAAATAACATGGGTCTCTCATTCCATGAAGAGTGTAGCAATATGGCCCCTTGGCCAAACAATGTTTTCAGTAGTGCCGCTATGGCATTGTGGTCTTTCAAAACACCTAGCTAGTATAAGCAATAAGTCACTACCAGTCTCCCTAAAGAGCAAGGGGAAGCATTTGATCAAATATGCAAAAGTTGAGATGTCCAGAATACATCACAGATTTACATGCATATCAGTATCATCCCGTCTTTTGCATTGATCCCTTGATCCTAGTATTTCATGCGTATATCATTACGGCTGCTTAATGGAAGTGGTTGTTGCACAAACTAACCCCAAGTATGAAGTGTTGTTATGCTCAAGCAAGGCAGGTCAATCAAGGCATCATGGCCATCGTCTTTATGCAAAGAGTGAAGTGAGCCATGGATCCAGTTGGGCAAACTCCCTGCGGCCGACAATCCACCTTGCCTTTGTTGTTAAGTTTACTAACAATTTTGCAGGGGCAACAAAGGGATACACTGTAAAGTCTACCTCCCTGTCAACACGCTTGGCCTTCAAAAAGAAGAAAGCTCAGCCTGAGGGGCATCAACTCTTTTGTGGAATGTTGTCACACAACATTGTCGAAAGCACGCCAAGATCTCTTCCAATCAACAAGAGAAGCATTGCATTCATGTTCATTGTCGCATATATCGCATATCTCTGTACTAGGGGCAATTAGGTTGTCATTGTCATGCACAATTAAGCTAGAATCAAGCATCCATTGCCTAAACAGGGGGCTTCTACTTCTTCCTGAATGTTCAGTTTAGTATGCATATATGTGTTGCATTGCAATCTATGTCACCAAAAATCATTCAAGCTCTTGAACTAGGGTTCTTCAAATGTGATGGTCTTGCCCCTAGCAGTCAGCATAAAAAGGACTTCGACCCGTGGTCGACTCCAAGCCTGTCGCATGTTGTTTTCCTATCCATTGCTGTTTTCTAAACTATTCAAATGTGGATGGCAGGATTCTCTTGGATTTCGGTCCTTGAACCGACCATACCAAGCTTTGTATCTATGACCGACAGAGCCAAGTCAAAGAAGCTAAAAGATAGCCTCGTAACTAGTCCTGAGCAAACTCTACAAATAGCACCATGTCAACAACATTAAAGTGGCTTCGCACTTCACATCTCCATAGCTCCTTACTTCGCGCTTTCATCTCCATGTCGCCTTGCGCTCAACAGGTCCAATCTCCACAGCTCCCTCTCAGTAGTAGCTCTACTCAGCAGCCCTGCACTTACTATCAGCAGCACCGTGCTTCCAGCTCCATATTCACTATCACGGCGGCTCCACACCGACAAACTCATCGGCGATATGCCCATATTCACCTTCTCAGCGGATCCACGCCCATACTCGAGCCATCTCAACACTCACCTAAGTCAAGATATCAACCTTCGTAAAAGTCTTGATCAGCCAAGAGACGTCAACATGACCACGCGAGTGAAGAGGGGGCACCTTGCCCAAGAACCACTCCAAATCCCCTACTCGCTCCCAAAGCCTAGGGTTAACCCAAAGAGGAGCTCCACCTACTCATAGGCCAGTAAGCAAAGAAAAATCACCTGGCGTGATCGTTATCTCGCCAACAGAAGGAAAGCGGAACATGTTGGGAGTATCCCACCACCTTTCAACCAGCGAGGTCATCAACGACCAATCCATCTTCGGAAGATTGAGGCCCAAAACAAACGGCTCAAGACCAGCAGTGCATACTAACTCCCGAGCCTGCTCCGGCAACGTCACAAACCACTTGTGCAGTAAAGGCCTCCACCACGAGCCTCCAGTCTCCTGTTTCTCTGCCAAGGACAAAAAGGGAGAAGCTTACCAAAATATTGAGGACGCTCAAGTGCTGCTCAGCGGCTCTACGCCCACAACTCAACAGCCCTATTCCACGCTATGTGCACAACCTCGCGCTCAGTAGGCCAGCAAAACAATCCTGTGGCTTCCACTCAATGCACCCTCCAGAAGGCATTTATATTGCTAGCTTCCAGAAAGCGTTTATGTTGCCAGCTTGCAGAAAGCATTTAGCCACCAGAAGACATTTGAGTCGCTAGAAGGCGTTTGGCCTCCGGAAGGCACTCCCAGCAGTGGAGGTAATGGAAATCTCCCTAACAAATTGGAATATGGTCAAGAACTAGCCTTGGGGGCAATCCCGAGCATACTCAAAACTAGCCTTGGGGACAATCCCGAGCATGTGGAATCTAGCCTTGGGGACAATCCCGAGCATGTGGAATCTAGCCTTGGGGACAGTCCCGAGCATGTGAAATCTAGCCTTGGGGGCAATCCCGAACATACTCAAAACTAGCCTTGGAAACATCCCAAGCATAAGGAACCAATCAAACCCCGTGGAAGATGGAAGATGGAATACTCAACAGCTCAGCAGTTCTACAAGCCCGCCATCTCATCAACTCAGTGGCTCGAAGCCGTAACAATTCTCAACAATCCTCTATCAACGGCTCTATGCCCGCCATCTCATCAACTCAGCGGCTCGAAGCCCACCATCTCAACTGGCTCGAAGCCGTAAACAATCATCTCAACACCCGTATTTATCATCTCATCATCTCAGCGGCTCGAAGCCCACTGTCTCAACTGGCTCGAAGCCGTAAACAAGCAAATCTCAACAGGCTCTACGCCGCCCCAACAATCAAGACATCATCTATTCTCAGGCTCTATGCCTGAATGCTCAAAATCCAACATTTTGAATGCGCGAAGCTCTTCGAATGCCCAACCACTGTGTACTGGATGCTCAAGTTCTACACTTAAATGCTCAAGTTCTACACTTGAATGCTCAAGCTCTACGCTTGGATGCCCAACCACTGCGTACTGGACGCTCAAAGCCTGTACTTTGAATGCTCGGATTCTGCCGTCCGAATGCTCGAGCTCTACGCTCTGAATGCTCAAGTCCGGAATTTGATAGAAGCTCTAAGCTTAAACACACACGCACGGGCCCGTGCACATATTGCATTATCACATCGAGTCTACATCATCATATCTGTTCACATCTAACAACCATCATCACACATATACACTCTGCATATCTCTCATGAAACAGGTCAACCCTGCAATCAACCGGCTCTACGCCTCGGTTTTATTGATTGGTTCAGCGTCTCGATCCTTTGGCTCCACGCCAACACTTATGATGGAAAAGCTCCGTGCACAGACCATCAGAATGCAACCAGCTCTACGCTTCGGTTCAAATCACGTCAAACTCTAAGCTCCGACAACTCAGGCCCTCGCCTCAAGACTGCAGCAGGCTCCACGCCTAAATCTAATCACCTCAGGCTCCATGCCTCAGTTCCTTCACCTCAGGCCTTTGCTTTACACCAGCTCCGCGCTTCGGTTCAGCACGTCAAGCTCAAAGCTCTGACACCTCAGGCTCTCGCCTTATGATCAATACTAGCTCCGCGCTTCGGTCCTATCAATCCAATCTCCTCAGGCCTTCGCCTCAAGACTGTAACAGGCTCCACGCCTCGATTCCATCACTCTCCAAGCTCTCGCCTCATGACTACAACCAGCTCCGTGCCTCGGTTCCCTCATCTCCAAAGCTCCGTGCTCCAGTTACTGGCCCTGCGCCCCCTACATCTCGAAAACAAGCCGGCGTCCAAACTCATCCCAGCAGATGGTTTGGATTCCACCTCACTACATCAATTCCTTCCAGCTCATTCGCAAGGATAGGCTACTCTACCGAGCTCCTTTCAGTCAAAGTAAGGATGATCAAGAAAAGCAAACGCACCTGCCGTGTACTGGTCTACCCCAAAATACTAAGGAAGCTCTCCACAAAAACTCCCCAGGCAGCCCTGCGCTCCTTCAACTATCTTTCGCCAAAACCCTGGCTCAGTCTAGGTACGTCACACTACGCTTTTTAAGCCCTAAGGTACGTCTTCTGTCCCTAACCCTCCAAACTTTTATTTTTCTTTATTGCCCGAACTACGGTTGGTCTGAATTTCCCTTGTGGAATACGTAGGCAGAACCTCCCGGCCCGACCATAACAAAACCTTTTTCAAAAAACCCTTGGAATAGTGGTTGGACCAAATTGAGTTGCTTTTTACAGCTTTGACTCTTACTCAAACATGTCTCGCGATCCGTCTGAGCTCAGTCAAAGAGGGGCATCTGTAGACACCCCAATTTGGCCTAACGATTATTTCAAGTCCCACCTTGGGACCATCCCGATGATGAAATGGATACAGTGATTGCTGATTGCTTCCTTGAGAACCTTAGGACTTTCGGTAAGAACTTTGAGCCACTTAGAGGACCCAATTCAGAGCCATACAGCCTTTCAGACAGAAATACAGAAGCCTAGGAGAATCCATCTGACGGCCGTGACATCGATCCCACGGCCCTAACATCATTTCCTCACCCGAGCAACCTGTTGCTAGCAAAATCTCCCTGAGAGATCAATCCCTCGGCCGCAAGATCTATCCTTCGGCCGAGACATCCATTCCTTGGCCGTGATATCCTTTACTCGGCCGCCAGATTGACCTTTTCCCAGACTCTGGAACGTGTTCTGTCAGACGTTTGATCCGATTACACTACCTCTCCGATGCGTTCGGGCTATGCTCAGGGATTACGACGTAGAGTTTGAATTGCATTGCAATTGCAATTGCAATCGTGCCATTTGATTAGCCGGAGTGAGTC
This sequence comes from Rhododendron griersonianum, assembly GCA_018127125.1. NCBI lineage: Eukaryota > Viridiplantae > Streptophyta > Magnoliopsida > Ericales > Ericaceae > Rhododendron > Rhododendron griersonianum. Next base: position 32,515,907 of record CM030790.1, on the reverse strand, counting down.
ACCAATTGCCTATATAAAGGGCCTTTGGACTCCAAAAATAAACACACGAAATTCATTAGAGAATACACTCTCTCAAGCCACGAAACTCTGTCAAAATACTCTCTCAATCCCACTCTTCAAAAGCCCTAACCTCCTGAAGGCAGCCGTCAATCCGGCAATCAAACCCCGAAGTTCAAACCCTAACCCTAGGGTTTTACGAGAAGCAATCAGTCAATCATAATCCAATCCAAAGCAATCAAGCAACTGAGGGATCAAGGTGGTGAGGCCCAACGGCCTCTGGTTTGTTTTATTTATCGTTCTTACGCTTAATCATAACTTTCTGATTATCTGTTAATCGTATAGTCTGGTGTGAGGAAGAACACCGACCGGGGTTTCGATCCCTCGGCCGGTACATCAAACCAGGAGGATCCCTCGGCCGTGACATCCATTCACCGGCCGCGGGATCCATCTCCCTGGGACAATTTGTTTTGTTCTGCTTTCCTGATGCATGCTTTATTTATCGTATTGGCTCACCCTTTACTGCTTAAAGGTTAAAAACAAACTATGTGTTAGAATTAAACAAAGTGCGTTTATGTCTTATGTTGAATGATTATGGGCCAGTCGTGAGACTGGGCAAAAAGGGGTGCCTAACACCTTTCCCTTATTGTACTTTTGGCTCCCGTGCCCAGAATCTCTATCTATTTTCCCAGTTTTAATAAACTGGGCGGCGACTCTGTTTTGATGATAACTGCTATCATGTGGCGATGTTCCTAGCCATGGGAATGTCCATGATTTTGGTTTACGAAGCAAGCAACCAATCGAGCAAACAAACGTGATCAATCTGTATGGCGATGCCCCGTTTGGGAGGTGCCTACACATCTGTATTTCTTTATATTTGTTTTTACTAAGTTCTGTGTGCTATGTCCAGTCTGTACAGAAAATGGTGCGATGGCCCAAAAGCTTGGCCAGGTGGAACCACAGTGCACTAAGTTGGCTAGTGACAACGCCAAGATGGAACGCACAATTTCTTGTCTTGAAAGAAAGAGAGACCAAGCTCTCGGAATTGTAGATGAGCTGAAAAGCAAACTAGACGGAGCTGAAGACAACCTAAACCAGACCCTCACGGAACTAGAATTGAGCAAGAATGAAGCCAAGGCTTCATACCAGCAGGGCTATAACGAGGGGATAAATGTTGCCACTGAGAGCTATAAGGATCAAATGCCGTCAATTCAAGACCATATTTGGGCTGCCGCTTGGGCAGCTTGTCTTACAAAGGTTGGGGCTCCCAAAAAATCCCCCCTCTGGACCGAAAATGATCTACCAAGCACACAAGTTGTTGCTGAAGATGAAACAGTGGTGGAAGAGGACAGCTTGGATAGGGAGCTAAATGCTCAAGCCTCTGAGCAACCTGGTGCTGGTGCCGACCAAACTGAAGAAGTGACCAACCCTGGCCCAAAGGAAGCTAGTGGTGGTCCCAAGGAAGGTAGCACGGTTGTGGAAGACACTCCCCTGCAAGCCGCATCCCCTCCTACCATTCAAGACTTAACAACCGAAGAATAAGTATGATTTCACACCCCCCTGAACAATTTAAACTTTCCTGAATAGTTTGCTGGCCCTGCGTGGACATAGATTTTGCCCTGCGTGGCACTGGTACATTTTCAAACAATTGTTAAGATAGGTATTTGGCCTTCCGAGGCACAACACTGATCTTTGCATGCTTGGCCCTTCGTGGCCAATCGTCCAGGTTTAATATCTAAGTGTTTCAGCACTTAGACAATATTGCATGTTCTCGTACGTTATTTCGGTATTTCGTATTTTAGAATTTGTAAGTATTCTCATACTTAACTGTTTGTGCGCGTGTACGTATGCATCCCAAGGTTCACGTACTTGGGAAAATTCCTAAGTTTTTTTTTTGGGGTAAATCAGCTTGAAATTGAAAAAAGAGGCTAACCGAATATACAGCCTACAAGGGGCATACCCCAGGAGGAAAAAAGCGAAAACAAAACAAGATTAAAGAAAATAGGTTATGCCAAAAGCCTACATGGACTAAAAGGTATGCGTTGTTTCCAGTCCATCTAGAAAGAGGGAGGGAAAATAATGCCTTAATGGCACCAACAAAATAGCTTGAAAGCAGCTTGATACATCTAAACATGAAAAAGTAGAATGCATCAGTAGCAAAATGGACAATTACTATCACTTGAAAACACTTTGGAACTCTTCAACTGCTCGGGCAGACTCTTGAAGGAAATGGTAGAAGGCATCATATATGAGATACAACCAGATGGTACGAGCGGGATGGGCAGCCTTCAACCTGGACAAACCCATAATTTGGGCTGCATATGAAAACTGGACAGTAGCTACACAATCAAAAGGAATTGGACAGCAGCAACCTAACGGCACCCATCACAGAACATCAGCTGCCGTGGCAAAACAAGACCAGCCACTAACCGATGCAAAACAGCAGCAACAGTCCTTACAGCAATGACAACAGTGGCTAGCAGCAGCCACACATCAACTAATAGCAAATATAGGTAAAAACAGCTAGGGACAGCCCCCTAAAAAAGCTTAAACATTCCTAGGGACAACCCCCCAAGAATAGGTCAAAACAATACCCAAATAGCAACCGAGATAGTTAAAGAACTATGGTTTCCTTCCCAAATAGTAATCAAGAGTGCATAGCAGCAACCGAGAACAATAGCAGCAGAGACAACAAAGCAATAGCAGATCAGTCCACCATAACAATTCAGAACAGTGATTCAGTCTAGCAACCAGATCGGATGAAGCTAAAAGTAGCAAAACATCAGCCGTTAAAACAATAATCAGTATGCAGAGGACATCCCCCTCTGCGAAAGGAGATCCCAACGACAGCCCCTGATGGTTAGGCATATACTACAAAATAAGACTCAGCTTGTTGGACAAAGCAAGGATGTAGCCACATCTTGTGAAATCACTGGACAGTACACACCAGTTACACAACTAACTAGTATCACAGAAGCAGTAATAGACAAGTAAAGTAGAAGCAGTGTGATGCACAAGGGAGTAGCCACAGCTCCAACAAAGGAATTTTCAAAAGCTAAAACCAGGTCTAACTGAACAGGAGAAACAAAACATTTCCCTTACTGGTCAGCACTTAACAAAACATCATAACAACAACATCAGTTTGCTGCCGTAGGTTATACCAGCAGCAACAGTAGCAAACAGCAACAATAGCCATGTCAGACAGCCAGTAAACTGAACAACAACAGCCAAAAAATAGCTAGCAGCAAAGTAGCAACAAATGAAGGGACAGAAGCAACAGCAAAACAACAAACCCTATTGCTTTATCTGCTAAACTACAACACCCTCGAGGCCTAAACCACCAAAACTAGAAGCAACAGGGAGGATCCCAACCCCCTCACCTCTCCCTCACCAAATGACTCCCACTAGATATTACCTCATCTCACAATAAAATTGAGGCCTAAGAAAGAAAATCTATCCTCCCATGGCGTGGGTTGAGAGCTTCTCTCTCTACTTTAGAGAGAAAATGCACTCCCCATGGACCGATTCTACCGATTTAGTCCACCCTGTGGACCGATTCCACAATGGGCTAGAGGTAATCTTGTTCTGTGAGGGGCAATCAGTGCTCTAATCCCGATTTTGAGAGTTCTCGATCCCACAGCCGTGGGTTTTCAACTTCACAGAGTTGACCCTGAGCACCTAGCTCATGGGTCCTGTTCTTGAGCTACTGCACAAGACCCCGTTGGGGTTCAATCACGTCAATCATCCGTTCAAATGGAGCTGCCTTCGTTCAAGACTAGCTTTGGCGTGTCATCTAGATCCACGGTTGTCTTCATTATTGGTCTAGACTTACTCGGTTGTGGTTCACTCCGTTTAGATCTGGTTCGAGGAAGCACTATAGCGGATCTGGTTTAATGAACAGGCCTTCTATGGCGATTGAAAATCTGGCCGTACAGGTTCAGTTCTCTTCCCGGCGACGGTGACTTAGGCACTGGGCATCATCGAGCTTACCGGCCATGGTGGAGTCCCACTTCTTCGAGTCGGCCAAAACTACACCGGTGGAAGTTCGAACCAACACCAACACTCAATACCTGATCTTTTGAACTCCGACGCCTAGCCGAATGGTTTGGGGCAGACGATGATAAGGAAATGGGTTATCCACTACTGCGGCTGTGGCTTGCAGGGCAAATATAAGGTTCAGTTGGCTGCTTTCTACAAACTTGTTTGGGCAGTTTCAATATGGTTCTTTGTAGTTGCTTAGTCAAATGCTAGATTTGTTGCTGGACTTTCGGGCCAGCGGACTGTTAGTATTTGGGTTTTCAATTCAGGTGCTGCCATTATCATCTTCACACATCTTCACACGTAGCAGGTCTAGTTGTTGGATCGGCATTGATAAATTGACATTGTGTTCAAAATTACCGTAGTCTTTTAAATTCAGATTGTGAACAAACTCGATGGGCAGTCAACTGATTGGACTGAGATCGGGTTATTATCAAGCTCTTTGTTGAGCTTCTTTAAATTCCTAGTTTCTTTGCTCCATTAGTCCGGTGGTCGAGCGTAGTATGGTTGTGACCGTGGCTATCATTGATTAGATTGGGGTCTTGTGCTGATTGAAAGGGGTAGCTTTGTTGCTGCCATTGACTAGATCGGTGGTAGGGCTCTGATTGAAAAGGGTAGCTTTCGGGGCTGTCATTGATTAGATTGGTGGTTGAGCACTGGTTGAAAGGGATAGCTTCGCGGGCTGTCATTGATTAGATTGGTGGTAGTACACTGATCGAAAGGGGCAGCTTGGTTCTCCTGTAGTTTTGTGTGCCTCGGTTTGTGTCTTGCCAGACGATTCGGTGGTAATGCACTGTTAATGGCGGCTGGATTCGAGGCCCTTGTACTGTCCCACTTTTAGGTTATAGTGAGCCTTATGTACTAGGTCGAGAGAGTTCTAGACCGGATGGAATGGGCGTGGTGTGCAAGGTGCTTGGGGAGGTAGCCTTGTCGGATGTCGTCATCTCTGGTTCGACCCTCTCTCGGAGCCCGGTCCTCTGCAGTAACTGTTCCTTAGAAATGGGTGCTATACTTGATACTTCTGTGCTAGGTTGGAGCATTGGAATCTTGGTCAGCTTATTATGCATTGGAATCTTTGATATTTGCTATTTATCTTCTTTCCTAGTTTGGCGGGATGTGCCAGGATATAATTAGTTTCTTGTTATTTCTTTTCGCTTTATTCATTTCATACCCCGTTGTGCTATCCTTCCTTACAGATGGATAGTGCAATGGGGTATGATATCAAATCTCATTGCACGCTTGTTGCATTCCTTACTTTATCCTACTCTCCATGCGGGTTGTGCATGGATATCGCACTTTTTTCACTCTTCTTTCTTTTTCTTTTTTTCTTTCCTCCTGGGGTATGCCCCTTGTAGGCTGTACATTCGATTAACCTCTTTTAATTTCAAGCTAATTTACCCAAAAAAAAATGATTAAGAATCGTTAAGATTCCACTCATGTGCCACCCAGTCAGCCCTAAATGGTGGTAATGTGTTGAATGATAAAAGCCTTGTCCGCACCATAGAATAGATTTTGTGAGCAACCACCTCCAAAGTACAAGATTTACCTTGAGATTTCCTCATGTTCCTTTCAATCCAAACTTGGTAGACAGTAACTGTGAAGATCAGTTTAGTAATTATTGTCTGAAAAGATTTGCATGTTCTTGTATGCTCCTCAAGTTTCCTCGTACTTGGAAATTTTTCTAAGTGTATTCATACTTAGGTTATACTCGTAAGTGCCCCATACTTAGACGAGTACCCAAATGTATTCATATTTGGCAGAATTGTGCATGTTCACATATGCATTCCAGGTTTTTTCATACCTGTACAAATAACCAAGTATATTCGTACTTGTCAAATTTTTTGAATTGCTCGTAATTTTACACTATACTCTTACACCCTTCTGCTCCCCAATATGAAGCGAGGAAAGGCGGTGTACAAGTTTCTAGCTCCGTATTCAAACAAAAGAATGGAGTGGAAATTTATAACCATAAAATTTGAAAAAACTCATAATCAAATTCTTTATTCATGATCTGATAACTCAAGAGGGCGTTACGCATACCCCTTGCAACTAACAAAAAATAAAAAACAAGGGAATTCTATTCGTAATTCCCACACAATCACGATGTGCATCCTCAAACAGAATGAAAAGCAAATTGAAGTCTTTTAAACAAAGAACTTCCTCAGATTATGGACATTCTAGGGCCTTGGCAACGGGTTCCCGTCCAGGTCCGCCAATCTATAAGCCCCAATGCCCACAATTTTAGTAACTCAATATGGGCCTTCCCAATTGGTCCCCAACTTGCCCTCGTTGGCCACCTTGGTATTGCCAAGCACCTTACGAAGCACAATGTCTCCAATACCAAATTCTCGTGGGTGGACATTTTTGTTGTAGCTTTTCATCAGCTGCTCCTAGTATGAGGCCAAATGCACCAGAGCCCTCTCTCTCCGTTCCTCGGCAAGATCCAACTCGATCTCCAAGGCTCTGTCATTGCCTCCACTTTCAACCAAAGTGGTCCTGTTGGTCGACAAACCCACCTCTAATGGAATAACAGCCTCTGTTCCATACACTAATGAGTAGGGGGTCTCTCCCGTAGACCTCCTCGGAGTTGTTTGGTGCGCCCATAGGACCAGTGGCAACTCATCGGGCCACTTCCCCTTTGCTTTGTCCAACCTCTTCTAGATCCCGTCAAGGATGGTTTTGTTGGACGCTTCTCCCTGCCCATTACTCCGAGGGTAGGCTGGGGTTGAGTAATAATTTTGTATCCCATATTGGGCACAGAAAGCCTTGAACTTCTTCTGAAATTCGGACCCATTATCCATAATCAACGAATAAGGGACCCCAAATCGAGTAATAATACTCTTCCACACGAACCTTTCTATCATAGGTTCAGTGATCTTGGCCAATGGTTTTGCCTCAATCCACTTAGTGAAATAATCCGTTGCTACCAACAAAAATTTCATGTTCCCAATTGCCTTGTGGAGAGGACCCACAATGTTCATTCCCCGTTGTGCGAATGGCCAAGGACTTGTTAACGGCACCAGATCCTCGGCTGGTGTTTGGATCATTGGTGAGAATTTCTGGCACTTCTCACAAATTTTCACATACACCTTTGCGTCCTTCTGCATGTGTGGCTACTAGTAACCTTGGGTGATTGCTCGGTGGGCAATGGACCTGCCCCTAGCATAGCTCCCACATGTTCCCTCGTGGATCTCATGGAGATTTGCACCATCTCGGGGTGCACACAAAGGAAGTATGAACCAGTGAAGGATTTAAAGTACAACTTTCCTTCAGGTGACAGCCAGAACCGTGCAGATTTTGTCTTTGTAGACACCCCAATTTGGCCTAACGATTATTTCAAGTCCCACCTTGGGACAATCCCGATGATGAAATGGATGCAATGATTGCTGATTGCTTCCTTGAGGACCTTAGGACTTTCGGTAAGAACTTTGAGCTACTTAGAGGACCCAATTCAAAGCCATACAGCCTTTCAGACAGAAATACAGAAGCCTAGGAGAATCCATCTGTCGGCCGTGACTTCGATCCCACGGCCCCAACATCATTTCCTCACCCGAGCAACCTGTTGCTAGCAAAATCTCCTTGAGAGATCAATCCCTCGGCCGCAAGATCAATCCTTCGGCCGAGACATCCATTCCTCGGCCGTAATATCCTTTCCTCGGCCGTCAGATCAACCTTTTTCCAGACTCTAGAACGTGTTCTGTCAGACGTTTGATCCGATTGCACTACCTTCCCGATGCGTTCGGGCTACGTTAGAGGATTGCCATGGAGAGTTAGAACCACACTCTAACTCCAATTTTTATCGTGCATTGCGATTGGCCGGAGTGAGTCATCCCTATGCCTATATAAAGGAGCCTTCGGGCTCCGAAATTGATATACCTTCACACTCTTTCAAGACTCTAAACTGTGCACAAATACTCTCTCAATCCCATACTTCAAAAGCCCTAACCTCCCGAAGGCAGCCGTCAATCCGGCGATCAAACCCCGAAGTTTAAACCCTAACCCTAGGGTTTTCGATCAAGCAATCAGTCAATCACACCCAATCCGAAGCAATCAAGCAACTGAGGGATCAAGGTGGTGAGGCCCAACGGCCTTTGGTTTGTCTTATTTACTGTATTTCTAACTAACCGTAGCGTTTTGATTATCCGTTAATCTTTCTGTCTGGTGTGAGGAAGAACACCGACCGGGGCTTCGATCCCTCGGCCGGTACATCAAACCAGGAGGATCCCTAGGCCGTGACATCCATTCACCGGCAGCGGGATCCATCTCCCTGGGACATTTTGTTTGCTTTTCTGCTTTCTGATGCATGCTTATTTATCGCACTGGCTCACTTTGCTTACTGTGTAAAGGAATAAATAAACAGACTATGTGTTGGAATTAAACAAAGCATCTACACGTCTTAAGTTGAACAATTATGGGCCAGTCTCACGACTGGGCAAAGAGGGGTGCCTAACACCTTCCCCTTATTGTACTTTTGGCTCCCGTATCCAGAATCTCTATCTGTTTTCCTAGTTTTAATAAACTAGGTGGCGACTCTGTTTTGATGATAACCGCCATCATGTGGCGATGTTCCTAGCCATGGGAATGTCCATGATTTTGGTTTACGAAGCAAGCGACCAATCGAGCAAACAAACGTGATCAATCTGTATGGCGATGCCCCGTTTGGGAGGTGTCTACAGTTTTTGGCGACTCTGCTGGGGATGTGAGAGCCATAACCAAAAAGTTCAACATAAGACTAATACATGCTTTGTTTAATTCATCTATCATATGCATCGAGCGAGCAAACCGTTGAGTTCACCTGATATCCCGGCATGACACGGGCTATGTTGGGGGTTCCAGCAAACTCCACAGTCACTCGTACCTAGTGGTATATCAAAAAGGAAATCACCCAATCGCCGCCTATGATGGGCTGGTGAGAGGACTGGTGCCCTTTGACAACGGAGCACCCTGAAACTACCAAAACCTTGCATGCTTTAGAAAGCCATAGAACTTATCAAACTAAGACAGGAACCTACAGGCTAGGAACCTACTTGCATTCTACTTGCAAAAGTTCTTCCTCACACCTTGTATCATTTGTTGTTGTATTAACTCTTTCTGTGCAGAAGGGTTGGGATTTTCAACCCAAATCCTAACCCTACACAGGCCGAGTACTGACTTCCAGGTATTCTATTTTTTAGGCAGGCACAATAGGTAGGTTAAAGAAGCCACCTCAGCCAGTTTTATACTCTTACAATACCCGAAGTCACGCCAAACAGAGGTCTTTACAGTCATCTCATCGGTCGCCTTCGTCTACCAAGACACTCTCACCGCAACGGTCCCAATCAGTTTCAGGGACTTCGCGGTCGTCTCCTCAACAAAACCGATTATCTACCCAGTTCCAAGCCTCACCAAGCAATCTCCCTACCTACACCCCAAAAATGGCAGACAATGATGCTACCATCACCGAGCTCCGAGCCCAAATTACCTATTTACAAGCTGAGAAAGCAGCAAGAGATGCTGAAGACAAGAAAAACGAGGAGGAAGCAGAAAATCCTCATGAAATTATAGAAAACCCTGAATTGGTCAAACAGGTCAAGGAGATCAAGCACGCTTTGGCTCGTTCACAAGGAGACCAAATTCTAGATTTCGAAGGACTCTGCCTCTTTCCAGAATCTCAACTACCTGAACGGTTCAAAATGCCAAACATCGAGAAGTTCAACGGGACTGGTAACCCTACCAGCCATGTCCGCCATGTCATCAACACTCTGAAGCCTATGGGCCTGACCGACGAACTCATCGCTCAATTGTTTCAAAGAACTCTCACTGGAAGCGCCCTCGATTGGTTTCTCACTTTGGAATTTGTGCACTATCAAACTTGGCCTGAAATTGCTAACGCTTTTGTCAAGCAGTATGCGTACAATGTCCAAATTGAGCTAACTACCCGAGACTTGGAGATGACTAAACAAGAATCCAATGAGGACTTTGCTACCTTTGTGGCAAGATGGAGAGAAAAGACTGCCAAGATGAAAAGCCGCCCTTCCGAGGAAGATCAGGTGAGGATAGTTGTCAGGAACCTACAGCCCAAATACCTCACTCACATTTACACTCAAGCTATCACTAACTTCAAACGCCTACACGCCACTGGATTACAAATTGAAGATGGAATCAAGTTGGGCCTCATTGGAAAAGAAGAAACCCCTCCACCCAGAAAAACCTTTCCGACCCGTGCATCTCCTGCCCCCGTCAACACCCTTAACTCAGTCTTACCACAAGACCCTTTTCAAGCTAGCTCATCTAGAAACACGAATCGCCCTCGTCGCAATTTCGACCCACTCTATATGACTCCATCCCAAGCCTTAGCCATCCTAAGCCGTCAAGGGCACCTTAGGCTCTTGAATAATCCACCTCCTCAGCCACCTTATGGCCCAAGCTATGATGCCAATAAGCAATGTGCATACCACCAACACCCTGGACATGAGACAGACCGTTGCATGCGTCTTCGTCATGACATCCAGGATCTCATTGATAGTCAAGCCATAAGACCTCCTAAGCCTAATGTACAAACCAATCCACTTCCCGCTCACAACAACGAACCACTGCCTCAAAATATCAATCTCATAAGCCTATCCGATAGCCCCACATATAATCCTACCCTACACATTATTCCAAATACCCAAGCCAAACCATCCCTAATCTTCTCTAAGAATGAGGAATGCTTTGCAACAGGGGGAGAACCCCACATCTATGCCATTGATGATGGGGATTGGTGGTTGGACATGCGTCAAGCCCTGCCAAATGATTGGAAAGTTGGAAGAATTGAGCCTGCTGATCCTTGGGGCATCCAAGAAGAAGAAGTGGGTCACCTCACCCGAAGCGGAAGGGTGTATAAACCTCCTAAACTAAGTGGGGAAAGTTCAACCTCAACACGAGTAATGGAAGAAGAAGAAGGAGAAGAAAGCCCAAGAACCGAACCTGAGGAAGACAGGGTGCTAAGACAATTAAAGAAAATCCAAGCAAGACAATTAAAGAAAATCCAAGCTGATACCTCTATTTGGGGATTACTTATGTCCTCCTACGAGCATCGTAACTCCTTCTTCAAAACCTTAGGGAAAGCCAAAGTTCCCATCGACATCACCCCCGAAGAACTCGTGGGTTTCATAATGGCGTCGAAAGCTCCGAAACCAACGATAGCTTTCACTGACAAGGATCTACCTCCTGAAGGGCCTACACACAACAAACCTCTCTACATTTCACTTAAATGTCTCACCAAATGGATCCCACTGGTCTTGGTGGATAATGGGTCTGCTTTAAACGTATGTCCTCAAAGGACCCTCGACAAGCTAGGGGTAAACGCCACCGACGTGCGCCCTTCAAGCCAGGGAGTAAGGGGGTATGACAATTCAAAGAGAAGAGTGGTTGGGTGTGTCACACTGCCAGTAGAAGTGGAGAAGATCAAAAGGGACGTGGAGTTCCATGTGATGGATATACCGGCCACCTTCAATCTTTTATTAGGAAGGCCTTGGCTACATGACGATGGGGCAGTACCTTCCACTTTACATCAAAAAGTCAAATTCGCGGTAGATGGAAGGGTCATAACCATTCTGGGGGATTCATCAATCCGGGCTCATCCTGATACGCCTGTCCAAGAGGTAGAAACCAAGGAAACCTTCCTTACTGGATTCAGTCTTGAGGAAGCAACTGCTGTGCAAGCCTTAATGGCTGAGAGAAACTTCTACATAAGCACCCCCGCCATATGGATGATGATGAAGCAAAAATACCTCCCTGGGTTGGGTTTAGGCAAAAGATCACAAGGCATCTCGCAAATGATTGATCCTCCGCATAATCAATACGCCTTTGGTCTTGGCAACACCCTGACAGAAGCCGAGGTAAAAAGGAAGAGAAGCATGGAAAAGGCTAAGGCAAGGGGAAGCAGGGTCAAAGAAGAGAAACTCGTGATCCCAAAAACGCCCAATGGCTGGTTTGTAAGAGAAGGAGAAGACTTTCCATTCTGTGGCTTCGCAGAAACATGGGAAGACGAAGTTACCAAGCAACGGTACCCTGGAATGCAAATCTTCTTTGATCAGGAATGGACTGACAGTGATTTGGAAGAAGAACCAACCAATTCATCTCCTACTCCCGAAGACTGGATTGAGGTGCTAGCTGAATTTGACCTAAAGATTCTGTTTGGCAGAGAGGGTGAAGAAGAGTATAAAACTGCAAAAGGAAAAGGAGCCACTCCCGAGATACTGCAGTAAATTGCATGACAAAAACATTGCTTTCATTTCCTAAAGACAAGTTAGGATATGTTTTGGGCCCCTGTTTGGGCATTATCTACGATTAAATAAATCCCCTTTTTATCACTTCTATGCTTGACAAACGATTCCATCTTTAAGATGTGATTGCTATACACTACAATCTCTCTGCCAAAGATAAAAGGATTTTAAGAATCTAATTCTGTATATTACCGACCAAAAGGAAAGAAGGGACGAACCCGGATTACTTAGAACTAGGTTTTTATCAAAACTCAGGAAGAAGACGCTATCTCCGTGAGAACACTTAGGGTTAGCTTGCCCATTATGAAAGTACAAACGCAACAGGAGATTCATAAAAACATCTCCATCAGATTCCTCTCCAGAACACTAAAACCCTCTTGAGAGAAAAATGCTCGTTGGGTAATCTATACACCCAAGCAAAAGTAAGAGCAGAGCCTGCTAGGACAAAAAGACGCAAAAAAATACGACCTAGGCAAAAGTTAAGGCATTCAAAGGAAAGCTCGCTAGGGACTCAACCTCTATCAGGTAACCTAGGCAAAACTTAGAGCGTGAGAAAAAGAAAAACCAAGAGTGAAAACCCAACCCCCAAAGGTGGTGATCTTGGAACTACGTAAAAGGCCTGATTCCCTGATTGGGATACGTAGGCAATCTCGCATCGAGATGCGGCCCAAACATTTGGAGAGAAGAAAGACAATACCAAAAGGTTTGTATTCAATGATAGGCATAGCTAACCTTGCGTATTGAGCTCGCAAAAGATGAGTTAGTCATTTTCCAGGGAATTGGCAAAAACAAAGACACGTAAGAATCATCGTTCGTTCTCTCTGACTCAAAAGTCGTCGACATAAGGAACCAAGCATTCTAAACAATCCCAAAACATGGCAAAGAGATTGTAGGAACAGCAAAAGCAAATAAAGAGCCTGAATCAAATTCAAGTGTAAGAAGGGAAAAACGCCACTTGGCTAAAAGCAAAAATCCAACTTCTTTAGGAAATAGAAGTAGCGGCCAAAGAATGGAACCCTCGGCCGAGTGATCCATTCCTCGGCCCATGTTTAAATCCAGACATTCACAAAACTTTGAAAAATATTGCATAAGTATCTAATTTCCCATACATGCTGAGGATGCTTCAAACACAAACAAAAAAATACAAATGTCAAATTATCTGTTTTTAGAGCTAACAAAATACAGGTACAAGAAAGGAAAAGCTAGCTACGGCCCACGACCCCTCTTGGGCGCAGGACGAAAACGCTAAGGAACTGAGACACTGATCCTCTGTCCCTCACCAGCCGCGGCATCTCCATCACCAGCTCCAGTACTCCCACCCTCGCTAACTCCGGCACTCTGAGTAATCGACACTGTCGGTACTCGCTCCGCCTCAAGCTGCAGAGACACAGGATATAGGCATTCAGTTTCACATGAAACGTAGGATGGAAAAAGAAGAGATCAAAGGATGTATACCACAGCTATTCGGCCACGCTGCCGTCGAGCCAAAGCCTCTGCACTCTGGAAAGCACGCAACCATTCTTGAACCACCACAGCGGGCACCTGCAGAGGAAGCAATTGCTTATACAATCAAAAAAGCAAGGAATGCTGAAGGAAACCAAAGCAGAATCTACAATATTACCTGTTGAATTCCGGCACGAAGCACGTAGAACTGCGTAGCACACGGTGTCAGTGTCAAACGCTCCTCTTCCCCATTTGCATTGTGGAAAGAAATGAAACTGGGGGCCCGTGGCCAAACAGGAGGAGCAGCAGCAGCAGTAGTGGTAGGAAGGGTCAATGAGGCCGAACGAAAGGCTGAGTAATCTCCCACTACGAGAAAACTCATGGCTGGCTGTCTCTCAAGAGCGAGTAGCAAGCCCTCCCCGGTCAAAAGATGGGTCGATCTCATACCAACAGGAGGAGGGAGAGGAACAAGCTGCAACGCCTCGGAACGTGGAAAGTACTGGCTCGCTACCCTCTCTCGAAGATACCAGGCTCTCGAAAATGGCCCCTCCAGAAGGAAATGCTGGCTGTCTAACGCCCGAGCTGTGGCCAACTCCAGAGGAGCATCATCAAGTAGTACGCCCCATGGGTCAAAACGCACCTATAACAAGGGAAATAGCATCAAAATGACAGAATGAGAAAATTGCACAAAAATCAGAAGATAAAGAGATGTCATACCTGATCCACCGTTAGGCGATCCAAAACTCGCCTCCAAGCCAGCAAGTCCATGGCAGGCGACCGTGACTTCCGAACTCCTTTCAACCAACGGGCTGCCCGTGGAACAAACCTAGGCTCTCTGTGCCCAGTCGGAGGAGGAAACTGCAACAAGTGCTCAAAAGCCCAGAGCTACAAGCGAAGACGGAAAACATGAATGAACAAAGATAGAAGCAACAAGTAAATAACGCAGAAATCAAAATGTATACCTCAAGGATACGGTGGTGTCCGCCGAGCGACAAACTAACCCCCCGGGAACAAGCACTGAGGTGTCCGTACAACGTGGCTAGGGCGGGAGTTCCCCAATCAAACTCTGCTATGGTCTCTAAATGCACCAAAGCAGCCAAGAACTGGACATGCACTGAATTCTCCTTGTTGCAAAACAAAGTTTGCCCAAGGAGATAAAGCAGGAAAGCTCGTACCAGCTGAGAAAGGGGAATCTCCGTCAGGATATCAACTTGATCAAACTCTTCCCGAAGCCAGGTATATGTGATATGACCACTCTCTGACACAATGGGAACCTTCCCCAAAAGATATCCAAGGGCACCCTTCCGCTCATGGATCCGCGGGTCAATTGGAAGAGGATCGCCGCCAACTCTCAGGCCTGTGAGCAAAGCAAAGTCGCCCGGAGTGATCGTCATCTCCCCAGCCTCCGGAAGGTGGAAAGTGTTGGTGGTATCCCACCACCGCTCCACCAAGGATGTGGTCAATCCCAACTCCGCCTTCGGCAGGTGGAAACCAAGTATCGAAGGCTCGAAGCCAGCCAAAGCAACTGCATCCTTGGCCTCCTGAGGAAGCCTCTCATACCACTCGAACACCTGGGGACAGCTTCCCCACGCGCGCAACCTCTCATTTGCCTGACAAAATACGAAGAAGGAATCAAATACACAAGATATCGCCTATACAGGGGGCAACTTCTAGAACTCAAACTCCCTATCAAAATATCACATTATCACTCTGCGAAATCTCATATACAAAAATCATTTGACAGGATAAAATTCTACCTTCCTGTTGGTAAAACCAAGGTACTGCTCTGGCTCCCTGTGCAAGACCTCAGGTGGGATGTCACTGAGGGGAGGACGGTATCGCAGGGAACCACCACGCCCGACCAAGTGAACCTGAGGAGCGTAAGTGGCGACGTCAAACGGTGGAAGAATATCATCACCCGCATCAGTAGAAACCTCAGGTTCAACCCCAGGAGGAATGGGTTGCGAAGAACTTCCCCCAACAGCGGCTCTGCGCCGACTCGAACGTAGGACGCGGGAACTCGAAACTCCGCCAAGAATCGCGACCTCAACAGCTGGGGCCTTGTCCGTGTCTCTAGACACGGCAGGAACATCGGATGGTGGAGGAGGAGGCGGTGTCGAAGCCATGACAGCCGAAGGAAAGTAACGACCGGAACCGTGGTGGTCGGAGGATCGGCGGCGGGAAAGTGGAAAACGGCGAGGAGAGAGAGGAGGCGGCGGCGACGGTCGCTCGAACGGGAGAAGAGGATGAGGGATAGTAAGGGAAGAATGACCCGTGAGATCGATTAAGTTTAACTTAAATCAATTTTCTGGCTTTTGGCTATCTCACGGCCGATACATCGATTCCTCGGCCGAGACATCACTCCTTCTGCCGAGAGATCGATCTCCTGGCCCCTTAATCAAATTCCCTCAGCAACAGCAGATTTTGCTTAGTGCACTAACTCAAGCCATTATGGAATTCTGGGTCCATGACCAACAGAAGCAAAAATCAAATCAGCCTTGGGGGCACCCCCAAGCCAACACAACATAATCAAAACTAGCCTTGGGGGCATGCCCAAGCATCGAAGATCTCTCTCCACAAACTGCTGGCCAAAGCAAAGCTTTAGCAGCTCCATGCTCAATAAACTTGTGCACAGCTCGCTCAAGCCACCCAGGCTCTACGCCCATATCAACTCACTCAGCGGCTCTATGCCTATACAAACTCAGCGGCTCCAAGTCCACTATCCTAGCAGGCTCCAAGCCTATACCCATCATCTCTTCAGCGGCTTCAGGCCCATCATCTCAAATGGCTCGAAGCCGTACACAAGCAGCTCTACGCTCGCTATCACAACAACAGGCTCTACGCCCGTTATCTCACCAAAGCGGCTCTACGCCTTCAACTCAGCGGCTCTAACCCCATTACCTCAACAGGCTTGAAGCCTACGTCTACTATCGCCCAACGGCTCGAAGCCCTTTATCATAGCGGCTCTACGCCCGTATCAATTCGGCGGCCCTGTGCCCATCATCTCTATCACAACAACAGGCTCTACGCCCGTTATCTCACCAAAGCGGCTCTACGCCCACCATTTCAACTGGCTCGAAGCCGTAACAACCAAATCAGCGGCTCCAAGCCCACCGTTTCAACTGGCTCGAAGCCATAACGAGCAACAGACTCTACGCCTGTTATCACAAACTCAAACGGCTCAAAGCCCACTATCTCAACTGGCTCGAAGCCGTAAACAAGCAACAGGCTCTAAGCCGCCCCAACAATCAAGACGTCTATTCTCAGGCTCCACGCCTGAATGCTCAAAAATCTAACATTTTTGAATGCTCAAGCTCTACGCTTGGATGCCCAACCACTGTGTACTGGATGCTCAAGTTATACACTTGAATGCTCAAGCTCTACGCTTGGATGCCCAACCACTGCGTACTGGACACTCAAAGCCTGTACTTTGAATGCTCGGATTCTGCCGTCCGAATGCTCGAGCACTACGCTCTGAATGCTCAAGCCCGGAACTTGATAGAAGCTCTAAGCTTTAAAACAAACACACACGCACGGGCCCGTGCACATATTGCATCATCACATCGAGTCTGCATCATCATACCTATACACATCTAACAATCATCATCACATATATACACTCTACATATCTCTCATGAAACAGGTCAACCCTGCAATCAACCGGCTCTATGCCTCGGTTTTATTGATCGGTTCAGCGCCTCGATCCTTTAGCTCCATGCCAACACTTATGATGAGAAAGCTCCGTGCACAGACCATCAGAATACAACCAGCTCTACGCTTCGGTTCAAATCACGTTAAGCTCTAAGCTCTGACAACTCAGGCCCTCGCCTCAAGACTGCAACAGGCTTCACGCCTCAATCCAATCTCCTCAGGCCCTTGCCTCATAACCACAGCAGGCTCCAGGCCTCAGTTACTTCACCTCAGGCCCTTGCCTTATGCCAGCTCCGCGCTTCGGTTCATCACGTCAAGCTCAAAGCTCTGACACCTCAGGCTCTCGCCTTATGATCAACACCAGCTCCGCGCTTCGGTCCTATCCAATCTCCTCAGGCCTTCGCCTCAAGACAACAGCCGGTCCCGCACCTCGGTTCCGTCACATCAGAAGCTATCACCTCAGGCTCTCGCCTTGTGACTACAACAAGCTCCAGGCCTCAATTCCTTCACCTCAGGCTCTCGCCTTGTGATCAATACCAGCTCCGCGCTTCGGTTCCATCAAGCTATAAGCTCACCTCAGACCTCCGCCTCATGACTACAACCGGCCCCGTGCCTCGGTTCCTCCATCCCAAAGCTCCGTGCTCTATGTTACTGGCCCTGCGCCCCCCTATATCTCAAAAGCAAACCGACGTCCAACTCATCCCGGCAGATGGCTTGGATTCCACCCCATTACATCAATTCCTTCCAGCTCATTCGTAAGGATAGGCTACTCTACCGAGCTCCTTTCAGTCAAAGTAAGGATGATCAAGAAAAGCAAACGCACCTGCAGTGTACTGATCTACCCCAAAATAACTAAGGAAGCTCTCCGCAAAAACTCCCCCGGTAGCCCCGCGCTCCTTCAACTACTCTTTGCCAAAACCCTGGCTCAGTCTAGGTACGTCACACTACGGCTTTTTAAGCCCTAAGGTACGTCTTCTATCTCTAACCCTCCAAACTTTTTCTTTTTCTTTTTTGCCCGAACTATGATTGGTCTGAATTTCCCTTGTGGAATACGTAGGCAGCCTCCCAGTCCGACCATAACAAAACCTTTTTCGAAAACCCCTTGGAATAGTGGTTGGACCAAATTGAGTTGCTTTTTACAGCTTTGACTCTTACTCAAACATGTCTCGCGATCCGTCTGAGTTCAGTCAAAGAGGGGCATCTGTAGACACCCCAATTTGGCCTAACGATTATTTCAAGTCCCACCTTGGGACAATCCCGATGATGAAATGGATACAATGTTTGCTGATTGCTTCCTTGAGGACCTTAGGACTTTCGGTAAGAACTTTGAGCTACTTAGAGGACCCAATTCAAAGCCATATAGCCTTTCAGACAGAAATACAGAAGCCTAGGAGAATCCATCTGTCGGCCGTGACATCGATCCCACGGCCCCAACATCATTTCCTCACCCGAGCAACCTGTTGCTAGCAAAATCTCCCTGAGAGATCAATCCCTCAGCCGCAAGATCAATCCTTCGGCCGAGACATCCATTCCTCGGCCGTGATATCCTTTCCTCGGCCGTCAGATCGACCTTTTTCTAGACTCTGGAACGTGTTCTGTCAGACGTTTGATCCGATTACACTACCTTCCCGATGCGTTCGGGCTACGTTAGAGGATTGCCATGGAGAGTTAGAATCACACTCTAACTCCAATTTTTATCGTGCATTGCGATTGGCCGGAGTGAGTCATCCCTATGCCTATATAAAGGAGCCTTCGGGCTCCAAAATTGATATACCTTCACACTCTTTCAAGCCTCAAAACTCTGCACAAATACTCTCTCAATCCCATACTTCAAAAGCCCTAACCTCCTGAAGGCAGCCGTCAATCCGGCGATCAAACCCCGAAGTTCAAACCCTAACCCTAGGGTTTTCGATCAAGCAATCAGTCAATCACACCCAATCCGAAGCAATCAAGCAACTGAGGGATCAAGGTGGTGAGGCCCAACGGCCTCTGGTTTGTCTTATTTACTGTATTTCTAACTAACCATAGCGTTTTGATTATCCGTTAATCTTTCTGTCTGGTGTGAGTAAGAACACCGACCGGGGCTTCGATCCCTCGGCCGGTACATCAAACCTGGAGGATCCCTCGGCCGTGACATTCATTCACCGGCCGCGGGATCCATCTCCCTGGGACATTTTGTTTGTTTTTCTGCTTTCTGATGCATGCTTATTTATCGCACTGGCTCACTTTGCTTACTGTTTAAAGGAATAAATAAACAGACTATGTGTTGGAATTAAACAAAGCATCTACACGTCTTATGTTGAACGAAAATGGGCCAGTCTCACGACTGGGCAAAGAGGGGTGCCTAACACCTTCCCCTTATTGTACTTTTGGCTCCCGTATCCAGAACCTCTATCTGTTTTCCTAGTTTTAATAAACTAGGTGGCGACTCTATTTTGATGATAACCGCCATCATGTGGCGATGTTCCTATCCATGGGAATGTCCATGATTTTGGTTTACGAAGCAAGCGACCAATTGAGCAAACAAACGTGATCAATCTGTATGGCGATGCCCCGTTTGGGAGGTGTCTACAGTCTTTATCTTGTGGGCCTCCTTTTTATTTGTGGGGAGTGTCCCATCTCGTAAGAACTCCACTATTGGATCCATCCAACTTGGTCCTTGGGTCACGTCCAAGACCAATTCCACGCTTCTTCCAATGCTTGGCTCAGCAAGATAATCTACTGCCACTCTTCTCTTGAACTCAGTTGGCACAGTTGCAGCCAACCAATCCAATGAATCTGCATGGGCGTTTTGCCCAGAACTTATCTGCTCAATGTACACCTTCTCAAAAGTGTCGAGCAGATCCTTAGCGGCCTCCATGTAGGCTGCCATCTTCTCATTCCGGGCTTCATATTCCCCTGACAATTGGTTCACCACGAGTTGTGAATCACACTATATTCGTATCCTTTTCACTTTCAGGGTCCTTGCACTTCTTAACCCTGCCAAGAGTGACTCGTACTCTGCCACATTGTTTGAAGCACTGAAACCCAATCGATGGGACAACTCCATCATTATTCATTCAGGGGGAAAAAGCACAACCCCAATCCCTGAACCAGTATTACAAGCTGATCCATCAACGAATAATTTCCATTCCAGGGGATCCTATTCAGCTGGTGCCTTTCCCTTTCTGGCTGGTGGCTCAACTGCTTGCTCCTTTCTCGTAGGAGGTTGGGGAGCTACCGTTGGAGAGAATTCTGCCACAAAGTCTGCCAACACTTGTCCCTTTATTGCGGTGCACGGCTGATAGTCAATATTGTATTGGCTGAGCTCGACCGACCAAGTTGAAATATGTTCCGAGAAATCTGCCTTTCGTAGCAATGATTTCAATAGAAACTCTAGGTAAACCACAATTCTGTGACTCTGTAAATAATGGGGCAACTTTCTTGCTGCTGTCCTCAATGCCAGGACCAATTTTTCTAGAGGCAGATATCTCGTTTCTGCGTCCAACAATGTCTTGCTCACATAGTAGACAGGGATTTGCTCGGATCCCTTGTCCCTTACTAATACTGCACTGACAGCATGTTCAGACACTGCTAAGTACAAAGTTAAGGACCCACCAGGTTCAGGAGAATTCTTTGTTGAGCTGCTGCATTTCTTTTGTTGTAGCAAAATATCCTGCTGCCTGTGTAGTTGTTGAGATGCAGTTTCTGCTGCACAAATCGCAGCTTGGGTAAATCTGCAATGTTTTCTGTTTGTGTTCATTGTACTAGCTCTGTTTGTGTTCATTGTACTAGCTGTCATGGACACCAATGTTTGCTAGGGGGCATGTCCCTAGCGGTGGCCATCAATGTTTTGTGGCTGATTGATTTCTGCTGCTGCTACCAGGTTCTGCTACTGAACTGGTAGCTGGTACTGTTATAGCTTTTTGTGGCCATCAATGTACTAGCTGTCATGGACACCAATCTTTGTGTCCAACTCATTTGATCGACTCCCTAAGAGTCTATCTCTGGTACTGTTATGTAGGCATATTTTGTCTCTTTTTCTCAATGCTTTGTATGTACAATACATGGCTGGTACAGATCCTATGGTGCGTACCTTGGTACTTTGTTTTATAAGCTATAATGTTGTATTTGTTCAGTAGTTGTGAGATTGAGGGTATATCCCTTTGTTTTGTACCTACCCGTGGGGGGTTGTCCCTTGGGTTGTTTACGCTTTCCTAGGGGGCATGTCCCTAGATATCTTCGGTATTACAGTTAGTGGTAGTTACTTCTCATCTATTACGCAGCTGCCTGCTACTGCCCTGTCATGGAGGAGCCTTTGAAGCTATTGCTCTGTCATGTGGTACTCTGTCTTGTGGTGCCTTTGCTGCTACTGTATCAGAGATGCTGCTATTTTTCTCTTAATCTGAATGCTTGCTGGTTGCTGGAGCATGCTTGGTGTGGGCTACCAGCCCGAAAAATATATTTCCGTTTTGAAGAAAAATTGGTTTGAAGAGTCGCCACCCGGATTTGTGGTATATCACCCGAGAAACCGTTTTGTTTGGAAAACCATTGATTTGAATTGAAAACCAGAGATCATTTTGAGAGTCCGGAAGCCACGTTACGAGGGGGGAAGGGTTTTACGGCACCCCCCTCGCCCGATTCGAAATCGGTCTCTACTAAACGTTTGTGGGATTTTTAAAAGGGATTTTGTTTCATTTAAAATCAACTAGCAGGTATCCGCAGTTATAACACGTAAAAAGTGCATGCATGTGCAACTATACAGTGGCTGATAAAATGGTAAGTGAATAAAATGCATGGTCACAGAAATTGAGGATCTGTCACTGACTTCACTCTCGAGCGCTCGAGAGTGGTCCCGAGCGCTTGGGAGTTCTGATACCCAACCTGCAAGTTTTGTTAGAACAGACAGAATATAATGCTAAAATAGGAACTGAAAAGCTGCTATATACACTACTGGCTCAGCAGAGGACTTGAAAGACTGGAATAAACCCTCAATCTTTCAGATCTTGCATCCCTACCTTGACAAGATTAGTTCTACAAATTTAAAAGAGCAACAGGCTACACTTATGCATGCAGAAATTAGAGAACACAGCAGACTGGGGAAGATGGAACGCAATGGCATGCATGCACTTCCGAGCGCTCGGGAACGGTTCAGAGCGCTTGGGAGTGGGCTGCATGCTAACTTGCTCTCAGATGGAAAATGGTACTATCTTGACATGCAAAGGCCCTTATTTTGATACAAAAATGCTAAGGGTACATACAAAATGTACATACAATGTACATATGGATTTTGTGGGGCTCAAATCGGGTCCCACAAAGATGATTCGAACCGCCCATTATTTTTAAAACATATTTTTATGGAGCCCTGTAAAAAATCAGCTCAACCCGATATCGGTAAGGATTTTTTCTGATTTTGTGGGGGCGAAAACTACTCGTCGCCCCCACAAATTCAGAAAAAATCCTTACCGATATCGGGTTGAGCTGATTTTTTACAGGGCTCCATAAAAATATGTTTTAAAAATAATGGACGGTTTGGATCATCTTTGTGGGACCCGATTTGAGCCTCACAAAATCTATATGTACATTGTATGTACATTTTGTATGTACCCATAGCAGCACTCATTTTGATACTTCCCAGGAGGAGAACATCTTTTAACCTTGGAAAAACCTTATTCTACATGAAAACTTGTAAGAAATGCTTCTGTTTTGGGGAAAATGGTTTTCTGTGCATGCATGCCAAAATGTAACCACTTCTTTTTAGAGTGTACCTCATTCCCAACCTACTATGTGACAAAAAACCATGCATGAAACTGTGAACTGTCCCGAGCGCTTAGGAGCGCTCGGGAGTGTTTCCAGTAAGAGTTTTGTGAAAACATTTTTTTGTACCCCATTGCTCTTGTTTTTACACTTGGGTCTCCCAACCATGCACCCAGTATTGAAGACTGGGTCAGGCTGAGAGACCCCCCTCAGAAAGGAAGAACAGCCTCTTTGGTTGTGATCAAAGGTAAGGATTTCTACCTTTTGCTTGAACTTTGCTCTTTGGAATGGCTTGGAAAGGTGGATGAAGAGAGAAGAGTGCAAGAGATCAGAAGAGTATTCTGAATTCCTTGCCCTTTTCCTTGGTGATTTCTAAAACCTTTGGAGTTTGGAAAGTGAGTTTGAGTTTGGAAAACTTTGGTCTTGAGTAAGAGAGAGAAATAGAGCAGAGAAAGGGGTTCTGCAGGAGAAGAATTTCGTAGCCTCTTCTACTGAAACCAGACCCCCTTATTTATAGGCTAAAATAACCTATAGTTTTCAAATCAAATGGTTTTGAATAAAACATTTTAAAATGGGGGAAATCTGCTGGCCTAGTGTTCTCTGACTGAGGTTGAGTGTTGACTCAACCCTCAGCCGGCTCAAGGTGGCTGTAATGATGGATTGCATGGATAGTGGGGAGCCTTGCCATCCATTGGGCAGCACAGAAGACTCGAGCGCTCGGGAGTGGTCTCGAGCGCTTGGGTCTTCACTCTCGAGCGCTCGAGAGTGAGCTAGACCAGAGGTTTTGGAAAACGGTTTTGAGCGCTCAGGACTTCTCCCAAGCGCTTGAAAATGCTTTTGACCATTTTTATTCCCTTTTCAAATCTTTCAAGGAGCAAAGTTCCAATCGGTGTGAGGCTTGTTTCAATCCAAAGTCATCATCGGGGAGCCTCCGGGCCACAAATCAAGGAAATTTGACAAGTCCAAATTGGGGTGTCTACACTTGGTGTGTAGCTGGTCCAGTCAGTCAGCAGGTTGCCTGTTCTAATGCAGCTGCTGTTCTGCCTTGTTATACTTAACTCCAAATTGCTGCTGCGTTTCTGCTGTACTGTGTTGCTGCTGTCCTTTTCATGGATTGCTACTGCTGCACTTGTAGTCTAGTAGTGATTGTTATTAACAGTTAGTTCCATATCTCTTTTGTAATGTTTAGGTCTTTTAGGCGCTGTTTTCCTTCCCTCTTACTAGATGGATTGGAAACAGCGCTTATCATTTCATCCATGTAGCCATCTGGCGTTGCCAATTTTCTTTTCTTTTGTTTTTCCTTTTTCCTCCTGGGGTATGCCCCTTGTAGGCTGTATATTCGGTTAGTCTCTTTTTTATTTCAAGCTGGTTTATCCACACAAAAAAAGAGCGAGGCCGCTGCCAAGTACTTCTTCAGGTCTTTTTTTTTTGGGTAATTTAGCTTGAAATAAAAAGAGGCTAAGCGAATATACAGCCTACAAGGGGCATACCCCAGGCGGAAGAAAAAGAAAAAGACAAGCAAAGATTGAGAAAATAGACCTAAGCCAAGTGGCCACAATGAAAAGGAAACTAAGCAAATTTAAACAAGCTTGAGATCCACATGTTTCAATTCCATCTAAGAGATGGGAGGGAAACACACGCCAAAAGAAAGTATATAAAAAAGGTGAACTTGGGAGTTGAATTATGCACATTGGCAGCAAAGAACTTCAATATTTATTTACCCAAAAAAAAACTTCAATATTTTGACTAGGGATGGCAATCGGGGCGTTCGGGGCGGATATGGGGATTTCCGTACCCGATACCCGAAATCATTACCCACCCCGAATCCGCCCCGATAACCGAACGGGAAGAGAAGCGGTTACCCATACCCGAACCAAACGGATTTCGGGTAATCCCCGAACCGAATGGGTAACCGGAAGAGAGAGAGAGAGAGCAGCGGAGAGAGAAATCGCCAGAGTCAAAGTCAATCGAACAGATCTCAGCAACATGATCTTTCTCCAACATGATCTCAACAATCAAAGTTAATCAAAAAGAAAAACGGAATTAAGAAATAAAAAAGAAACAAACAAGGAAAATTGTAACAAGAGAACAACACGTTTCACAACTCATGGCCATCATTCTCAGATCTAAAAACAAATTGAAACTTATGACCAGTAAACATATGTAGAAGTCCACTGCTTTGAGCTTGTGCGTCGAAATCAGTGGAGGCGCCGATCTGCGAGAGACAACCCAGTTGCTAGATAGAGAGACAAACACAGCCGAAATTCTGCTAGAGAGCTTAATAGATCTACGAGAGAGAGAGAGAGGGAGAGGGAGAGGGAGGGGAGAGAGAGAGAGAGAGAGCCTCAAATCGCCTCACAGTGGAGGCGCCGATCTGGAAATGAGAAATGAGAAACAATTAACCCTAAAACTGGTATATGTACATATATATACGGGGTAATTTTGTAATTTCATAGTTTCGGGTATTTTCGGTTCGGACCGGTTCGGGGATCGGTTCGGGTAGCAGACAAACTATAACCGAACCGAACCCGTTCGGTTATCCCATGACCTCCACCATACCCATACCCACGGGGAAAATTTCGGTTATGGTTCGGGGAAAAACTTCGGTTACGGTTCGGGTACCCATCGGTTCGGTTCAAATTGCCATCCCTAATTTTGACAGCAGCAACCGTAGCAAAGTGCGACAGCACCAGCTAACAGCTGCCATTGCAACAGCAAGCATCCTGCTTGTAGAACAGCAGCAGTAGGCAAAACCATGAACAGCATAAATACAAATCTGTTATAGCAGCAGCAAAACAGCAGCTTGATACACCTAAAACAGCAGCTGCTGAACGAACCAATGGCAGTAGCTAACAGCCAATCCTAATAACTAGAACAGCAGCATAACAGCCATAAACAGTCAGCTGAGAGCCAAAACATATGGTAAGAACAAACAATAACAGCAACACTTGCACTGGACACAGCAGCAAACTACAGCGAGTGCAAAACAGATAGCAGATTTGGGGTTCCTACAGATAGCAACCGTAGCAGCAGGTATGGGACAATATGCTTTCACTGCTGCCGAAGTAGCAGCAGCAATCAGTTCAGAAACCAATATCCAACGGTAGCAAGCTTCAAAATGGAACGAGTCCATGTACTGGAGGAACCAGTAGCTAGTGACATGGAAAATGCATTAAAAGATTATCTAACAGATTATCCAACACCTACACTCCAAGGGACATCCCCCCCTAGGATAGGCCTATACATATTGAAAGCTACTGTACCAGAGAACAGCTACCAAAAGTATGCATGACGATGCAAAGGACGTCCCCCTCTACGAAGGGAGATCCCAACGACAGCCCCTTTTTTTTTTTGGGTAACTTAGCTTGAAATTAAAAAAGGTTAATCGAATGTACAGCCTACAAGGGGCATACCCCAGGAGGAAAATAAAAGGAAAAAAAACAAGATTGGAAAAAGTGCGATAGTCCATGCACAACCCGCATGGAGAGTAAGATAAAATAAATAACATAACAAAAAAAATGCCATGTATGCTGAGATCATATCCCCGTTGCACTATCAAGGATCATACAACGGGGTATGATATTAAGTGATACAATTAGTAATAGTTGTAAATGATCTACTACTACCTGACACATCCCGCCAGGTTAGGAAATAAAATAAGTAATTACAGTCAGAGGTGACCACATGAGAACCAACACTGAGGATAAGCAGCAACACAGTAATACGGCTTCAAGGGAAGCTGAACGGCTACTACAAAGGATCATGGCACCAAGAAGAGGCTCGAACCAGAGATGACGGCATCCGACAAGGCTACCCTGCCAAGTACCCTGCACACCACGCCCAATCCTTCCGGCCTAATACTCCCTCATCCAAGCCTAAGGCTCGCCAAAACAACCAGCTCTCAACCAACTACCAAAACCACAACCTCCAGAAATGGGATAAGCAAACCGAGAACCTAATACTTCCAACAAACCCGGAGAGCAGGCATAATACCCACTTCTAAGAGAACAGCTACTACAGAGGGACCAGGGACCGAGAAGAGGCTCGAACTGGAGATGTCGGCATCCGACAAGGCTACCCTGCCAAGTACCCTGCACACCACGCCCATTCCATCCAGACTACTACACCCTCGACCTAATCCCCTAGGCTCGCTACCAACTAAAAGAGGGACAGAAAGAGGATCCACAAGAAGTGGCCACTCGAACCTTAGGTGAACCAAGCTGCCCCTTTCGATCAGTGCACAACCACCAATCTAATCACTGACAGCCTGCGAAGCTACCCTTTTCAATCAGTGCACGACCACCAATCTAATCAACGACAGCCCCGGCAGCTACCTCGCTCAATCAGAATCCAACCACTAATCTAATCAATGGCAGCCGCAAATCTACCCCTTTCAATCAGCACAGACTCCAATCTAATCAACGATAGCCACGACCACAACCATACTACGCACAACCACCGGGCTAAAGAAGCAAAGAAACTAGGGATATAAGGAGGCTCAACAAGAGCTTGAACGAACCCGATCTCAGTCCAACAGGTGACTGCCCATCAAGGTAAAAACAGCACCTGGTAAGTTTAATTTGGTAAAACCAATCTACTGCACTTTCCCAAAATCGGCAACACATCGGGGAATCCAACTAGAACTAGGATTGATGAATTAATTCCAGAAGTTAACCCGATCTCAGTCCAATAGATGACTGTCCATCGAGGTTCTCAATAATGATCGACAAGTTTAAGGAATGATACCTGCCGAATGGAGGTCCAATGAACGACAATGAGCTTGAACCGCCCAGCTTCATCGAAACCCAGCCCTTGAGAGGATGCTCCAATTAGATACTGCACTCTCTAATCAGAGTAAACCCAAGGCTGATTTGAGTAGGGCAACACCTCATCGTGAGAGGCCGTCACCGTCCGACTGAGTGAGGATGCTCCACACCAGTATTTTCCTTGGCCGCATCACCGTCTGATCCCAGTCCTTCGACTGGATGTGGGTGCACGGAAAGGTCAGATGATGTGAGGTAATGATTGACCGATTCTCCATGGATGGAGTGAAAATCAGCCGAAGAAAATTATGGGTTTAATCGAGTAGAACCCCATTCTCGGATGAACCTCTAACCTGTAGCAGATCAGTCCACGAATGGCTGTGTGAAGTAGTGGTTGACCGATGCTCCATGGATGGAGTGAAGGCTCGGATCTATGGCGGAAAGTTAACCGATTCTGAGTTTTGAAGACTTGGCTGCACCAGATCGAAACCAGGATCCTCATCTCAGAATTTGGTAAAATCAGAGAATACCAATTTGAGTTTGGAACCTAACAATCGGCTTGGTGTTGAATTTGTGAAACCCGAACCTGGTTTGGGGGTTTTGCAAACATCTGAAGTAAAATAAATCAAGGGAGTGCATTCTCTCTCTATTCCTAGAGAGAGAAGCTCTCAACCCGTTTTCTTTATGCAATGCTACTGCTACTTTTTTTCTGGTACAGTAGCTTTCAATATGTATAGGGGTTAGGCATATTCCTGATATTGAAAAACTCCAAAAAAGTGGAGAGTGCTAGCAGGAGCAGCGAAACACTTGAATCGCTTGAATCAGAGCAGCAAAACAGCAGTAGCAGAACCATAACTTGGTGTAAAACAACCATAAAGTGGGTAATCAGTACAGTACAACAGCTAATTTAATAGAATGACGAGGCCAATACAGAAATAGCCATGAGTACTTGAGATGCCAATACAAAATGATGATGTTGTACACAATCTCACTATAGTATATTACAGCAGTGAATGACAGTAGTGAACAACATCGATATCAATATCAAAATCAAGGCTAAGGCCCTTGGTAAGTATAGTGCTCACCTCCTACTCCCTCGTAACCTCACTCCTCCAACTCTCTATCAAATACCGAGAGCAGGGATACCTCTACTCCCTCCATTAATCCTCACATTATTCCCCCTCTAGTTATTACCTTTTCTCACAAAGAAAGTTGGGGAACTAGCACACAGCTCACTTGGGTTGCACACAATATAGTAAAATCACTCAATTGACATTAATTGCTATAGCAGCTTACAGGGATTAAGATATTTACCTGAGTACTTAGAAGTATTAGGAGCCCAATGTATTTCTGGATCCTACTGTGAATGCGGCTGCTCGCTGAATGTAACTGGACTGAATGCTTTGGTAATGGGATCAAGTGAGACCAAACCTCCTGGTGATGAGAGCTGGATTATCAAGGGGATAGCTGTTAAGCTAACCACCCATGAGAAGTGACCTGCAAAAGAAATGGTTTGAGTGGAAATCCAATCTACCACGTATATTTAGATTAATGGTGAATGTTCCACATAGAAAGTAGATGAGGAGGTCCCTTGAACTCTAAGGACAACAACCTGTTTCTGACCTCATTTGAAATTTTGTTAGCAACCACTCCAGGGGGGCAACTGAGATTCTGGAACTTTCTAAAATTTCTCTCAATCTATAATTGGTGCACATAGACTGTAAATACAAGCCTAGCAACCGTGACTGCCAAGGATTTACCCTTTAAAATGGACAAATTACTTACCCACTGCTGCCAAGAGGACAGTCCAACCAAATGAGGACATTTAGAGGAGAGAAGTCCTCTAATCTGTGTAGCTATGGGGCACTCAAAGAATAGGTGATCGTGGGATTCTACACCCATACAGAAAGTACAAATGGAGGTAGATTTCATGCCAAACTGAACTAGTCTATCCTCTGTAGATAATCTATTCTGAATGGCCAACCATGAGATCACACTACACCTAGGAATGTGCCCAGAAAACCATACCACTTTTACCCAGGTAATAGCAGGGAAACAAGGTCTTAAATGCTCCCAAAGAGAGGAGATAGTAAATTTCCCAGAGGTATTGAGAGTCCAAATGCATCTATCACTGATGGCAGCATTGATTTGGACAGCTTGTAGGTCCGACCTTACTTCATTAAGGTCAAGAGACTGAGTCACAGGGAAGGCCCACTTGTTATCCCTAATAATAGCCTTCACAATGACATCCTTTGGAAGCCCTGAATCATAGACAATCCTAGGACCAAATCTTAGTAAGAGGGGCCCAAAGGGATGCCAGTTGTTAAACCACAAAGAGGTTAATTGTCCATCCCCAATTTTGTACTTAATATGAGGCTGGACATAAGGTCTAAGGTTGAGGATTTTCCTCCAAACCCAAGATGGATCACTTGGAAGTTTAACACTCCAGAAACTCTTACCCCTAAGTAAGTAGGACTTAACCCACTGACACCACATAGATTGTTCCCCCCCGGAAACAAGGAACCAAATATGCTTGGCTACAGCTGCTTTATTCCAAACCTCCAAAGATTTGAAGCCCAAACCTCCTTCCTTAACAGGGGTACAAAGGTGTTCCCATGAGACCTTTGCACTCGACTTCTTAAGATCAAGCCCTGACCAAAAGAAGGCTCTAAGAATTGATTCAATCTCCTTAATTACCTTTTTAGGGATAATGAAGATAGATGACCAATAAATTTGCATTGAGAATAGAATTGACTTTATCAATTGTATCCTACAAGCATAAGACAAGTACCTGTGGGTCCATGACTTTGTTTTGGCTACAATCCTATCCACCATGACTTTACAGTCCGTGTGCTTGAGTTTTGTGGATAGAAGAGGTACTCCCAAGTACCGTACAGGTAAAAACCCTTCCTGAAAACCCAAGATATTTAAAATGGAGGTTTTTGTGGTATAGTTAACCCCAGGGAAGAAAATGTTACTCTTGGAAGGACTTGGGGAAAGACCAGATAAGGTCTCAAATTCAGTCAAGGATGGTTTAATTTGAGTGATGGAACTCACCTCACCTTTGCAGAAAATCATAAGGTCATCTGCAAAGCAAAGATTGACAAGTTTAGTGGAGCCACATTTCCAATGGTATTTAAAGTCAGGGAGAAGAGACTTCTCCTTGAGGATGCAAGTTAGGACCTCCATGACTATTACAAATAGGTAAGAGGACAAAGGATCCCCTTGTCTTAACCCTTTCTGCCCCGGGATATACCCAATTGCTTCACCATTGAAGCACAAAGAGTAGTTGGCTGTGGAGACACAGGCTTTCAACCATTGGATCATCTTAGGATGGAAGTTCATAGAACTTAGGACATCCCAGAGGAAATCCCATCTGACATTGTCATAAGCCTTCATGATATCCACCTTCATGGCACATCTTGGGGATGAAGAATGTTTGTGGTAACCCCTCATTAATTCCTGAGTAAGGAAGATGTTATCAGCTATTCTTCTACCCTGTACAAAGCCAAATTGGGCAGGATCAATAAGGAATGGTAAGATAGGTTTGATTTTGTTTGCAAGGATTTTAGCAATACATTTATATGTCACATTGCAACAAGAGATGGGTCTGAAATCAAATCATGGACTCATAGGTACCTGTCTTATGCTGGAAGGATACAATTAATAAAGTCAATACTCTTCTCAATGCAAACTTATTGGTCATCTCTCTTTATTATCCCTAAAAAGGTAATTAAGGAGATTGAATCAATCCTTAGAGCATTTTTCTGGTCTGGTCCTGATCTTAGGAGGACTGGTGCCAAAGTCTCATGGGAACACCTTTGCTCCCCTGTCAAGGAAGGTTGTTCGGGTTTAAATCTATGGAGATCTAGAATAAGGCAGTTGTTGCCAAACACATTTGGTTCCTTGTGGGGGGGGGGGGGGACAATCTATGTGGTGCCAATGGGTCAAATCTTACTTACTTAAGGGTAAGAGTTTTTGGAGTGTTAAGATCCCCAGTGATCCCTCCTGGGTCTGGAGAAAGCTTCTTAATCTTCAACATCTCATTCAGCCTCACATAAAATACAAAATTGGAGATGGCCAATTAACTTCATTATGGTTTGACAACTGGCATCCCCTTGGCCGCCTTCTACCTAGGTTTGGACCTAGAATTATATATGATTCAGGACTTCCCAAGGATGTCACTGTGCAGACTATTATTAGGAACAACCAGTGGGCTTTCCCAATGACTCAATCTCCTGATCTTAATGAGGTAAGATCTGATCTTCAGGGTGTCCCCATTAACAATGCCATTGGGGATAGCTATTCTTGGACTCTCAATACCTCGGGAAAATTTACCATTTCCTCTCTTTGGGATCGGATGAGAACACACTTCCCTGTTATCACTTGGCATAGAGTGGTATGGTTTTCAGGATACATCTCTTGGATGGCCATTCTTAATAAGTTATCTACTGAGGATAGATTAGTAATGTTTGGCATGAAATCTTCCTCTATTTGTAGTCTGTGTATGGGTGTAGAATCACATACCCATCTATTTTTTGGCTACTCAGATCAGGGGAATTTTGTCCCCTAAGACCCCTCATATGGTAGGAAAGACTACTTGGCATCAGTGAGTAAGTACACTATCCACCTTAAAGGGTAAATCTTTGGCTATCACAATTGCTAAGCTTGTATTCACAGTCTATGTGCACCAATTGTGGCTTGAAAGGAATCATAGAAAGTTCCAGAATCTTAGTTTCCCTCCGGGAGTGGTTGCTAACAAGATCTCAAATGAAGTTAGATGTAGGTTGTTGTCCCTCTCCTTCAAGGGGCCATCTCATTTACTTTCTAGGTGGAACATTCATGTTTGAGCTAATTATACTTGTGAGATTGAAGGACACTTTTGCTCATATGCTTTCATTTGCAGGACATAATTCAAGGGGGAGAGCTTTCAAAGTCTCCCCTTGCACATTGTTGTTGCTACTCAGGCCATAGCAATAGTTGCACGTTGTTATTGCTGGTTGCATCACTCATATATTGAGACACAAAGCTTCCATTCAAAACAGATACTTTGGGCTCCTAATACTTCTAAATACTCAGGTAAATATCTTAAATTCTGTAGGCTGCTATAGTTTTAATGTCACTTGAGTGTTCTTCCTATTTTGTGTGCCACCCAAGTGAGATGTGTGCTAGATCCCCAACTTTCCTTGTGAGAGGAGGTAATAACTAGTGGGGGAATCATGTGAGGTACAGTGGAGGGAGTAGAGTTAACCCAGCTCTTGGTATTGGTGAGTGAGATGGAGTTGTGAGGTATCGAGGGAGAAGGAGGTGAGCACTATACTTACCAAGGGCTTTGATATTGATATTGATATTGCTATTGTTTAGTTCTGTATTCTACTTACCTGTCATTCATTGCAATCTTTACAGTGAGGTGCTATCAGTGAGTTAGCTAAAAGTATACCAGTTGGCTAGTTGCTGTACTGTACGGTATACCATTTTGGTATGGGTACTGCTCTTATGTTACTGTGTTTTCTATTATGGTTGCTTTAAGTGATTCAAGTGTTTTGCTGCTACAACTAGCTCCTGGAAGTTTGTATAGATTTGGAGTGTTTCAATATCAAGAATATGCCTAACCAACAGGGGATGTCGTTGGGATCTCCCTTCGCGGAGGAGGACGTCCTCTGTATAGTGGCTAGTTGTAATTAGCTGAGTTTCTGCTGCTCTTTCTACTGTTGTTCTGTCATGCTAAGGGGCTGTCCTTAGTTGGATGTTCCCGTAGTCCAGTTACTCGAAGTTAGCTGTTGATTAATGCTTTCTACTACTGTTTTCTTGCCTCTTTTGTTGCTGTTTGCTATGAGGCAGCTGCTGGTTGTTGCTGTTGTTGTTCACATGTATTCAGGCTGCTATTGATGTCTTACTTTGCTGCTGCTATTAAAACTGCTGCTGTCCAGCATGATGCTTACGGCTGCTTCAGTTCTTAATGGCGTTTCAGATGCTTAGATTGACTATGTACAATCCAGCAGTAGCAGTTTTGTTGCTGATGTTTGGTTGTTCTTCATGATAATTGCAGTCGAGTGTCCCCAGCAAGTTCAAAAATGAGGATGCTCCTAATTCAAGCATGTGGATCAGTTTTTTGTGTTGATTCCACTAGACTAAATTCAATTTTTGTATATTCTTCTTTGGCATGTGTTTCTCTCCCATCTCTTAGATGGAATTGAAACATGTAATCTGTTGGAGTAGGTCAATGTAGCCACTTGGCTTAGGTCATTTTTCTCAATCTTTTAGTTTTCTTTTCTTTTCCTCCTAGGGTATGCCCCTTGTAGGCTGTATATTCGCTTAGCCTCTTTTTATTTCAAGCTATTTTACCCACACACACAAAAAAAAAGATGGGTCTGAAATCCCCTACCTTGGAGGGGTTGGGGACTTTAGGTACCAGAGCAACTAAGGTAGCATTTGCCTTTTTCAACAGTTGGCCAGATCTGAAGAAATGTTTAACAGCTGAGGTCAACTCATGGCCTATGACAGGCCGAGCTTTATGGAAGAAGGCAGCATTGTAACCATCTGGACCAGGTGCTTTTTGAGGATTAAGAGACCAGAAGGTGTCCTTGATCTCTTTATCTGTTACTTCTAGCACCATTGCCAAACTTTGAGCATGGGAGAGTTTCTTGGTAATGGGTTGGTTCACTCTCAATGATCCAGAGTACTCACTCAAATGAAGGAATGTTTCACTAACTCGATGTCCTGGGTAACTGATCCATCCTCCAAAACCAGACTAGAAATCCTGTTCCTATTCCTGGAAGGTTTTGAAGAAAAATGAAGTACATTGGTCCCCCAACTTGAGCCATTGAATCCTTGACTTTTGCTTGGCAAAACTTTCTTCAGCCCTAGCATACACTAGGTACTGCTTGCACAGGTCCCTTTCAATGGTCTGCTTAGCAGGATCACTAGGATTGGATCCCACCTCTCTCTGAATGACTTCCAATTGTTGTTTATAGGAAGCCGCCCTTGAAGACAGATCATCGAATTCACTTGTATTCAGGTTTTTCAAGTCCTCCTGCAAAGACCTAAGTTTTGCACAAACACAGTACATTGGATTACCAATGATAACTTGTCTCCAAACTTGCTGGACAGTATCTAGGAATTTAGGGTGTTCAGCCAAAAAATTAAAGAACCTGAAAGGCCTATTCTTTGGAGATGAAGCAGCTGTCAAACAAACAACAGCAGGGGAGTGATCAGACACTCCAGGGTTGTGAAAATGAGCATTGGACCAATAGAAGTCTTTGATCCAACATTCATTGACAGCTGCTTATGTGGGTATCCCCTAACTGCTTATTAGACCAAGTGAAGTGGCAACCAGAGTATCTGAGGTCAACTAATTCAATTGTTTGGAGGCAAGTATTGAATTCCTCCATCCAAGGTAACCAAGTCCTATCACCTCCTACTTTTTCATGGGGATTCCTTATGGCATTGAAATCCATCAATACCACCCAAGGGGTGGCAACACAAAGCTATTGTAAATCTGTCCACAATTGCTGCCTATCTACGTAACAATTAGCCCCATAGATAAATGTGGCTACAAAAGTGTAGTGTCCATCACAGGATTGTACCTGGCAGTGAATATACTGACTAGATTGAAGCACTACAAGTATATCAAACACCAACGGATTCCAACAAATCAGAATTCTCCCCATTGGGGAACTGGATTGATTGCTAACAAATTTCCACCGGGGAGCATAGTGTTGACAATAGTAAGGACCTTGGGATCTTTGATTTTATGTTCAAGAAATCCAACTAAGGATAATTTATTCTTAAAGACCCATTTTCTTGCCTCCCTCTGTTTGAGAGGATCATTAAGTCCCCTCACATTTCAAAAACCAAAATGTATAGGTGAGCAATCCATAAAACAACTCTAAATATAACCACAGTTATAAATCAGTGTATATGAGAGTGAAAAGCGGTAAAACTGATATAGCTTATCGTGGACAAAAGGTCAAGGAAAGAGAGTTACTTCCCTGAGCGGTGGGAAGAGCCCTTGGAGCTCTTCTGCCTTCCAAGTTGTCCAGCTTTGGTAGAGCCTCCCATCAACAGAATATCAGGGGGTTCTTTGTTCTTAAGCTTAGCAGCCATTTTAGCAGCTTTCTTAGCTGCTGATCTGGACAGTGGAGTAGCCGGACTAGAGATTACCTCTATGGGCTGCTGACGGAAGGAATTGACCACCTTACTGTTGCTCTCTTCCTCTTCCAAGGAACCATTCTGAGATGAGCCTGATTCCTTAGAATTACTGACATCTTCCTCATTGTGTTCTAGTGGCTCAACAAGTTTGTCAGTGGTATCAAAACAACCAAACCACTGAAGGCAAGGGAACTTCTCTCTCTAGAGAAGTTCTCCTCCACCGCCTATCCCACTTCCGGCCACCTCTGGTCCGGCCAAACCACAGCCGGCCACCTCTGGTCCGGCCAACCGACAGCCGGCAGCAGCCACAAGGCTGGCCCGTACAGGCCAGATCTAGATCTGGGTCAGCAACAACAAGGCAGCAGCAGGCCGCCGGGCTCCCACCTCCGGACAGCAGCAGCAGCTGCAAGACGGCAAGGGAACAACCCTTCTTAGGGAGTGCTCTCCTCCATCGCCACCCACAAGCAGCAACCTCAGGTCGTACCAAAAGCTCCGGCCAGATCGGGTTCGACCATCCTCTATCTGGTCCGGCCTCCATCTGGACTGGGCAACAACAACCCGTGGCTCCACCACTGAGGGACTTCGTTTCCATCCCCAGCAGCAGCCCCGGCCACCGACCAACAGCAGCAGCAGCTACGAGCAAGCCAGATCTGTTTGAGCAGCCACCACAGGGCCGGCTCTCCTCGAGCAGTATGGTCCGGCCTCCCTCTGGTCCGGCCACCATCCACGACTCCAACACCGCCGTGGCTTTACCAGCCCTGGCCGCCGGGTAGCTCCACGGGCCGGCCACCAACAGCAACAACAACGGGCAGATCTAGCCCGCTCCCCACTACTGCCCGATCACCGCCTAGCCATGGGCGTAGCTTTGGTCCGTAACAATGGATCGAAGCTACGGTTTGTTCTTGTTCTACCAAGCCTCGCCGGAGATGATGGCCTGTTGCTTCAATTTGTGCTCGTACAGTGGCACAGCAACATCGCTTCACTACCACTGAGGTCTAGAAGAGCAGATCTAAACAGCCCGGGAAGTGGCGCAGGTCGTGGCTAACCCACCGTGGCCATGGCCACCATCTCCAGCTCAACCCAGCCGCTTTTTTCCGGCAGCAGCCCGCCCGATGGCAGGTTGGGCCTAAATTTCTTTCAAAAAAAAAAGTGGCACGGATTCCAAACATAATTCCAAGTCCAATATTGGTTTATTGTCAATCTGTTGCTGGACGAACGGGCCAGTCTGATGGTGTTATTAACCCCCGATAGGCGGTCATCTGTTGGACTGAAATCGGGGGTCGGGCTTATGGTCGAGCCTTTTATATCCCTAGAACCAGTTTTTTTTTGCTCTAAGGTTGAGTGTAGTATTCATGTGGTCGTACCTATTTTTGATTAGATTGAACTCCTTCCTAGTTAGAGGTAGCCTGCAGTAGCAGCAGCTGCAGGAGCCGATGATTAGATTATGGTTGGAGTTTGATTGAGCAGGGTAGTTACCGGAGCTGTCATTGACTAGATTGGTGGATCCTCACTGATCGAAAGGGGTTGCTTTGCAATCTGTTTCTGATTAGATTTGGTGGTTTGCACTGATCGAAAAGAGCAGCTTGGTCCACTTGAGGTTCGAGTGGCTACGTTTGGTGGCCTCTCTTTCTGTTCCGCTTGGAGTCGTTAGCGAGCCTAGGGGATTTGGGCGAGGTTGTAGTAGTCTGGGTGGAATGGGCGTGGTGTGCAGGGTACTTAGCAGGGTAGCCTTGTCGGATGCCGTCATCCCCTGGTCGAGCCTCTCTCAGTCCGAGTTCCTCTGTAGTAGTTGACTTCTGTTGAGCGGATTTTATACTTGCTTTGGGGTGATGGAAGCCTCGGGTCTTGGTTTTCTTAGCCCAGCCTAGGAGGAGGAGGATCTCTCCTCAGCGCTGGTTATCATGTGGTCCATGTTGACCATGACTATCTACTTCAATTATCTTATTTCCTAGCCTGGCGGGTTGTGCCAGGAATAGCTCAATTTCATTTCAGTACATTTCATGGTTCTTTTCAGATCCATTTGTATCACATATGTCATTTTATTTTACTCTCCATGCGGGTTGTGCATGGTTACCGTACTTTTATCATTCTTGTTTTTTTCTTTTCTTTTTCCTCCTGGGGTATGCCCCTTGTAGGCTGTACATTCGATTAACCTTTTTTAACTTCAAGCTAAATTACCCAAAAAAAAAAGTTTGTCAGTGGTAAGGTTGCTTGTGATATGCTGATGGAAAATTGCTGACAACTGCGGATTGGGTGCTTCATGTGAGCTCCTTACTATACGTACCAGTGCCTTTTCCAATTCAACCTTTGGATCAGCAACCACAACTAATGGAATAGTAGGCTTAGTTGTTGTAGGTACAGCACTTAAAGTATTATCAGTAGTATTCAAAGTTGTGTCATACCCCTGTTTTCCATTACCCACATTGGTCCATTCCTGTTTTGGATTGGAAGTTGAGGGTGATTTCTTAGAGCACTAGGTATTAGAATGTCCAAAAACTTTGCATAGTTTGCACATTGAAGGTAACACCTGATATTCGATAGGGACCACAACTGAATTGCCCTCTACAGTAATTCTCACATCTTCAGGAAGGTCATGCTCCGCACGAATTTCAATACAAACTCTTGCACTGGTTGACTTAGTCTGGAAAAGGCCTGGTTGTCTTGAAGTTCTGGTTGTGGCCTGGTCCACATGTAGTGGTCTGCCAATGGTACTGGCCACCCTGCTCAAACACTCCTGATTCCATAATTCCAAGGGTAAGTTATGCAACCTCACCCAGACTGGAATATGAGAAGGTTGTTCTTTGACTGGCTGCATCATTCTATGCCAGTCTTTAAGGACTAGATATTTTTGGGAAAAGAAATAAGGGCCCCCATCCAAAACTTGTTGCTTAGCCTGTTCGTCTCTAAATTCGAAGAGGTAGCACCCTGCAACGTCCGGTTTAACAGCCACAAAGAACTCTTTCCACTGATACCTGGCAGTGGAGAGTACCAAAGGGTAAGGCATTTTCCCATCTAGGAAATGGCCTACTAAATACTTGTTCCACAACCCAACATCAGTTAGTTCAATATCAATTTCTACCTCAGCTTCTTTCCCTCTAAATAAGTCAGGATGAAATTCAAGTTTCATATCAAAAGAGGGACTTTGCGATTGTAGTAAAGCTGCCCAATTTTTAGGTTTGGGTTTGGGACCATTCAAAACCTGTCGGGGTTTGTTGGGAACTTGATGACCACTAGACTGGCCTGTGGAAGACCATGGTCGCCTGGGTTTGGTATCAGCTTCATCATATCCCATATTGGGGTCCCCCTCCAAGTATGGGGTTCCTCTAGTATTAATTAGGTATTTTGGAGCAGGAATTGAGGATACCTGTTGTTGTTGTTGATGAATATCACGTTGCGCTAGCTCCTCTGCTTCCCGAACCAACTATTCCTCAAAGAGGGCTTGTTGTTGCATCCGAGTGTAGCTAGGATTTTGTAG
Organism: Rhododendron griersonianum; assembly: GCA_018127125.1. NCBI lineage: Eukaryota > Viridiplantae > Streptophyta > Magnoliopsida > Ericales > Ericaceae > Rhododendron > Rhododendron griersonianum. The sequence continues at coordinate 32,476,404 of CM030790.1, read as the reverse complement.
TGAATTAGGGCTCTGAATCGCTAGCCCTGTTGAAGTTGAAGGTCGGTTGAACTCACATGGGATGTTTGACCGAGAGTTGCCCAGCTCAATTGGACTTGAGTTCTGAGGGTTAGTGTGGGTCGCTCGTGCTTTCGCGTCCTGCTTCAAACCTTCTTCGAAAAAAACCTGTTGGAGTTTCCATGCTGGATTTGAATTTTGGGCGATTTCGGGCTATGAGCTCCAAACCCATGTGAAGTGGATTGAAGATCCGAACTTGTAATCGTGGTTTGTAAATCGACATCAGTTGAGAAGAATGAATCTGGAGGATTCAGAGCATACGGGATCAAGCTTGTAGAGGTAACCACGCGAGGAGTTGAGGTGATTTGAGACATTACCGAGAATGGTGGACTCGGACTTGGGTTGTTGCTTGACTTAGGGCTGTACGAGGTTCGCTCACTTGCGTCGCTTAACTGTGGATTTCCCAGCTCGGTAGGGGTTGTGCACTTAGGGTTTTCAGAGATTTGATCCTTAATGAACCTCTGCTTTCTTCGTATCTCATTGGAGTCCATAGCCTTGCATCCGAGCCCTTCAAACATGGAGATAGTACCATCCGCCATGGAGAAACTCCAGCTCTCCACGACCTAGTCATAGTCGCCACAATCGCCTACATGTCAGAGCTCGTATACTTCTTCAGGTCTTGGTACACATGTTCGCATTTTGCTCCCCATTCGTATCCTTCTCTCTTTTTCAGCAATTAAAAAAAGGGTCTACACTTGTCACTGGACTGGCTGATGAATCTGTTAAGGGCTGTTGCCATTCCAATCAGTCTTTGGACCTCCTTCGTGGTCCTCAGACTTTGGAGCATCTGCAAAGCTGTTATTTGATCGGGATTTGCCTCTATCCTTCTTATGGTCACAAGGTGACCCAAGAACTTCCCTGAGCTTACTCCAAACGCACACTTCGAGGCATTGAGCTTCAGCTTGTACTCTCTCAGAATCTCAAAGGGTTCCTTTAAATCAGCTATGTGGTCCCGCCTCTCTTTGCTCTTCACCACCATATCATAGGTACACCTCCATAGTCTTGCCGAGCAACTTCTTTAGCATAATCGTTGCTAACCTTTGGTATGTTGCACCGGCATTCCTCAAACCAAAAGGCATGACACTGTAACAATATAGCCCTCTTGGTGTGATAAAGGAAGTCTTCTCTTGATCAGGCCCATACATGGCAATCTGATGATACCCTCGATATGCGTCAAGGAAACTCATCTGCCCATACCCTGCTGTTGCATCCACCAATTGATCTATCCTTGGGAGTAACAAGCATAATACCCACTTCTAAAAGAACAGCTACTATAGAGAGACTAGGCACCGAGAAGAGGCTCAAACTGGAGATGTCGACATCCGACAAGGTTACCCTCCCAAGTATCCTGCACACCACGCCCATTACATCCAGACTACTACACCCTCAACCTAATCCCCTAGGCTTGCTAAAATCTAGAAGCGGGACAGAAAGAGGAGCCACAAAGTGGCCACTCGAACCGCAAGTGAACCATGCTGCCCCTTTCGATCAGCGTACTACCACCAATCTAATCAACGATAGCTCGCGAAGCTTCCCCTTTCAATTAGTGAACTACCACCAATCTAATCAATGATAGCCCGCGAAGCTACCTCTTTCGATCAGTGCACGTCCACCAATCTAATCAAAGACAGCCCGCGAAGCTACCCCTTTCAACTAGAGCACATTCACCAATCTAGTCAAAGAAAGCTCCAGACACACCACACTATGCTAAAACACTAAGCTAGTGAATCAAAGAATCATGAAATTCAACGGAGCTCCACAACAAGATGCACAGCATATGAGGCCCAAATTGGGCAATGTGCCTAGTAACTAAACTGGGCATAAACAGGCCATAATCTCTACAGCTTGATTAAAAACATGTGTTTTAACAACATGTCCTAATTGAGGTAACTAATTCCAGGTGGTGGCCCACAAGTGGCAAGCATTGCCCTTAGGAGAATGGAAGCACGTGGTCTTCCTGCATAACACAAAAGAGCCCACGGTTTTCTATAACCCCAAACCAGGATACGAAACCACTAACCCCCAATACTCCATGGCAGACACCCATCTTAATTTGCATCCGGCGTTAAAACTTCAAATAACTCTAAGAATAAGAACAATAGCCTTGTTGTAGAGATAAATCCAAAGCCTTTTACCTTTTATGATGACGTCAAAACGAGGAAATTTGCCACCATTGTTCTACATTACCGCTGTAGAACGCACAAATTGCCAGTTGATTCTACACCAGATTTCGTTAAAACTCGTAGCTGCATTACCCGTGAGACCAGGTGTCGATTGGATCCCAACTGTTCAGAACCACACCACTAGACGCCGAGGCTCTCAACACCAGGCAACCCATGACAGAAATTGATCGATCAGAACTTTGAAATTACCTCCAAATCGAATTTAAGGGTAGCAATTGCAGGGTATTGACCACGTTGATAACATGCTGGATTGACCCTCTATGAGATTTACTGACTCTATATGGATTCTCTGATCGACACCGGAAAAGACCTGTGAAAACCCACTCTGATTAGTAGGAATGGCAGCGCCATTTGATTCGGCTGAGCTCCTTGATTTCTCCCAATCCTCTGAAGGAATAGACTATCAAGAAATCAGGAAGATCTTGTGAATTTGTGAAGAATTTGTGAATCTATCTGTGAATTTGTGAGTTTGTGGATCTGCTCCTATGGAGGATTTAATCAAGGGAATCCCCTTTCTCTCTCTAGCAGTTCTAGAGAGAAGGCAAAGCCCCCTCGAGGGGTTGCCTCCTGTACCAACTTTGCTTTGGGTGCCTTCTTGATTATAGAAATTAGGCACTGCTGGGTAACCTTCTGATTTCCCCTAATCCTTTCAATGCCATTAGATCCGGGAAACTTTACCATCTAATGGTAAGTGGAGGAAACCGCCCTCATCTTGTGCAACCATGTCCTTCCTATAATCGCGTTATAGGAAGACGATACATCCACCACCAGGAAGTCGATTCGCAGCACCACTATTCTTGCCCGAACAGGCAAAGTTACTTTGCCCAATGGCCAGACTGCCCATGCACTAAACTCGATCGAATGAGTTATTGACTGCACCAAGTCTGCCTGTGTCAGCCCTAACTTCTTAAATGCATCATAGTATAGCACCTCCGTGTAGCTTCCTGAATCCACCAGGATTCTCTCCATGTCATATTCCCTTATTCGTAGGGTTATGACCAAAGCATCATTATGTGGCACTTGGACTCCTCCCAAGTCCTCATCCGTGAAGACTATGCCCTTGTTACATTCTTCTCCTTCACGTCCTCGTTTCTTCCCTAACTGCATCACATGTTGGTCATGCTTTACTTGCCTCTGGAGCAATCTCACCTCATTTCTCGTATAAGGTGCGGCCAATCCATGTATCATATGGATTACGACCCTTGGATTTTGCTCGTAATCCAACTCCATTACTTTTTCAACACCCTTGTGTTCTTCCTAAATGAACTCCTTTAGATAACCACGAGAGACCAAGTCATCAAGGTGCTGCTTGAACATCTCACAGTCCTCTGTCATGTGTCCCCAATCCTTGTGATAACTGCAATGCTGACTCGTAGCTCTCTTTGCATCTTTATCGCCTTCCAGCCTCGGGGACCACTTGAAATATGGGCGGTTCTTTATTCGATAAAGAATCAAGTAAATTGGTTCTTTCCAAATCGTGGTTACTGAAAAGAACGACTTGGGGTCCGGGGCATGCTTCTCCTTGTACGGCTCTTTCTTAGCTTGCCCATAGTCCTTCCTTTCCCTGTAGGTTTTGGGCTCTGGCTTATCAGCCTTCTTTGCAGGCCCTTTGGCTTGCTCGGCAACCACCTTGCTGTCCTCCCGGAGTATGTCATCCTCGTTCCTGGCATGCTGCTCAATCCGTTCTATTAGCTTTGCCAGCGTTCCTACTGGACTCATGTTTAATGATCGGCATAGCTCCCCCCAAACAGGTAGCCCAGTCTTGAACGTGGCTATTGCATACTCCTCGCTGCAACTTTCAATCTCGTTGAAAGTCTCCCAGTACTTCTTCGCATAGTCCTTGATCGGCTCGTTCTCTCCTTGCTTCATAACGGAGAGGCTCTCAAAAGTCTTTGGTGCTTTTTTGCTCGTCAGGAACCGAGTAGTGAATTCCTTGGCCAGTTGCCTCCATCCTCGTATGGAGTGCAGACCTAGCTTATGGAACCAGGACAGAACCACCTTTCCAAAAATCGATGGGAACATCTTACACATGATTGCATCATCCCTGTTGTGCATAAACATTGCCTGCTGATAATGTTGTATGTGTGCTACGTGATCAGTATTTGTTTCATAGAGGATGAACGCTCCGTGCTTCACCCTGCTCGGCAACCTTGCCTCTTGCAACCTTCTTGAAAAGGGGGAGGATGCTATATTGTTGAGGGCCTTCCGTGCTGCTTCTCGTGCAGACATGGTCCCCTCCACACGTTCCTTCGTCTTATTGGGAGCATTCCTTTCCCAATCGAAATCAGGTCTCTCGTACCTATCCCTGTGGTGTTTCCTGGTCCCCTCTTCCTCGAGGGTGGGACTTCAACTTATGCTCCTTCTTTTTCATGAAAAAGCCCTTTTCCGTCTAGGAGTGGGGCTCCTACTCCTGCTCCCCCTTCTCTGTGAAGGAGCCTTCTTGTATGCCACCAGAGCCTGTTTGTCTCCCTTGGTATTTCTTCGTGAAAGTCCAGAATCCTCCGGGTGTTCTCATACCCGTTGTAACTCTCGAATCTTGTATTCTCGTTTCTTGATTAAACGGGCGTACTCCTCAATTTCCTGTCTCTTCTTGTCTAGGATATCCTCATTATTGTGCACACTCCTTGAGTGTGCAACCGATTCTCTTCCGCGATGGGACTTACTCCGTCTCGTGGATTCCGTGGCTGTCCTGCCCTCCCTATTCTTGGAGTCATCCAAGACAATCAAGGGATGGCCCTTGCTTGTTGTTTTCCTGGCATGTCCGCCATCAGGCTTCCTCGGAGCCTCTGGTGGGGATTTATCTCCTCCCCCACCTAACTGGTTCTTTGGGTCGAGCGGTGTGCTTGGATTTTCTTCCACCATGGTCGTTTTTCAAAGGGAACTCTTTCATTTCCCACAGACGGCGCCAATTGTAAATGGATAAAAACGTAAGAGGCTTTGAACAGCACAAGAACGTAACGGCTACTCGTGCCCCTTCGCTGGAACCCTAGCACGTCGTTGGAACCCTAATTTGCAAAACAGACAAGGGGTGACCGCACCTTTGCCTCTCATGGCAAAGGCCCTCCGATGCCAAAGTTAGTATCTCGTACTAGTAGAAAACCCTAATTAACAATAGGATAATAATCGTATTGCGTACCCTTTACCTCTAGGTTTACCTCGTATTTATAGATTCATAGGTGCTTGCTGCCCAAGTATCCTTGTTGCCCTAGGTTTCTTATCTCGTATAGGAAACCCAGAATACCTTGGACTCTCGTTCCCTTATCAGTTTATTACCTTAGTCCTTTTAGGACTCTTTTCCATAGCTGGCCGAACATCCCATTCCCGTGGGGTATATCTCCTTGATCCTATTTTCTCGAGATCCTATTCTTTTACGGAATTCCACTATTTTGGGACCTTCCTGAGTGTTCCTTACATCTGAGGCTGCTTTCCCCAGAGTTCTCCTCTTGTTCAGCTTTCTCATGCCGAACAGACTACTTGGACCAGTGACTTCACGTGTCACTGGTTCAATCTCATGGACCAACAACTTCTCATGTTCATTGGTCCTTGGCCTCGTACTGACTTCCTGGACCAATGACTTCTCTTGTCTCTGGTCCATATCGCCGTCCACTGTCTTGCACGCGCGACTGTCCCTATCGTACTAATACCATGGTCCCACGTACCACGTGCTCAGGGCCTATTTTTGCCTGTTCGGGAATACCTCCCTACATAGAAGGCAGTTGGTTCATTTTGAAAAGTAACTTACAGAAGATTTAAGGGTAAGTCATTTTCATCCAATTAATGTAAAATGTTTTTCTCATTTTTTATATAACCAAACACCGGAAAATAGGAAAAAACATTTTACCGAAAAACATTTTACATCGAAACAAACGGAGCCTACGATATTAATTTTTTTTTATCTGAACCGACCATTCTTGCAATTTTTACAATATTTGTACAAAGTATTAATAGTAGTTTTTTTTTTTTTTGCATACCCATAAATACATAGTCATACCACATTAGTCTTTAAAAAAATATATGTGTTCGAATGGGTCAAGTAAAAATTTAATGTTCAAATGAGTCACGTACCTTTTGAATTAGTGAGTTTACAAATCTTGTGATGGGAATTTAAGCCAAAATTGAGAGAGAGAGAGAGAGAGAGAGAGAGAGAGAGAGAGAGAGAGAGAGAGAGAGAGAGAGAGAGAGAGAGAGAGAGAGAGAGAGAGAGAGAGAGAGAGAGAGGGGACAATCCAATAGAAGTAGGATACAATTTAAACTGTGAAAAAATGTAAGTAGCGAAGGGGAATCAACGTTCTTATGAATTTAACTTAAACTTAATTTAAATGTGGGAAAATTTGAATTTTGGTTTATAAAATGGATGGTCTAATTTCTGTCAATAATAAAGATGAATTATCCATTTTACAAAGCAAAATTTAATTTTTGATACTCCTATTGATGTTCGATCAAATTTAGTTTTTGAATGGATATATTATGTGGAGTCTATAAGATGAACAGTTCAGATCAACAATAAATATATGGTAGGATCGAAAAATGTGGTGGTGAAAAAGTGGGATTTTCCATTGCCGGTGGAAAGAATTTAATCTCTTTATATTTAACCTATTTATGTGTAATTTGTTTTTTGGTATTTTCGAAACAGGGGTGACACGTGCCACCTCCCCCCACTAGCTACCTTCACCACTGAATGTCTCGGCTTTGCGAATATTGCGAGCTGCTATTATTCCAGTTCAACTATGGGCAGAAATTTTTTGTGCATGCACAGATACCTGTGTAGGGCCTACTCCGAATCTCACAAAAATGAGCTGAGTCGTTCATTAAATTTTAAATATTTTTTTATGTGAAAAATTAGCTCAATCAGACAAATTTAAGTGGTTGAACCAATTTTTTAACTTTTCATTCAGCTCAATTGAAATTTGAATAAAAAGTTAAAAGATTGGACCAAATACTTAAATTTATCCGATTGATCAGATTTACTTTGAGGCCACTCTAAAGAAAATTTTAAGTTTAATGAACAATCTGAATTATTTTTGTGAAACTTTGAGTAGGTTACACAAGGATCTTTTCACAATCTATGCATAAAAACTTTGCGCGGACAGACTTTTCTTATCCTAAAAGTGCAGCCAATAATGTTAGATACACAATCATTCAAACACAACACCATCCACAATCGAGTTGAGTTTTGTTCACCGAGGGTGAACATTACCCTCCTTACTATTAGAGAGAGACCTACACTATTTCAACCAATAAGAGCATCCACAGTGGTATAATCTAAACCAAAAGGTTGCTAAGGTTAGTAACATTTGCTCAAAAAAGAGCTCATATTGGAATAACCAAACTTAGTAACCTCTTAGCAACTCATCAAATTTTGGCTTTTGAATAATCAAAATTAGCAACCTTTTGCCAATAATTAAATTTAGTTGTCCCCACATTTTTTCAATCAAGTACACCATTATTACACAAAAACCTTTTCTTTCTTCCCATTTCAACATGTTTTTAAGAAAAAATCTTTTAAAAATAATTTTTTTTATTAAAACAGTTTTTCCCAAAACTGTTTTTTTCGCACAAACAATTTATTTCTAAATTTTTTTACTAAATCTTTTTTTTTTCTTCAAAAACTGGGTTTTTTTTAAACTTTTTCCTGAAAGCTGTTTTTTTTAAATCAAAGTTTTCAAAAACCTATTTTCTCTTTTTTAAATAACCTGTTTTTATTAGTTTGAAAACTATTTTAAAAAAATTGTTTTCTATGTCACAATTTCTAGATTTTTACAAGTTAAAAAATGTGATGTGGTAAATTTTGGTTATTCAATTTTGATTATACCATTGTGGATCCCTACATTACTAATCTTAGCAACTTCTTAAATGGATAATCAAAAGATGATGTGATAACTTTTGGTTATTCACTTTTAATTATTCCACTGTGGATGCTCTAAGAGGGAGGGTAATGTTCACCCTCTTTTCTTTCTTGAGGAGGATGAACAAAATTACACCCTCCACAATTCCTCAGATGCATGTGACTGATGTGAGATTATGTGTGGGGATGGATTGTGAATGGTGTGGTGTACCTGGACTTTTTGAGCTGCAACAACAAAGTAAAAGCCCTACGTTAGGCCCATTTCCACCGAACCGAAGTACTGGGCCAAGTAATTATCAAAAAAAAAAAAAAAAGTACTGGGCCAAGTGGTCAGCGACTCTGCGCTGCCCCCGAAAGTCTGTTAATGGGTGTTTTGGTAATTTCGAGTTCCGGTACAAGACCTAGGGTTTCCAGCTCTCTTATTAAATCCACCGAGAAACCCTAGGGCGCTTTCTCTCTCTTCCCCCATCTCTCTCATCACAGATTCGGAGGCGCTTCTCAGCCCCGTGGTAAACCCATCTTTCCAATCAGTCGAAGTCTTTGGTTTTCTTTGTATTTTTGTTCGGCTCGTTTTAGGGTTTCGATTCTTGGTGTTGAAACTGATCTTCTTTGATCTCATGTACTCCATTTCTCCAACTTTTAGTTGATTTGTAGTTAGAATTAATCATGCCTTGCTCTTTATTTGAGCTTTCTACGTGTATAAATACTAAATAGAGAAAGATGGACTGTATCTATGAATGCGTATGTTCTTTCATATGCCTACCTGCTTGAGTTTCAGTGAACATGTCAGTCTTCTATGCTTCTTTCATTTGAGAGTTTTGATTTATGGTACTTAGCCATTTTGACCATTGATTTTCTTAAAACACCTGCGTATACCTGGAGTGTTAGTTGCATTGTTTATGAGGCGATTGTTGAGCTATTGAGCGGTTCATGAACTGTTGAGAGTGTTTTGATTGTTCTTGTAATGATAAGTGTGATAGGTTTTATGCTTGATTTGATTACTCTACTAGTTTGTTTGTTTCATTGCGGTGTCAATAATAGGTTTGAGATGGCAGAAAATCTTGATGGAAGTGTTAGTCGAATGGAAATAGATTGTCTGCAGGCTCTACATTTGTGATAAAGTTCCTGGGATTTCAAGATGAGATAGTCAATGTAATGTACACTCAGAGGGTTCTAAGTTGTTGAATGAGCTAGAAGCTTAATTATTATTTGAAAATCGGGGATTGAGCCACTATAGAACTATGTGAGATCCTGAGAAGCAAGTATGCGGGGACGAGTACGGGCACCCGTATTTGTACGATACAGATATGTCGATAGAGTGAAAGGTACGGGTACAGTTGGGGTACAGCTATAACAACTGAATTTTTAAAAATTAGAGCAATTTATTACACATAATAGTTGCACTTCAAATAAAAGAAATATCTAAATGACTTGGGCAATGAGGAATCCAACATCAAATAACAATTTAATGCCAAAAGAACATATAGACCAAGATTGTAATTTTACAATCATGCTAAGCATAGAAAAAGAAAATCTTATCAAGCCTAGTTTCATTTTTGAGTTGGGTACTTCTCGGGTACAACATAAGTCAGAGAAAACAGAAAAGTTTTGGTTGGTCTTTAGTGCATCTGGTACGGATTTAGTAGAGTACCATACAAAGTTCTGGTACCCGGTACGTTCCGGGTACACCAGGGTTTTAGAAGTACCCGTGCTTCATAGGTGAGGTCTGTTTGTTTCCCAAGAAGTTGGCTTTTCAATAAATTTGACTTTTTCTTACTGCGCTCATTTGTGAGGACTGAGGAAGTGGCCAGAATGTCCACTGAGATAAACTGGATTAACTGCAACCAAGGTTTTCAAGCATCTATACTTTCTTCTCCTGATCTTTTTTTCTACATGTGATTTGCCGGATGATATGGTACAGTTTTATTGATCACTTGGGTTTGGCTGCAGTCTTATTTGCAAAGATGGTGAGAGTTAGTGTTCTGAATGATGCTCTCAAGAGCATGTACAATGCTGAGAAGCGGGGAAAGCGCCAGGTCATGATCAGGCCTTCATCAAAGGTGATCATCAAGTTTCTTCTTGTGATGCAAAAGCATGGTATGCTCCTATTTCTTGTATTTGAAATTTATTGTTTTTATTATCTTCTGTTGTTTTGTTGTTCCCCATTATACAATGCATTTTTAGTGCATTTGCTAACCTTTTAATTCTGCACTTAGGGTACATTGGAGAGTTTGAGTTCGTCGATGACCACAGGTCTGGGAAAATTGTGGTTGAACTTAATGGGAGGCTAAACAAATGTGGTGTCATCAGTCCTCGATTTGATGTGGGTGTGAAAGAGATTGAGGGATGGACTGCTAGGTTGCTTCCTTCAAGACAGGTTAGCACTCAAATTGTTAAATACCTATTAATCCTCACAATTTTGCACTATCATGGTCCAACATATACTAGCTCACAATGTTATAATCAAACTTGGCAACCCCTTAACCAACTACCCAATTTTACGCTTTGAATAAGCAAAATTAGCAACCTTCTCTTTGGATAACCAAATGTAATAGGGACCACCCTCCATCTCTTTCCTCTCTCTCTCTCTCCCTCCTCCGATCCATAGTTGTTGAAGGCACGCCTAGGTGCACCCCAGGCGAGGCGACTTGAACAAGGCGCAGTCAAGGCTCAAAATAGCGACAAGACGAGAAAGGCGCAAAAAGGCACGCTTCAAAATTGACCAAAAAATAGGTGTTTGATTATGGACTAAAACTTCACATTGTTAATCTTGGCAACCCCTTAAATGGATAAACAAAAGATGATGTGCCAAGTTTTGATTATCCAATCTTGGTTATGCAATTGGAGATACCTTAATAGTATATCTTCTTGATGATGTGGAAACCTCTGATTAGACTGTAATTGGCTGGCTATGTTCAGTTTGGCTTCATTGTGCTGACAACCTCGGCTGGCATTATGGACCATGAAGAGGCAAGGAGAAAGAATGTTGGTGGGAAAGTGCTGGGCTTCTTTTACTAGGCTGGATTAGTCCAAATATGTTTTAAATCTTTTGCTCGAGTTTTTTTATGTACTGAACTTGTTTACGAGCAAGATAGTTCATTGTTGGGTTTATTACCGATTTTGCTTCAAATGAAAATGCAAGTTCCAGCATATTTCTGAATTTTTGCTATGGGTTTGTTTTCTTGATTCAAGAGATTGTTGTTTGCCATGTTTGATGATTGTCTCCAAGCTTGACGCTTCTTGTGGAGTGCATGTTTTTCCAGTATTTGGACCATAAAACAGAAGTGGGTTTATCAGTTTCTGCTATGGTCGTTCCATTCTTAATTTATCCAAGGTAATTTGCAAGTTACATGATTTTTTTTTTGAGGAAGATAAAACATATTCCAAGTTACATGATTATTTTGCTCACTTGTATAGAATATGAGTTTTAGGGCTTTACATATACTCCATTGTAAATCAGATGAATCCTGATTATTGTGCAACATGATTTGGATAAATTTTCTCCTGTGTTGTCGAAGGGTTGTGGTGAAACTTCAAATCTGTAAAAAGGTATACACTGGTGTGATAAAAGTACAAATTCATGCGGTTGCTCATCTTGATTTATGCTCGAGTTGATTAATCAATGTTGTTTGCCAAATAAACTTTAAACCCAACGCATGATTCTTTAAACTCTTCAGTACCTTCTTCGATAAAAGCTTGTTGTATTGCCGATCCAGAAAAAAAGAGAGAAGCTTGTTGTATTCTCTCAAATATGCCTACTGTTACTATAATGGCAAAATAAAAGGCGAGTGACAAAGTCAAAATCAAATAGTTTAACAGTTTACTGTGTAGTATGAAGAGAACATGAACATCTATGATGTAGTTCAGAGGGAGAACGATTCTGAAGCCAGAAGTCGTTCTATGTATTATGCAAGATGTGTTTGAACATACATGGAAATGCCGAAGGTTCTTAGTTGCCCTAAATGGTTAACTTCTTCTGCGTCTTCCTCATCTCTGTTGCCAATGCCCGCCATTGTGGTCGCTGCCTTCTTCTGCCTCCGTAGTCAACAGAGAAACAGAATGGAAGAACTAATGAGTTGTGATACGAAGAGGGAGAGCATTGGCGTTGCGAGTGGCTTTTTTGTGATACGAAGAGGGAGAACATTGGCGTTGCGAGTGGCTTTTTTGTAGGATGGTGAGGTGAGTATCTTCTGAGTGGTTTTATTTGTAGGACGGTGGGGAGGAGTATCTTCTTAGAAGCAACTCCTTTTTCATATTCTGTTGCTTTCAATTTTTGCTAATCCGGGTAATATTTGGCAATTCGTGGAATATACCTACAAGATCTCTCTCACTTTAGTGGCCTTTTCTCTGTTTTATGTTGCTTTCTTTCTTGTTTTTTCTTCGGCTTTTGGAGATGGGCACAGGCAGTTCTCAACTTAATCCTACCCGGGATGATGGAGGATGATGTTTGCAAAGGTGCTTTTGCAGATGTTATCCATATGGATTTCTTGGATTATCAAGACAATGTAGGATGGCGAGTCGTTGTCTTGAATTCTTTTTGTTTTTTTTAATGGGTGTCATCCTCTCGTGCTGTATATGTAGGTGAGAGAGGCGAGTCATTCTATTTGAGTTTTGACTCGTGTTTCACTCGTTAAATGCTCTTTCGATATTCGTTACATGAAGAAATTAATATGGAACATGTTTCTACTCGAATCATTAACTTATGATGTGTAAAACAATTCAAATTACTCAAGATCGCCAAGTTCTCTGAGTTCGGCTTATTAGTAAATAAGCAGCTTGAAGCTCGTTAAATTTGCTATTTATTTAGTAGGTTTGATAAATAAAACAATTACTTTGAGTTTGAAATCATGTTTGAAACGTTAAATGCTCGTTTGATATTGATTATTTACACTAACAGATTAAACTTTAATTTTTTTTTAAAATTAGTGAATCCTTTGAAAAAAAATTGAACAAATTTGCTAGTCTAGTTTATGACGTAAGCTACTCGAGATTGACTCGTGATCAACTCAATTAACTTTTTGACTCGTTTTTTTTTTTGGTCAAAATTTTTCACAGCCATATATTGATACCAAATTAAACAAAACATCAAAAAAGATGAACATCTCGCCCTAAAGAGAGCAATAACCACAAGGAGGTCTAGCTTCCCAAATTTTGATAACTAATGTATGGGGCAGAAATATCCAGGGTTCGGAAGGTCCAGAGGGGTTGTGGACCAATTCAGTATTTTATATGGACATGTCACACTGTGGACCCATTCGCATATGAAGCTACAGGAAGCGTCAGGTTTGGTAGAATTCCCTACGTTCGGAGGTCGTTTCCCTAGCGTTCGGCGGACATTTTCCTAACGTTCGGCACTTATTGTTACGTTCGGCTGAATTCTGCTCCCTAAAGATCTAACAAATATCCAAAGGTCGGTTTATAAACTTCTAGAAGCTTCTGTGGACAGGTGTGATAAAGCAAATATCCTGACGTATGACGCGTAACTGTTTGGGCTAAATTAGCTCAATCTATGGCAAATGATTGTGTGCAGGCGTGCCGGAAAAGAATAGAAATTATTCTTTTCAGATTGATTCAAAACAACTAATTTAAATCAGGTAATTGTGTTATCCGTTTGCTTACCTCAACTAAGAGGATTTTTCCTTAAGGTATCAATCAAACAATGGATTGACGCTCTTCAATCAGAAAAGATAATTGAACATAAACAAACCTGAATTTAATCAAAGATAAGTTTATATACAAATACTCTTAAGATTTCGACAAGAATAATACAGAAATATAGGCACACTGAATTTAATCAAAAGTGAACCTATAATCGACTACTCTTTGGTAAGAAAAAGACAAAAAAGAAATAAGATAACTTGAATTTAATCGAAAGTAGTCTTACATGCAAATAAGCCTTCAACTTACAAATTACTAAACTAATCTAAGTCCTAAACTACGATAGATCTCTGAGCAATCATTTTGTATGAATTGTCAGATGATGAATTTTTTTGGGGGGCATTTTCTCTTCACTTGCTTTTTCTATTTATAGACAATGAGTCTGCCTTTGATCTTCATTCTCCACGTTTTCAACTGATGCCCACGTCCTCGTTCGAACTGCTCATTGTTCCCTCCAAAAAACGGTTGAGAAGGACCTTCGAACGGTTGCTTGAATTGGTCTCCTCAGAATTCTTCTCCTTCCACGTTTGTTGATGCTGATCATGGCTGATTTCTGGGTAATGGGGTCCCTGCTTTCATGCAACGTGGTTTAGAGTTACAAAAATAGGTTATTCAGATGATTCAATATAACCATGACTGATTTCCTTCATAAAACGGAGAGTTAGTGACACCGTTCGATGGCTTTAAGGATTAATCAACGGCTAAGTTTAATTATCATCTTAATTACCCTTGTTCGATGTCCAAACGTGGTAGTTTTTGTAGATACCTCCCAAACGGGGCATCGCCATACAGATTGATCGTTTGTTGCTCGATTGGTTGTTTTGCTTCATAAACCAAGATCGTGGACATTCCCATGGCTAGGAACATCACCACACGATAACAGTCATCATCAAAACAGAGTCGCCACCCAGTTTATTGAAACTAGGAAAATAGATAGAGATTCTGGGTACGGGAGCCAAAAGTATAGTAAGGGGAAGGTGTTAGGCACCCTCTCCGCCCAGCCGTGAGGCTGGCCCATAGTTATTCAACATAAGACATATAGATGCTTTGTTTAATTCTAACACATAGTCTGTTTAGTTAAGCCTTTAAACAGTAAATAAGGTGAGCCAATGCGATAAGTAAAGCATGCATCAGAAAGCAGAACATAAAACAAACTGTCCCAGGGAAATGGATCCCGCGGCTGGTGAATGGATGTCACGGCCGAGGGATCCTCTTGGTTTTATGTACTGGCCGAGGGATCGAAGCCCCGGTCGGTGTTCTTCCTCACACCAGACAGAAAAGTTAGCAGATGATCAAAACACTAAGATTAGTAGCTGTTCCTCTGTAGTAGCTGTTCTCTTAGAGGTGGGTATTGCGTTCGACTCACTAGGTTAGATTGGAGTATTAGAATCTTGGTCTTCATATCCCTTCTTTGGCGTCTGTGGTGATTGGTATTTGGCTGAGGGCGGGTTGTTTTCTGGCAAGCCTTGGGAATTTGGTCGAGGGAGTAGTAGATTGGTTGATTGGGCGTGGTGTGCAGGGTTGGGCCCTCTGTCGGATGCCGTCAGCACCGGATCGAGCCTCTTATTTGTACCTAGTTTCTCTGTAGTAGCTATTCAGCCTCCCCTCATCGTCGAGTTGCAATGTTGCTGCAATTCCTCAGTGATGGTTCATTAGATGGTCGTTATTCGACCGCGACTACTCTACCTTATAGCCTAGCCTGGCGGTCTGTGCCTGGCAATAGATAGCTTACTTGTCATCATTATTTATTGTATTACTTTTGTATCATAACCCGTTGTGCTTTCTCCCTGATGGAAAGTACAACGGCGTAGGATAACAAATTCTAGTGCACTTTGTTATTTACTTTAATCTACATTACTCTCCATGCGGGTTGTGCATGATTTATCGCACTTTTTTCACTTTTCTTTTTTTCCTCCTGGGGTATGCCCTTTGTAGGCTGTATATTCGGTTAATCTCTTTTAATTTCAAGCTAATTTATCCAAAAAAAAAAACACTACGATTAAGCATGAATACAGTAAATAAAACAAACCAGAGGCCGTTGGGCCTCACCACCTTGATCCCTCAGTTGCTTGATTGCCTCGGATTGATTGTGATTGACTGATTGCTTCTTTGAAAACCCTAGGGTTAAGGTTTGAACTTCGGGGTTTGATCGTCGGATTGATGGCTGCCTTCGGGAGGTTAGGGCTTTTGAAGAGGGGATTTGAGAGAGTGTTTTTGTAGAGTTTTGTGGCTTGAGAGGGTGTGAAAGTATACGAATTGAATGATTTCGTTGTTGTTATTTTCGGAACCCAAAGGCCCTTTATATAGGCAATTGGTGACTCACTCCGGCCAATCAAAACGCACGATTGCAATGCAAACTCTTCGTGGTAATCTCTGGGCGTAGCCCGAACGCATCGGGGAGGTAGTGTAGTTGGATCAAACATCTGACAGAACGTTCCAGAGTCTGGAAAATAGACAATCTAGCGGCCAAGCAAAGGATCTGGCAGCCGAGGAAAGGATGTTGCGGCCGAAGGATAGATCTTGCGGTCGAGGGATTGATCTCTTAGGGAGATTTTCAAGCAACAAGTTGCTCGGGTGAAGAAATGATGTTAAGGCCGTAAGATCAATGTTACGGCCTACATATGGATTCTCCTAGGATTCTGTATTTCTGTCTGAAAGGCTATATGGCTCTGGATTGGGTCCTCTAAGTGGCTCAAAGTTCTTACCATAAGTCCATGGGTTCGCAAGAAGTCAATCAGCAATCATTGTATCCATTTCATCATCGGGATGGTCCCCAAGGTGGGACTTGAAATAATCGTTAGGCCAAATTGGGGTGTCTACAGATGCCCCTCTTTGACTGAGATCAGACGGATCGCGAGACATGTTTGAGTAAGAGTCAAAGCTGTAAAAGCAACTCAATTTGGTCCAACCACTATTCCAAGGGGTTTTCGAAAAAGGTTTTTGTTATGGTCGGGCCGGGAGGCAGCCTACGTATTTCACAGGGGGAATTCAGACCAACCGTAGTTCGGGCGGGCAGTAAAGAAAAATAAAAAGTTTGGAGGGTTAGAGATAGAAGACGTACCTTTGGGCTTAAAAGCCGTAGTGTGACGTACCTAGACTGAGCCAGGGTTTTGGCGGAAGATAGTTGAGGAGCGCAGGGCTGTCGGAGAATTTTTGCGGAGAGCTTCCTTAGTATTTTGGGGTAGATCAGTACACGGCAGGTGCATTTGCTTTTCTTGACCATCCTTACTTTGACTGAGGGGAGCTCGCTAGAGTAGCCTATCCTTGCAAATGAGCTGGAATGAATTGATGTAATTGGGGTGGAATCCAAGCCATCTGCTGGGGATGAATCGGATGCCGGTTTTGAGATATAGGGGGCGCAAGGCCAGTAACTAGAGCACGGAGCTTTGGGGATGAGGGAACCGAGGCACGGAGCCGGTTGTAGCCATGAGGCGAGAGCCTGGAGAGCGATAATTTCTGATGTGATGGAACCGAGGCGCGGAGCCGGTTGTAGTCACAAGGCGAGAGCCTGAGGAGATTGGAGCTTTGAGTTTGATAGAACCGAAGCGCGGAGCTGGTATAAGGCGAAAGCCTGAGGTGCCGGAGCTTAGAGCTTGACGTGATTTGAACCGAGGCGTAGAGCCAGTTGCATTCTGATGGTCTGTGCACAGAGCTTTCTCATCATAAGTTTTGGCGTAGAGCCAAAGGATCGAGGTGCTGGACCGATCAATAAAACCGAGGCGTAGAGCCGGTTGATTGCAGGATTGACCTGTTTCATGAATAAGAGAGATATGCAGAATATGTATATGTGATGATGATGGTTAGATATGAGCAAATATGCTAATGTAGACTCGATGATAACAATGGTGATGCAATTGATGCTAATGTGCACGGGCCCGTGCGTGTGTGTTTGATTTAAGCATAAAGCTTCTTTCAAGTTCCGGACTTGAGCATTCGGAGGGTAGAGTCCGAGCATTCAAAGTACAGGCTTTGAGCATCCAGTACACAGTGGTTGGGCATTCAGAGCGTAGAGCCTGTGCATTTAAGGTATAAACCTTAAGCATTCGAACATAGAGTTCGAGCATCCAGTACGCAGTGGTTGGGCATTCAAACGTAGATCTTGAGCATTCAAGTGTAGAACTTGAGCATCCAGTACATAGTGGTTGGGCATTCGAAGGGCTTCGAGCATTCAAAGTGTAGAACTTTGAGCATTCAAGCATGGAGCTTGAGAATAGATGATATCTTGTTGTATGGAGCTGTTAAGTAGTGAGTTTGTAGAACTGCTGAGCTGTTGAGTATTCCATCTTCCATCTTCCACGGGGTTTGATTTGTTCCTCATGCTTGGGATGCTTCCAAGGCTAGTTTCTACATGCTCGGGATGTTTCCAAAGCTAGTTTTGAGTATGCTCGGGATTGTCCCCAAGGCTAGTTCTGAGTATGCTCGGGATTGCCCCCAAGGCTAGATTTCACATGCTCGGGATTGTCCCCAAGGCTAGTTCTTGACCATATTCCATTTTGTTAGGGAGATTTCCATCACCTTCACTGCTGGGAGTGCCTTCTGGAGGCCGAACGCCTTCTAGAGACTCAAACGTCTTCTAGTGGCTAAATGCTTTCTGCAAGTTGGCAACATAAATGCTTTCTGGAAGCTAGCAACATAAATGCTTTCTGGAAGCTAGCAACATAAACGCCTTCTGGAGGGTGTATTGAGTAGAAGCCGCAGGATTGTTTTGCTGGCCTGCTGAGCTCGAGGCTGTGCACATGGCGTGGCATAGAGCTGCTGAGGTGTGGGCGTAGAGCCGCTAAGCAGTACTTGAGCGTCCTCAATGTTTCAGTAAGTTCCCTGAAGAGTAAAAGGTTTGCTTTAGTTCGGAGTTTAAATTTTGTATGATGAATTTCATTCTCGAGATGAAATCCCTTTTAGCCATGGGCATGAATGAGAAGGACCCGTGGTTGGGTCGAAATTGTTTTATTTAAAAAGACTAAAATAATCATGCCCCCTGTTTAGGAAATGCATGCTTTTTAACTGTTAATTTGATGCCCCTAGCTTTTTATTTGTTCATGCAATCATGAGATTAACTCCCTTTTGTTGAACTTTGCAGAGGTATAGGAGATTAGAGGCTCGCGGCGAAGGCAAAGAGGTGCATAAGTGGTTTTTGACGTTGCCGGAGCAGGCTCGGGATTTGGTACGTGCTGTTGGTTTTGAGACATTCATTCTGGGTCTCAATCTCCCGAAGATAGACTGGTCGTTGATGACTTCATTGGTGGAGAGATGGTGGGACACCATCAACACATTCCATTTTCCTTCTGCTGGTGAGATGATGATCACTCTAGGTGACTTCTCTTTGCTGACCGGCCTGCGAGTAGGTGAAGCTCCTCTTTGGGTTGACCCCAGGCTTTGGGAGCGGGTAGGGGCTTGGGAGTGGTTCCTGGGCAAGGTACCTCCTCTTCACTGTTGATGTTGCTAGGCTGAACAAGACTTTCATGAAGGCTAACATCCTTACTCATATGAGTGTCAAGCAACTGACGCGGGCCTTCCTTATCTACCTCCTCGGGCAGACTTTGCTTGCAAACAAGGATAGTTCAGTGCATACACAGTTCTTGGCCCCTTTGCAGCATTTGGAGGCCGTTAGGGAGTTAGATTTGGGATCATCCGCTTTGGCCACTGTAACAACTCCGATTTTCAGTGAATAAAAATCTCGTTGTTTATTCTAATGACTCTATAATCTTCTTTAATTTCTCATAATCCGTCATGATTAGATTAATACAATTCAAATCTAATTTCTCCTCGCCTTGCAATATAGTCATTTTCTAAAGACAAGTGTGTTTGTACTTTTTCCCTAATTACTAAATCTAGTCTTAGTATTCCTTCTTGGCTGGAAATCCTACTTAGTAAGCCTAGTTAACTTCTAACCTAAACCGTCGAGATAATCTTATCGAACCTTCAACCTCTCGACCCTATGGAACCTGTCAAAACCCTAAACAAACCCTGTTGACCAAAGTCAACCCTTGATCTTTAACCATTGGTCGATAAATGCTAGGGAAATCTTTATCCATTGGACAATAGATTACCACCTAGGATATTGTGACTAGATTACTAATGTACACCTTTACATGTTTAATTATTCTTCACCCTTTTATCCATTGGATATTAATAATTAGGGGAATTATGGTCCATTGGTCAATAAGGACAAGTCAAACCTTGGTGCTAGGTTTAATTAGTTAAATTGCTGATTAGATATGTTATGTATTTATTTAATTAAAGTATGAGTTATGATTATGTCATCCTAATATTCTATGTCTTAGTATATAATACATAAGTACATAGGTGGCAAATTGACATAGTTTAATATAGAATTTTGACTTAGAAAGTCTAGGATAAAGTCTTAGTACATTGTACTTTTAGTTGGTCATGCATAGATATAGTTTTATAATAACCAAGAGAGAGAGAGAGAGAGAGAGAGAGGAGGAGAGAGAGAGAAATTCCAAGAGAGAGAGAGAATGCCGAGAGAGATAGGAGAGAGAGAGATGGTGATGTGTTGAACTCTTGTTCTTTCTCTACCAAGTCTAAATATATATAAACCTATGTACATGTACTAATAATAGGAAGGACATGAGGTGGACTATTGTACTAGGATTCTCTCACCAAAACCCTTACACCTTGACCTTACTCTTTCACATAGTCATCCTCCAACCCTTGTCCTTTATGCTTAGGTGTACATTGAGAGAGAGAGAGAGAGAGAGAGAGAGAGAGAGAGAGAGAGAGAGTAGCCGAGAGAGATGAGGGAGGGAGAGAAAGAGAGGGCCGGATGAGAGAGGGAGGGAGAGTGAGTGATGTGTGTGACTTGTGTACTTCCAACCCTTGGTCAATCTAGCCTAGGTCACATTACACCATCCAAGGTACAACCAAATCCAATCTTTCTTACTCTTTCACTCCAAAGGATTATCTAATCTAATTTTTATAACCTTTCAAGGGTCTTGATTGGACAAAAACCCCAATAGAATAGCATTGACATTGTCCTTATTTGGAAGAAAACACTAGGAAGATATTGTAGTCTTTCAACCTTGTACTTTAAGTACAATGTACCAAGAGAGAGAGAGAGAGAGAGGGAGAGAGAAGCCGAGAGAGAAGAGGGAGAGAGAAGAGGCCGGAGAGAGGGAGAGAGTGATGTGTGTGCATGTGTACCTCACCTTATCTAGCTTACTTACTTCCTTACACCACCTTGTACTTCACAATCCATGGTCTCTTATCTTTCTTGACCTAGGACAACCAAATCCATTTTTCTTACTCTTTCAAAGGACTAGAAGTGACTAAAACCCTAATAGAATAACCTAGGTTTGTCCTAGTTTGGAAGAAGAAGACTTAGAGTGATGTCATGACTTGTCCTAACTAGATTTGGAAGCAAAATCCAATGGGTATTGAGAGAGAGAGAGGGCCGGCCATAGGAGGGAGAGGGAGCCATCCATTTGCCTATAAATAGGCCTCACACTTCTTCATTCAAAGCACACCTCCTCCAATCTCCAACTTCTCTCTAGAAAGCATAAGTTGTTCTTGATGTTCTTGCTTAAAGTTCTTAGTGTTCTTGAAGTTCTTCTTTAGGTTTCAAGAAACTCTTCTAGTGCCGCCACTAAACCACCACACAACCACCCTATCGATCCAAAAGTAGTAGTAAAGTTAGTCAAGACTTAGTTTCGAGAGAAACCTTTCTCTTTCGAAGCTACTGGAAACTATTCCTAAGCCGTTACTCCGTCCGACCGCCGACGTACTTCCTTTCCGAAATACGTAGCCGCCTACCGCCGAGAAGAACGGTAGAATACTCCTTACGCCTTAACTTTAAGTATAATAGGATTTTTCTTACAACTTAAGTATACATAGAAATATCAACAAACACGTGTTGTTTTAAACTTATGAAAGGAAGCATGAGTTTTGAAAGATAATGTGCTTGGATTAGCTTTAATTATTTATTGATCTTAGAATGATTATGAACATGATTATGTGATTACTTGTCTTCTTGTTAAGCATAAGTGGTTACCACTCCAAAGGTGTCCGTCCATGTGGCACTATGCTTAATTTTATGTGATTAATTAAGGAGCATGATGATTTTTTTGGGTAAAGCCCTAGGGCGGTTAGCTTGAAATATAAAAGAGGTTAACCGAATGTACAGCCTACAAGGGGCATACCCCAGGTAAGACAAAGAAAAAATCTAAAGAGCGCCAAGTGGCTACATGGGTTACCCGTGTTCTTGCCCCCGCCGAACAAACTATCCCAAGGAATAGAAAGTTCAACTGGGAACCTGGACACGGGCGTGGCAATAGCAGTAAATACCCGACACCAACCGTCGGTATAAGGTACAAGTAGAGGCCCTCGAAGTCCTCGCAATACATACTACGGAAAACATAAAAGGCTCGACCAAGAGCCGAACCCCCGATTTCAGTCCAACAGATGACCGCCTATCGGGGGTCGCCGAACATACAATAAACAGATTGACAATAAACAAATAAGTGCACAGGCAGGCTGTGCTTGCTGCTTGCTGCCCGGGCTAAAGGCAGGCTGTGCCCAACGGCTTGCCTGCCCAGGCTGGTGCGTGACTGGCCTGGCTGGCCCAGTTGAACCCGGGCTGTTGACTGGCCGATGGCCTAAGAGCGGCCCAGATCTGGCATGACCAGGGACCAGGCTGCTGCTGCTGCTGGATGATCTTGCTAGTTTAGTTTCAAGATTACTTAAAATGTGAAAAGAACCACCGCGGAGTCATGGCATGTGAACGAGACACAAAGAAACCGAGAAAGTAGAAACATGGCACCTAGGGTGTGGATAAAGGAAATAATTAGTCCTGGATAAAATATTTTTTGAAACTACGTTGTGGCCGGACGCGGTAGGCCAATGTGAGTATGTTTTTGAAAACCGTAATGAGGCCGGACTTGGTAGCCCATTGTGAAGATTTCCAATGGGACCGGACGTGGTAGTTTCATTGGTAGTATGGCTTGGTTATCCGTGGAGAGGGGCCAAAGCAAGTTTGTGAAGAAGAAAATGTGTTTTGAAAACCATGTTATGGCCGGACTTGGTAGCCATCGTGTGTGTTGCTAATGAAGCCGGACTTGGTAGCCTCGTTAGTAACAATTGTTGATAAACCTTAGAAATATTGACTTGGTAAGTAATAGTGAAAAGGATGACACGGTCCACGAATCGTTGCGTAGGAGAAACTCAAGAAAAGGCATGACACCAACGTTAGTAAGTTAGTGAATGTGGAAGTGTTATTGCTAATTATGTTGCTGAATGAGCATGTGTAATTGACTATGTGTTCTCTTCCTGTTTTAAGTTAAGGGTTAGTGGGTATGGTTTATTCTATTGAGCCTTGTAGCTCACGGTGTTACCTTTTTGGTGACCCTGGCATATTATACTGGGGGCGACGCTGGTATAATATGTCAGAATTGATTGATGAGCAAGGCGAAAAGTACACATTGGAGGCTTTCGGAGCCGAGGAGCTTGCTAGGATGGAGGAAGAAGCGGAGTAATAAGAATGCCTTAGAATTTCCCATCCTCGTGTAATAAAAAGTACTCTAGTAGGATCTATGTTGTAATAATGAGCTTGACTCTTAGTCTTTTAAATTCAATAAAATGTTTAAATAACGTACCCGAAAAATGGGGGCGTTACAGGCACTCTGTATGCCAATCTTAGAGCTTGCTCACGGGACAGGAGTTTTATCCTTGGTGGTCACTACCGAGTGCTTAAGGTATATATCCTTCCCTTTTTACCTTCTTTCCTATTTTTGGCTTTTCCTGGTTTTGAACTTTGTTTGCTAATCCATTTTTCAGCTCTGGTCTTTCGAGCATTTTCTCCAGTTTCCTTCTGACACCAAGTATGAGAATGCGCACTGTGTTCCTCGCTACGAGCGATGGTTGGCGGGCCAACGGAAGCCACGGTCGCCAGTTTTGAGCCTTCCTGAATGGCGGCGCATTTTGGACCGATAGACGTTTGACCAGGCACCTTTCTTCTTCCCTTGCATTCCTTGTCTTTAGATCTCCATTCCTCTGTGCTGTGGCTGATTGGACTTTGTTTGTAGGTGAGGTTCGACCCTTGGAGTGGTTTACCAGAGGATGCCCCTCTCGCGAGTTCTAGAGTTTTGGACCGCACTTGCAGTTTGCTTGAGGGCCCCTTTTGTCGAGCCTAGTATTTAGGTGATCGGGTGGCCAGCCAGTTGCGTCCACGTGCTGAGGCTCTTCAGTTCGTTCCTCCTCCGCCTCCGCCTCCGCCTCCGACGTCGATGAGATTCATTTCCTTAATGTCCAAGGAATGCTCGGATCAGAGATTGGACGGGTTTGCTTCTTCAGATAGGTGACTATGTGGAGTACTGCCGTCTTTTCCTGACTCCGCTTGCTGCTTCTCTAGTTGTTCCTATTTGGCCACGGGCCCCCTCTTTCGTCTCTTTCCACTCTGATGATGGAGAGGAGGAGCGCTTTAGCGCTTACTCCTTGTTTGACTCACCTTTACGCACTGCCAGCCGGGGCTCCACAGGTATCTTTAGCTTTCCATTCTAGCTTTTGCTGCTTCATATTGTGTCCCATGCTTAGATGCTTGCAACGTTTGGTTATCCCACAGGTACCTGCTGAGATAGTGCGGGAATGGTTCCATGCCTATCAGAGTGCAGAGGCTTTGGTTCTGAGGCAGCGCCGTCTGATCCTCGAGGTATGATTTTTCCCATGTATTCCATTTGCTTTGTATCATTCCTTGAATCTGAGTGTTTGTACCCTCTTTTTGTTGCAGCTTGAGGCTGAGCGGGCATCAGTTGCTAGTGGGGAGGATGTGGGAACCAGTGAGCAGTCCCTGTCTTCGTCTTAGAGATCGTCTTGGAGACGCTGCCATCAAGAGCCTTAGGATTTTCCTTTCCCTGTTCATAGTTAGTGAAAGACAAGCAGAAACTGCATTTTGTATAGTAAAAGCAACCACAACGATGATTTTGTTAATCAAGCTTTTGTTTATGAAACGAGAGATTCCCCTAAATGTCTTGAGTTTTGCATGTGATAGTCAGAACATGACTTTTTGAACAAGTATTTGCTGTTTTTTTTGGATAAACAACCATAGTTTGAAAATTTGTGTAAAATATCAATCGAAGAATTGATTACACGGCTGAATAATTGATTTTGCGGTCGATGTATCTATCCTTTGGCCGTTACTTTTACTTTCCAAAGGGAGCTAGATTTTGTTTTAGCCAAGTGGCATCCTATTGGTGCTAAAGTCTCTTGGGAACACTTATGCTCTCCTAAGCAAGAGGGTGGTCTTGGTTTCAAATCCATGCAAGTTTGGAATAAAGCAGCCATTGCCAAGCACATCTGGTTTTTAATTTGCGGGGGGGGAATAGTCAATGTGGTGTCAGTGGGTCAAATCTTACTTAATCTGAGGTAGGAATTTTTGGAATTTGAAAATTCCTGGCGATTGCACTTGGGTTTGGAGGAAACTCTTGACCCTCCGACTGGTGGTGCAGCCATACATTCTAAGTATACTAGGTAATGGTCAATCCACCTCCTTGTGGTATGACAACTGGCATCCTCTTGGTCCCTTGATGAACAAATTTGGTACCCGTATAGCTTATGATTCGGGTATCCCAAAGGATTCTAATGTGTCCCACATCATTCATAATTCAAATTGGGCTTTTCCCATTACTCAAACTTGGGAACTTAATGAGGTAAGAAGTACTTTGCCTCCTCTTATTCAATCTAGATTGAATGGGGCTGATCATGTTAGATGGACTCTCACATCCAATGGTCAGTTCTCAATTGCCTCTTTATGGGACAAATTGAGAACCCCCTTTCCTAAGGTCATGTGGCATAAGTTAGTATGGTTTTCTGGCTACATTCCGAAATGTAGCTTTGTCACTTGGATAGCTATTCAGAATAGGCTTTCCACCGCTGATAGACTTGTGTTATTTGGTCTTAATGTCTCTCCTCAATGTAGTCTTTGTCATGAGAGCGAAAGCCATGATCACCTTTTCTTTAACTGCCCATACTCTCAAAAAGTTTGGGGTACGATCCAAGCTAAGCTTCATGTCACTTGGTCTCCTAGATCATGGTTTGACTGGATCACTTTTCTATCAGGTGTCAAAGGTAAAACACTTAAGGCTGTGCTCACAAAACTGGTCTTCACAGTAGCTGTTTATCACATCTGGATTGAGAGAAATGTTAGGAAATTTCAAAATCTCTCTTGTACCTGGGAGGCAGTTGTTCACAAAATCTGCTCTATGGTTAGGGCCAGACTTTTATCACTTCATAGAACACCTCAATCTCAAGCGGCTTGGATTGTGAATGAGTGGAATTTGGCTTGAGTTGCAATTATTTTATTGGTATGACTTGCATTATTTTCCACATCCTATTTTGAATTGTTTTGCATGGCAGATTGTGATTGGCAGCTCCTCAACCTTGGTCTTGAGAGTGATTCTATTTACCAGCCATTAACTCTCAAGGTTGAAGGTTGCAACATTTGGGTAATGCTTCTGCTTGTTCTGAAACTGTTTTGGCTGCTGTGTTGCTGCTGCTATTACTACTATATAGCAGGTATATATCTTATTCTCATGTGTACAGTGGTTTGGCTTCTATCCCAGTGTTGAGTGCCTTCGTATATTGAGTGTTCCCGGTTAGCTGTGTGTTTGAGCTCCATCATTTTTTTGGAGAGGAGGTAATAAATAGCGGGGGAATCATGTGAGAACAAGTGGAGGGAGTTGGTGGAACCTAGCTCTTTTGCATTCGAGTGAAAAGAAGAGTGGGAGATGTGAGTCTTTCAAGGGTGTTGAGATGTGAGCACCAATTAGCAAAAGGGTTTTGATATTGTCTTGTTTGTGCTGTGTGCAACGATGGGTTCTGCCTGTTTTTTTTTTGGTTAAACCAGCTTGAAATAAAAAGAGACTAACCGAATATACAGCCTACAAAGGGCATACCCCAGGAGGAAGGTAAAACAAAAGAAAAGAAACGAAAAGAAAAGAAAATTGGCAACGCCAAATGGCTACATGGATGAAATGATAAGCGTTGTTTCCAATCCATCGAGTAAGAGGGAAGGAAAACAGCGCCTAAAAGACCTAAACATTACAAAAGAGACATGGAACTAACTGTTAATAACAATCACTACCATACTACAAGTGCATGGTAGTAGCAAGTTGGAGCAGCAGCAATTTGGCACTCAGCAATTTGGAACTAAGCATCTCTTGCTTAGCAGCAAGAGATCTGTCAAGCTGTAGGCTGGTTTATCCATGAAAAGGACAGCAGCAACACAGTACAACAGAAATGCAGCAGCAATTTGGAGTTAAGTATAACAAGGCAGAACAGCAGCTGCATTAGAACAGGTAACCTGCTGACTGACTGGACCAGCTACACAACAAGCAGCCGGAACTCCTCCATGACAGAGCAGTAGCTGTAAAGGCTCCAGCAACCAGCAAGCATTCAGATTAAGAGCAAAACAGCAGCATCTTTGATACAGTAGCAACAAAGGCACCACATGATAGAGCAATAGCTTTAAAGGCTCCTCCATGACAGAGCAGTAGCAGGCAGCTGCGTAATAGATGAGAAGTAACGACTACTAGCTGTAATTCGGAAGATATCTAGGGACATGCCCCCTAGGAAAGCGTAAACAACCCAAGGGACAACCCCCCACGGGTAGGTACAAAACAAAGGGATATACCCTCAATCTCACAACTACTGAACAAATACAACATTATAACTTATAAAACAAAGTACCAAGGTATGCACCATAGGATCTGTACTAGCCATGTATTCTACATACAAAGCATTGAGAAAAAGAGACAAAATATGCCTACATAACAGTACCAGAAATAGACTCTTAGGGAGTCGAACAACAGATCAAAAGGTAGATCAAAAAATCCAGGACTAACTGATATGGTAGTAGCCTTCGGATCCAATCAGTACAGATCAGTTCAGTAGCATAACAAACAGCAGCAGAAACTGGTAGCAGCAGCAGAAATCAGGCAGCCACAAAACATTGGTGGCCACCTCTAGGGACATGCCCACTAGCAAAAGCAATATACACTCCAAGGACAACCCCCCGAGGATAGGTAAAACCAAAAGCTTAACTACTAAACCTGCTCAATCTAGAAGGCAAGACTGAATACAAGTCCATGACAGCTAGTACAATGAACACAAACAGAAAACATTGCAGATTTACCCAAGCTGCAATTTGTGCAGCAGAAACTGCAGCTCAACACATTTGCATACACTTGCTGGACTACATACAATGGTTATGTGCAACAACAAAAGAGAAATGCAGCAGCATGGTTGGACAGATTCTAGACAGACCACTACACAGACAGCAGTAAGCTCAGTAGAGTATATAAGCACACTAGCATCAGCTGGTCTAACAAAACCATAATAGAGCCATAGCAACCATAGCAACCATGAGGTGGCTATTGTCTATTGTTTCTCTCTGCCTACTGTGGTGGTTGTTTCTCTATGGCTATTGTTATTTAACTGTGATTGTGGCATGGTGCTTCACTAAATATGCTACGGTTGTGTTCAGTTCTGTCTGTTTTGACCAGTTTTAGATATGTTCTATTCAGCTTCTGTCATGCTATCCTTTGTGGTTTATACTGTTTTGCTGCTGTACTATGAAGCATAGTAAATTATGATGTTCTGTTATTCTGTCAGTGGTATTCGCTGTTCAAGTTGTGCAGCTTTGAGATACTTGGGTTTTCTAGTTGCTCACCTCCTTTTATTGACCTATCCCTGGGGGGTTGTCCCTTGGAATGTTTAGGCCTTGCTAGGGGGCATGTCCCTAGGTTTGTTGTGCATCCTTACGATGCATTTTGTTGTGTGGTTGCCTGTCATGGCAGTAGTTAGATGTTGTTGCTGCTGCTAGCTACACTTAGATGCTGATCTGTACTGTTTTGCCATGTTGTTGCTGTTCTCCACTGCCATGCTGGTAGTTAGCAGCTGCAATAGATTCATTCAACTCAGTCGCTGTTGCTGTTCGGACCGGCTGTTGCCAATTGCTGCTGTTCAGACCGAGTTCTGTCGTGTGCTACCAGCTACCAATTGCTCTTCTGTTCGGTTGTTACTGCCCATATTGCTGCTGTAAATTGGGCCTCATGTAGTGCAGCTTGGATGTTTGACAGCTATGAGCTTCTACAATGGTTCTTCTATCAGGTCGTGGTTCAATCCTTATTGCCATTTAGCAAGCCGAATTCTAACAATTCAATGGTGGCAGCAACTGAATGTTGCTCAGTTTGTCCAGCTATCTTTATCCCTTTTGTAGATGGATAGGAAACAAATGTAACTTATTATTTGTTTTGTCTCCATCTATTTAGTTCGTTATCTACTAGTATTATCCTCCCCATGTAGCCATTTGGCCTAGCTTTCCAATTTTCTCAATCTTCATTTTCTTTTGTTTTGTTTTCCTCCTGGGGTATGCCCCTTGTAGGCTGTATATCGGGTTATCCTTTTTTATTTTCAAGCTGATTTATCCAAAAAAAAAAGTGGCATCATGTTTTCCCTTCCTTCTTATGTTTGGTCTTGATTTTATACCTTTTGCTTTCGCCATGTTTCATAGTTTGATTGCCAAATTTGAGAGTTTTCGAGATTTCCTGCCCATTGTGTCAATGACCTTCAAGTTAGAGGGGATGAACAATAATTCTCGTGCCTATTGTTGTTGTCAATTCTTTGAGAAAAGCGTACTCATCTTTTGCGAGCTCAATACGCAGGGTTAGCTATGCCTATCAGTGAGTACAAATTTGTTGATGTTTTTCCTTCTCTCCAAATGTTTGGGCCGCATCTCGATGTGAGATTGCCTACGTATCCCTAATCAGGGAATCAGGCCTTTTACGTAGTTCCAAAATCATTACCTTTGAGGTTGGGTTTTTCACTCTTGGTTTTTCTTCTCACATGCTCTTGATTTTGCCTAGGTTACCTAATGGAGGTTGAGTCCCTAGCGAGCTTTTCTTTGAATGCCTTAACTTTTGCCTAGGCTGCGTTTTTGCATTTTCTTGCCCTAGCAGGCTTTGCTCTTATTTTTGCTTGGGTTTTCAGGTTACCCAACGAGCACTTCTCTCAAGAGGGTTTTCTGCGTTTCGGAGAGGAATTTGATGGAGATATTTTTCTAAATCTCCCTTGTGTTTGTACCTTTATAATGGGCGAACTAACCCTAACTGCTCTCGTGGAGATAGTGTCTTCTTTCTAAGTTTTGACAAAAACCTAGTTTCTTAAGCAACTAAAGTTCATCATTTCCTTCCTTTTTGTCAGCGACACAAGGAACTTGATTCCTTGAAATTTCCATTGTTTGGCAAGGAGACTATAGTGTTTGGCAATTGCAATTTAGGAAATAAATCATTGAATAAGCATAGTCTAGAGGATGAAACAGGAATTCACTTAGCAGAAATTAAATGCCCAAGCAGGGGCTCAAAACATGTTTTAGTTTGATAGAAGTAATGTTTAATATTCTTTGCCATGTTGTGACTTCTTAGCTACTGTAGCATTTCGAGGTTGTCTTCAAAACTTTTGCAACTTTTTTTTTTGGGGTAAATCAGCTTGAAATTAAAAGAGGTTAACCGAATATACAGCCTACAAGGGGCATACCCCAGGAGGAAATTAAAAAAATAAAACAAGAAGATTGAGAAAAGTGCGATAACCATGCACAACCCGCATGGAGAGTAGGGTAATGGAAATAAAATAACAAAAGTGTCATATGTGTAGAGATCATAGCCCCGTTGTACTATCCACTTAAGAAGAAGGATAGTACAACGGGGTATGATATGAAGTGATACGAGTAGAAATAACATGAAATAAAATGAAATTGAACTACTACCTGGCACAACCCGCCAGGCTAGGAAATAAAGTAAATAGTCACGGCCAGAGATGACCACATGATAACCAACACTGAGGAGAACAGCTACAGAGTAATACGGCTTCAAAGCAAGCTGAACGGCTACTACAGAGGAACAAGGCATCAAGAGGCTCGAACCAGAGATGACGGCATCTGACAAGGCTACCCTGCCAAGTACCCTGCTCACCACGCCCAATCCTTCCGGCCTAATACTCCCTCATCCAAGCCTAGGGCTCACCAAAACCACCTGCTGACAACCAACTACCAAAACCCTCTCCTCCAGAGTTGGGATAAGCAAACCAAGAACCTAATACTTCCAACAAACCCAGAGAGTAAGCATAATACCCACTTTAAAGAGATCAACTACTACAGAGGGAATAGGACCGAGAGAGGCTCGAACTGGAGATGTCGGCATCCGACAAGGCTACCCTGCTACGTACCCTGCACACCATGCCCATTCCATCCAGACTACTACACCCTCAACCTAATCCCCTAGGCTCGCTAACGACTAAAAGCGGAACAGTAAGAGGATCCACACGAAGTGGCCACTCAAACCACAAGTGAACCAAGCTGCTCCTTACGATCAGTGCAAACCACCAATCTAATCAGCAACAGCCTGCGAAGCTACCCCTTTCAATCAGTGAACGACCACCAATCTAATCAATGACAGCTCCGGCAGCTACCTTGCTCAATTAGAATCCAACCACCAATCTAATCAGTGGCAGCTGCAGCTGTTGCTACTGCAAAGCTACCCCTTTCAATCAGCACAGACTCTAATCTAATCAACGATAGCCACGCCCACAACTATACTACGCACAACCTCCGGGGCACAGAAGTAAAGGAACTTGAGATATAACGGGGCTCAACAAAGAGCCCGAACACCCGATCTCAGTCCAACAGATGACTGCCCATCGAGGTTCTCAGATAATCACAGGAACTGGCCCTATTGTCCAGCAACAAAATGATAGTAACTAAACAATTGCCAAGCTCATATTAAAAAATTAAGTGAACGGATACTGTAATTTCCCTTTCGATCAATGCTTGGCCGGGCAGGCTGTTTGCCCGGGCTGACTGCCAGGGTGCCAGACTGCCCTGAGATTGGTTGGCTTGTCTGGCCTGAACGGTATGGACTGACTGGCCGGGCCCGGCCTGACTTGCCTGGCCAGGGTCCAGCACCTATTTGAACCTGCTGCTGCTATGAACCCGTGCCCGCCGGAGTATCACCTGACCCGCAGGTTCCTCCGGCCAACCCGATGCCGTCAACAGCTTAACTGACCTGTACCTGCCGGTAGAAGAGAATAGATCCAGCGATGAATGAAAGATAAGTACTGTTGTGGTGGTCCGGCGCCTGCACCGGCCGACCACACGGCCGGGAAGAAGTTCGCCGTCGCCTGGAAGATCTCGCAGTCAACTGTAACTGCCCAATCTAGATCTCTTATTTTGGACGATTATGCCCAGACCCATTCGGAGATGATGGAGGAACCGAGCTACGAATGGTGGCTTCAGCCGTGTGTTGGTGATTTCTGGACAAGATCCGTGGTCCATTAGATCCGGAGAACTCCCCAAGGGAAGTCGTCCTGTCGCCGTAGCATTGATCGGCAACTGTTGTAGTGGCCGGACCAGCGATGGCCGGCAGTGGGTTGACCGGACCAGAGGAGACCAGCTGTGGCTGGCCGACGGCTGTTGAGTGGACCAGAGGCTGCCGGAAGGATGGCCGGACCCAGGTTTTCCGTCCAACTGAGTTACTGCTGCTGCTCCGGAGATGGAGTTGGCCGGTTGGAGGCGATGAAGGAGAGCAGTCCCTAAGGAGGGTTGATCCCTTGCCGTCCTTTGTGGGATGATCCTTGCCGGAGATGGGGATGACCGGCACAAGAAATGGTGTTGGCCAGCCGGAGGGAGCTTTCTCTCTCTAACCTAGAGATAGAAGCTCCCATGTTGCTACATTTCCTCCTTCCAATACTTTTGCAACTTTATACTCTTTTCCACCATCTTCTTTGCCAAATAGAGCCTTTGAACTGGATCCACCTTCACGGCTTACACGGTGGCTACTTCTTTGAGACATGAGTAGTCCCCAAATGGAAATGTCAGTCTGGGTTTTCATCATCTCTTTTTCCTACTTGTTGATTGTGCAGTCATAAGAGAGATTAGTTACTTCCACTTGGCCGAATAGTGATGTTAATGAGATTCCATCGAGTGGATCATCGTATTCTCCTTCCATTTCGTCAAAGTCACTTTCCCCTTTGCTTGTTCTTCTTCATTACTTTTGTTAGACATGTTGGGATCGATCACTTCCGATTGATCGGACTCATTGTTTTCTTCCTCCTCCATCATGAAACATTCATCCTCCTCTGGGAAGGTAAAGGCTGGCTTGGCTTGGTTGTTTAGGACGATGTATTGGCCAGGATTGTATGTGGGGTTGTGAGGTAGGTTTATGAGATCGATGTTTCGGGGTGGTGGTACAGAATTGTGAGTAGGAAGTGGATTGGCTTGCACATCAGGTTTTGGAAGTTTTATAGTTCGGCTATCAATGAGATCTTGAATGTCATGGCGGAGACGCATGCAGTTATTTGTTTCATGCCTAGGGTGTTGGTGGTAGGCGCACTGTCTGTTAGGATCATGGTTTGGGCCATAGGGTGGCTGAGGAAGTGGTTTGTTTAAAGGTTTGAGATGCCCCTAACGGCTCAGAGTGGCCAAGGCTTGAGATGAGGTCATATAGAGAGGGTCAAAGTTACGACGGGGGCAATTTGAGCTTTGGGATGAGCTAATTTGAAAAGGGTCCTGTGGTAAGGTTGAGTTAAGGGTGTTGACGGAGGCAGGAGATGTACGGGTTGGGATAGTTTTCTTGGGTGGAGGAGTTTCTTCTTTCCCAATGTGGCCTAGCTTGATCCCCTCTTCAATCTGCAGCCCAGTAGCATGCAGGCGCTTGAAATCAATGATAGCCTGAGTGTAAATGCGCGTGAGGTACTTGGGCTGCAAATTCTTGACAACTATTCTCACTTGATCTTCCTCAGAGGGGCGGTTCTTCATCTTGGCGGCTTTTTCTCTCCATCTAGCCACAAAGGTTGCAAAGTCTTTGTTTGACTCCTGCTTAGTCATTTCCAAATCTCGAGTTGTTAACTCAATTTGGACGTTGTATAAATATTGCTTGACAAAAGCATTGGCAATTTCTGGCCAAGTATGATAGTGCACAAACTCCAAAGTGAGAAACCAATCGAGAGCGCTTCCAGTAAGAGTCCTTTGAAATAACTGAGCAATGAGCTCATCATTCAAGCCCATTGGCTTCAGAGTGTTGATGACATGGCGGACATGGCTAGTGGGATTGCCAGTTCCATTGAACTTCTCAATGTTTGGCATTTTGAACTTCTCAGGTAGTTGAGAATCTGGAAAAAGGCAGAGTCCTTCAAAATCCAGAATTTGGTCCCCTTGTGAACGGGCCAGAGCATGTTTAATCTCCTTGACTTGTTTGACCAATTCAGGGCTTTCTGCCAATACCACTTCTTAAGGATTTTTTGCTTCTTCCTCGTCTTTTTGTCTTCAGCATCTCTTATTGCTTTCTCGGTTAGTAAATAGTCAACTTGGGCTCGGAGCTCAACAATAGTGGCGTTGTTGTCTGCCATGAGGGTAGGAGGATTGCTTGATGAAGCTTGGGATTTGGTAGATGACGGAGTTTGTTGGGAGGATGACCGTGAAGTCCCTGGAAGTGATTGGGACCGTTGTGGTGGGGGTGTTTTGGCAGACGAGGATGACAGACGAGATGGCGGCAAAGATCTCTGTTTGGCATAGCTTCGGGTGTTGTAAGAGTATAAAATTGGTTGTGGTTGCTTCTTTATTTTACCTATTGTGCCTGCTTGAAAAGTAAAATACCTGGCAAGTCAGTACTTGGCTGTATAGGGTTAGGATTTGGGCTGAAAATCCCAACCCTTTTGCACAGAAAGAGTTATTTACAACAACAGATGATACAAGGTGTGAGGAAGAACTTTTGCAAGCAAATGCAAGAAGGTTCCTAGCCTGTAGGCTCCTGTATTAGTTTGACAAGTTCTATGGCTTTCTAATACATGCAAGGTTTAGGTAGTCTCAGGGTGCTCCGTTGTCAAAGGGCACCAGTCCTTTCACCAGCCCATCATAGGCGGTGATTGGGTGATTCCCTTTTTGATATACCAATAGGTACAAGTGACTGTGGAGTTTGCTGGAACCCCTAACATAGCCCGTGTCGTGCTGGGGTATCAGGTGAACTCAACGAGGTTGCCCGCTCGATGCATATGATAAATGAATTAAACAAGGCATGTATTAGTCTTATGTTGAGCTTTCTGGTTATGGCTCTCATTTCTCCAGCAGAGTCGTCAAAAACTGTAGACACCTCCCAAACGGGGCATCGCCATACAGATTGATCGTTTATTGCTCGATTGGTTGCTTGCTTCATAAACCAAGATCGTGGACATTCCCATGGTTAGGAACATCGCCACACGATAACGGTCATCATCAAAACAGAGTCGCCACCCAGTTAATTGAAACTAGGAAAACAGATAGAGATTCTGGGTACGGGAGCCAAGAGTACAGTAAGGGGAAGGTGTTAGGCACCCTCTCTGCCCAGCCGTGACGCTGGCCCATAGTTATTCAACATAAGACATATAGATGCTTTGTTTAATTCTAACACATAGTCTATTTAATTAAGCCTTTAAACAGTTAATAAGGTATTATCCCTTCTCTAGAGTTTGTGGTTTCTGGTAGTTGGCTGAGAGCAGGTTGTTTTCTGGCGAGCCTTAGGCGTGAATGAGGGAGTATTAGGCCGGATGGAATGGGCGTGGTGTGCAGGGTGGGGCCCTCTGTCAGATGCCGACATCTCTGGTTCGAGCCTTTTCTTGGTGCCATGTTCCTCTGTAGTAGCTATTCAGCTTTCCTTGCTACCGTATTGCTATGTTGCTGCTTGTCCTCAGTGTTGGTTATCTTTTGGCCATCTCTGGCTGTGACTATTTCACCTTATTTTAATTTCTAGCCTGGCGGGATGTGCCAGGTAGTTGTAGTAGTTAAATTTCAAGTTATTACTAATAGTATCACTTCATATTATTCCCCGTTGTACTATCCTTTTGATGGATAGTGCAACGGGGATATGATCTCATCACACATGGCACTTTTGTTATGTTATTTACTTTACCCTACTCTCCATGCGGGTTGTGCATGGGTTATCGCACTTTTTTCAATCTTCTTTTTTTTCTTTTCTTTTCCTCCTGGGGTATGCCCCTTGTAGGCTGTACATTCGGTTAACCTCTTTTAATTTCAAGCTAATTTACCCAAAAAAAAATAAGGTGAGCCAATGCGATAGGTAAAGCATGCATCAGAAAGCAGAACATAAAACAAACTGTCCCGGGGAAATGGATCCCGCGGCCGGTGAATGGATGTCACGGCCGAGGAATCCTCCTGGTTTTATGTACCGGCCGAGGAATCGAAGCCCCGGTCGGTATTCTTCCTCACACCAGATAGAAAAGTTAGCAGATGATCAAAACACTACGATTAAGCATGAATACAGTAAATAAAACAAACCAGAGGCCGTTGGGCCTCACCACCTTGATCCCTCAGTTGCTTGATTGCCTCGGATTGATTGTGATTGACTGATTGTTTCTTTGAAAACCCTAGGGTTAGGGTTTGAACTTCGGGGTTTGATCGTCGGATTGATGGCTGCCTTCGGGAGGTTAGGGCTTTTGAAAAGGGGATTTGAGAGAGTGTTTTTACAGAGTTTCGTGGCTTGAGAGGGTGTGAAAGTATACGAATTGAATGATTTCGTTGTTGTTATTTTCAGAACCCAAAGGCCCTTTATCTAGGCAATTGGACTCACTCCGGCCAATCAAAATGCACGATTGCAATTGCAATGCAATGCAAACTCTTCGTGGTAATCTATGGGCGTAGCCCGAACGCATCGGGGAGGTAATGTAGTTGGATCAAACGTCCGATAGAACATTCCAGAGTTTGGAAAATAGACAATCTGGCGGCCGAGCAAAGGATCTGGCGGCCGAGGAAAGGATGTTGCGGCCGAAGGATAGATCTTGCGGCCGAGGGATTGATCTCTCAGGGAGATTTTCAATCAACAGGTTGCTCGGGTGAAGAAATGATGTTAAGGCCGTGAGATCAATGTTACGGCCGACAGATGGATTCTCCTAGGATTCTGTATTTCTATCTGAAAGGCTATATGGCTCTGGATTGGGTCCTCTAAGTGGCTCAAAGTTCTTACCATAAGTCCATGGGTTCGCAAGAAGTCAATCAGCAATCATTGTATCCATTTCATCATCGGGATGGTCCCCAAGGTGGGACTTGAAATAATCGTTAGGCCAAATTGGGGTGTCTACAGTTTCCAATCAGAACGATACCGTATAGTACTAAAATAACACCATCACTAAACCTCTTGATCCTCTAGATCTTAGGCTTAATCGGGACGTGTTCTGATTGGATAACACACTGTTTGGTGCCATGTGTAATTTTCTCGTTAGGTGGCATATTTTAGGATGTAAACACATCCCCCGTATTAACATCTTATTTAAAGTAATTAAATTAAATAAGTGTTAATGGCTCACGTCTTCTGCCCACATCTCCCTACAAATAAGGATGCATGGGGCATGGGAAAGATCTGTTTCCATGCACGTCTCCTGAGCTTCCCAAAGATGATTGTCTTTAACTTGTCTATAAATAGTGATTAATGATAGAGTTTAACAAATCACACCGTTCTTTCTAAACCTCTTGAAGTCGAAGCTTACCCACTAGCAAATCTTTTAGCTATGGATTCTCTTCCAGAAATCAATCTTGTCCTAGAAAACCTTGATCACCAGTCCAACACCCCTCAAACAACTCCCTCAGATTCCCCTCGAATGTTGGCTGGAAAGATTCTTTCTGACCGAACTCTTTGCATTCCCAACCTCTCCCCTACGGATTGAGAGTCCTCTTCTACCCTTTCGAATTCGATTAACGAGTCTGGCTGGGGAACTTGGGAGGAAAAACCCGTTAATACCAATACTGGCACTATCTTGGTCAAGTTTGACCAACCCGACCCTACCCCAAATAGGTTTCTGGAGTCAATCTATTCTTCCCTCAAATTTGCTCCCTATCTCAAACAGGAAGAGGAATATCTTGGGCCAGCTCCTTATTGTGACTTCAAATGCCTGGCCCAAACTCAAAAAACTCTCTGGCTTGCTGAGGTGAAAACCCCACACTACCTTGTTAACTTTGAAGAGTCAAATAAGCTGGCTCCTCTCCCAAAGGAACCTGATTGGTTTGGTGAAGTGGCTAACCTTGCCATCAATCCACCTTACTTCCAATGGCATTATGGTTACTCCATTTTCCCTTCTGACAAAGGCAAAGGCCTACAACTCCTTGCTGCTTTCTCTTTCTTGGATGTCTCCATCCTGGAAGAACAAGTCCCATTGACTAATTTCAAATGGGCTTGTGAAACACTTGTTCTCTGCACCATCCCTTCTGTGGTCTCATATCAAATCCACTGCTTTTTGGATTTTCTACAAGTGATTAGAATGTGGCTTGAAGCCAATGCTGCAGCCTACTGCTTCAATCAAGACCTCCAAGACTATGCTCTTGCCAAGGAGAGGATTGAGAAGCTATGTAATCAAATTTTGAGCTTCAATGCAGAATCGTTCGAAGTGATCCCTTGTCATGTTGACAAAAAACTTCGAAGGTGTTTTAAGAGGAAGCAGAGGAAATGCCCCAAGAAAGAGGCTCAACTTCAAAGGAAAGCTAAAGCTCTGGTGCTTAGCTTTAGGCCCCTTTTGGAGAAAAAACTAGAGTTAGATACCAAGGAGGACATGAGGAAAATGGAGTTGCAATTTCTCCAATTTTCCTGGAACAAGTTCCACAGCCTAGATACGTCTGACATGTAAGGCGATTAGGGCGATTTCTGATATGGCCGTGGAGAGACAGTGAAATCCAGGCGATTGGGGCGACTCTGACTAGGTCGTGGAGAGCTGGAGTTTCTCCATGGCGGATGGTACTATCTCCATGTTTGAAGGACTCGGTAGCAAGGTTACGGACTCCAATGAGATGCGAAGGAAGCAGCAGATCATCAAGGATCAAACCTCTGGGAACCCTAAGTACGCAAACCCTACCGAGCTAGGAAATCCACAGCTCAGCAACGCAAGTGGGCGAACCTCGTCATCTCCAGTTGGATTTGGGGCTCATAGCCCTAAATCGTCCAAAAACACAAGTCCAGCACGGAAATTACAATAGGTCTTCTTCGAAGAGGGGTTGAGGGTGGACGCTGAAGCCGCAATGAAAGGCTCGGCTCTTCCATCATCCTCGAATGGCACTGGGGCGGATAGCCCTAAATCGCAAAACAGCCCTAAAGCTGCGCAGAAAGCTCAAGAAGCATCATTCGAGGATGGGCTGCAAAAGGAAGCTGAAGCAAGAGCTCAGGTGGCTTGGGTGACTCACCTTCATGGAAACACTTACCAGTTTTAGCGTACCCCATCAGAGGTACGTAATTCGAACCCTGACACAAAGATATTGTTTAATGCTCGGGGTAATCCATACGTAGAAGGAGATCCTGATATGGGATATAGTTCAGAGGATCTTCAACCTCGATAAACCTAACAGCAGTTCCTACCAGCCGCTGTTCTTAAATCTACAGATATACCTCATGCATTTCCAGTAGCTGCACCTAATTCTAATCCGCAGAACAATGATAAGCAATCAGGTATTCGAAATCCTTCTATTCCTACCCAACATCACCAATTTAAGCCCAAACTGAATAATGGCCAGGCTAAACCTAAAAACTGGGCTTCCTTGCTGTAGTCCCAAAGCCCCTCAATGGA
Source organism: Rhododendron griersonianum (assembly GCA_018127125.1). NCBI lineage: Eukaryota > Viridiplantae > Streptophyta > Magnoliopsida > Ericales > Ericaceae > Rhododendron > Rhododendron griersonianum. The sequence goes on along the minus strand of CM030790.1, from coordinate 32,437,068 downwards.
TATGAAACTTGAGTTTTATCCTGATTTATTGAGGGGGAAAGAAGCCCAAGTGGAGATTGATATAGAACTTACTGATGTTGGTAAGTGGACCAAATACTTAGTAGGTCATTTCTTTGATGGGAAAATGCCATACCCCTTGGTTGCTTCCACTGCTAGATATCAGTGGAAGGAGTTATTTGTGGCTGTTAAGCTAGACGTTGGAGGATGCTATCTCTTTGAATTTAGGGATGAACAGGCCAAACAACAGGTGTTGGATGGTGGTCCCTACTTCTTCTCTCAAAAATACTTAGTACTTAAAGATTGGCATCGTATGATGAAACCAGTTAGGGAACAACCTTCTCATATTCCAGCTTGGGTCAAATTGCATAACCTACCTCTTGAGTTATGGAATCAGGAATGTCTGAGTAGGGTGGCTAGTACCATTGGTAAGCCACTACATGTAGACCAAGCCACAGCTAAAACCTCAAGACAACCAGGTCTTCTTCACACAAAATCAACCAGTGCTAGAATATGTATTGAAGTCAGTGCAGAACATGAACTTCCAGATGATGTTAGAATTACTGTGGAGGGAGAATCAGTTGTGGTATCTATTGAATATCAAGTACTACCATTACTTTGCAAGGAATGCCAAGTTTTTGGCCATTCAATCGTCCAATGTTTTAAGAAACCACCTCCAACAACCAGTCAGTCACATCAGGAATGGACCGTAGTGGGTAATGGGAAACTAAGGACTCATCCTCCTTATACAAACCCTTGTTCTACCTCTTCTGCCCTTCCTGCCTCTACCAAGCATGTGGCTAACCCTCAAGCAGAGGTTGCTGATTCGGATGATGATTCAGAGGATGAATTAGAAAAGGTGCTGGAGAGTGTAGTGAGTAGTTCTCAAGAGAATTTGATCCTGTCACAATATGCAGAGCTTAACCCTCCACTGATCCCAATTGTAAGTTCTTCTTCCATTGAAGAAGCTGTCCATACCCACAAAGGATCAAACCCTTTGTCTCTGCAAGTGCATACAATTCCTCCTGACCATATTGGCACATTAGAAGAGGTGGGGGCCAATAATGAAGAAGCAAGTCAGCAGATTACTTCTTCAAGTCCTGATGTACCAATCTCCAGATCAGCAGCTAAGAAAGCTGCCAAAATCGCTGCCAAACTCAAAGACAAAGAACCTCCTGATCCTATTTCAGACATCAAACTAACTAGGGGAGGTTCTAATAAAGCAGGGCAGTTTGGGAAACAGAAGAACTTTGCAAAAAGCTCTTCTAAAAAATCAGGGAAGTAACTCTCTTTCCTTGTTTTGCTTTTGTTAAATCAGTACTTTGCTATTCTATTTCATCAATACAGATTGTAGTTGTTTAGTGTATTATGGATTGCTGGCCTTTACATTTTGGGTTTTGGAATTTGAGAGGTCTTAATGACCCCCTCAAACAGAGGGAGGCAAAAAATTGGGTTGTTAATAATAAACTATCCTTGGTTGGATTTATTGAACATAAAATCAAAGAACCCAATGTTTCTAGAGTAGTCAACACTATGCTCCCTCGATGGAATTTTGTTAGCAATCACTCCAGCTCCCCCATGGGGCATATTTTGATCTGTTGGAACCCCCTACAGTTTGATGTACAAATACAGTCTCAGTCCAGTCAGTTTATTCATTGTAAGGTGCAATCTTGTAATGGCCAATTTTCTTTTGCTGCTACCTTTGTCTATGGAACCTCTTGTTACCTGGAAAGGCAACAATTATGGGCTGAATTACAGTAACTCTGTGTTGTTACCCCTTGGGTGGTATTAGGTGACTACAATGCCTTGAGGTCTCCTTTGGAAAAAGTAGGTGGGGATAGAACCTGGTTGCCTTGGATGGAGGAATTCAATTCTTGCATCCAATCATCTGAATTACTTGATCTCAGGTACTCTGGTTGCCAATACACTTGGTCTAATAAGCAACTGGAAGATGCCCATATAAGTACCAAGATTGATAGGGTTCTAGTCAATGAGAGTTGGGTCAAAGATTTCTGTTGGTCCAATGCTCATTTCCTCAGCCCTGGAGTGTCTGATCACTCCTCTACTGTTGTGTATTTAACAGCTGCTTCACCTCCAAGAAAAAGGCCTTTTAGGTTCTTTAACTTCTTGGCTGATCACCCTAAATTCCTTGACACTGTTCAGCAGGTGTGGAGGAGGATAATCATTGGAAATCCTATGTTTTGTGTCTGTGAGAAGCTTAAGCACTTGCAGGAGGACCTTAAAAAGCTGAATACACATGAGTTTAGTGAACTGTCTTCAAGAGTAGCCTCTTATAAACAGCAACTGGATATTATCCAAAGAGAACTAGGCTCTAACCCTGGAGTGTGCAAGCAGTATCTTACTTATGCTAGGGTAGAAGAAAGTTTTGCCAAGCAAAAGTCAAGAATTCAATGGTTAAAATTGGGGGATCAATGTTCCTTCTTCTTCTTCAAAACCATCACCGATTCAAGGAATAGGAACAGAATTTCTAGCCTAGTTTTAGAAGATGGGTCTGTTTCCCAGGACTTAGAGTTAATTAAGCATACCTTCATTAACTACTACACTGACTTGTTAGGCACCAAACATGTGACTACCTACTCTGGATCCTCTAGAGTGCAACAGCTTATTACTAGGAAACTCTCCCCTTCCCAGAGTTTGGAAATGGTGTTGGAGGTGACTGATAAAGAGATCAAGGACACTTTTTGGTCTCTTAATCCTCAAAAAGCTCCTGGGCCAGATGGATACAAGCTCCTGTGATAGGCCATGAGGTGACCTCAGCTGTTAAACTATTCTTCAGATCAGGTCAGCTTTTGAAGAAAGCTAATGCTACTTTAATTGCTTTGGTGCCTAAAGTTCCCAATCCCTCTAAGGTAGGGGACTTCAGGCCCATCTCATGCTGTAATGTGGTGTATAAATGTATAGCTAAAATACTAGCTAATAAAATCAGACCTGTCCTGCCATCCATTATTGATCCTGCCCAATCGGGCTTTGTATAGGGTAGAAGAATAGCTGACAACATATGCCTTACTCAGGAATTGATGAGAGGTTACCACAAACATTCTTCATCCCCTAGGTGTGCCATGAAGGTGGATATTATGAAGGCTTATGACAATGTCAGATGGGACTTCCTTTGGGATGTCCTTGCCTCCATGAATTTCCATCCTAAGATGATTCAATGGTTGAAAGCTTGTGTCTCCACAGCTAATTACTCCTTGTGCTTTAATGGGGAGGCAATAGGATACATTCCTGGGCAAAAAGGATTAAGACAAGGTGATCCTTTGTCTTCTTACCTTTTTGTAATAGTTATGGAGGTTTTGACTTGTATCCTTAGGGAAAAATCTCTCCTACCTGATTTTAAGTTCCACTGGAAATGTGGATCCACCAAACTTGTTAATCTTTGCTTCACAGATGATCTTATGATTTTTTGCAAAGGTGAAGTGAACTCCATTAGTCACATTCAAAATTCTTTGACTGAATTTGAGATGTTGTCTGGGCTCTCTCCTAGCCCTGCCAAGAGTAACATCTTTTTCTCTGGTGTTAACCCTTCCACCAAAGCATCCATATTGAATATTCTAGGTTTCCAAGAGGGGTCTTTGCCAGTGAGGTACTTGGGGGTACCTCTTCTATCCACCAAACTCAGGCACACAGACTGTAAAGTAATGGTTGACAGGATCTTGGCCAAGACTAAAGCATGGACACATAGATACTTGTCCTATGCTGGAAGGATTCAATTAATAAAATCAATTCTGTTAGAGACCTGGGGAGGGCTGGGAGCTTCTCTCTCTAGGCTAGAGAGAGAAAGCTCCCTCCGGCCAAGCAGCCAGGCCTCCTCCGGCCAATCACGTTCTGGCCTGTCCATCTTCGGTCATCCCAAGGGCAAGGGAGCCCCTCTCTCGACAGGGGCTCTCCTCCACCGCCCATACCGTCACCAACCGGCTACCCACGGGCCCGGCCTTCCACCACCAGATCTGGTCCGGCAACAGCTCCGGTGGCTGCCGCCTTTAACAGCAGCAGCGGCCACAACCCACCTCAAACAGGCCACCTCTGGTCCGGACTCCTAAGGCCAGTCACTCCGGCCATAGATCGACGTTCAACTTGTCTTCAACATATCAGTCGGAACAAACACAACACCGTATGGAAACAAAGGCCTGGGAGTTTCTCTCTCTAAGCTAGAGAGAGAAAGCTCCCTCCCGGCCATAACCAGGCAGCAGCAGCCAGCCACGCCTGGCCCAGCCCAGCCCAGCCCAGCCACGCCGGCCTTCCTACGGCAGAAGCAGCAGTACTCGGGCAAGGGAGCCCCTCGCACGACAGGGGCTCTCCTCCACCGCCCCTTCTACATCCCAGATCTAGCCTTCGATGGCTTATTCAACCCACAGCCGACCGTCCAGGCCCGACCAGTACAGCAGCAGCCCTCGGCCCAGCTAACACCATCTCCGGCGGTAGCAGCGGCTACAGCTCCGGTGGCTGCCGCCATTAACAGCAGCAGCGGCCACCGCCCACCTCTCAAACCGACCAACTCTGGCCCAGCTTCCTAAGGTCCAGCCATTCCGGCCATGGAACGACTCCCAACTGTGGGTCGCCGTGGTCCGGCCGCCGCTGGTTTTCAACAGATCCGGCGCCTCTCTCGCCGGCCTTTCAACCGGTAACCCTCGGCTGACCCTAGGCTCCACGGGTTCGCTGACCCAACCGGCATCCCCCAATCAGAGCTCCACGGGTTCGCTTTGGGTAGCCGTGGCTACCCAAAGCGGGCGGCCATTGGTCCGGCCAGCCTCAGCTGGTCTCCACTGGACCGGCCAACCTCCTTCATCTCTCTGTCCGGAGCGGCCAGCAACAACGCAGCAGCAAGCCAGCAGCAGCGGTCAACCTTCCGGCCAATCGCCCGGGCAGGCCATCTGTGAGTGGCTGACCCAGCGGCCAGCCGCTCGTTAGGCCATCCGCAGCGGGCCCTGATTATATTTGGTCATCCTATGTTGTTATTTTCTAGTTTAATCAGTGCGGGTTGTGCACTGGATTGTATTGCGAGGACTTCGAGGGCCTCTATTTGTACCTTTACTGACGGTTGGTGTCGGGTATTTACTGCTATTGCCACGCCCGTGTCCAGGTTCCCCGTTGAACTTTCTATTCCTTGGGATAGTTTGTTTGGCGGGGGCATGGACACGGGCAACCCATGTAGCCACTTGGCGCTCTTTATATTTTTGCTTTGTCTTACCTGGGGTATGCCCCTTGTAGGCTGTACATTCGGTTAACCTCTTTTATATTTCAAGCTAACCGCCCTAGGGCATTACCCAAAAAAATTCTGTTTTCAATGCAAACCTATTGGTCATCTCTTTTCATTATCCCTAAGAAGGTAATTAAGGAGGTAGAATCTATCCTTAGAGCTTTCTTTTGGTCTGGCCCCGACCTTAAGAAAACAGGGGCAAAAGTCTCTTGGGAACATCTGTGTTCTCCTGTTAAGGAAGGTGGTTTGGGTTTTAAATCTATGGAGGTTTGGAACAAGGCAGCAGTAGCCAAGCATATTTGGTTCCTCGTCTCGGGGGGGGGGGGGGGGAGCAATCTATGTGGTGCCAATGGGTGAAGTCTTACTTACTTAAAGGTAAGAGTTTCTGGAGTGTTAAAACTCCAAGCAATCCCTCATGGGTTTGGAGGAAAATCCTTAATATTAGACCGCTTATCCAACCACACATTATCTATAAAATAGGGGATGGCCAACTAACCTCTTTGTGGTTTGATAATTGGCACCCCCTTGGCCCCCTTTTGCCAAAGTTTGGGCCTAGAATTACCTTTGACTCAGGGCTGCACAAGGATACCACTGTGCAGGCTATCATTAGGAACAATCAATGGGCCTTCCCACTGACCCAAACCCCTGATCTCAATGAAGTGAGATCAGAATTACAAGCTGTCCCCATCAATACTTTCATTGGGGATAGATGTATTTGGACTCTCAATGCATCTGGTAAATTTACCATCTCATCTTTATGGGATCAGTTAAGAACACATTTTCCTGATATCACTTGGCATAAAGTGGTATGGTTTTCAGGGCATATTCCTAGATGCAGTGTGATTTCATGGATGGCCATCCTTAATAGGTTATCTACAGAAGACAGGTTAGTCATGTTTGGCATGAAAGCTGTATCCATTTATAGTCTGTGTTTGGGAGTTGAATCCCATGATCACCTATTTTTTGAATGCCCCATGGCTACACAGATTAGGGGAATTCTGTCCCCAAAGACCCCTCACATGATAGGATTGACATCATTGCAGCAGTGGGTGAGTAGGTTATCCACTTTACAGGGTAAATCTTTGGCCATCACAATTGCTAAACTTGTATTTACAATCTATGTGCATCAAATATGGCTTGAGAGGAATTATAGGAAGTTCCAGAATCTTAATTGCCCTCCTGGAGTGGTTGCTCACAAAATTTCAAATGAAGTTAGATGTAGGTTGCTGTCTTCATCTAAATTCAAGGGTCCCTCTCAGCTATTATCTATGTGGAATATTCATGATTAACCTCATCTAAATGTTTAAGTTAGAATGGCAAATTCCATATACTCACATGATTACATTTGCAGGTCAATATTCAAGGGGTTTACCCCTTGATCCAACCATGGTTCAGATATGTACACAAATGATTCAAAAGGCCTTAGCTGTGCCTTGATGCTCAGAAATTGGCCTCATACAAGATCCAAGGGATATTGCTGCTATTACTTCTATTCTAGCAGGTAGTTACCTTACTCCTTGTCGGATGTTGTGGTATCAGGCAGTTTTTGAGTGTCTTTACTATATTGAGAGTTGACCCTGTGAGTTGTGTGCTAAAGCCCCAACATTCCTTGAGAGAGGAGGTAATATTTAGTGGGGGAGTCTTGTGAGGTTCAGTGGAGGGAGTAAGTGGCCCTCAGCTTTGAGTTTGTGTGAGAGTGGGTGGTGTGAGGTTTCAAATAGTGCACAACCTTGTGAGATGAGTGCTAGTGCCCCTTCCTTTCTTTGTGAGAGGAGGGACTGCTGTAGGGCCCTCGGTTATCGGCTCGGTAACCGGGGTGCAAACCCTAAACCAGCGGCTAGGGTACGGGCCGAGGTCCTCTGACTAGCTTTCTTCGGGAGGCACCTCGGTCGTTGCCCGGGCTTCGGTTATTATCGACTTCGGAGCATCGGTTCACTGGATGCCCTCGAGCTTCCAGAAGCTTCCAGGCGGTAACGGTTTCCACGAGTGGGACCTATGGGGATCATGCCCCCCAGGCAGCTGGCACAATCATTGAGATCTGTCCCATGTGCTCCGTAACCGCCTCGCCCCCCACGTCATATGTGACGTCACCCGAGGCGGTTATCCGAGCGTACTCACCACGCGCTAGCGTGAAGACCAAGCAAACCTAGGTCTATAAATACGAAGTGATACACACCTGAGAAAGGTACGCAATACTATCCTAACCCTAGACCTAAACACCTTCCCTGAGATCTAACTTGATCATCGGAGGGTCACTGGGCAGCCAAAGCCCTAGTGACTTGTTGCAGGTCAGGCGACGGACGAGCGGAGCAGCGGAGGAAGGAACCTAACCAGACACCACAGTCAAGGTCCCGATTAATCGAACCCCTACAATTGGCGACTCTGCTGGGGACCTAACTGTTCTTCATTCAATCACTTTCTTCCTCACAAAGGTTCCGTTCAAAGCTCTTCAACCCAACCATGGTGGAAATCGACGATTCGCACCGCACTGAAACCCCCTTCGGCCCCGGAGATCTCGGGGACCCAGCGTCCGGCGGAACAGGTGCTCCCGGAAAGGCCCACATGTCTGTCAGACTCAGGGCTGGGACTTCGACTCAGGAGGCAGGGGCTCCGGCCGAACTCCAATCCTACATCCGCCACCTGGAGCGGAAAATCGACGACCTCACGACAGTGGTGGAGCGCGACAGAAGCGTCCGAGACGAGTTGGCGGAGATCAAACACCTCCTCCAAATGTCCCCGTCTCATTCCTCCGGAGGCCGAGGCGGAAGACGAAGCCACCACAGCCCTCCCCGAAGCCGTGACGGAGGACAGATGGTCGAACACCGATCCCGTCCTTCGGTCAAGGACCGCCTCGAACCACCAGGCGAGGGTCGTAACGAAAGGGACGTTGAACGAAGGGACCGCTCCCGCTCTCCCAATCCAAAGGGTCCTCGAGGGAAGCGATCCGCCTTCGAAAGGCTTGGTGGCGGAAGCGTCTCCACCTCCTCCACCCACCCAATCATATCCAAGGAGCGCCGCCGGGAGACCACCCCAAGTTTTGCTAACGAAAACAATGCCCTCTTGGAGTTCCAAACAAAAGGGTATCGTGAGCGACACAAGGGCCCTCACTCAAAGAGTCCACTCATCCACCACCCTAAAGATGGTTACAAAAGGCTTGGTGGCGGAAGCCAAAATACTGAGCGCCTCGAGCCCTACGCTCGAGATAGCTACAAGAAGCAACGGTACGAAAGATCTCCCCAACGGTCAGGGAACTCCCAACCGAAGCGAAAAGAGTACGAAAGATCTCCCCAACGGTCAGGGAACTCCCAACCGAAGCGGAAGGAGTACGAAAGACAGGACCGACCGCAGCCGAAGAAGCATACCGCGACCGGGGGTCCAGACGGTCTCGACCGTTCGATCCGACCCCACCGGGACGCCCGTCTCGAGAGACTCACGACCTCCCCTTTCGTTAGGGATATCGACTCGGTCACCCCCCCGAAGGGCTTCACCCATCCCAAATTTGCAAAGTATGACGGCAAAACCGAGGCATACACTCATCTGGTTCAGTACAAGCTGGTCATGTCTCTTTTCCTTCGCAACGAGCCTTCGGACGACGCCTTCCTCTGTAAGGTCTTCCCCGCCAGCCTCGGCAACCTGGGCCTAACTTGGTTCAACCAACTTCCTGCCAGATCGATCTCTTCCTTCGATTCTCTGTGTGACGCTTTTATGGCTCGGTTTGTCACAAGCAACAAGCATGAAAAAGAGATAGACTCTCTTCTCACCCTACGCAAGTGAACCGACGAAACGCTCCGCCAGTACGCCGGTCGCTACTGGGAACTGTTCAACGAAATCGAAGGATGCGACGGTGTCATCTCCGCCCGCGGTTTCAAGCTCGGCCTAGCCGCCCAAGACGAGCAGGTTTACGACGATCTCGCTCGGCACAAGCCAAATTCCATGAAAGATCTCATGACTCGAATCGAAGGTTGGTGCCAGCTTATCGAAACCAAAGCAGAGAGGGGCATGGGGAAGTTAACGAGCTCCAAGGCACCGTTTACTCCGGTGTCCGCTCCGGCTCCCGCCTCGGCTTCAACACCGAAGAAACAAGTCAACAACATCAAACAGTCCCCAAGGAAGGCACCAAAGCAAGGCGACTTCAGCGCAGAGAAAACCGTCTTTACTATGCCTATCTACAGGATTATCGACCAAGTCAAGGACCAACCCTTTTTCTCCTTCCCCAACCAAAAACTCGATACCGAGAACGGGAAAATCAAAAACCCGATAGTCCGATGTAGCTACCACAACGAACAAGGACACTTTACAACCGCTTGCAGGCCCTTCAAGGCCTACCTGGAGCAGCTAGTCCTCGGTGGCCATCTCAACAACTTCATCGATCATGAGAAAACGAGAGCACGGGCGCAGAACGCCGAAACCAGGGCCGAAGAGGAGATCCAGACGATTAACGTTATCCACGGCCCTCTCAATTCCGAAGCCGCCCGTATAATCCGCGCCGAGTTGAACGACGCATCCTCTTCTAAGCAGGTCATGCTCGTCGGTCCCGAGCCCAAACGTCCCCGAACCGACGTCGGATCCAAATGGACTATCACGTTCACCGAGAAGGACCTTGCGCGCGTCCAACTTCCACACAACGACGCCCTTGTGGTCACAATGCGCATAGGTACCTTCAACGTCCGACGTGTCCTCGTGGATCAGGGGAGCTCGGCCGAGGTTATGTACTACTCCTTGTTTAAAGATTTGAAGCTCTCAGACGCCGATCTCCGTCCCTCCGAGGTCCCCCTCATAGGTTTCAACGGAGCTCCGGTCTGGCCCGTCGGTTTGATCACCCTACCCGTCTGCTCCGGCTCGGTCGTGCTCGATATGGAGTTCGTCGTAGTCGACGTCCCAAGCCCCTATAATGCCATCGTTGGCCGCACCTGGCTCCATAAGTTAAAGGCTGTGGCCTCTACTTATCACCAGGTGGTCCGGTTCATCGGTGCCAACGGACGACAGGAAGATCTGTACGGAGACCAAACCGCCTCCAAGCGCTGCTATGTCAATGCTGTCCGAAGCAGCAAACAGACCTCCAGGGTGAATTTCATTGAAGTACCAGAGGCTCCGGTTCTCGAAGACGTCGGGAGGCCCGCCGACGAAAAGGTAGTTGAAGATCTTGTTACCGTCCCTCTAACCGAGGATGGTTCCCGTTTCTTCCTTGTCGGTTCCTCACTCTCGGAAACCGAATGGAATGACATGGTGAACTTCCTCAAGAGCAACATTGAAGTTTTTGCTTGGACCCCCTACGAAATGCCCGGGGTCGATCCAAAATTCATCTGCCACGAGCTCAACATCGACCGAACCAAGCGTCCGGTCATCCAGAAAGCACGGCGATCCTCCCCGGCCCATTCCGATGCCGTTATCGACGAGGTCAACCGACTCCTAAACGCGGGAGCCATACGAGAAGTGCAATACCCTAAGTGGTTGGCCAACACCGTGGTGGTTAAAAAGAAAAACGGGAAATGGCGAGTCTGTGTTGATTATTCAAACCTCAACGACGCCTGTCCGAAGGATTTCTTCCCCCTCCCCCGAATAGATCAGCTCGTCGATGCCACGGCTGGCCATGCCCGACTTAGTTTCATGGATGCCTACCGAGGCTACCATCAAATCGCCATGAGCGACGGCGACGTCGAGAACACGGCCTTCATTACCCCCCACGGAATCTTCGGTTATCTTGTCATGCCCTTCAGCCTCAAAAACACCGGAGCAACCTTCCAAAGGATGATAACCAAGATGTTCGAACGTCTGCTGGGAGATACTATGATGGCCTACATCGACGATATGGTTGTTAAAAGCATGATGGCCGGCGACCATCTCACCCACCTCGCCGAGGCATTTGAGATTCTCAAGACGCACAAGCTTCGCCTTAACGCCGAGAAGTGTGCCTTCGGTGTGAGCTCTGGCAAGTTCCTCGGGCATCTTGTCTCCCGCCAAGGCATTGAGACCGACCCTGCACAGCTCACAGCAATCGAAAAACTCTCGGCCCCCCACAACAAGAGAGATGTGCAGCGTCTAACCGGCATGGCCGCCGCCCTCAACAGGTTTATCAGCCGATCTTCCGACAAGTGCAAACCGTTCTTTGCCCTCCTGAAGGGGAGCCGACGTAGCTTCAGCTGGACCGACGAGTGCGACCGGGCTCTGCAACAGCTGAAAGACTACCTCTCCAAAGCCCCTCTCCTCGTCACTCCTCGGGACCAGGAAGACCTGTTCATTTATCTCGCTGTCTCGGCACACGCCATAAGCTCGGTCCTCGTCCGACAGGAGGGGCGCGACCATCAGCCGATTTATTATTCTAGTAAGACGATGACACCTGCCGAGACACGCTATCTTCCCTTGGAAAAGCTTGTTCTCGCCCTCATCTCTGCGTCTCGGAAGCTCGCACCGTACTTCCAATCCCACCGCATTATCGTATTGACCGAGTATCCTCTCAAGTCTCTCCTCCAAAAAGCCAACCTCTCCAACCGAATCTCTCAATGGGCCGTCGAACTTGCCAACTACGAGATCCACTTTCAACCAAGGACGGCGATTAAAGCCCAGGCACTCGCCGACTTTATCGCCGAGCTGACGCCGACCGACGTCCTCGCTTCAAATCCAGCCCCCCGCCCCGAAGCCGTCCTCCAAGCAAATCCCAGCACCGCCTGGAAGCTCTTCCATGGCGATGTATGGAAAATGTATGTTGATGGCGCCTCCAACAGCCGAGGCGCCGAGGCGCCGGGGCTGGAATCGTACTTCTTTCTCCCTCCTGTGTCTTACACGAAAGCTCTATCTCCATCAACTTTCCGGCCTCTAACAACGAGGCTGAATATGAGGCGCTCATCTCCGGACTCAAGACTGCCGAAGCCCTTGGAATTGAAGAACTCGTCCTCTACAGCGATTCACAGTTGGTTGTCAACCAGCTCTCCGAGGAGTACAAGGCTCGGGACGACCGGATGCGTACTTACCTGAGCTCTGCTGTTCGGTTACTCAAAAACTTCAGAGCTATCCGCGTCGAACACATCCCAAGAGACCAAAACGCTCATGCCGACGCCCTCTCCGGACTCGCTACGGCCTGCGCCGCTTCGGGACAACGCTCCATCTCCTTTAGCTCCATCGACAAACCTAGCTTCGAGCTTGAAGTACTCAGTCATGAGATATTAAACGTAGAGCTTGGTCCGAGCTGGATGGATGAGATCATCGGCTACCTACGCGACGACACACTACCAACCGACAAGAAGGACGCCCACCGACTCCGCAACAAGGCCGCCCTTTTCTGGCTCAACCCCAATGGAAAGCTCTACCGACGGTCGTTCACCGGCCCCTATTTATTGGTTGCACACCCCCACCAGGTCCCCGGGATCATCGAGGAACTACACGCCGGTGACAGCGGTTGCCACTCCGGTGGACGCTCCATCGCCCACCGAGCAATTACCCAAGGATACTGGTGGCCAACAATGAAGAAGGACTCTGAAGAATTTGTGAAGCGTTGCCAGAAGTGTCAAATGTTTGCTCCCATTATACATCAGCCAGCTCGGGATCTCAGCCCCCTCACCAGTCCTTGGCCCTTCTCCCAGTGGGGCATGGACATCGTCGGCAAGCTACCCGTCGCTCCTGGAGGATTCAAGTTCCTCTTAACCGCCACCGACTATTTTTCTAAGTGGGTTGAGGCCGAACCACTGGTCACGGTTGAAGAGTCGGACATCATGCGCTTCGTGTGGCGAAATATAATTTCTCGCTTCGGTGTACCCTTCGCCATCTTAACCGACAACGGCAGCCAGTTCACCGGTCAAAAGTACCGAGCACTCCTGGATGAATTTGGCATCAAATGGGACACTTCCACCCCGTACTACCCCCAGGGAAACCGGCAAGCCGAAGCTGCAAACAAAGCAATCTCATCAGGACTCAAACGCCGGCTCGAATCACGCCGGGGCAAATGGGCCGAAGAGCTCCCTCGGGTACTCTGGGGCTACCGTACAACGCCTCGGCGATCTACCGGCCGAACCCCCTTCTCCCTGGCATTTGGAATGGAAGCTGTAATTCCCCTCCAGGTCGGGCTCCCGACGATCCGAACCGAAGATTTCGACGAGGCGGTTAATGATGAGAACATTGCTTTGGACCTTGATATGGCCGAGGAAGAACGAGAGAATGCAAGGATCAAACTAGCATCTTATCAGCAAGAGGTTGCCAAGGGCTACAACCGAAGCGTCCGCCTTCGGTCATTCAAACCGGACGACCTTGTCTGGAAAAAGGTGGTGGACAAGTCCAAAAAGAGGAAGTTGATGCCTAATTGGGAGGGCCCCTTTCGAGTCCTAAAACACCTCGGCTCGGGAAACTACAAGCTGGAGAAGTTAGACGGTTCCCCAATCGCCAAGACCTGGAACGCCAATAACCTGAAGAAATTCTATGGGTAGCCAGGCTTCGGTCTCTTCGGACTTATTTATTCGAACAATTTTCGTTTCTTGTCCAAATGTGATAAGAACCAAACTACTCTTGTAATGGCCTGATTCTACAACAGTTTTTTAATAAGAATCTCTTGTTTATCACTAGTCTAAATCTTGTCACTTACTCTTCGTACTCGGTCCGCCGTTGCGTGAACCGTTTTATCCTGACTTCAGGGACTGTCCTCCGCGGGATATTCCTCGGACAGATCCCTCACCAAGTCACCACAGCCTTTTCGGTCGTTTCAGACTTTCGGACGTCGGCGATAAGGACACTCGGTATTAATCCGGAGCCCCTTACACCGATCCCCCCCCAATAAGTCACGCTATTTAGGTTCGCTACGTTCCGAAGTCATGGCCGACGCCATTCCCGCTTCAGGACCCTAGCCCTAATCTAAATCACTGCGCCCCAATGAGTTGCTTCGGTTTACTCCTTTCGGCTCGGAGTCAGTTAAAACAAAGCAGGGGCATGCAAAATTCAAAAATTGTTAACTACTTTGCTACATTTTAACTTACTCACTCCTATATTCTGCCTTACTTAGGTTTAGAATAAATTTTTGAAGACCTCCTCGGTTAATGCTTCGGCTAAAATCTGCTGATACTCCACAGCATTTCAACAGAAGGAGGGGCATGAGGCTCCCTTCGGTTACAAGCATAAAACCATTCGAGCATCTCAAAAATAAACAAGGCATTGAAACGAAAGAAACCATTCATTCAAAAGCAGTAAAGAAGATTGCAAGTTTAAAGCCCAACAATACTTCGGTTATCTGTTCGGTACCTACTTAGCAAAAAACATTTACAAACCCTGGAGCGGTAAAATCCAAATGTTCGGAACCGTCCAGCCAAGTGTGAAACAAAAGAGAAAAGTCAAGTCCTAAGCATTTAGGGGCTGAGGGGTCTGGGCACCATCCTCAGTTGAAGCAACGGCAACAGAAGCGGTCTGGGCACCATCCTCGGTTGAAGCAGCGGCAGCAGGAGCAGTCGGAATACCCGCATCGGGGTTTGGCACCTGGTCGCCCCCTCTTCTTCTTCCTCAGGCATTACAGCCTCCTCGGGCGGCACCTCGGGAAGGACCCGGAGTTCAGAGTCAGCTGGGAGATCGAGCTTACTCAAAAGAGCTTCGTGACCAAACCGAAGTCCGTCCACGAAGTGGTCCCTGTAAAGCTCGGCCTCAATCTCCCGAACCTGCTTCTGGTATTCCACCCCGGCCGCGGCCCAACCCTCGTCATAGCCCCTAGTCTTTGCAGCTTCAACCTCGGTAGCTCGGGTAACCCTCAAGGTGGTGGCATTCTCCTCGGCCTTTTCAGCTCGGGCTTCGGCTGCTACTCTCTCCCTGTCGCACCTTTGGAAGTCCGCAAGGTAGAGATCACAGGTCTCCCGAGCCACCTTCAGGTCATCCTCCTTCTGCTCAGGAGCCTTCTTCAGCTCATCAATCTCCTGCTCCTGACCTTTGCATCAGTCATTTATGACCAAGGCCCGAGCACCAGCCTGCGAGCAGAGAACCGAAGAAGGATCACAAATATGGACTCAGCCTACAACAATAAAAGTGGAGAGTAATAAACTTACAATGAAAAGGGCCTGTGCTATCTCAGCGGTAATGTCCTCGGTCAACCCTTGGACAGCCCTGGCGTCCCTAGGAAGAATGCAGCCTCGGAGCATCCCGTACGCTGTACCGAGGTTAGACACGCTGTCCGCGTGGTGGATCTAGCGCCCGGCGTAGTGGCAAAATTCCGGGGCCCAGGGCACCTCCGTGGCAGGGACCCGGGTTCCCCCCTCAGTCCCCTCTGCAGACCCTCGGCCCTGCTCCTCCGCGCTCTCCTCCCTCTCGGTAATCCGAGAAGTTTCCTTCTCCTTACCTCGGGCGCTACCTTCACCCTCGTGCCGAGTCCTCTTCGTCGGGGGCTCCTGCGGAGAGAGAGGGGTCATCCCCGAGGTCCCAGCACCAGGGGTACTGGTGGCTGAGCCTCGGCCTCGACCTCTTGACGGCCGACGTCTGAGGTTTAGCACCTCCCGAGTTCCATGTTCCGACATCTCGTCGCTCAGTCCGGTCCTCTCAGGCGTCTCTCGATCAACAGCCTCTCTTACGATACCTAGAGGCTCGGAGCTGCTACCCTCGGTCCCAGAAGCGTTTCCTCGGCCACCTCTCTCCGCTCCTCCGCCTCCCCTACGTCCTCCTCCTCGTCCTCCTCCTCCCCCTCGTCCTGCCCTCGACACCCCTTGCTTCCTCGGTTTCTTCTTTAAGTAACTGGTGTACGAAGGGACGTAACCGAGGAGCTGAGGGGCGTAACGGTTGGTGATTGGGATTGCGTAGGCGGCGGTTATCCGAGAACGGATGGCTCTCTCCCGAAGCTCCTGAACGGTACCTTCGGCTGCAAAAGGTCGTCAAAACATGGAGAAATCAGTACAAGTTTACAAGAAAAAGAGTTTATTGAAATAAGCTCACTGCCGAAGGGTAAGTTACCGACCAGGAACTCCAATCTCGAATGGGACCGTGGTGACAATATCTATGCTCTCCCCGGGCCCGAACATGAAGTTCCCGGTGACCGAGACATAGATACTCGCCCACTCTTCGGAGTCCGGTAAGTGATCGATCAAGAATGTGTCGTTTCCCGATCTGCAGGAGAGATAATGTCGGTTGTGTCCTCGGTTTACCCCCAGAAGGTAGACACCGAAGAGCTCCTCAATACCGAACACCAGGTTAAACTGCCTCCTCAGCTCAATGATGCTGGTAATAATCCGGTAAGAGTTCACCGTGAGCTGGGATGAGGTAAGGTTGAGGGTTCGGAGCACTCGACGTACGAACTGGTGGAGGGGGAACCTGATTCCCCCCTCGCATATGGCCATCAGGGGGAAGATCAACTCCCCTGGCCGATGCGGAAGTTTCTTTGGGTCGGTGACTTCTAGCAACCGAACCTCAACGTCAGGAGGGATGCTATAGAGCCTCTTGAACTCGGTGTAAGCCGCTGGGTCCCCGGTGAAGTATTTATTCTTAAACGTGCAGGGCCTCATCGGTCTTCGACGTCCCTGGATTTCTTCGGGTGCGTTTCCGAACGACCCCGGCCCGTGGTCCGACGTACTTGGGTCTTCCATCTCCCAGGGGTCAAGGGAAGTAATCTCACGTGGGGCACGGTTAGGGTTGGCAGGCTCAATCTGGTCGACTGGGATTCGGTAAAACCTCCCCCTCCAAAGCTCTTGAAAGATGGCTTCTACCAAGGGATCGTCAGAACCACTGGAGCTGTCCGAGGAGAGTTCAATGACCATTCGCCCCTGCCTAAAAAGAACAAGGAAAATGTGCAAAACCCGTTAGCTATGTGCCTAGGGAAGAGCAAAAGGTCCTAGCGCTCGGGGCGAGATGGTCCTTACTCTTCGGAATCTACGGGCCTCGGTCATTCTTAAAGACTCTTCCCTCCTCGGAAAGTGTCCTCGGGGGACTACAACTTTTCCCATTGATCCAAAGGTTGAAGATAGGCCTCGGGAAGAATATAGGCCTCGGGAAGAATGTGGGCCTCGGGAAGAACGAGAACAGCAGCGGCGGGCGCCAGCGCCGCTGCGCACCAGACGGTTGCGAGTGGCGTCCCCGCCCCAATGCGCTCAGAAAACGTTGAAAAACACGAAGAAAAGCACTAAAACTTGAAGATTGATTGACAGAGATTAACATACCCAAGTTTGGAGAGGAGATCTGCTGCCAAAGTGCTTGAAATCGCGATCAAAGCTTGCAAATCACGGCGGCGGCGGTTCGACGGCGTCAGAAGGTTTCAGTAACTTTCTCTCTCCAAATGGTCCGAATTTATAGTGGAGCGTACGGGGAGTCGCGCGGGAAACGAAGCGTCGCTAACCGAACCGTTGGATCTTCGACGCGTGTCTCCATCAAACGGTCAGCAATCAGAGTTCTGAACCGAGGTCAGGCGCGCCGCCTACCGAGCCATTCACGCTTCGACACGTGCCCTGAAAGGACGCTTCGTACCAATCATCTGACATTTCACGTGCCGAGGCGACGCATGATGTCACTCATTTCGGAGATGACTGACGCGTGGCTCCTAGGGCAGAAGCTGTCAGCTCGGTTCTCACGAAGGTCACTCGGTTCTTCTCCAAAGCATTTCATCGGTTAAAAGCCCGGTCGCGCTAGTCCGTCAGAGGAATCAACTCCCCAAAGACCAGAATGGCACTCCGGAAGTTGAGGGGCTATTGTAGGGCCCTCGGTTATCGGCTCGGTAACTGGGGTGCAAACCCTATACCAGCGGCTAGGGTACGGGCCGAGGTCCTCTGACTAGCTCTCTTCGGGAGGCACCTCGGTCGTTGCCCGGGCTTCGGTTATTATCGACTTCGGAGCATCGGTTCACTGGATGCCCCCGAGCTTCCAGAAGCTTCCAGGCGGTAACGGTTTCCACGAGTGGAACCTATGGGGATCATGCCCCCCAGGCAGCTGGCACAATCATTGAGATCTGTCCCATGTGCTCCGTAACCGCCTCGCCCCCCACGTCATATGTGACGTCACCCGAGGCGGTTACCCGAGCGTACTCACCACGCGCTAGCGTGAAGACCAAGCAAACCTAGGTCTATAAATACGAAGTGATACACACCTGAGAAAGGTACGCAATACTATCCTAACCCTAGACCTAAACACCTTCCCTGAGATCTAACTTGATCATCGGAGGGTCACTGGGCAGCCAAAGCCCTAGTGACTTGTTGCAGGTCAGGCGACGAACGAGCGGAGCAGCGGAGGAAGGAACCTAACCAGACACCACAGTCAAGGTCCCGATTAATCGAACCCCTACAACTGCCAATGATTTGTTTTCTGCTATGTGCAGATCAGCATCTGTTGGTTCTGTTGTATGCTATTCTGTTTTCTGTTTCTCTTGGGGCTTATCCCTAGCTCTCATTGGCATCTTATATCTGTTACTACTGTTATTGATGCTCATTGATGCAGTTCAAACTTTCAGTTTAGTGGCTGCTATTACCCTTGGCTGTCCATCAGTTGAGTTCAGTAATAGGGCTGCTGCTTTGGCTGTGCTGCTGTTATTGTTCTGCATTCCTTGATAGACCATTTTGCTGATCAGCATTTGAGTGCTGTTGCTGTAATTACTGATGACTGTTGCTGAACTATTTTGTGGCTTCCTGATGAGGCTGTCTGCTGTCCAGTCCTGAAGCTGCCTGTTGTGATGCTGAATTGAGTCCCTATTTCAATTCAAGTCAAGTTCACAAGAACCAGTTCTGAAGCTGTCCAGTTCTGAAGCTGCTGCTTTAGGAGCAGGTTCTGTTTTCAGTTAGGTTGAAGTTCAAACGGTGACTGTGTTTGGCTATTCAAATGGTGCCAATCTGTGGTAGCTTTACTTAGATTATGCCTAACCATCGGGGGCTGTCGATGGGATCTCCCTTCACAGAGGGGGACGTCCTCTGCATAGTATTGTATATGTTCTACTTAGTGACTGTGTTTGGCTATTCTGGTAGGGTGTTGGGGGCAGATGTTCGGAAGCTCCTTGATGTCATTTCTGATGGACTGCTGTTGTTGCTGCATCAGTTGTGTCTAACTATATCCATGTTGTGTCCCCAAGTCAGAAGCCGTATTATACCTCATCCAAGCTGCTGCTGCAGTTTTGAATGCCTGCTGCTGCTGCTCCTTCGTATTCAGCAGCAGCTGCGACTATTTTTTGGCTCATGCTACACACCCCAGCTGGCTGTGACTATTCTGCTATGATTCAGAATCTGTTCTGCTACTAGCTGCCATCATTTCAATGTATAGAGTTAGTTTCTTTTCAAGTGTAATGAGTTAACTCTTCAGGTTTACACTTCTAGTGCCTTACATGGGTGTAGTCTATTTTGTTGCTTTCTATAGGCGTTGTTTTCCTTTCATCTTGCTAGATGGATTGGAAACAACGCTCATCATTTAACCATGTAGCCATTTGGCGTTGTCAATTTTCTTATTCTTCTTGTTTTTCTTTTTCTGTTCCTCCTGGGGTATGTATGCCCCTTGTAGGCTGTATATCCGGTTATCCTTTTTTCTATTTCAAGCTATTTTACCTAAAAAAAAAGTTCCACAGACTTGTTTTTTTTTGGGTAATTTAGCTTGAAATTAAAAAAAGGTTAAGCGAATGTACAGCCTACAAGGGGCATACCCCAGGAGGAAAGAAAAGAAAAACAAATAAGAGTGAAAAAGTGCGGTAAACCATGCACAACCCGCATGGAGAGTGAGATAGAGTAAATACATAACAAAATGCTATGCGTACTGTAATACATGAAATATGAAATTGAACTACTACCTGGCACAACCCGCCAGGCTAGGAAATAAAGTAAATACGGTAGATAGTCATGGTCGACGGTGACCACATGATAACCAGCGCTGAGGAGAGATCCTCCTCCTCCAAGGCTGGGATAAAAACCAAGAACCGAGAAGCCCATCACCCCGAAGCTCGCATAATACCCACTCAACAGAAGTCAACTACTACAGAGGGACTCGGACCGAGAGAGGCTCGAACCAGAGATGACGGCATCCGACAAGGCTACCCTGCTACGTACCCTGCACACCATGCCCATTCCATCCAGACTACTACATCCTCGCCCAAATCCCCTAGGCTCGCTAACAACAATAAGCGGAACAGAAAGAGGACCACCAAAAGTAACCCCCAAACCTCAAGTGGACCAATCTGTACTTTTCGATCAGTGCAAACCACTAATCTAATCTGAAACAGACTACGAAGCTACCCCTTTCAATCAGTGAGAATCCACCAATCTAGTCAATGGCAGCTCCGGCAACTACCTTGCTCAACCAGACTCTCCATAATCTAATCATCGACACCCACAGCTGCTGCTACTGCGAGACTGCCCCTTAACTAGGAGAATCCAATCTAATCAATAATAGCCACGGCCACAAGAATACTACGCATCTCCTCAGAGCTAAAAGCGCTGGCTCAATGGATATAGAGGGCTCGACGAAGAGCCCGGCCCCCGATTTCAGTCCAACAGATGACCGCCTATCGGGGGATGCCAAAACTAACAGTAAACTGGCCCATAAGTCCAGCAACAAGATAAATGCAAAAACCACATATAGCATGACTGAAAATTAACATGCCCCACTGCCCGGGCCACCCAGCCGGCTTACCTGCCCGGGCTGGCCTGCCATCGGGCGGCAGCTGCCTGCCCGGGCTAGCTGTGGATAGGCTTCCAAGCGGCTAGACGAAGGACGGCCCGGGCAGAAGCTGCTGCCTAGCCTCTACCCGAGCAGACCCCGCCCGAGCCACTCACGGACGGCCTGCCCAGGCTGGCTTGCTGGCTGGTTGCCCGGGCAGAATGCCCGGGCTGGCTGGAAGGAGGCTGGTGGGGAGCTAGGCTGGCCTCGCCAGGCTAACTGTGAAGGGGAGCCATGGCTGTTGAGCCACGGCGGATGAAGGCCGGAGGCCTTGACTGCTCGAGCAAGGAGGCTGTGAAATCCACAGCGACGGATGCCTGGCTGAGCCATCGCCGGCGACGTCTGACTTGGGGTTGATAGCCCACCGGAGGTGGGGTTGGGCTGAGCCACTGTTGTTGAGCCCACCGGAGGCGGTGTTGAGCCACGGCTGGGGTGGAGATCTGGCCGGACCCATCGCCGGACCACGAGCTGGAGCCATGGCTGTTGACCCACGGGTGTTGAGCCGCGGCTGAGGTGGAGATCTGGCCGGACCACGAGCTGGACAAACCTGGCCGGTTTGAGTTTAGATCTGGCCGGACCTCGAGCTGTAATACCCGGACCATAGATGGCCCGTAGATGCTTGACTGGACCAGAGAAGGCCAGATATGGGCTGGTCGACGCCGGTTGACCGGACCAGTGGTGGGTGGAAGAAGGTCGTTGGCCGGACCCATGGGGATCCGATTGTGAAATGGGCGGTGGAGGAGAGCCTCTATAGCGATAGAGGTTCCCTTGCCCCTGAGCTACTGGTTGCCCACTGTTGCTGCTGCCGTTGGCCAGTGGCCGGCCGAAGGGGGGGCTTCCTCTCTCTAGGTTAGAGAGAGAAGCTCCCCAGCTCGAACCTAATACTTTTTACAGTTTTCATTTGCTTTCCCTTCCACAGCCTTGTTACCTGGTCGTTTCCTCACTATTTTGAGAACAAGAAGGCTACTCCTTAGCACCCAGGCCCTTCGAAGGCCTAATCTATCTTTATTGTTTTCCTGCCAGTAGGACTTAGTATTTCCCTTTTTGTTGTCATCTTTTGTAGATACGCAAATTTCATCTTTGTAAACACTAGTAGCTTGTTTAATGAAATTTTCTTTGCATAACTATGTTTATGTGGCTTTGAATTATTTCTGATCATGAGCTTTGATTTATAATACTCAAACAGAAAACAAATTCCTTCCTATTCTAGTGTATCTGCCCTATTGGACCAATAATTGGGCTAAACAGTGGCCCAATATCAATAAATGGCCCAAATACATAAGTATAAAAGTGAAAATGATTCAAAATCACACTTTACGCTCTGCATATTCAACTTCTCTCAGAATGGAACTTCCTTCTCTTCAACCTCAAATTGTCAACTCCTCCAATCGAATCAATGGCTTCTTCAAGCCAACCGATCAGGGAGCACCCATCTCCTTCTCTTGCGTTGAGGAGATTTACAACAGGAAAAACCCAGGGTTCAACTGAAGATCCCTACCTCGATGATTGAGTTTTTATCCCAAACCCTAAGGAGAAAGGTACTTTCATTTTGGGTCCCCAGTTTATAGGAGAAATACCTGCTTCTCTATCCCTCTACTATCCTCGATTAGGAGATGCTGACATTCGGGCTTGTTCGGCCATCGATTGGCAAAATTTCCCGAGGAAATCCTTTCCTTGCTGGCCTACTTTAGATAAGGATTGGAAAATTTAGACTACCAGAATGCTGGCCAAAAAATCAGACGACCTCGAGAAAGTTGGTTTAAAGAATATTATCTTTCTTCTTCGAAGGAGAATTTCCCAAAATCCTCCTTTGATTCAGGCTGCCTTAGCCTTTTGGGACCCTTCTTTTAATTTCTTTAGATTTAACTGTGGTATGATGGGTCCCACAGTTTTGGATGTCACTCAAATGTTGGGACTTATCCCTTATGGCCCTCAATTTGATCCCACTAAGGATTACACTGTTCCAGAGAGTTTTGTTCGTCTAACTGCTTCAAATGATGCATTTTTCCCATTTTTATTCGAAGGAAAAGAAACTATCAGGAGATGTTTTTGAAACAAAATTTTTTGCCTACATACTCTATACTCTTTGCAAATATATCCTTTGTCATTCTGGAAAAAGAGTAATGAGTGAGTTCATTCCACTGGCTTCGGCACTATCCATGGGTGAAGTGTTTGACTTTGCCTCTTACTTCCTTGGTCATAAATACAAGGTTGGTTCTGATTTTCATCAGAAAGGTTTGAACTATTCCTAAGGAGGACCCCAATAAGGTCTTACCGCAAATACAAAAAAAATAGAGGGAGCAATGGGTTAGGCGATTTGGGCGATTTCGGTACTGTTCATCGTGGAGAAACAGGGAGATCCATGGCTGACGGTACAGTCTCAATGGCGGAAGGGCTGGGTTTCAAAACTCTGGACTCAAATGAGCTACGAAGGAAACAAGGTTCACGCATGGAAAGCCCTAAAAGTGGGATTCCGTTTAGCTCTTCAGGAGATTTCGATCTTCAATCTACCAGAATCAGTTCGGTACACTCTTCACCTTCTAATGGATCTGGAGCACACAGCCCTAAATCGTCCAAGAGTACAAGTTCAGCACGGAAATTACAACAAGTCTTTTTCGAAGAGGGGTTGAGGGAAGAAGCTGAAGCCGCGATGAAGGGCTCGGTTCCTCCATCAACCTCGAATGGCTCTGGGGCGAATAGCCCTAAATCGCATAGCAGCCCTAGTGCTGTCCGGAAAACTCAGCAGGCATTATTCGAGGATGGACTGAAAAAGGAAGCTGAAGCAAGAGCACGGGTGATTCACCTCCATGGAAACATATACCAGTTTCAGCGCACCCCATCAGAGGTACGAAAATCAAACCCTAATCCAAAGGTTTTGCTGAATGCTCGGGGAAATCCTTACGTAGAAGGGGATCCTGATATGGGGTATAGTTTAGAGGATGTTCAACCTCGATATACCTCTGTAAATGTACCTCATGTATCTTCTGAAGCTGCACCTCACTTTAAGCCATTGAATAATAGTCAGCAATCAACACTTCGGAATCCTTCTCTCCCTACCCAACATCACCAAATCAATCCCAAACTGAATAACGGTCAGTCTAAACCTAAACCGAAGAACTGGGCCTCTCTCCTTCAATCTCAGAGTCCGTCTCTAGATATGAAACTTGATTATTTTCCTGATCTTCAGAGAGGTAAGGAATCTATGGTCAAGATTGACATAGAACTGACTGACATAGGGAAATGGAATAGATATTTGGTAGGTCATTTTTTAGATGGTAAGATGGCTTATCCTTTATTGGCTTCCACTGCTCGGAACCAATGGAAGGATCTTTTCGTGGCTGTTAAATCCAATGTAGCAGGGTTTTATCTTTTTGAATTTAAGGATGAACAGGCTAAGATGACTGTTCTTGAAGGAGGTCCTTACTTCTTCTCTCAGAAATATCTGGTTCTCAAAGATTGGCATAGGATGATGAAACCGGCACAGGAGCAACCTGTCAAAGTACCTGCCTGGGTTAAGTTTCATGATTTACCATTAGAACTCTGGAACCAAGAGTGCCTGAGCCGAGTAGCTAGCACTATAGGGAGACCTATACATGTTGACCAGGCCACGGCTAAGACTGCCAAACAACCTGGGCTTCTTCATACTAAGTCCACAACAGCTAGGATTTGTATAGAGGTTAGTGCTGAGCAGGATCTCCCTGATGAGGTCACAGTGTTGGTGGAAAGGGAATCTGTAGTTGTACCTATCGAATACCAAGTCCTCCCTCCCATTTGCAAGCTATGTCATGTATTTGGACATTCCACAGAGCGGTGTGCTAAGAGTGCATTCCACTCCTCCTCCCATTTCTTATCTGAAGTTCAGGGTGATTTTCAATCAGGCAATGGCAAGCAAATAGCTGATTTAGAACAACCAACAGCAGGTCCTATACTGCTTCAAGGAGATTCCTCTAAAAGTAGTCCTCCATTCCTGCAGGAGCAGCAAGCTATCAACTTTGTGGTCTCTGTGAGTGAGTCAGAATCTGACGGGGAGCTGTTGGAAGTTCTAGAGGGTGTGGTCAAAAGTTCTCATGAGGTTCCACAGCCGCAGCCTAAAATGGGAGTCATGGGTGGTAAAGCAGACTCATGCAATTTAGCTGTACCAAGGGATGAATTGGTGTTAGAACTGAACCAAACTCTCTCCCCTAAACCTCCTGACTCCCGAGGTTCAAAGCAAAGAGATGAAGCACCAAAAGAAGATCTGAAGGGGAGCTTTCAAAAGGTTCTATCCAGATCAGCGCAAAGACGATTGCAAAAGCTTGCTAGGGAGCAGTCTCGAAGTTCCCTATCCAGGGGAAGGAATTAACCCCTCCGTATCCTTTTGTTAGGACAGTTTTCTCATACTTCCATTTTGCCATTTTCATAATTAGTTCTGCTTGAAGTTGTGTCTTATGTCTATAAAATCTCTTAACATTGGTTTTTGGAACATTCGGGGTATTAATGACCCAATCAAGCAAAAAGAGGTCAAATGTTTTGTGAATAAAAACAGTCTCTCACTTTTTGGTTTATTAGAGCATAAGATTAAGGAAGTTTGGGCTGGTAGAATCTTAAAATTTGTCTGTCCTAATTGGTGCTTTGTGAACAACTACCCCCAAGCTCCCAATGGTAGAATTTGTGTGTTGGGATCCTAGTATTTTGAACGTTCAGGTTTTAGGCCAGTCGGATCAATTTATTCATCGTGAAGTTCAGCCTAAGTGTGGTGGAGCAATCTTTTTTGCCACTTTTGTGTATGGAGCTAATAGCTATGTGAATAGGCAGGCCTTGTGGGCTAGTCTCCATCATCTTAGCACCCCATTTCCTTGGATAGTGTTAGGGGATTTTAATGCTGCTAGGTTCCCAAATGAGAAGGTCGGAGGTACTTCCTCAGGGCCTCCTCATATGGATGAATTCAACCACTGTTTGTATGACCTTGAACTTGAGGATCTTAGGTTCTCTGGCTGCTTTCTCACTTGGGCCAATAAGCAAGATCCATCCCATTTTGTCAGTACTATGCTAGATAGAGCCTTAGTCAACGAACATTGGATGAAGGCTTTTACTAGTTCTTCTGCCCATTTTCTCACCCCTGGGATTTCAGATCACTCTCCTGCCATTGTGAATATCACCCCGGGTCCTTTGAAATCTTTGAAACCCTTTAAATTCTTTGATTTTCTAACTGATCATCCACAGTTTTTAACTGTGGTTCAGAAAATTTGGAGGAAAGTGATTATTGGGAATCCAATGTTCTGTGTTTGCGAGAAACTTAGGATGTTACAAGTGGAGTTTAAGCAAATTAACTCTAGGGAATTCAGTAATGTCTCTAATAGGGTTGCTGATGCTAGACAATGCCTTGAATCGTTACAGAAAGGCATGAGTTCTCATCAGATTACTCCATCCATCATAAACCAAGAAAGAGTGGTGCACAGGCAACTACTCACTTTACTTAGGGCAGAGGAAAGTTTGGCTAAACAAAAGTCAAGAATTCAATGGCTGAAACTTGGGGATCAATGCACCTCTTATTTCTTTAAAACTGTGAGTAACACAAGAAATCGAAGTAAAATTACTAGTCTGGTGTTGGATGATGGGTCTCTTACTCATGACATTCAAGACATTAAGAACAGCTTTGTTGGGTTCTACACTGCCTTGCTAGGAACAGCTCATTCTACCTCTTATCAGGGGCAAACTAGAATCCAATAGGTGGTCAGTAGGAGACTTACAGATAGTCAAAGGGCTGCCATGATTGCTGAGGTCACAGACCTTGAAATCAAGGATACCTTTTGGGCTCTTAATCCTAGCAAAGCCCCTGGTCCTGATGGCTATAATGCTAGGTTCTTCAAAAAGGCTTGGCCTGTCATTGGTCATGAAGTAACTGCAGCAGTTAAGACTTTCTTTAGGTCTGGTAAATTGCTAAGGAAAATCAATTCTACCATTGTTGCACTGGTCCCTAAAGTTCCTAACCCATCTAAGGTTGGGGACTTTAGGCCCATTTCATGTTGTAATACCATTTACAAGTGCATCTCTAGAATACTGGCTAGAACATTGCAGACTGTCCTCCCAATGTTAATTGATCCTGTCCAATCAGGTTTTGTGAAAGGTAGGAGGATTGCTGATAATATTTTTCTGACTCAGGAGCTAATGAGAGGATATCATAAATCGTCATCATCTCCTCGATGTACCATGAAAGTTGACATTATGAAGGCATACGATAATGTTAGGTGGGATTTCCTATGGGATGTCCTATCCTCCATGAATTTTCATCCCACAATGATTAAGTGGCTCCAAGCTTGTATTACCACTGCGAATTATTCCCTTAGCATCAACGGGGAAGTCACAGGCTACATTTTAGGACAAAAAGGGCTTAGGCAGGGAGATCCTTTGTCTTCATACCTATTTGTGATTGTGATGGAGATTCTCACTTGTCTCCTAAGAGAGAAATCCCTCCTTCCAGATTTTCATTTTCATTGGAGATGTGGGCGTACTAAGCTTATAAACCTATGCTTTGCTGATGATCTTATGATCTCTTGCAAAGGGGATCTGACCTCCATCAGTCATATCCAGGATGCCCTCTCTGAATTTCAAATCCTGTCAGGTCTCTCACCTAGCCCTGGGAAAAGTAGCGTCTACTTTTCTGGGGTTAGCATAAGCAATAGATTGGCCATCTTGGATGTCCTTCAGTTTAAGGAGGGATCACTGCCTGTCAGATATCTTGGTGTGCTTCTCCTCTCTACTAAACTTAAAGCCTCTGATTGTCAGTCCTTAGTGGATACTATAATTGCTAAAACTAAGTCATGGACTAACAGAGACCTCACGTATGTTGGCAGGGTCCAGTTGTGTCACGACCTGAATTTTCAACATAAAGTAAATAACGTTTTATAATAAAAGGACCTCGCTTGCCATCGTATTCCAAAAATAATATCCCACCTGTTTGAATTACAAACAAGTCCCTGTCACGCCCTCGATTTTTAACAAAAATCATAACATATTTTCTAGAAACAATAGTCTTTCTCTCAACTATACTTACCCTTAATTGTCATGCCAATCCAAATAACGAATCAAAATCTCTTCTCTTTTTTTTGAAACACATAGTCTCCCCAACGTTTACAATTAAAAGGGGTTTCATAATAATCAAGGAGAGGAGTTTATACATAGCTTTACATATTATCTAATCAAAAGGTACAACCTTCAATTGCAAGTATAGTACACTACATGAATTAAACTTGATGATAAACAACTCCTTAATGATTCCAATGAAGATCTCAAAAGACGTCTCAATGTGCACTTCATGCAATCCAAGCTAAGTGCCACGACGGGTACCTGAAAGGATAGGGTGAGCTACACTAGCTCGTAGAGATATCCATACCTAAATTATATGCAGATATGAAAAAAAAGATATTTTTCCAAAGATAGATTTGTTTTGTCAAAGGGTGGAACACAAAATACCATACTCATGTTAGAAAAATATTTAACTCCATTTCTCACTGACACTCTCAGCTACACACGTACACGCACCCACTTCTATCTTAAATAAACTCAGGCTGTCATTACCAAACCCAGAACATACTTCTACGTTTTCCTTCCAGTGACTAAGAGACAACTCCGAATTCTTTAACCGAGTTTACCATTATAAGTTTAATCTACAATACCAACGTAACTCTTTCACAATAGATATTATGACATCTACGGCATCAAATTGACATGTCTCCATACCAAATAAATTTCCACACCAATCCCAATTCATCAAGCCACTATAATTCAAGAATTCTATAAGAAGGAAGAAAGCAAGCACCGACACTTCAAACCATCCTTAAAAGTTCATAGTTTCTCACATCAGTGTTTCGTTCTACCTAAATTTCACATTCGAAATCAACATATCAATACTCACAACTTTCTATATTACCACCCCTTGCGTCACAGTAAACATCACCCAATGGTTGGATTTCGGCATTCCCACCCCTTGCGTTGCCGTCTGCATTACCACCCCTTGCGTTGCAGTAAAACATTACCCACTGCATTACCACCCCTTGCGTTGCAGTACTTTCCCAGTACAACCCTTGGACTACAATCGATTAATCTCATCAATCAGATAACATCAAACACTTTTTCCCAATCCCGATGTACAGCAAAACACACCGATCAAACCAACTCAAAGATTAACTATGCATAAATAATATCATCTTCACGTTTATAACAATAAGAACACCCAAGTCCAACTCTTTTATGTAGTAAATCTACCACATATCTTTCTCAATCAAATAACATTAACATCAAAGCATTCGCTTGCATATTGACACCTCAATACACGTGACACTTTAATCACGCTAGACATCGAGAAGCTCCCACACACATATTCACACACCTTTTTACTTAGATTCTAGGCTTACCATTGCCAATATCATTTTCTGTTATCACGTTTCTATCTTTAAAGACTTGGATACACCTTAGGTTCTCGAACGACCACTTTCTCTTTACCGATTCATTTACTAAAACATACCCCTTTAACAAAAAATCAACCTTTCACATCTCTTAAATTAAACCCACATACCAAAACACGCATACTAAACCAACCCTTGTATACAGCACATAAATAGGAAAAAAACTATTTATCTTTCTCTAAGTGTCAAACAACATCAATGTCAATACACCAATAATGCATATCCCTTATACACCACAAGTTCTCTTTAATCCAACACATAATCATCTAGATCAATCTATCGTATCCCCACCAGTCAAATTGGCAAAGTTAATCACTCACATTAGACTATATCCAATTAAACAACATGAATTCAAGGACGACACTTAAATCATTGATAAGTATACTTCTTTTTCTTCGGCCCCTAGGTCATCCATCAAAATGGAGTTCTGGTAACCTTACTACGGCCTCGCGATTATAGCTCAACGTAACGGTGAAATTGGTACAAGGCAGAATTTGGGTCGGACATACCCATGATGCATGGGATGCATCGTTGGAAATCTATATGTGTCTAGTTTCTAACAAAACAAACGGTGGATCATTTCGAGTCCCCAGCTAGGAGTTATGGCCATTTTACCCAAGTCCACCGGTGCTGTCAGATTCTACGCGGGAATAAGTACAAATTGATTGAAAAATCATAACTCTTTCATCTTAAACCCAAAAATAGTGAAACCAACGCCAAAAGTTGCACCACGACAAGCCCTACACTCAGTAAAAATCCCAGGTCTAGGAATGAGAGGAATTTAACCCAACAATCAAGTGAATAACAGATTCGCAACCATTTTCGCACCAATCAACCAACCTTACTTTAGAAATTCACCAAAAATTGTATACTTAACCAAATTACTTGATTCCAACTCCAATCTCTTCTTAACTTAAATATTTAACTCCTGTAACAGACCCAAAGCCACCCAAGTAGTTCAGCATGCCCAGAAAGTTAAAAGAAGACAGCCACGCACAGTCTCGCATACACCGGTGACAGTCGGTATTCAAAAATTCATAACTAATTGTGTGATTATCGGTTTTGCATGATTTTGGTACCGAAATCTTCGTATTGAAATGTACTTTAACAGTTATGAAGACACCAAAAATTGAATCTTAACAGAAGGACCTCAAAAGGACGAATTACTAGCACCCACGAAATTTTCAGCATTCACTATATTTATTCAAGACTCCAAACAGATTATCAAGCTTGATTCTTGTATAACAAACCAGCACATAAACATATAAAGAAGGTAAGAGATCCCTACCTCGAAGGTTAGAAGCAAGCCCGAACATGGAGTAAACCTCAAAGTGCTCCGATCATGATTCTTCTTGGATCAATAGGAAGATCTCGTCGTGTAGAACAACTTTAACACTCGGAATTTTTCAAAAATCTCAATCGTAGTAGATGAAATCAAAGAGAGAAGGTGAGAGAGGTGAGAGACGAGAGAGAGAGAGATAGACGTTCGAAAAAGAAGAAAAGAAAGGGAAAAAAAATTGAATCTCCTGCTTCTGATTTTTTTGTTATATAGGGTTTATCACACTCATACCATTAAGCTTCTAAAGTATCACATTAAATACCACAATCAATATTCTATTTCACAAGGACCCCACATTCATTCATTTTTTTCACATTTATATAACTCAAACACATATCAAATATTAACATTTTAAATAATTTAATTATGGGTCTCTACAAGTTGATTAAGAATGTTTTGTTTTCCATTCAAACTTATTGGTCCTCCTTGTTTATCATCCCCCAAAAGGTGATCAAGGAGGTTGAGTCAATACTTGGAGCTTTTCTATGGTCTGGTCCTGACCTTAGGAAAACAGGGGCTAAGGTATCATGGGAGCATCTGTGTTCTCCAAAACAAGAGGGAGGCCTTGGTTTCAAATCAATGCAGGTTTGGAATAAGGCGGCTATTGCCAAACACATTTGGTTCCTTATTTCTGGGGGGGGGGGGGGGGAACAAACAATGTGGTGTCAATGGGTTAAATCTTACTTAATACGGGGTAGAAACTTTTGGAATCTGAAAGTACCTGGGGATTGCACATGGGTCTAGAGGAAACTCTTGCATCTCAGACCATTAGTACGGCCATATATACTTAGTGTAATAGGCAATGGCCAATCCACTTCCTTGTGGCATGACAATTGGCATCCACTTGGTCCTTTGTTAGCCAAATTTGGTCTCAGAATTGCTTATGATTCAGGAATACCAAAGGAGACTACTGTATCTCACATTATCCAAAATTCATGCTGGGCTTTTCCCATCACCCAAACTCTGGAGATCAATGAGGTAAGAAATACTTTACCACCTCTTATTTCTTCCAGGTTGAGTGGGGATGATCATATTAGGTGGTCTCTCACTTCTAATGGTCAGTTCTCAGTTGCTTCCCTTTGGGATAAACTGAGGACTCCCTTTCCTAAGGTTTTGTGGCATATATAGGTTGGTGTGGTTCCCTGGACACATTCCAAAATGTAGTTTTATCACTTGGATAGCTATTCAGAATAGGCTTTCCACTGTGGATAGGTTGGTGTCTTTTGGCCTTAGTATTTCTGATCAATGTAGTTTTTGTCAGGACTGTGAAAGCCACAATCACCTATTCTTTAATTGCTCATATTCAAAGCAGGTGTGGGATTCTATTCAAACCAAACTCCATGTCTCATGGACCCCTAGAACTTGGTCCGAATGGGTCTCTTTTTTCTGTCTAATACTAAAGGGAAATCTTTACAGGCTATTATCATTAAATTGGCCTTTTCTGTCACTATTTACTATGTCTGGATTGAAAGGAATGCCAGGAAATTCCAGGGCATTTCCTTTTTATGGGAAATTGTTGTTCACAAAATACTTTCAATGGTGAGAACAAGGATTCTAACGTTACCTAAACTTCAAGCAGCATGGATTGTGAATGAATGGCATATTGGTAGTTTTTTTTTTGGGTAAATCAGCTTGAAATTTAAAAGAGGTTAACCGAATGTACAGCCTACAAGGGGCATACCCCAAGAGGAAAAAAAAAAGAAAATAAAACAAGAAGATTGAGAAAAGTGCGATAACCATGCACAACCCGCATGGAGAGTAGGGTAATGGAAATAAAATAACAAAAGTGTCATATGTGTAGAGATCATAGCCCCGTTGTACTATCCACTTAAGAAGAAGGATAGTACAACAGGGTATGATATGAAGTGAAACGAGTAGAAATAACATGAAATGAAATGAAATTGAACTACTACCTGGCACAACCCGCCAGGCTAGGAAATAAAGTAAATAGTCACGGCCAGAGATGACCACATGATAACCAACACTGAGGAGAAAGCTACAGAGTAATACGTCTTCAAAGCAAGCTGAACGGCTACTACAGAGGAACAAGGCATCAAGAGGCTCGAACCAGAGATGACGGCATCCGACAAGGCTACCCTGCCAAGTACCCTGCTCACCACGCCCAATCTTTCCGGCCTAATACTCCCTCATCCAAGCTTAAGGCTCGCCAAAACCACCTGCTGTCAACCAACTACCAAAAACCCTCTCCTCCAGAGTTGGGATAAGCAAACCAAGAACCTAATACTTCCAACAAACCCAGAGAGCAAGCATAATACCCACTTTAAAGAGATCAACTACTACAGAGGGACTAGGACCGAGAGAGGCTCGAACTGGAGATGTCGGCATCCGACAAGGCTACCCTGCTACGTACCCTGCACACCACGCCCATTCCAACCAGACTACTACACCCTCAACCTAATCCCCTAGGCTCGCTAACGACTAAAAGCGGAACAATAAGAGGATCCACACGAAGTGGCCACTCAAACCACAAGTGAACCAACCTCCTCCTTTCGATCAGTGCAAACCACCAATCTAATCAGTAACAGCCTGCGAAGCTACCCCTTTCAATCAGTGAACGACCACCAATCTAATCAATGACAGCTCCGGCATCTACCTTGCTCAATCAGAATCCAACCACCAATCTAATCAGTGGCAGCTGCTGCTACTGCAAAGCTACCCCTTTCAATCAGCACAGACTCTAATCTAATCAACGATAGCCACGCCCACAACTATACTACGCACAACCTCTGGGGCACAGAAGCAAAGGAACTAGAGATATAACGGGGCTCAACAAAGAGCCCGAACACCCGATCTCAGTCCAACAGATGACTGCCCATCGAGGTTCTCAGAAATCACAGGAACTGGCCCTATTGTCCAGCAACAAAATGATAGTAACTAAACAATTGCCAAGCTCATATTAAAAAATTAAGTGAACGGATACTGTAATTTCCCTTTCGATCAATGCTTGGCCGGGCTGGCTGTTTGCCCGGGCTGACTGCTAGGATGCCAGACTGCCCTGAGAATGGCCTTCTTGGCCGTGCTGACTGCCCGCCCGAGCTGGCTGCTTGGCCGGCTGGCTGCCTGCCCGGGCTGGCTGCTAGGATGCCAGGCAGGCAATGCTTGGCTGGCCTGGCTGATGGCCCAGGCCGATGGCCCAGGCTGCTGGACTAGATGGCTGGGCCCGCAAGGATGCAGGGCTGCCCGAGCTACCGCCGGTAGTGCCAAGCACCAGGTTCCGGCTGCGAGTTGAGCTTGTAAAATCCGGTACCCACTGCAGTAGCAATGGACACTCGGTTGCAAATCGATGAAGACAGCCATGGTCGATTACGCCCCACCGCCGTGCCACCGGTGAATCTCAGCCCTGACCCGTGCCCTTGTTCCATGTCACCATCCGTTCCATCCCATCCGGCTGGGTGTGGACAGGTGTCGTGGGTTGATGGTGGCCGATACGGTCCGTCGACCAAAATTTCTGGAGAAACTCCTCGAGGGAAAACCTCCCATCGCTGTACCTTCGATCGGTACAACCGATTAGAGTCTTGATTGAACCACCAGAATAATCTGTGGGTTTGTAAAGGACCCACGGCTGTGGAATCGAAAGAACCACCAGCGGCTATGGATTCCAATTTGTTTTGACCTCCAAACCCCAAAGTTAGGAAAACCCTCTTTGTGAGCAATCTAAGCAAAGATTACTGAGAATACTTTACCAGAACTACCCTCTAGCCGCGTCACCGTCAGAGAGATCAGCTTTTGTGGGTTGATGATGGCCGATTCATCATGGAAGAAGTTAAGAACGGCCTGAGAAAATGGTGGGATCAGTCGGGAGATCCCCTTTCTCTGGAGAACCTATCGCCGGTGTGGGAAACAGTCTAAGAGATGGATTGAAGAAAATACAAAGATTCAAGAGTGAATCTGTTTGGACCACCAGAAAATCGGTGGATTTGGTACAAAAATCTGGTGTTTGGTAAAGGGGGAGTGCATTCTCTCTCTAGGACTAGAGAGAGAAGCTCTCAACCCCTCCGTTTTTACCCTTATGTTTCATATTGGTAGTTGTTAATTCCTTTATTTGGTTCCTATGGTTGGTATTTGATAAACATTGTCTTTGTCCCTTTTTAAGTGTTCCTATATTGTGTGTAACCCTTGTGAGCACTCTGACATGTAGGCGATTTGCTGACAAGGTCGTGGAGGAGGGGTGAACCCCGTTGATCTTTGATGGTAGATGGTACAGTATCCATGGCGGATGGGTTGGGGCTCACAGCTCTCGACTCAAATGAAGTTAGAAGGAAGCAAAGAGGTTTCAATCCCCAAATCTTCACTCCTAATCCGTTCTTCTTGGACTCATCTTCCCCTTCCGTCTCAAGCCCTAATCGGCCTTCTCCTAATAATCCCATCTCCAAACCCTTCGATCTTTGCCCTAGGGCTCCACCACTGATGGCTTTATCTTCCAATTCACCTCCTTCGTCTCTGAAATCGCCGGATGTCTCTGCTATTGGTCCCCTTAGCCCCAAAAACCCTAGCCCTGCTAGGAAGCTACAGGAGGTTTTTCAGCAAGCAGGAAATCGTCTGGAATCAGAGGAACGGATATCCAGCCTTGTTAGGTCGAAATGAAGAGCTCAGGAGTGCTAGTCGACTGCTCGGAGTTGAAATCCCAATTAAACCTTCTCAAGGAACATCACGACCTAGCTGGAAATCAAACTTTAGTTCCAAATGCATGTGGTAAGCTTCAATCCCTAAACGTCAATTTCAAAATTCCGTCTAAGTCAAATCTAGGTCGGGATGAATTTATCCATCTTCAATCAGACATGAAAGAAGGGATCCTCCCTAACCCCATCAAACCCCATACCAAACGTCATCAGGAGCCTATTCGTCCCCAAGGAAATACAAGGAACTGGGCTTCCCTCTTCGCAGCTCGAAGTCCTTCTAGTATGATGAAGTTGGAGTACTATCCTCAACTTTTTTTTTTTTGGGTAAATTAGCTTGAAATTAAAAAAGGTTATCCGAATATACAGCCTACAAGGGGCATACCCCAGGAGGAAAAAAAAAAAAAAGGGAAAAGAAGAAAAGTGAAAAAAGTGAGATAAACCATACACGACCCGCATGGAGAGTAAGGTAGAATAAAGTAGATAACAAGGTACAATGTGATTTGTCATCATACCCCATTGCTCTATCCAACTAAGAGAAGGAAGTACAACGGGGTATGATACAAAGTGGTACAAGAAGTAGAGAAAATATGAAATCAAACTACTGCCTGGCACATCCCGCCAGGCTAGGAAATAAAATCAAAAGTCACAGTCAGATTTGACCGAATGATAACCAACACATAGAACAAGCAGAGCATAGTAAATTGGCATCAAAGGAAGGTTGAACAGGTACTACAAAGGAACAAGGCACCAAGAAGTGAATCAAACCGGAGATGTCAGCATCCGATAGGGTGCCCCACCCTGCACACCACACCTAATCCATCTAGCCTAATACACCCTCAACCAAGCCCAAAGGCTCGCCAGAAAACAACCCGCCCTCAACCAACAGCCAATCACCAAAGTACCAGAGTTGGGATAAGCAAACCATGAAACTAAAACTCCAACCGAACCCAGAGTGACAAGCAAAGCACCCTCTACTAAAAGAACAGCTACTACAGAGGGACCAGGCACCGAGAAGAGGCTCGAATTGGAGATGTCGGCATCCGACAAGGCTACCCTCCCAAGTACCCTGCACACCACACCCATTCCATCCAGACTACTACACCCTCAACCTAATCCCCTAGGCTCGCTATAATCTAAAAGAGGGACAGAAGGAGGAGCCACAAAATGAGCCCACTCAAACCGCAGGAGAAACCAAGCTGCCCTTTTCGATCAGAGCACTACCACCAATCTAATCAATGACAGCCTGGGAGGCTACCCCTTTCAATCAGAGCACGGCCACCAATCTAATCAATGACAGCCCGAAGCTATCCCTTTCGATCAGAGCACTACTACCAATCTAGTCGAAGATAACCCCAGTCTCACCACACTAAGCTAAAGAACTAGGCCAGTGAAACAAAGAATCAAGGAATTAATGGAGCTCCACAATAAGTTGTACAGCATTTGAGCCCCACACTGGGCAATTTGTGCCCAGTAGCTAAACTGGGCGTGATACAGTGTCGAGCAACACTTCATTTGATGTTGGTGTTTGTAATACCTAGATTGATACCCCAAATACTAAAAGTACAATGGCCCATAAGTCCATGTAGACACCCTAATTTGGCCTAACGATTATTTCAAGTCCCACCTTGGGACCATCCCGATGATGAAATGGATACAGTGATTGCTGATTGCTCCCTTGAGAACCTTAGGACTTTCGGCAAGAACTTTGAGCCACTTAGAGGACCCAATTCAAAGCCATACAGCCTTTCAGACAGAAATACAGAAGCCTAGGAGAATCCATCTGCCGGCCGTGACATCGATCCCACGGCCCTAACATCATTTCCTCACCCGAGCAACCTGTTGCTAGCAAAATCTCCCTGAGAGATCAATCCCTCGGCCGCAAGATCTATCCTTCGGATGAGACATCCATCCCTCGGCTGTGATATCTTTTACTTGGCCGCCAGATCGACCTTTTCCCAGACTCTGGAACGTGTTCTGTCAGACGTTTGATCCGATTACACTACCTTCCCGATGCATTCAGGCTACGCTCAGAGATTACGACGTAGAGTTAGAGATGCATTGCAATTGCAATTGCAATCGTGCCATTTGATTGGCCGGAGTGAGTCACCAATTGCCTATATAAAGGGCCTTTGGACTCCAAAAATAAACACACGAAATTATCAGAGTATACACTCTCTCAAACCTTGAAACTCTGCACAAATACTCCCTCAAACCCACTCTTCAAAAGCCCTAACCTCTCGAAGGTAGCCGTCAATCCGGCGATCAAACCCCGAAGTTCAAACCCTAACCCTAGGGTTTTCAATCAAGCAATCAGTCAACCACACCCAATCCAAAGCAATCAAGCAACTGAGGGATCAAGGTGGTGAGTATTTATCATTCTTATGCTTAATCACAGCTTTTGATCATCTGTTAATCTTTCTGTCTGGTGTGAGGAAGAACACCGACTGGGGCTTCGATCCCTCGGCCGGTACATCAAACCAGGAGGATCCCTCAGTCGTGACATCCATTCACCGGTCGCGGGATCCATCTCCCTGGGACAGTTTTTGTTGCTTTCTCTGCTTTCTGAATGCATGCTTATTTATCGCACTGGCTCACTTTGCTTACTGTTTAAAGGAATAAATAAACAGACTATGTGTTGGAATTAAACAAAGCATCTACACGTCTTATGTTGAATGATTATGGGCCAGTCTCACGACTGGGCAAAGAGGGGTGCCTAACACCTTCCCCTTATTGTACTTTTGGCTCCCGTATCCAGAATCTCTATCCATTTTCTCAGTTTTAATAAACTGGGTGGCGACTCTGTTTTGATGATAACCGCTATCATGTGGCGATGTTCCTAGCCATGGGAATGTCCATGATTTTACTTTACGAAGCAAGCAACCAATCGAGAAAACAAACGTGATCAATCTGTATGGCGATGCCCCGTTTGGGAGGTGTCTACAGTTTTTGGCGACTCTGCTGGGGATGTGAGAGCCATAACCAAAAAGTTCAACATAAGACTAATACATGCCTTGTCTAATTCATTTATCATATGCATCGAGCGGGCAACCCGTTGAGTTCACCTGATATCCCGGCATGACACGGGCTATGTTGGGGGTTCCAGCAAACTCCACAGTCACTTGTACGTAGTGGTATATCAAAAAGGAAATCACCCAATCACCGCCTATGATGGGCTGATGAGAGGATTGGTGCCCTTTGACAACGGAGCACCCTGAGACTACCAAAACCTTGCATGTTTTAGAAGGCCATAGAACTTATCAAACTAAGACAGGAACCTACAGGCTATGAACCAACTTGCATTTTGCTTCCAAGTTCTTCCTCACACCCATTATATATGTGTATGTTGTAAAATTTCTCTTTTGCAGGTTAAACCTTAGGAATCCCTCTAAAGTCAAATAAACAGTAAGTAAGATTAATCAATCTAACTAAAGCAAAAACCTTTTCAGGAAAAATGACTGCATCACTGTTCATGTCTGATTCGCACTTTCAAGTTGTCACCAAGCTGTCTGGTCCACTCCACTTTGCTGTTGAAGACTTCAACCCCTCTGAATACATCACTCCAGTAAATCAACCAAAGCCTATGGTGGCTATCATTGAAGACAACCATGTCATGTTCGCTGGAACGGTTTATGAGGAAGAAATAGAAGACCTGATCGAAGAAGAAGGGCTTCGCAGGGTTTCAATCTATTTTTATATGACGGCCGTAGGATTTATCCATCGGCCCGTGAAAATCAGGATTGACTGCAAGTCAAAACCAGGCAGACAAAACGATCCTTCGGCCGCCAGATCAAAGCCTCGGCCGTGTAATCATTAAATCGGCCGCCAGAACGGCTATTTTACAGACTGTTCCCACGGTTCAGTTTGTTTCATTGGATTAACAAGCTATTATACGCAAACGACGTAAATATGGCATACACAAATCACAGGCAGAACAAAAGGTTTTTGTTTCATATAACGAAAGCTTTTTACATCACAAGGTGGATCATCCCACACAAACTTTACGTCGATTTCCTGTTGAACTAACCTATGCAGGAAGAGAAACAGAAAAAACAAAAAAAGGAAGCAGAAGAGGATGCCGAACCCTCTGGTGGTCCGAACACCAGAGACCAGCTACAGAAAAGAAGAGGACACCTCTGGGGCGGTGTATACCAGAGGAGTACTAAGGTGCAGAAGAGACACCACATGGCTCAAAAGAATCACCACATGGCCCAGAAAAATCACCATACCGCGTACTACCGCCACGCCAGGAGCTCCGCGTCACGGAAGCAAGCCGTCCATGCGAGGGCCCCTAATCAAGCATACCCATGCGAGGGTCCTAAATCAAGCATCAAGACGGGACCAAAAGCAAACGCGGTCTCCCTCCGCGCACGCTAGCCACGTCAGCGTGTCATCCATAGCCCAGAGCTGTCGGGAACGAAGAGAAACGAAAGAGGTCTTCGGTAAGGGTCTCGGACGCAGGAAAAGGGGAGAGGAAAGAAAGGAAAATGTAACGAAACGACTGAGGCCGTGGCCTTTTATAGGCCCCTGGAAACAAACCGATTAAGCGGCTGAGTCATCGATTCCTCAGCCGAGACATCAATTCTTCGGCCGAGAGATCGATCTCCTGGCCCTCCAATCAATTTTCCTCAGTACATCAACTCAAACGGTTACGGACTCCTAAGTCCTCAACCAACCAAGTCAGTCTCGGGGGCACCCCTGAGCCAATACAACATAATCAAAACTAGCCTTGGGGGCATGCCCAAGCATTGAAGATCTCTCTCCACAAACTGCTGGCCGAAGCAAGACAAGTAGCCCTGAGCTCAAAACTTCAGCAGCTCCACGCTCAATAACCTTGTGAGCAGGTCAATCAAGTCACCCAGGCTCTGCGCCCATATCAACTCACTCAGCGGCTCTATCCCTATACCCATCACTCAGCGGCTCCAAGCCTACCAACTCAGCGGCTCTAAGCCCTCGACTGAACAGCTCTATGCTCGTTATCTCACTCAGCGGCTCAAAGGCCATTGTTTCAACTCGCTCAAAATCGTAACAATCAATCTCAGCGGCTCGAAGCCCATTATCGACAGGCTCTACGCCCATATTCACTCATTCAGCAGCTCTACGCTCGCTATCACAACTCAGCAGCTCTACGCCCATTACTTCAACAGGCTCGAAGCCTATGTCTACCATCCCAGTGGCTCTACGCCCGTATTCACTCACTCAGTGGCTCCAAGCCTAATCACTATCAGCAGCTCTATGCTCGCTATCACAGCAACAGGCTCTACGCCTGTACTCATTCACTCAGCAGCTCTACGCTCGCTATTACAACTCAGCGGCTCTAAGCCCATTGTCTCAACTGGCTCGAAGCCGTAAACAACCAATCTCAGCGGCTCGAAGCCCATTATCGACAGGCTCTACGCCTGTAATCACTCAACTCAGCGGCTCTATGCTCGCTATTACAACTCAGCGGCTCTAAGCCCACCATTTCATCTCAGCGGCTCCAAGCCCATTATCGACAGGCTCTATGCCTGTTATCACAACTCAACGGCTCAAAGCCCATCAACTCAACAGGCTCGAAGCCGTAAACAAGCAACAGGCTCTATGACACCCCAACAATCAAGACATCTATTCTCAGGCTCTACGCCTGAATGCTCAAAAATCTAACATTTTTGAATGCTCAAGCTCTACGCTTGGATGCCCAACCACTGTGTACTGGATGCTCAAGTTATACACTTGAATGCTCAAGCTCTACCCTTGGATGCCCAACCACTGCATACTGGACGCTCAAAGCCTGTACTTTGAATGCTCGGATTCTGCCATCCGAATGCTCGAGCTCTACGCTCTGAATGCTCAAGTCCGGAACTTGATGGAAGCTCTAATCTTAAAAACAAACACACACGCACGGGCCCGTGTGTAGACACCCCAATTTGGCCTAACGATTATTTCAAGTCCCACCTTGGGACCATCCCGATGATGAAATGGATACAGTGATTGCTGATTGCTTCCTTGAGAATCTTAGGACTTTCGGTAAGAACTTTGAGCCACTTAGAGGACCCAATTCAGAGCCATACAGCCTTTCAGACAGAAATACAGAAGCCTAGGAGAATCCATCTGTCGGCCGTGACATCGATCCCACAGCCCTAACATCATTTCCTCACCCGAGCAACCTGTTGCTAGCAAAATCTCCCTGAGAGATCAATCCCTCGGCCGCAAGATCTATCCTTCGGCCGAGACATCCATTCCTCGGCCGTGATATCCTTTACTCGGCCGCCAGATCGACCTTTTCCCAGACTCTGGAACGTGTTCTGTCAGACGTTTGATCCGATTACACTACCTCTCCGATGCGTTCGTGCTACGCTCAGGGATTACGACGTAGAGTTCGAATTGCATTGCAATTGCAATCGTGCCATTTGATTGGCCGGAGTGAGTCACCAATTGCCTATATAAAGGGCCTTTGGATTCCGAAAATAAAAACACAAAAATTATCAGAGTACACACTCTCTCAAACCTCGAAGCTCTGCACAAATACTCCCTCAAACCCACTCTTCAAAAGCCCTAACCTCCCGAAGACATCCGCCAATCCGGCGATCAAACCCCGAAGTTCAAACCCTAACCCTAGGGTTTTCAAATCAAGCAATCAATCAATCACGCCCAATCCAAAGCAATCAAGCAACTGAGGGATCAAGGTGGTGAGGCCCAAAGGCATCTGGTTTGTCTTATTTACTGTCTTTTTGACTAATCGTAGCATTTTGATTACCTGTTAATCTTTCTGTCTGGTGTGAGGAAGAACACCGATCGGGGCTTCGATCCCTCGGTCGGTACATCAAACCAGGAGGATCCGTCGGTCGTGACATCCATTCACCGGCCGCGGGATCCATCTCCCTGGGACAATTTTGTTGCTTTCTCTGCTCTCTGACGCATGCTTACTTATCGCACTGGCTCACTTTGCTTACTGTTTAAAGGAATAAATAAACAAACTATATGTTGGAATTAGACAAAGCATCTACACGTCTTATGTTGAATGATTATGGGCCAGTCTCACGACTGGGCAAAGAGGGGTGCCTAACACCTTCCCCTTATTGTACTTTTGGCTCCCGTATCCAGAATCTCAATCTTTTTTCCCAGTTTTAATAAACTGGATGGCGACTCTGTTTCGATGATAACCGCTATCATGTGGCGATGTTCCTAGCCATGGGAATGTCCATGATTTTGGTTTACGAAGCAAGCAATCAATCGAGCAAACAAATGTGATCAATCTGTATGGCGATGCCCCGTTTGGGAGGTGTCTACAGTTTTTGGCAACTCTGCTTGGGATATGAGAGCCATAACCAAAAAGTTCATCATAAGACTAATACATGCCTTGTCTAATTCATTTATCATATGCGTCGAGCGGGCAACCCATTGAGTTCACCTGATATCCCGGCATGACACGGGCTATGTTGGGGTTCCAGCAAACTCCATAGTCACTCGTACCTAGTGGTATATCAAAAAGGAAATCACCCAATCACCGCCTATGATGGGCTGGTGAGAGGATTGGTGCCCTTTGACAACGGAGCACCCTGAGACTACCAAAACCTTGCATGTTTTAGAAAGCCATAGAACTTATCAAACTAAGACAGGAACCTACAAGCTAGGAACCTACTTGCATTTTACTTCCAAGTTCTTCCTCACACCCATTGTATATGTGTATGTTGTAAAGTTTCTCTTTTGCAGGTTACACCTTAGGAATCTCTCTAAGTCAAACAAACAGTAGGTAAGATTAATCAATCTAACTAAAGCAAAAACCTTTTCAGGAAAAATGACTGCATCACTGTTCATGTCTGATTCGCACTTTCAAGTTGTCACCAAGCTGTCTAGTCCGCTCCACTTTGCTGTTGAAGACTTCAACCACTCCGAATACATCAC
Source organism: Rhododendron griersonianum (assembly GCA_018127125.1). NCBI lineage: Eukaryota > Viridiplantae > Streptophyta > Magnoliopsida > Ericales > Ericaceae > Rhododendron > Rhododendron griersonianum. Next base: position 32,393,985 of record CM030790.1, on the reverse strand, counting down.
TCCAGTAAATCAACCAAAGCCTATGGTGGCTATCATTGAAGATAACCATGTCATGTTCGCTGGAACGGTTTATGAGGAAGAAATAGAAGACCTGATCGAAGAAGAAGGGCTTCGCAGGGTTCCAATCTATTTTTATGACCCCTATGCACCTACCGACGACTATTGGCCAATAGACGAGGTCAACAACCTCGAAACTGAAGAGGCAAAGGAAGAAGAGTCCGTCGACAACGACCCACTAGATGAAATATCACTAAACCTACTCTTTGATGAGGGGGTCACCAATAATGAAATAACGGTGATCCACCCTATCACAGATAGCTTTGGTAATTGGTGGGGCTTTGTTGGCACAGGACGAGTCGACAACAGCGACGAAGCAGAGATTGAAGCTCAATTGGAAGAAATAACAGCGATAGCAAATCAAATGGCCCTCCAAGACTTGCAGGGTGACAATGATGAAAGTGCGAATCAAGGTGACAGTGAAGTACTGGTGATCGACCTTGGTGATGAAAAAGACTGCTCTGAACTGATTGTGGATGCTGAAAAAGGGGCTTACCCTAACTGGACCGTGGAACACACTCTGAAATACAAAATGAAAAGCGCTAATTCTGATCTTAGTTCTGATTCTGATTCCGACTCCGAGTCGACTCAGTCCGAGTCAAGCTTTTCATCTTTTGAAACTACTAGGTCTAGTGAGGAAAACCTGGTCAAAGTACCAAGGCAGAGCATTTACTTTGAGTTCGACTCTGAAATGTCTTTTGATAATCTTAGCAATGAGAAGGAAGATTTAGAGTATTTCACTTTGTCTATGATCAATTGTGTGGATTCCGACAAACCAAATTTTGAGGAAGAAATTCTGAAAGAAATTCTAGAATTCATCGAGAGAGAAGAAGAAAGGCACGCTAAACCTTTTTCTGAGGAAATAATCACAGCAAATATAGGCTTTGAAAACGAGCCCAAAATGGTTAAAATTGGTGCTGCACTATCCCCTCAAGAAAGTGAAAAACTAATCATTTTGCTGAAAGAATACAAAGATGTTTTTGCCTGGTCTAACGAGGACATGCCTGGAATAGACCCTGAAATTGTTCAGCATAAAATTCCCCTTCATCCTGATGCAAAACCAATTAAACAGAAACTAAGATGTATGCGCCCTGATTGGGTCCTAAAGATAAAAGAAGAAGTCACTAAACAAATCAACGCCGGTTTTCTCATAGTCACCGAATATCCACAATGGGTAGCTAACATCGTTCCCGTACCAAAGAAAACTGGAGGAATCAGGGTCTGCGTAGATTTCCGAGATCTTAACAAAGCCAGTCCAAAGGATGACTTCCCATTACCTCACATAGACGAGCTAGTAGATAACACCGCAGGCCATGCATTGCTATCTTTCAAGGACGGATTTTCTGGGTACAATCAAATCCTTATGTCCCCTGAGGATAGAGAGAAAACCACCTTCACTACGCCTTGGGGAACTTACTGCTACCGAGTAATGCCGTTTGGGTTGAAGAATGCTGGAGCCACTTACCAGAGGATGGCAACAACACTGCTGCACGACATGATGCACAAAGAGGTCGAGGTATATGTCGACGATATGATAGTCAAATCGAAGGAAAGGGAAGGACACTATGGAGCACTCCAAAAGTTCTTTGAGAGGATTAGGAATTACAAACTACGTCTTAACCCTCAAAAATGCACTTTTGGGGTAACAGCTGGAAAGATGTTAGGATTCCTCATCACTCAAAGAGGAATCGAGGTAGACCCTTCCAAGATACAGGCTATCATGGAGATATCACCGCCTAGGACGGAGAAGGAAGTAAGGAGCTTCTTGGGGAAGGTACAGTTCATCAGCAGGTTCATTTCCAAGCTCACAACCACCTGTGAACCTCTTTTCAATCTACTAAAGAAAGGTACTTATCTTCAGAATCCACCTGTACTGTCACCACCCATCCCTGGGAAGCCATTGATTCTGTATCTCTCAGTAACAGACACATCCATGGGATGCATGCTAGCACAAGAAAACGACGCCAAAGTAGAGTGCGCCATATACTACCTCAGGAAAAAAATGATGGATTATGAGACAAGGTACACTCCCCTCGAGAAAACCTGTTGGGGGCTAGTATGGGCCACAAAGAAACTGAGGCACTACCTGTTAGCACATCCGGTGGTGCTGGTCTCTTGTTTAGACCCAATCAAGTATCTTTTTGAAAAGCCAGCACTTATTGGAAAGCTAGCTAGGTGGTTATTGCTGCTAGCAGAGTTTGACCTCAAATACATGACAAGGAAATCAGTAAAGGGAAGAGCTGTGGCAGAATTCTTGGCAGATCACCCTGTGACAGAGGCCGAGGCAGCGGACTTCATGTTCCCCGACGAGGACATCTTATGTCTCTTAGACGACACCTGGCAACTTTACTTTGATGGAGCATCAAACCGATGTGGATATGGCATAGGGGTATTGCTAGTTTCCCCAAACGATTCCCACATCCCTTTGTCATATAAACTGAGGTTTGAGGTCACTAACAATCAAGCTGAGTACGAGGCTTGTATTGCTGGAATGGAGGCAGCTCTGGAGCTAGGGGCAAGAAGGGTAGAAGTCACTGGGGATTCAAACTTGGTGGTATCTCAAGCAAGAGGAGATTGGAAGGTCAAGGAGGATACACTAAAGCTATATCATTCTGTGCTGGAATATCTAATTCCACAATTCGATTCAGTTATCTTCACACACACTCCTCGAGTGAGCAATAGATTTGCAGATGCACTGGCAACATTAGCATCTATGGTCGAAATACCTCTGGGATTCACAATGCAGCCTCTCATGATCGAACAAAAGGTCAAACCAGCATGTGAATGCACCTTTACCGAGGAAGGTGAAGACGATGGCAAGCCATGGTACGAAGACGTGAAGGAATTCCTGGAAAAAGGAGAATACCCACCCGAGGCCACCTCAAAAGACAAAACAGCTTTGCGGAAGTTTGCTGCCCGATTTGTAATATGTGAAGGAGCATTGTATCGAAGGGCACATTTGGGTCCAAGCCAACTTTGCGTCACAACGGAGGACAGTCACAAGGTAATGGAGGAAATACACGAAGGAATTTGTGGGCCACACATGAATGGGGCAACAATGGCAAAAAAGATCCTACGTCAGGGATATTACTGGACTACAATGGAGGCCGATTGTGCTGATTATGTCCGCCGATGTTACAAATGCCAAACTCACGCTGATCGTATGCGTATTCCCCCTACGGAATTGTATAGCATGACATCCCCTTGGCCATTCTCTACTTGGGGGATAGACGTCATTGGAAGCATAAATCCAAAGGGAAAATACAAACATCAGTTCATTCTGGTGGCCATTGACTACTTCACCAAGTGGGTAGAAGCAGCCTCTTATGCTACTCTCAAAGCCACTCATGTGGCCAAATTTATTCGCACTAATATCATCTATCGATATGGTGTACCTTACGAGTTCGTCTGTGACAATGGATCGCACTTCAAGGGGGCGACAAAGAAGCTTTTTGCCGAATTTGGGATACAGAATCATCGGTCATCTACTTACCGACCTTAAACCAATGAGGCGGTTGAGGCTGCAAACAAGAATATCAAGAGGATTCTGCGGAAGACTACCGACACTTACACAGACTGGCCAGAAATGCTACCTCTGTCACTATGGGGTTATCGAACAACTGAAAGGACTTCAACTGGGGCCACTCCCTACTCTCTGGTTTATGGAATGGAAGCTGTCTTGCCGATCGAACTGGAATTACCTTCGTTAAGGGTTCTAGCTGAGACTGGAATGATCGAAGAAGACTGGGTTTAAAATCGCCATGACGAGTTGGTACTACTGGACGAAAGGAGGCTGAAAGCCTTATATCATGTACAAGGGTATCAACGCCGCATTGCACGAGCATTCAACAAAAAAGTGAAACCTAGGGACATCAAGGTAGGAGACATGGTGCTCAAAGCAATTCGTTGCCACGTCTCAGACCCAAGGGGCAAGTTTAGACCGAACTGGGGAGGCCCCTACCTTATCAAACGCATACTTTCTGGAGGAGCAGCATACATTGCAGACTTGGATGGAATGGAATTCGCAACGCCAGTCAACATTGACAAGCTGAGGAAGTATTACCCATGAGAGATGCTCGTTGGACCGAAAACCACAAGGGTGGGCGGACCCAAGCAAAAATTAGAGCAGCCTGCTAGGTCGAAAACCCGCAAGGGCGGCTTAGGCAAAAACTAAGGCATAAATAAAACGCTCGCTAGACCGAAAACCCGCAAGGGCGGTTTTAGGCAAAATTTAGAGCACAAAAGGAGAGGAAAATACCCGAGTGGACCCTAACTAAAAAACAAAACAAATCCCCTTTGTTGGAACTACGTTTATGGCCTGATTCCCTCCATGGGATACGTAGGCAATCTCCAAATTTGAGATTCGGCCACTGCTATCGTCATCACTTCCAAAATTTCTAGGTCTATCCTAAAGCATGTTCGCTATCAAATCATGGCAATACCATCTTCAAATAAAACGACCAAATGTTTTATTATTTCCAAAGAAAAAGGAAAAAGCAAACCTAAACAATTCTTAAATCCATGAAAGCTAGAATCAAACAAACATCTTTTGAAAAACATAAGCAAAGTGTCAATCTCTAGGTCTTCCTTCTCTTTGCACTACTGTCTTCCAAAAGGTTTTTCTTCAACCAGCGTTTGTAAGAACCCGATAGCTTGGCAACGAAGTTCTCAGCAACCTCCTACATCACTCTATTTGGCCAAAGACGCAGCATGTTACGACGGAAGTTGGCATCGTGGATCTTAGAGATGGTGTACTCAGGGTAACCCAGGATTGCGGTTTGTTCAGCCCCAAACTGCCTTTGAAAGCGAGCAGGAAAGTAGAAAACGACTCGAGCGATACCAATCGCTGCTACACCAAAATGGTTCATGGTACTCACAGTCATGCTCTCTATACCATACCAGGGGCAAACCCATTGAATCCAATCACCCCTGCAAGTCCTCATCCATGCTTCCCAAGCAGCCTCAGTTGGGAATTGCTTAATCATATGACGCTCCGTGCATTGGTCTAGATTATAAGGAAGTCGCTCCGGCACATCCCACACCTTTAACTTCTCAAACAACCACACCTAGGGAACAAGGGAAAATCGTGAGTTGAGAGAACACGTGAGTCAAAACAAAAGAGTGATGAGTGGAAAGATAAACTTGACAAACAAACAAATAAAAGAGCGAACCTGCAATAGCAAGGGACTGCCTGAGAACTGAGCTGTAGGACTACCCTTCATCACATCTAGACCCATCAAGGTCTCTGCCAATACTAAGCCAGCGAAACCCACACGATTTTCAATCTGTTGAGCAAGGTTAAGCAACACAGGATCGGCATGGCCAGAGGAAGGGCCAAGCAAATAATAATGAACGAGACAAATGCACAACGCATGAAAGCACGACTTCTGTAGAGAAACTTGGCGATGAGCCTCAGCTGTACCAAAACGCTGAATAAGTTGCAGAATCTCCAGTCTTCCTTTCACTAGGAAGAATTTAACTTCATGTTTCTGAACTTGGAGTAAATCCTTCAGGAGATCACCTCGGTTGAACAAAGGATTAGGGACAATGAAACCCTCTCTATCCGAATGACCCATGATGGCTGCGAATTCCTCGATAGTAGGACACAACTCCTCTCTCTTAAATCTAAAGACGTGAAAATCAGGGTCCCACAAACTAGCGGCTGCCCTAAGGAAGGCAAAATTCACGGGAATGTGACGAAGGGAAAAGAGGAAGTCCATGCCAAAGGACTTAAAGTGCAGACGGTCAAGGCCATTAAAGGAATCCAACCACTGATCGAGGACTAGTTGTGCCATGTGCAAAGAATTGCTGCTGACAATGCTATCTGGTTCGTAGAACGCATATTTATAGAACTAAGTCGAATCTTAGTCCGAATCGGAATCGGATTCTTAATCCTCAGAATTTCAATCGGTCTCTCGGCCGATACTTCGATATGACGGCCGTAGGATCTATCCATCGGCCCATAAAAATTAGGGTTGACCTGCAAGTCAAACCCAGGCAAACAAAACGATCCTTCGGCCGACAGATCGACGTCTCGGCCACGTAATCTATAGATCGGCCGCCAGAACGGCTATTTTACAGTTTGCTTCCACGATCCAGTTTGTTTCGCTAACTTAACAAAGTTATTCACATACAAATAGCATGGCATACACAATCACATAACAGAGCAAAACGTTTTTGTTTCATATAACGAAAGCTTTTTACATCACAAGGTGGATCATCCCACATTTCCTAAACAAACTATACATCGATTTCCTGTCGAACTAACCTATGCAGGAAGAGAAACAGAGAAAAAAAAAGAGAGGAAGCAGAAGAGGATGTCGAACCCTCTGGTGGTCCGAACACCAGAGACCAGCTGCAAAAAAGAAGAGGACGCCCCTGGGGCGATGTATACCAAAGGAGTACTATGGTGCAGAAGGGACACCACATGGCTCAAAAGAATCACCACATGGCCCAGAAAAATCACCACACCTCGTACCACCGCCACGCCAGGAGCTCCGCGTCACGGAAGCAAGCCACCCATGCGAGGGCCCCTGATCAAGCATACCCATGCGAGGGTCCCAAATCAAGCATCAAGACGGGACCAAGAGCAAACGCGGTCTCCCTCCGCGCACGCTAGCCACGTCAGCATATCACCCACGGCCCGGAGCTGTCCGAAACGAGGAGATATGGAAGGGATCTTTGGTGGAAGTCTCGGACGTAAGAAACGGGGAGGGAAGAAAGGAAAATGAAATGAAACGACTGAGGCCGTGGCCTTTTATAAGCCCCTGGAAACCAATCGATTATGCGGCCGAGACTTCGATATTTTGACCGAGACATCAATCCTTCGGTCGAGATATCGATCTCCTGGCCTCCTAATCAATTTTCTTCAACAAACATCAGATCATGCTCAGTGCATCAATTCAAGCCATCATGGATTCTGGGTCCTCAACCAACCAAATAGCCTTGGGGGCACCCCCGAACCAACACAACATAATCAAAACTAGCCTTGGGGGCATGCCCAAGCATTAAAGATCTCCCTCCACAAACTGCTGGCCGAAGCAAAACAAGTAGCCCTGAGCCCAAAACTTCAGCAGCTCCACGCTCAATAACCTTGTGAGCAGGTCGATCAAGGCTCTGCGCCCGTATCAATTCACTCAGCGGCTCGAAGCCCATATCAATTCAGCGGCCCTGTGCCTATCACCTCTACACAACTCAGCGGCTCTACGCCCATTACCTCAACAGGCTCGAAGCCTACTATCACCCAGCGGCTCGAAGCCCTTTATCATAGCAGCTCTATGCTCGCTATCACGGCAACAGGCTCTACGCCTGTATTCATTCATTCAGCAGCTCCATGCTCACTATCACAACTCAGCGGCTCCAAGCCCGCTATCTCAACTGGCTCAAAGCCGTAAACAAGCAATCTCAGCGGCTCAAAGCCCATTATCTCATTTGGCTTCAAGCCATCACCTCAACAGGCTCGAAGCCTATATCTACCATCTCAATTGGCTCTAAGCCGTGACAACCATCCCAGCAGCTCTACGCTCGCTATCACAGCAACAGACTCTACGCCTGTATTCACTCGACTCAGCGACTCCAAGCCCACCGTTTCAACTGGCTCGAAGCCATAACAATCAACTCAGCGGCTCCAAGCCCTCGACTCAGCAGCTCTACGCTAGCTATTACAACTCAGCGGCTCCAAGCCCACTATCTCAACTGGCTCGAAGCCGTAAACAAGCAATAGGCTCTAAGCCGCCCCAATAATCAAGACATCTATTCTCAGGCTCTACGCCTGAATGCTCAAAAATCTAACATTTTTGAATGCTCAAGCTCTACGTTTGGATGCCCAACCACTGTGTACTGGATGCTCAAGTTATACACTTGAATGCTCAAGCTCTAAGCTTGGATGCCCAACCACTGCGTACTGGACGCTCAAAGCCTGTACTTTGAATGCTCGGATTCTGCCGTCCGAATGCTCGAGCTCTATGCTCTGAATGCTCAAGTCCAGAACTTGATAGAAGCTCTAAGCTTTAAAACAAACACACACGCACGGGCCCGTGCACATATTGCATGATCACATCGAGTCTACATCATCATATCTGTTCACATCTAACAACCATCATTACACATATACATTCTGCATATCTCTCATGAAACAGGTCAACCCTGCAATCAACCGGCTCTATGCCTCGGTTTTATTGATCGGTTCAGCGCCTCGATTCTTTGGCTCCACGCCAACACTTATGATGAGAAAGCTCCGTGCACAGACCATCAGAACGCAACCAGCTCTACGCTTCGGTTCAAATCACGTCAAGCTCTAAAGCTCCGACAACTCAGGCCCTCAAGACTGCATGCAGGCTCCACGCCTCAATCTAATCACCTCAGGCTCCACGCCTCAGTTCCTTCACCTCAGGCCCTTGCCTTATACCAGCTCCGCGCTTCGGTTCATCACGTCAAGCTCAAAGCTCCGACACCTCAAGCTCTCGCCTTATGATCAATACCAGCTCCGTGCTTCGGTCCCATCAAGCTCTAAGCTCATCTCGGGCCCTTGCCTCATAAACCACAGCAGGCTCCACGCCTCAGTTCTATCACCTCAGACTCTTGTCTTATACCAGCTCCGCGCTTCGGTTCAAACATGACAAGCTCTAAGCTTCTACGCCTCAGGCTTTCGCCTCAAGACTGCAACAGGCTCCACGCCTCGATTTCGTCACTCCTCAGGCTCTCGCCTCATGACTACAACCAGCTCCGTGCCTCGGTTCCCTCATCACCAAAGCTCCGTGCTCTAGATACTGGCCCTGCACCCCCCATATCTTAAAAACAAACCGGCGTCCGATTCATCCCCAGCAGATGGTTTGGATTCCACCCCACTACATCAATTCCTTCCAGCTCATTCGCAAGGATAGGCTACTCTACCGAGCTCCTTTCAGTCAAAGTAAGGATGATCAAGAAAAGCAAACGCACCTGCCGTGTACTGATCTACCCAAAATACTAAGGAAGCTCTCCGCAAAAACTCCCCAGGCAGCCCTGCGCTCCTTCAACTATCTTCCGCCAAAACCCTGGCTCAGTCTAGGTACGTCACACTACGGCTTTTTAAGCCCGAAGGTACGTCTTCTGTCTCTAACCCTCCAAACTTTTTACTTTTCTTTATTGCCCGAACTACGATTGGTCTGAATTTCCCTTGTGGAATACGTAGGCAGCCTCCCGGCCCGACCATAACAAAAACCTTTTTCGAAAACCCCTTGGAATAGTGGTTGGACCAAATTGAGTTGCTTTTTACAGCTTTGACTCTTACTCAAACATGTCTCGCGATCCGTCTGAGTTCAGTCAAAGAGGGGCATCTGTAGACACCCCAATTTGGCCTAACGATTATTTCAAATCCCACCTTGGGACCATCCCGATGATGAAATGGATACAGTGATTGCTGATTGCTTCCTTGAGAACCTTAGGACTTTCGGTACGAACTTTGAGCCACTTAGAGGACCCAATTCAGAGCCATACAGCCTTTCAGACAGAAATACAGAAGCCTAGGAGAATCCATCTGTCGGCCGTGACATCGATCCCACGGCCCTAACATCATTTCCTCACCCGAGCAACCTGTTGCTAGCAAAATCTCCCTGAGAGATCAATCCCTCGGCTGCAAGATCTATCCTTCGGCCGAGACATCCATTCCTCGGCCGTGATATCCTTTACTCGGCCGCCAGATCGACCTTTTCCCAGACTCTAGAACGTGTTCTGTCAGACGTTTGATCCGATTACACTACCTCTCCGATGCGTTCGGGCTACGCTCAGGGATTACGACGTAGAGTTCGAATTGCATTGCAATTGCAATCGTGCCATTTGATTGGCCGGAGTGAGTCACCAATTGCCTATATAAAGGGCCTTTGGATTCCGAAAATAAAAACACAAAAATTATCAGAGTATACACTCTCTCAAACCTCGAAGCTCTGCACAAATACTCCTTCAGCCCTAACCTCCCGAAGGCAGCCGTCAATCCGGCGATCAAACCCCGAAGTTCAAACCCTAACCCTAGGGTTTTCAATCAAGCAATCAGTCAATCACGCCCAATCCAAAAGCAATCAAGCAACTGAGGGATCAAGGTGGTGAGGCCCAACGGCCTTTGGTTTGTCTTATTTACTGTGTTTTTGACTAACCGTAGCGATTTAATTACCTGTTAATCTTTCTGTCTGGTGTGAGGAAGAACACCAACCGGGGCTTCGATCCCTCGACCGGTACATCAAACCAGGAGGATCCCTCGGTCGTGACATCCATTCACCGGCCGCGGGATCCATCTCCCTGGGACATTTTGTTTGCTTTTCTGCTTTCTGACGCATGCTTACTTATCGCACTGGCTCACTTTGCTTACTGTTTAAAGGAATAAATAAACAGACTATATGTTGGAATTAGACAAAGCATCTACACGTCTTATGTTGAATGATTATGGGCCAGTCTCACGACTGGGCAAAGAGGGGTGCCTAACACCTTCCCATTATTGTACTTTTGGCTCCCATATCCAGAATCTCTATCTATTTTCCCAGTTTTAATAAACTTGGTGGCGACTCTATTTCGATGATAACCGTTATCATGTGGCGATGTTCCTAGCCATGGGAATGTCCATGATTTTGGTTTACGAAGCGAGCAACCAATCGAGCAAACAAATGTGATCAATCTGTATGGCGATGCCCCGTTTGGGAGGTGTCTACACATCCCCAATAGCTACCTCTTTCGATCAGAGCCCAACCACCAATCTAATCAAGACAGCCACAGAAGCTACCCCTTTCAATCAGAGCAAACCCAATCTAATCAACGATAACCACGGTCACAACCATACTACGCTAAAGAGCCAGGCTAATGAAGCAAAGTTACTAGGCATGTAAAGAAATTCAACAAAGAGCATGAACGATGGAACTAATTCTGACCAGATGAAACCATCACAATCCAATTAAAGATCATATTGTATCCAAACTGGTCGACTGCAAAATACCAGGCCAGATTCACCCGAACTGGTCGACTGCAACAAGGAACTCAATCGCACAGATTCAAACAGATGGCTTCCAAACAGATTGACCCAATTTTAGTCCAACAGATGACTGCCCAATCGAGTGTTTGAAAATGAATCGACATGTAGTAATAATAATGCAGACAGATTTCTTCAAAATGAATCGACAGATTTCTCAATCGTTCATACCTTCAATCTGGGAATGATGAACAGCCCCTGTGTAATTCCAACCTGGGAACTAGGGCCGGCCCCAAGAATACTCCCAAGTCTGGCAGCAACCCGACTGCACGAGTCATCTTTTGCGTCTTATATTTGTTTTTGCGACATTTTTCAAGTTTTTCGGTCTATTTCTCATTTCGGGATGCTTTTCTCGATTTTGTCGATTCGTAGAGGTCACTGTACTTCTATTCGATCTTACACAAGTGTCAGTTTCACCTATCTAGGGATATTTTGAGTTTTGGCCTATTAATGCCCAAAATTTCATTATTTTCCATGTGTCTAAAAGATCGCGTCGTATCCTGGGACTTTTCTTCCTTTTTCATTCGAGCTAGGCAAGTCTATACATGTATATGTGTCTATTGGTCGACTCAATTCAATTGTCAATGGAAGTTGGATATTAGTGGTTGGTTTATACTTTCATTTATCAATTTTCCAAAAAGAGAATCGGTAAACTAGAAAATGCAACTTTTATATACTACTAACTGCATCCATAACGGTAGAATATCATGTACAACGAGGCACATCGGCCCAAAGCAAAAGCATATCTACGGGGCACATCCACCCCAGAGTCAAAAGGGGCACGCAGGCCCGAATCAAAATAAAAGCAAAAAGGTAGTGAAGTGATGAGGCTCAGTGGTAGTCCTCAGTCGTTGAATTCGTCCTTGTCGTCCTCGACGTCATGGGGCTCTCTCGGGTCGATCTTGTACCCAGGGTCTTTGGCGGTGTCATCGAAGCCGCTGCTGGTAGACGAGCGCTCCTCGTCCTCGTCCTCCTTGCTCTCGCTCTCAAAAATCTGAGGCTCTGTAACCTTCCTTTTCTTCTGAGCAGGCTCACGCTGATATGGCCTCAACCTCAACCTCCTCTAGAGGGTCTCCTATATCTCCTTGACATGAGCCGCGCTCTTTGTGCACCTCCAGCCGCTGGTCGTGTGGTGCTCGTCTATCTCTGAGCTATGGCTGGAATGGCAGAGGTACTCGTTGTAGCTCTCACGGTCGTCTGAGGCGGCGCTCGTGTCGGTGGTCGCGTCATCTTCCTCCTAGGAGTCGCCCTACCATGTGCTTGCATTGTCAATTTATTCATTCATTTAGTATATATTGTGCATATTGTATATATCAAATGTTGAAAGTAGGAACTATTTATCAAGTATCGAAAGCAAGTCTGTCAAGTCTACCAAATATCGAAAGCAAGAATTGGACAAGTTTCTGGGATTATACCCGAGGTCTCGTCAAGTCTGGTACAGGAGCTGGAGCCTCCAGTTTGGGGTACTGCAACTGCAAGGGAAGGCCGCTCGCCGCCTTCCGTATCTCGTTCTCCAGTGCAAATACTAGGCCACGGCCTCCTTTGCCCACTCCACTGGCACCTAAAACACATTTTAGGGATCAGAATACAGTACAAGTACAAAGGAAATGAATGATGCGAATGGAAGCTACATTTTATCGGACTGGTCATCGGCTCAGGCTCTGCTCTGGCCGGGGTAAGCTGGACTATAGCATGCTCCCCATGTGCGCAACTTACGTCCACTGTCTAGGAAAGCTGGGGACGTCCGCCTCTCTTTGCGCCACCTCTCCTCTATCTAGGGCGAGTAGGCTCTCCCCTTTGTCTAGCCTCCGGTGCACGCCTCTCCTCTCCTGCCACGAGGGCCTAGCCCAGTGCCTCTCCATAGTCCATCACCCTCAATGGCCCTACCAAGTGTTGCCTCTGGTAAATGGCGTAGTCGCGAGTAGGCTCAAGAGGCACGAGAGGTCAATAGCTGGCACCGTGAACTCCTGCAGCTCCGCCAGCATGTAACAGTCTGTGTGTGAAGCACGAGGCGAATGTGGCCCCGGGACCTAAAACTCGGGCAAACCAAGTGACTGTCGTGTCACGCGGTCGCCCAAGTACCACTTCCAACCGAAAGCTGAATCCAACAGCACCCGGCTCGCTGTCACCGCTTTGCTCCTCACCAGGTACTCTAGCTCTGGCACCGCTCCACCCCATGGGTTCCACTCCACCTGCAAGTCAACACAATCAAAAATCCAAGATAAAAGACATCAGCGACAACATTAAAGCAATTCAAGGAGAAAGCTACTAACAGAACTTAGATTAGGCTGGATGAGGGAGTATTAGGCCGAATGGAATTGGCGTGGTGTGTAGGGTAGGGCCCCTGTCAGATGCCGTTATCTCTGGTTCGAGCCTCTTCTTGGTGCCTTGTTCCTCTGTTGTAGCTGTTCAACCTCCCTTGATGCCGAATTGCTAGATTGCTGCTAACCCTCCGTGATGGTTACCATTTGGTCATTTCTGACCGTGACTATTTATTTTATTTCCTCGCCTGGCGGGATGTGCCAAGCAGTAGTTCGCTTTCATGTTATTCTACTCGTATCACTACATATCATTCCCCATTGTACTATCATTCTGCTTAGATGGATAGTGCAATGGGGGTATGATTTCAACACACATGGCACTTTTGTTATTATTTTTTTTTTGGGTAATTTAGCTTGAAATTAAAAAAGGTTAAGCGAATGTACAGCCTACAAGGGGCATACCCCAGGAGGAAAAGAAAGGAAAAAACAAAGAAGAGTGAAAAAAGTGCGGTAAACCATGCACAACCCGCATGGAGAGTGAGATAGAGTAAATACATAACAACATGCTATGCGTATATGCTAACATGATCCTGGGCAAGGGAACTTTGAACTACTACCTGGCACAACCCGCCAGGCTAGGAAATAAAGTAAATACGGTAGATAGTCTGGGTCAACGGTGACCACATGATAACCAGCGCTGAGGAGAGATCCTCCTCCTCCTAGGCTGGGAAAAGAAACCCAAGAACCGAGACGCCCATCATTCCGAAGATAGCATAGTACCCACTCAAAAGAAGTCAACTACTACAGAGGGACTCGGACCGAGAGAGGTTCGAACTGGAGATGTCTGCATCCGACAAGGCTACCCTGCAAAGCACCCTGCACACCACGCCCATTCCATCCAGACTACTACAATCTCACCCAAATCCCCTAGGCTCGCTAACGACTATAAGCGGAACAGGGAGAGGGACCACGAAAAGTAGCACCCCAAAACTCAAGTGGACCAAGCTGCTCCTTTCGATCCGTGAACCACTAAATCTAATCAGAAACAGACTACGAAGCTACCCCTTTCGATCAGTGAGAATCCACCAATCTAGTCAATGACAGCTCCGGCAACTACCTTGCTCAATCAGACTCATCCATAATCTAATCATCGGCACCCACAGCTGCTGCTACTGCGAGACTGCCCCTTAACTAGGAGAATCCAATCTAATCAATAATAGTCACGACCACAAGAATACTACGCAGGTCCTCAGAGCTAAAAGTGCCGGCTCAAAGGATATGGAGGGCTCGACGAAGAGCCCGACCCCCGATTTCAGTCCAACAGATGACCGCCTATCGGGGGATGCAAAAACTAACAGAGAACTGGCCCAAAGTCCAGCAACAATATAAGTGCAAAAAAGTACATTGCCTGACATAAATTAAACTTCCCCACTGCCCGAGCCACCCAGCCAACTTACCTGCCCGGGCTGGCCTGCCATCGGGTGGCTGCTGCCTGCTTCTGCTTCTGCCCGCAGCCTGCTGCTTGGCCCGGGCTGGCTGCTTGCCCGGGCTAGCTGCGGATGGCATGGATTATCGTACTTTTTTCAATCTTCTTTTTTTTTCCTTTTCTTTTCCTCCTGGGGTATGCCTCTTGTAGGCTGTACATTCGGTTAACATTTTTTAATTTCAAGCTAATTTACCACAAAAAAAAAAACTTGGATTACTTGAGCGCTCAACAGCTTGTCAAGGTAAGCTCTGAAGGCACAAAGGCTCCCCATTAACTTTTTCTCCCCTCTGTGTAGAGGACCCAAGATAAGCGCGGAGGGAAGAGTCCTCAAGTCCGGGCACCTGTTCTGAGGCGAATACATCTTCAACGCTAGTTGGGCAGTCATCAATCCCAGGTTCGGAGCCTAATGGATTGGAGATTTTCTGCTCGATCAGTGGCTAGGCAATAGAGCCAAACCTTCATGGAGATCTACAATACATTGAAGGGGCTGTCATGCCGTCGCCGGCGATGGCTCAGCCAGGTGGTTTCGAGTTCGAGCCACGGTGGCTCGCCGGTTTCGAGGTCGGCTGCCGGAGTCAGTCCGGCCGTCACAGATCATGGCCCGGCACCCCAAGCAGCCAGCCCGGTATCCCGGCTAGACTGAAAATCATCGCAGTCAGTGCGCTCTTCGTTATTCAATTTGCAATTATCTACTATTGTGCACTGGCTGTTATTGTTATCGTTTATGTTTTCAGTTGTATGAGTTGCGAGGACTTCGAGGGCCTCGGATTGTACCCTATACCGACGGGTTGTGTCGGGTATTTACTGCTTCTGCCACGCCCGTGTCTAGGTTTCCTGTTGTACGTTCCATTCCTTGGGATAGATTGTTCGACGGGGGCATGAACACGGGCAACCCATGTAGCCACTTGGCGCTCTTTATATTTTTTGCTTTGTCTTACCTGGGGTATGCCCCTTGTAGGCTGTACATTCGGTTAACCTCTTTTATTTTCAAGCTAACCGCCCTAGGGCTTTACCCAAAAAAAAAAAACATATCAGATACAATCTATACAAATCAAGGGTACAAGTGCGTATTGAAATTAAACTACAAGTTTGAAATCATACCTCCCATACTCTCCAGTAGTCTCCGACTGCTCTCCCGGTCCTCGTAAAGTCCCCAAGGAAATCGTAGCACGTGCCCAGAGCTGTTCCTCCCTAGTCAAAACGTGAGGTCGTGCTAAAGTCTTTCAAGGCTGGTAGGTAGGACAGGTGCACCCTACTGCACCTATTCAGAAACAGGGACGCATCAAACAGGTACAACAAGTAGGCCCTCGTCATTTGCTCCTCCTCCTGCTAAGAGCTCGGCGTCCCCCTTAAGTACTCCTCAAACTGGGTGTACTTCACCATCTCCTCGTCTCGGTGAGGCACCCTGCCCAAGAACACCCTCAAGGCCGCCTCATCCCTATAGATTCTCGTGTCAAACGAGATAGGCTCGCCTCCAACTCTCAGGCCTGTGATGGCCGTGAAGTCCAAAGGGGTCACGGTCATCTCCCCAGCGAAAATTGGAAGGTGTTCATCGTGTCGTGCCACCACCTCTCCTCAAGTGCGACCAAGACGATGTGGTTGCTCTTGGTCTAGGTCAGTATCTGGACGAACTGACCAAACCCCGCCTGGTCCACCAACAGCCTGACCTGCTCTGGAAGCCCCTTGTACAGTGCGAGCGAGTTAGCTGCTCCCCCATGCCCGCGTATCCTCGACCTAGGCAATTCAAGTGCAACAGTTGATGCAATCAATGGAAGTGCAAGTTCTAAATTTCAAGTTAGTCGATTCAAGTTCAAGGCATCCTAAAGTTGATTCAAGCTCAAATTCAAAGTCGAGGTATTCTAAAGTCGATGCAAGTTCAAGTTCCATAGTCGAGATTCAAGCTCAAAATTCAAAGTCGATTCAAAGTTTAGAATCAAGGCATCCTACGTCGATTGAAGTCTAAATATCAAGTTCAAGTTTATTGATGGTTCAAGTTACAAATATGGTACAAGTTTGGTCGATTCAAGTCAATTATGGTCAAGTACAACAAATACAAGTGGAAGTTAAAGCAGGTATTGAGAGTATACCTCCGTCCAAGTCGTCGAAAGGTGCTCTATGGGGTCTCTCAACACTAGCTCCGCGTTGTAGTCCTCTTGTTGTGGCACGTAGTTTTTGAACCCTGAAGGAACGAACAAGTGTGGCGTCGGTCGTATGTAGGCCTCCTCCGACAATGTCGTATGCTCCTGGAATCGAGCTGCCGCAACAGCCATCTGTCCCTCCAACCCCTCGTCAAGCTGGGCCCTCTCCTCCGCCTCGGCCTCCCTCACAAACTCCTGCTCCTCGACCCTTGCCCTCTTGACCTCAGCCCGTAGCCGCTCCTCTTCCTAGGCCAACTCTACCGCCCTTTGCCGCTCCTCTAGGCTGCCAGAACCGTAGCAACCACCATGGGGTTCTCTCTGAGTAAACGGTCAAGCACCTCCTCATTGATAAACTCTACGAAGTCGCCTCGTGTGATGGGCCTATGCCTCGAGGACCCCGCAGCCCGCCAAAACTCAATCTCTCTGGCCAGCACCTTTGTGGTCGTCTCCTCCTCGATCACCAAGCCCTTACCACTCGTTGGGTCCCTTGGTGGAGGTTCGACACGAACATCTCCTACCACTGCCACTGGCCCCACCGAGGCCTCCACTAGTGATCACTACACCCTCCATTGCATTGCTCGGGTCTAGCCGTGTAATTTGCGGCCCCATTGCCTCCGATGCCATTGGCGCGCATCGATCTCTATCAGTACCAAACTCCTGCTAGCGGTCACGATTGCCATCGCCGCCTTGTACCTGTGTACTTACCGTGGCCTCCACCGCCGTTTGATCGTTGATTTGAGGCCTCATGGCCTTGCCCTCGTCTCGCGCTCAATCACCGCCACCATTGTCACCATTCCCATCGCTGCCGCTGCTGCCAATGACCTCTGCCATGGTTGTATATGTGTGGGTTGTTGATTTCATGGGAGAATTGGAGGAAAGGAAGATGAGAATCGTGGGGAAGAGGAGAGAATTTCAAAAAATTGCCGAATGGCGATTTCTCTGTCTTCCCATGGAAGAAAAGAAAGAAGAAAGGATTCTGGGCCGGGTCTGGGCCAATTTTGAATTGAAGCCCATGCCTTGGACCAGCCCGCTGAACTAGAACTCGCGCGCACGAGTCTATTTGGGCCCAAGGCCCAGTCAACGACTTGTCTAGCGTGTGCCAGTCTCAACATACGTGCGTGGGTTTTCTCCCCTGTAGCAGTCCATTTTGCCATTATCCATGCTATTTTCAAAAGAAATCGCTCCTTGGGTTAACAGAGCCCAGTCCTTTCAATCAACAAGTGACGGTTAGCCCATCCATTCAATCAACAAGCAACGGTCCACCCGTTCCAATTCAATCAACAAGCGATGGTTCGCACGTCCATTCAATCGACAAGCGACGGTCCACTCATCCATTCAATCAACAAGCGATGGTCCACCTGTCCCCGTCTATTCAATCAACAAGTGACGGTCCGCCCATTCAATTCAATCAACAAGTGACGGTCCGCCCATTCAATTCAATCAACAAGTGACGGTCCGCCCATTCAATTCAATCAACAAGCGATGGTCTGCCCGTCCATTCAATCAACCAACGATGGTCCGCCCATCTAATTCAATCAACACATGACGGTACGTCCGTCCATTCAATCAACACACGACGGTACGTCCGTCCATTCAATCAACAAGCGATGGTCTGCCCATCCATTCAATCAACAAGCGACGGTCCGCCCGTCCATTCAATCAACAAGCAATGATTCGTTCGTCCTATTCTACTTTTATCCCTAGCAACGATCCACCCATCCACGTCGATTCATCAATTAGATTTCTTAAATTTATGTGTCTACTTTTCAGTCTGCTTTGTTTTGGATAGCCTTGAGGGGTATTTATAAATCTTTGACATTACTTGTACCAAGACAATGGTGCTCTAAGTTCCGTCAAAGAGGGACTACTGTAGACACCCCAATCTGGGTTTTCTAGATTAGTTTACTTACAATATTTGATTCCCCAATGATGAAATGGATCGAGAACACTTCGGGAATGTTGAGTGGTTGAGCTTTGAGTGTTTGATCCCTTTTTAGCCAAATCAAAACCTGAGCCAGAACCTTACTTGCACACATTGGTTCACAACCAGTGTGCGTTGGTCTCTGTGCCACCTGTTGGTCAACGGTTAGCTTTGACCATTGACCAAGGCATGGGCAGCTTGGACCAGGGCACGCAGGTTCGAAACTGGCGTGCGCTGGTCAAACCTTATCCCATCACCTTTTCCCAGCCTGCATTTGCCATGATCACAAGACTTTTGGGGCACTCTTGGAACCTTCTATTCATCTGTGTAGCAAGGTTCCGGTAAGGGGATGTCTCACACCCCTCCCATCACATTTCCCTCTCATTTAATGAAAGGAAGACTTTGGTGGCAAGCCAAACCAGCCATTACATGGTTGGTTAACCCCTCTCTCACTCCCTCTCCTCCTATATATACCCCTCATGCCAAAGGGTTACAAAAACTTGTTATCATTTTCCTATACTTTGTCCTCAAGAAAGCTATTGGCAAGCCCTAAACTCAAGCAATACACCACTCGTTTTCATCTACCAACTCTCAAACATCCATCAAGCATTATCCAATCAACCCTCAAGCTCAAGCTCAGTCACTCTTTCAAACCAAAGGTATAACACCTTTGTATTAATATGTTCTGATCCCTGAGCGCTGGCAGGGCCAAGGCTACCTCAATACCAAGTCCTGGCCCTAAAGCTGGCAAGGTTTCAAAAACCATAGTGGCAAGGACTAGTGCGTGCCGGTCCATAGCTCGCACGCGCCCATTTGTGGCTGTGCGCGCAGATCTTGCGTGGGGACTGGGGCCTTGCTATTTTACGCTTTTATTTACATATATACACCACTGTATGCATGCTAAGAACCAGTTTATTGCTTTCCATGTTAAAACTGCTAGCTGTCTGTCAATATTAATTTATGTTGCTATGGAATACCCCTGGGGTCTATCTGGACATGTACCAGAACCCAAGATATGAAAAATCAAGAACTGGTAGGTTGACTCAACCTGCACATGACAGTGTTCTAACCACGCGTGCGGGTTTATTCTTGATCGGTGGCATGGTTAACTTGGCTTCATGCCCTTATTTTATCCCCCACACTATTTATGGGGTGTACTATTCTTTTGGTGGCTTTCATGCCCATTAAATTGTCTGTAACTATATATTTAACTGCCATTTGAACTACGTGGTTTGTCCTAGGTGTGCACTAATCCTTCCAAAGCCCAAAGGGATGAAAGTAAGAGCTATGGGCTTAAACCTACTGGTGCGCAGGTTATGGATTAGCACGCGCAGGTGTGACCTGCATGCAGTGACTTGATCAGTGCATGCTGGTTTCTTCCTGTGCATGACACTCCAAAATAGTGCCCTTCCAGTTTGTTTAAACTCCCACAGGAGTCTGCTTTCATACTATTCTAACTGTTTCAACATGCGAGTATGCCATCTATCACATCCTGCAAATCTGTTACAGTTTTAATCCCTTTCAACTTTACCCCACCCTAAAGGGCTAAAAATTGATTCATGAAATAGAATCGCATACGCTTTTTCAAATGTCCGAGTAGAGACCGATCTCCGAATTGGGCGAGAGGGGTGCCTAAAAAACCTTCCCCTCTCGTAACCTGGCTCCCGAACCTAAGATATTCTGGTGACGATGGATCGGAATCAAGCCTTTTTCAAATCAAACAACATAGCATTACGTTTCAAGTTCGGTTCCCTGGGTGGCGAACCTTCAAACCCAAGTGGTGACTCTAAATTCAACGTTTTGCACGCTAAAAGGGAGGCGCACCCATTCGATTTTTGGGGCATGTGCCCACAGATAGATGATGTTCTTTCGAATGAATTGAGCGACTTGAACCGTAGTTAAGGTTTTGTAAGATTCTACTTCCATCCACTTTGTGAAGTAGTCTATCGCCACTAGGATGAACTTGTGGCCATTAGAAGTGGACGGTCTGACCATACCGATGACATCGATCCCCCACACAGAGAAGGGCCAAGGAGAAGTCATGCTGTACAAATCAGACGGAGGAAGATGCATGAGATTGGCTTGGATTTGACACTTGTGACACCGCCGTACATAGTCCATGCATTGCGATTCCATAGTAGACCAGTAGTAACCTTGCCTTAGGATCTTCTTAGCTAGCATGACACCACTCATGTGAGGACCACAGACTCCTTCGTGAATCTCCTCCATTATCCTTATCGCCTCAACACTGTTGACACACAACTTGTGCATTCCATAGTGAGACCTTCAGTACAGCTTCGCTTCATAGATGATGTATTGGACGGCCAATCTCTGTAGAGCAGTTTGATCCTTTTTTTGGGGGGTAAAATAGCTTGAAATAGAAAAAAGGATAACCGGATATACAGCCTACAAGGGGCATACCCCAGGAGGAAAAGAAAAAGAAAACAAACAAGAGTAAGAAAATTGACAACGCCAAATGGCTACAAGGCTAGATGAGGAGCGATGTTTCTAATCCATCTGAGGGAAGGAAAACAACGCTAGTTAATACCAACAAAATAGACTACACCCATGTAAGGCACTATCTGAGAAATGCATTAAAATAACATAAAAGAGAACCCCACACCCGGAATGGCAATTTGGGCGATTTGGGGTGATTGAGGTGCACCTGGTGCTATCGTCCGGGTCAAACAGTGTTCATGACCAAGGGTACTGTATCTTTTGCAGATGGCTTGGGTCTAAAAGCGTTAGACTCTAATGAACTCCGAAGAAGACAACAGATCTCAGAGTTTTCTCATTCTCCTCAGTTTCGCCCTAACCTAACAGAGGTCGGAAACAAGAAGATGAACATCTCAACTGATTTCCAATCGGAATCCTTGCTCCGAAATGCAGTTCCTACTGCATCTCCATCTGGGTATGGGGCTTTCTGCCCTAAAACTTCAAAGGCAGTCTCCGCTGCCAATCTCCTTGGCATTAACGCCAAGCTTGAGCTGCAATTGGACATTCCCAGTGATCCCAATCTCAGTACCACTCTCAGAAGTGCTGCACCTGCTCCTGCTACAGAAGATTTTGGGCCGTTCAGCCCGAAATCATCAAAGAACCCTAGCCCCTCTAGGAAACTGCACCAAGTCTTCGAAGAAGCTCTACAAAGGGAAGCAGAGGAGAGAGCGGCCCATTTGCTTGTCAATCCTGAAATAGAAAAGGTACAACTTCCTAACTCTAAGCCTCGGATTCTGATTAATGCCAGAGGAAACCCTTATGAGGAAGGGGATCCTAACATGGGCTATAACCTTGAGGACACCAAACCTCGTTATGGTTCTCGCAAACCTGAGTCGAGGACTGCACCTAATTCATCCAAACCTAAGATTGGTCAGGCTAAACCTAAACCTAAGAATTGGGCTTCATTACTTCAATCTTAGAGTCCTTCTTTGGATATGAAGCTTGAACTTTTTCCTGATCTTCGGAGAGGCAAGGAAGCCATAGTTGAATTGAATTAACTGATATTGGCAAGTGGAATAGATATTTGGTAGGTCACTTCCTGGATGGTAAAATGGATTATCCGTTACTGGTATCCACTGCCCGAAATCAATGGAAAGATCTCTTTGTAGCTGTTAAACCTAATGTGGCAGGGTTCTATCTCTTTCAATTCGAAGATGAACAGGCTAAGATGATAGTCCTCGAGGGTGGTCCGTACTTTTTTTCTCAGAAATATTTAGTTCTCAAAGATTGGCATAGGATGATGAAACTTGCTCCTGAACAGCCTGTCAGAATTCCTGCTTGGGTTGAATTTCATGACTTACCTTTTGAACTATGGAATCAAGAGTGTTTAAGTCGGGTGGCAAGTACAATAGGGCGACCCTTGCATGTGGACCAGGCCACTGCTAAGACCGCCAAACAGCATGGCCTATTGCATACTAAGTCCACTTCAGCTAGAATCTGTATAGAAATTAGTGCTGAACTAGACCTCCCTGATGAGGTTACAATCACTGTGGAAGGGGAGACTGTGTTGGTTTCTGTTGAATATCAAGTCCTCCCCCCCATTTGTAAGCATTGCCTTGTATTTGGTCACTCAACAGAACGTTGTACTAAGGGAGCTTCTTCCTCTCTGAAATCTGCCTTCCAAGTTGAGTCTCAAGCAGGAAATGGCAAGCAGATAGCTGCCTTGGAACAAAGATCAAATGATCCCATTCAGGCGCCAATGGATTCCTCCAAAACTAGATCTTTGCCTAAACAGCCACACGCTAGCAATTCAGTTGATAAAGTTGATACAGTGAGTGAGACTGAATCTGAGGGAGAATTGATGGGAGTACTGGAAGGTATAGTCAGTAGCACCCGTGAAGTTGATCTGCAAGCACAGTTCTTATTGGCGGACACAACCAGTGCAATAGAACCTTCAACTTCTGCAGTACTTGGGACTGGCATGGTTCTTGAATTGAATCAATCCCTCTCTCCTAAGCCGCCGGATCCCCAAGGTTCAGAGGTAAGGGTCAAAGTCACAAACGATGATCTCCAGGGGAAATTCCACAAGGTTCTTTCCCAATCAACTCAAAAAAGAATGAAGAAGCTTGCACGGGAACAATCTCTAAGTTCTCGTTCCAGGGGCAAGAACTAGCTCATCTGCATCCCCATCCTTTTGTCAGGGCAGTATCTTAATTCTTTCATATTCTGCCATTTACATTTTCCAGTGTGCTTTAAGTTTATTTTATGGCTCAACAACCCCTTAATATTGGCTTTTGGAACATTAGGGGTCTTAATGACCCAATTATACAAAAGGAGGTTAAATGTTTTGTGAATAATAACAAGCTCTCACTTTTGGGTTTATTAGAGCATAAAATAAAGGAAGATAAGGCTACTAGGGTGATGAAATATGTTTGCCCTCAATGGAATTTTGTGAACAACTATCCTCATGCTTCATTGGGCAGGATTTTTGTGTGTTGGGACTCAAATGTTCTCCAAATTCAGGTTATTGATCAGTCTGACCAGTTTATCCATTGTGAAGTGCATCCTAAATGTGGAGACCCATCCTTCTTTGCAACCTTTGTATATGGAGAGAACAATTATTTGAGTAGGCAAGCTCTTTGGTCTAGCCTACATCATCTAGGTTCTTCATCCCCTTGGATAGTGCTTGGCGATTTCAATGTTATTAGATTTCCTAGAGAAAAAGTTGGGGGCACTGTTTCTTGGCCCTCTTATATGGATGAGTTTAATAACTGCTTGTATGCATTACAACTTGATGATCTTAGGTCTCTGGCTGCTTCCTCACTTGGGCCAACAAACAGCACCCCACTCATTTTGTCAGTACAAAGCTGGATCGAGTGTTAGTTAATGAGCATTGGATGAGGGTCTTCAATTGTTCCTTTGCTCATTTTTCCACTCCTGGGATATCTGATCATTCCCCAGCCATTACAACCATCCTTCCTGGTCATAGGAATTCTAGCAAACCTTTTAAATTTTTTGATTTCCTAGCTGACCACCCACAGTTTTTTGCTGTGGTGCAAAAGGTTTGGCGAAGAGTGGTTATTGGGAATCCTATGTTCATTGTATGTGAAAAGCTCAAGATGTTGCAAGGTGAGTTTAAGTTAATTAATACTAGAGATTTTAGTGATGTTTCTGCTAGGGTTGTTGACACTAGACAACTCCTACAAAATTTGCAGCATGCCTTGAGTTCTCTTAACCCTGATCCTTCTCTGATTAGTCAGGAAAGAGTGGTTTATAATCAACTTCTCACAATGCTTAGAGCCGAGGAAAGTTTGGCTAAGCAAAAATCTAGGGTTTAATGGTTGAAGTTGGGTGACCAATGTACTTCTTATTTCTTCAAATCTGTGACCAACAGGAGAAATAGAAGTTAACTAGTTTGGTCTTAGAAGACGGGACTCTCACCCATGACATTGGGGTCATTAAGTCTAGTTTTGTTAACTTTTACACAGAGCTGCTCGGTACTACCCATCCTGATTCTTACCACGGGCATAGCAAAATTCAGCAACTTGTCAATAGAAAACTTTCTGATAATCAAAAGTTGGCAATGATTGCTGAGATCACAGATCAAGAAATCAAGGACACATTTTGGTCCCTCAACCCCAGCAAAGTCCCTGGTCCGGATGGCTACAATGCTGGTTTTTTTAGGAAAGCTTGGCCTATCATTGGCCATGAGGTCATAGCAGCTATCAAGACCTTTTTTAGGTCTGGTAAGCTGCTCAGGAAGGCCAACTCTACTGTGGTAGCTATTGTTCCTAAGGTCCCTAACCCATCCAAGGTTGGGGATTTTAGGCCTATCTCATGTTGTAATACCGTATACAAATGCATTGCTAGAATACTTTCTAAAAGATTGCAGAACGTCCTCCCTGTTCTAATTGATCCTATTCAATCAGGGTTTGTTAAAGGGAGGAGGATTGCTGACAATATCTTCCTCACCTAAGAACTAATGAGAGGCTACCATAAATCCACATCAACCCCAAGATGTGCTCTTAAGGTAGATGATATAAGGAAAGCTTATGATAATGTCAGATGGGATTTTCTTTGGGATATTTTGTCCTTTATGAATTTCCATCCTACAATGATCAAATGGCTTCAAGCTTGTGTTACCACTGCTAACTACACTATAAGCTTGAATGGGGAAAACACTGGTTACATCATTGGGCAAAAAGGTCTTAGGCAAGGTGACCCTCTGTCCTCATATCTCTTTGTCATTGTAATGGAGGTTCTCACCTGTCTACTTAGAGAGAAATCCATGTTACCTGATTCTCACTTCCACTAGAGATGCGGGAATACTAAGACCATCAATCTCTGCTTTGCCGATGACCTCATGATTTTTTGTAAGGGTGAGTTGTCATCAATCATCCACATTCAGGAAGCCCTCACTGAGTTCCAAACTTTGTCTGGTCTCTCTCCTAGCCCGGAGAAAAGTAGCATTTATTTCTCTAGGGTCAACAACACCACTAGATTGGCTATTCTGGATGTCTTAGGATTCCAGGAGGGCACACTTCCTGTCAAATACCTTGGTGTGCCCCTCCTTTCTACTAAACTCAAGGCCTCTGATTGCCAACGTTTGGTGGAGAGCATGACTGCCAGGACTAAGACTTGGACTAATAGAGACCTAACCTATGCTGGAAGGGTTCAATTAATTAAGAATGTTCTCTTTTCCATTCAAACGTATTGGTCCTCCCTGTTTATCCTTCCCAAAAAGGTAATCAAGGAGGTTGAGTCAATTCTTAGGGCCTTTTTGTGGTCCGGACCTGACCTAAAAAAACTGGGGCTAAAGTTTCGTGGGAGCATCTGTGTTCCCCTAAAGAGGAGGGGGGTCTTGGTTTCAAATCGTTGCAAGTTTGGAACAAAGCAGCTATTGCAAAACATATCTGGTTTCTCATCTCCGGGGGAGAGCAGTCCATGTGGTGTCAGTGGGTCAAGTCGTACTTGTTAAAAGGTAGGAGTTTTTGGACTTTGAAAATACCTGGTGATTGTACATGGGTTTGGAGGAAACTTTTGAATCTTAGACCTTTGGTTAAACCATATGTTCTTAATATACTTGGGAATGGGAATTCCACGTACTTGTGGCATGACAACTGGCACCCTCTCGGTCCTTTAATGGATAGATTTGGTCCTCGAATTGCATATGACGCTGGTATACCACAGGACGCATTTGTGTCTCACATTATTAATAACTCAAATTGGGTGTTTCCCATTACTCAAACTTTTGATCTAAATGAGGTGAGAAGCACTCTACCTCCTCTTGTTCAAGCAAGGTTGAATGGGGCTGATCAAACAAGGTGGACCCTTAATTCCAGTGGTCAGTTCACAATTGCATCTCTATGGAACAAATTGAGAACTCCTTTTCCTAGGGTATTGTGGCATAAGGTAGTTTGGTTCTCGGCTCACATCCCAAAATGTAGCTTTGTCACATGGCTTGCCATTCAGAACAGGCTATCCACTACAGATAGACTTGTGTCATTTGGTCTAAACATTTCCCCTCAGTGTGGTTTGTGTCAGGGGAGTGAAAGCCATGACCATCTTTTATTTAACTGCCCATTCACCAATCAGGTGTGGAATTCCATTCAGGCTAAACTCCAAGTCTCTTGGCCTGCTAGACCTTGGACAGACCAGGTGACCTTGTTGTCAGGTGTTAAGGGTAAATCCCTTAAAAGTGTGATCACTCGATTGGCCTTTACTGTAACTGTTTATCATATTTGGATTGAAAGAAATTTGAGGAAGTTCCATAATCAATCCTGTACCCGTGAGGTAGTTGTTCACAAAATTTGCACGATGGTAAGAGCTAGGATTTTATCTCTTTCTAATCTGTCGCACTCTCAAGCAGATTGGATTGTACATGTGTGGAACACTGTTTAAGCTCATTTTATATCAGTTACTGTTTCATTACTGTATCTGTTGGACCTGATTTTAACTTTTTTCTTTAGTGGTTTTGTGGCTCATAAGGCAGGTCAAAGGGGGATACATAACTGCTATGAAGTTGTGGAGCTAAGCATTGTGGAGCTTCCCATACATTTCAGCAGATTTGGGAAGTAATTTTCAAGTGCAAGAGCCATCAGTTTGGAGAGGCTTACAGCTTGGCCAGGCTTCTACTACTTCTATTCTATCAAGTACATATCTTATTCATTGGTGGAGATTTTGGAGCTTTGTGTATCCCCTCCTTATAATGTGTGTTTACCGGTGAGATGTGTGCTAGTACCTCATTCCTTTGAGAGAGGAGGTAATACGTAGTGGGGGCATTTTGTGAGATTTAGGGAGGGAGTTGGTGGAGCCCTGTCCTAGCACATGAGTGAAAAATTGAGTGGGAGCTGTGAGCCTTCCGAGGGAGTTGTAAAGTGAGGACATAGTGCTATGGACATCATCTTCAACTTATACTTATATTTCTTAGCTGTGGTGTACTTGTACATACTTACTTATATCCCTTGGACAGCCCAGGTTTCAATGTTTGGCATGTATAGCCTCATTATTGTGCTGTCCAGGTTGTTTAACCTGTTGTAGCTGCTACTATTGTTGGGGAGCAGAAAAAGCAATAGGCATTTTTCTATTTCTGTCTGTGCTGCTGCTGCTGCTGCTGACTGTCAGATTGGCCCTGTTTTGGCTGTCTGTTGTCAGAGGTTGCTGTCAGCTCTGTTCTGCTGTTGTCTTGCTATCGTCTTTTGCATTCTGTGAAGTTAAGTCAGATGTTAGGCTGTAGCTTTCAGTTGTTTAGTTGTTGGATTTCTTGTGTATGAGCATTCAGTTTAGATATTGTAATCTGTCAAGATTTCAATGTCTGCTACTGTTACCACATTGTTGCTTAGTTCTCTTCTACTGTGAGGTGTGGCTCTTTCATTTCATGGATCATTTGGATATTAATCGTTGTGCACTCTCTCTTTCTGAACTGGACTGTGTGCAGTTCCTTGTATTTACCAGGTTTTTCTGTTTTGCCTATCCTTGGGGGGATGTCCCTTGGAACGTTTAGGCTTTTCTAGGGGGCATGTCCCTAGTTGTTGCTTCTATTCATTGCTGTTCTGCTACTGCTGTTACTGCTTCCTGCTAACGACAGCTGCTGCTACTGCAAATGTGTTGGCAACTTGCTGCTACTGCTTCACTTGTGGGGGCTGCTGATATGGCAATTGCCCTAGCCATTGCTGCTATCTCACGACTGCTGCTGTTCTGTTCCTGTTCTGCTGCTGTTCTGTTTTTCTGTGCAGTCCAGCTGCTGCTGTTGTCTGATTAGTCATGATCATCGTGAAGTGCTACTGTCCAGCATGTGGCTGTTACTTCTTTTGGCTGCTGCAGTGGATGGAAATCGTCCAATTGGCAGCAAACTGCTGCTGCTGTTCTGCTGTTGTTTTTTGTTAATTCGGTTATCTGCTGTGGAGCTTCTGTTTGTTACTGCTACGGGTGCATGCTGCTGTTATAGCTGCTGGTTGCTGCTGTACTGTGTAGACCAGCTAGTGAAGTGTTTTGCTGCTCCTGTTCAGCTCCAGCAGTGGCTGGTCTTGTTTTGCCACGGCAGCTGATGTTCTGTGATGGGTGCCGTTAAGTTGCTGCTGTCCAGTTCCTGCTGATTATTGTAGTTGCTGTCCAGATTATGGGTCCAGACTATGCAGCCAGATTATGGGTTCTTTTTTGCTGCTGTCCAGATTATGCAACCAAATTAAGGGTCTCATATATGATGCCTTTTACCATTTCCTATTCTGCTGCTGTCCTGCTACTCTGATTCAAGAGTCTGCCCGAGCAGTTGAAGAATTCCAAAGTGTTTTGAAGAGTTTTCAAGTGATAGTAATTGTCCATTTTGCTACTGCTACTGTTGCATTCTACTTTTCATGTTTAGATGTATCAAGCTGCTTTCAAGCCATTTTGTTGGTACCATTAAGGCGTTGTTTTCCCTCCCTCTTTTTAGATGGACCGGAAACAACGCATACCTTTTAGTCCATGTAGCCTTTTGGCATAAGCTATTTTCTTTAATCTTGTTTTGTTTTCGCTTTTTTTCCTCCCCTTGTAGGCTGTATATTTGGTTAGCCTCTTTTTTGAATTTCAAGCTGATTTACCCAAAAAAAAAAAAAGGCACTATCTGAGATGCAATTCCGAAACAAAGTTATAGCAAAATAGCAGCTTGCTGTACAAGAAGAGAAGCTATATCAGAACAGCAGCAACAACTAAAACTGAATCTGAAACTAAGACTGAGACACAGAACTGGACAGCAGTAGCAATCCATTAGTACTTGGCTTCTAACTTCAAATTGAGAAGGAACCAGTAGCTAGCTGCATTGAAGATGGCAGCCAGCAGTAACACACCTAACATGTTGCCTATACAACGATCAAAAGAAAGGCCAGAATAAGCTAGCTGCATAGCAGTAGCAACAGCTAGCAGAACAAGCACAATGTACAGAATCTGGACAGGTTCGAATTAGAACAAGCACAGCAGCAGCAAATCAGCCATTACAGCAGCAGAAAAGCACAAAAGCCCTATACAACACTACCAAATAGCAGAACCAGCAAGTATGCAACATGCAGAGGACGTCCCCCTCTGCTAAGGAAGATCCCAACGACATCCCCAGTTGGTTAGGCTTGAAATAAAGCAAGAAAAGCATCTCCTAACTGAATCAGCAGCTGATCAAACACAGCAGAAACTGGACAGCCACAGAGATTACAAGGCAACTGTAGCAACTAGCAAAGAAAGCTGTCTAACAGCAACTGTCCAGCCACAAACTAGTAGACAACATCAACAGCAACTTCCGAACCCAAGTCAGTATCACAACACCAGCAGCCGTAGCCTGGCTAGAAAGCATCAACAACAGAAAATAACAAACAGGTAGTAGCAGTAAAGATCAGCTACATAGCATCAGCAAACAGGTAGCACACTAGACAACATCAGCATCAATGTAACAAGGAATGCAATGTAGGATAGGCTCCAGCCAGCCAACTCCATCTTGGCTTGAAACATCAGCCATTACAATTTGTGACATAAGAGTAGAGCTGTTGTTACAGCAGAAAACAGCAGCAGCAGCAACCACACAGATTACAGATTAAGCAGCAGAGCAGCAGGCATACATCAACCAACATTAGCCAAACAAGCCCTTGGCATGTATGTAGATCACTCTTCTACTCCCTTGAATTCTCACAACTCCCACTCTATTTTCAATACCAAGAGCAAGGGTCCCTATTCTCCCTCTACTGTTCTCTCATGATTCCCCCTCTAACTATTACCTCCTCTCACAAGGAAGGATGGGGCTCTAGCACACAGCTGACAAGGGTTTCCCACAGTATAGTAAGATCACTCATGAATGAAGAAGCATAAATTCAATCTACAGGGAGTAAGATAACTACCTGGATACTTAGAAGTAATAGAAGGCCAACCTGAAGGAAACTGTGAATGGGCCAGCAGCAGCAGAGCACAGCTAAGGCCTTTTGGATCATTTGAGTACAAATCTGAACCATGTTTGGATCAAGGGGTAAACCCCTTGAGTATTGACCTGCAAATGTAATCATGTGAGTAGATGGATCTTGCCATTCTAACTTATACATTTAGGTTAGGTTAATCATGAATATTCCACATAGATAATAACTGATAAGGTCCCTTGAATTTAGATAAGGACAGCAACCTGCATCTAACTTCATTTGAAATTTTATGAGCAACCACTCTAGGAGGGCAATTAAGATTCTGGAACTTCTTATAATTCCTCTCAAGCCATAATTGGTGCACATAGATTGTAAAAACAAGTTTAGCAATTGTGATGGCCAAAGATTTACCCTGTAAAGTGGACAACCTACTCATCAACTGCTGCAATGATGTCAATCCTGTCATGTGAGGGGTCTTTGGGGACAGAATTCCCCTAATCTGTGTAGCCATGGGGCATTCAAAAAATTGGTGATCATGGGACTCTACTCCCAAACACAGACTACAAATGGATATAGCTTTCATGCCAAACATGACTAACCTGTCTTCTGTAGATAACCTATTAAGGATGGCCATCCATGAAATCACACTGCATCTAGGAATGTGCCCTGAAAACCATACCACTTTATGCCAAGTGATAACAGGAAAATGTGTCCTTGAATGATCCCATAAAAATGAGATGGTAAATTTACCAGATGCATTGAGAGTCCAAATACATCTATCCCCAATGGAAGTATTGATGGGGACAACTTGTAATTCTGATCTCACCTCATTGAGATCTGGAGTTTGGGTCAGTGGGAAGGCCCATTGATTGTTCCTTATAATAGCCTGCACAGTGGTATCCTTGTGCAGCCCTGAATCTAAGGTAATTCTAGGCCCAAATTTTGGCAATAGGGGGCCAAGGGGATGCCAGTTATCAAACCACAAAGAGGTTAATTGGCCATCCCCAATTTTATAAGTAATGTGTGGTTGGATGAGCGGTCTAATGTTAAGGATTTTCCTCCAAACCCATGAGGGATTACTTGGAATTTTAACACTCCAAAAACTCTTACCTTTAAGTAAGTAAGACTTCACCCATTGGCACCACATAGATTCCCCCCCCCCCCGAGACAAGGAACTATATATGCTTGGCAACTGCTGCCTTGTTCCAAACCTCCATAGATTTAAAACCCAAACCACCTTCCTTAACAGGAGAACAGAGATGTTCCCAAGAGACTTTTGCACCTGTTTTCTTAAGGTCGGGGCTAGACCAAAAGAAAGCTCTAAGGATAGATTCTACCTCCTTAATTACCTTCTTAGGGATAATGAAGAGAGATGACCAATAGGTTTGCATTGAAAACAGAATTGATTTTATTAATTGAATCCTTCCAGCACAGGACAGGTATCTATGTGTCCATGATTTAGTCTTGGCCAAAAATCCTGTCAACCATTACTTTACA
Organism: Rhododendron griersonianum; assembly: GCA_018127125.1. NCBI lineage: Eukaryota > Viridiplantae > Streptophyta > Magnoliopsida > Ericales > Ericaceae > Rhododendron > Rhododendron griersonianum. The sequence goes on along the minus strand of CM030790.1, from coordinate 32,361,828 downwards.
GTCAGTGTGCTTGAGTTTGGTGGACAGAAGAGGTGCCCCCAAGTACCTCACTGGCAAAGACCCCTCCTGGAAACCTAGAATATTCAAAATGGATGCTTTGGTGGAAGGGTTAACACCAGAGAAGAAGATGTTACTCTTGGCAGGGCTTGGAGAAAGCCCAGACAACTTCTCAAATTCAGTCAAAGAATTCTAAATGTGATTAATGGAGCTTACTTCACCTTTGCAAAAGATCATAAGATCATCTGCAAAGCAAAGATTGACAAGTTTGGCGGATCCACATTTCCAATGGAACTTAAAATTAGGTAGGAGAGATTTCTCCTTAAGGATACAAGTCAAAACCTCCATAACTATCACAAAAACGTAAGAAGACAAAGGATCACCTAGTCTTAAACCTTTTTGCCCAGGAATGTACCCTATTGCCTCCCCATTAAAGCACAAGGAGTAATTAGCTGTGGAGACACAAGCTTTCAACCATTGGATCATCTTAGGATGGAAATTCATGGAGGTAAGGACATCCCAAAGGAAGTCCCATCTGACATTGTCATAAGCCTTCATAATATCCACCTTCTAAACAAACTTAAAAATCAACTGTAGGGCTTCGCCCTCTGGTCTGACCACCACCATTTCCGGCGGGTTGCCGCCGATAACAACAGCAAGGACGGCAAGGGAAGAGAGGCAAGGGATCCTCTCTCCTTAAAGAGGCTCTCCTCCACCGCCCTCCACACTCGGCAACCCTCGAGCCGCCTCCACATCCGACGGAGCTCCACATCCGACGACCCTCCTCCACCGCCCTCCACACCGGACAGATCTGGTTCGGTCAAACTCCACCTGGCCGGAGCTCCACAGCTGTGGGCTTCGTCTCCAACCTCAACCCCGCCGTGAACCGGCGGGTACCATTTGGGATCTGCACCGGGCAGAACGGAAATCAAGCCGGCCACTACTGGCCAGCCACAACCAGCCACCACCAGCCGGTCTTCAACCTCACGGCTGAGGATCTTCAACCATCACCGAGGAGCTCAACAGCCGTCGGTCCACCTTTGCGAACAGCGCCGTCTAGTCCAGCCGCCGGGTAGCTCAAATTCTGGGAAGCTCAGATCTTGACGGTCACATCTCCGGTCAGATCCGGTCCTAAGATGCATTGGGTTACACAGTGGAGGACGGTGGATCTGAGTCGGAGCTGCGGTGGCTCGGTGGTCAACTCTGGCCGGAGTGAGCCTAGTCGGGCCACCCCCCTGTCAAGGCCTGCCCTGGCCTGCCAGCCCGGGCATGGAGGTTCGGGCAGTGGAGAGAAGTCTTGCTCGGGCAGAGGCAGCCTGCTCGGGCGGGCAGTCACTTCGGCCTTTCTTTCCCGGGCCATCAGCCAGCCCGGCCTTGGGCTGGCAAGGCAGAGTCTCAGGCGGCAGCAGGCAGGCAGCAGCAGCAGCAGGCAGGCTGCAGCAGCAGCAGGCAGTAGCAGCCCGGGCACAGCCAGCCAGCCCAGCCCCGGTTATGCTGGAAATCTTAGTATCAATTTACTTAATCCTTTTTCTAACTGAAATTAATTTGTTGCTGGACTGTTGGGCCAGTTTACTGTTAGTCTCTGCGACCCCCGATAGGCTGTTGGACTGAAATCGGGGGCCGGGCTCTTCGTCGAGCCTTTTATATCCCTAGAGCCTGCGCTTTTAGCTCTGAGGTTTTGTGTAGTATTCTTGTGGTCGTGACTATTTTTGATTAGATTAGATTATGTTCTAGTTAAGGGGTAGTCTCGCAGTAGCAGCAGCTGTGGGTGCCGATGATTAGATTATGAATGGAGTCTGATTGAGCATGGTAGTTGCCGGAGCTGTCATTGACTAGAGTGGTGGTGGTTCACTGTTCAAAAAGGGTTGCTTCGCAGTCTATTTCTGATTAGATTTAGTGGTTTGCACTGATCGAAAAGAGCAGCTTGGTCCACTTGAGGTCTGAGTGGCTACTTTTGGTGGTTCCTCTTTCCGTTCCGCCTTTAGTCGTTAGCGAGCCTAAGGGATTTGGGCGAGGTTGTAGTATTCTGGATGGAATGGGCGTGGTGTGCAGGGTGCTTAGCAGGGTAGCCTTGTCGGATGCCGACATCTCCAGTTCGAGCCTCTCTCAGTCCGAGTTCCTCTGTAGTAGTTGACTTCTGTTGGGTGGGTATTATACTAGCTTTGGAGTGTTGGAAGTCTGGGTTCTTGGTTTTCTTAGCCCAGCCTTGGAGGAGGAGGATCTCTCCTCTGCGCTAGTTATCATGTGGTCACCGTTGACCATGACTATCTACTTCATTTCCTAGCCTGGCGGGTTGTGCCAGGTAGTAGTTCAAATTCACATATCTCAGTACACATGGCTTTTGTTATGTATTTACTTTATCTTACTCTCCATGCGGGTTGTGCATGGTTTACCGCACTTTTGTCACTCTTGTTTTTTTCCTTTTCTTTTCCTCCTGGGGTATGCCCCTTGTAGGCTGTATATTCGCTTAACCTTTTTTAATTTCAAGCTAAGTTACCCAAAAAAAAAAAATTTATCCACCTTCATGGCACACCTAGGGGATGAGGAATGTTTGTGGTAACCCCTCATCAATTCTTGAGTAAGGAATATGTTATCAGCTATCCTCCTACCCTGGACAAAGCCAGATTGGGCAGGATCAATGAGGGATGGCAGGACAGGTCTGATTTTATTAGCTAGTATTTTAGCTATACATTTATACACCACATTACAGCATGAGATGGGCCTGAAGTCCCCTACCTTAGAGGGGTTGGGAACTTTAGGCACCAAAGCAACTAAAGTAGCATTGGCTTTCTTCAAAAGTTGACCAGATCTGAAGAATAGTTTAACAGCTGAGGTCACCTCATGGCCTATCACAGGCCAGGCTTTTTGGAAGAAAGCAGCATTGTAGCCATCTGGCCCAGGAGCTTTTTGAGGATTAAGAGACCAAAAAGTGTCTTTGATCTCTTTATCAGTCACCTCCATCACCATTTCCAAACTCTAGGAAGGGGAGAGTTTCCTAGTAATAAGCTGTTGCACTCTAGAGGATCCAGAGTAGGTAGTCATATGTTTAGTGCCTAACAAGTCAGTGTAGTAGTTGATGAAGGTGTGTTTAATCAACTCTATGTTCTGGGAAACAGACCCATCTTCTAAAACCAAACTAGAAATTCTGTTCCTATTCCTTGAATTGGTAATGGTTTTGAAGAAGAAGGAGGAACATTGTCAATATCCCCCAACTTTAACCATTGAATTCTTGACTTTTGCTTTGCAAAACTTTCTTCTGCCCTAGCATAAACAAGATATTGCTTGCACAATTCCCTTTCAATGGCTTGTTTAGAAGGATCTTTGGGGTCAGAGCCTAGCTCTCTTTGGATAATTTCCAGTTGCTGTTTATAGGAGGCCCCTCTTGAAGACAGTTCACTAAACTCATTTGTATTCAGCTTTTTAAGGTCCTCCTGCAAGTGCTTAAGCTTCTCACAGACACAGAACATTGGGTTTCCAATGATTATCTTCCTCCACACCTGCTGAACAGTGTCAAGGAATTTAGGGTGTTCAGTCAAAAAGTTGAAGAATCTGAATGGCCTTTTCCTTATGGGTGACGCAGCTGTTAGATACACTACAGCAGGAGAGTGATCAGACACTCCAGGGCTGAGGAAATGGGCATTGGACCAACAAAAGTCTTTGATCCAGCATTCATTGACAAGAACCCTATCTATCTTAGTACTAATGTGGGCAACACCCAGTTGCTTATTAGACCAAGTATATTGGCAGCCAGAGTATCTGAGATCCACTAATTCAGTAGAATGGAGGCAAGAATTAAACTCCTCCATCCAGGGCAACCAGGTTCTATCCCCACCTACTTTTTACATGGGAGACTTTAAGGCATTGAAATCCCCTAATACCACCCAAGAAGTAGTAACACGGAGTTGCAGTTTGATCCTTCTTAGTAACCTTGGCCGGATACTCCCCTACGTTCCACGAAATTCCATATGTCATGATACCAGGGTAGGCCATCATCAACATTATCGATGGCGTTGACGTACTCGTATGTAGGCAAGTTCCTCTATTCAATCATGATTGGCTGTAACTTGACGCCTATCGGAAGCTCGACCATTGAAGCTAAAGTAACCAAAGCATCAGAGAACTGATTCTTCAAACGCGGTATATGGGTGAAAGTCACTTTGTTTTTTTTTTTTGGGTAAATTAGCTTGAAATTAAAAAAGATTAACCGAATGTACAGCCTACAAGGGGCATACCTCAGGAGGAAAAGAAAAGGAAAAAGAAGAACTATGAAAAAAGTGCGCTAACTCATGCACAACCCGCATGGAAAGTAGGGTAGAGTAAGCTAAATATCAAAAGTACTAGAGTGTATTAGACTGAATGGAATGGCGTGGTGTGCAGGGTTGGACCTCCTGTCGGATGTCGTTATCTCCGGATCAAGCCTCTTCTCGATGCCTAGTTACTCGGTAATTGTTGTTCAGCCTTCCCTCGTTGCCAAGGTGCTTTGTAGCGGCAATGATTCAGCGATGGTTTATCTTTGTCTCCTTATTCGGCTATGGCTATGTATTTTATTTCCTAGTCTGGCGGGATGTGCCAGGATATTGTTAGTTCTTTTTTTTTTTGGGTAAAATAGCTTGAAATAGAAAAAAGGATAACCAGATATACAGCCTACAAGGGGCATACCCCAAGAGGAAAAGAAAAAGAAAACAAACAAGAGTAAGAAAATTGACAATGCCAAATGGCTACAAGGCTAGATGAGGAGCGATGTTTCTAATCCATCTAGAAAGAGGGAAGGAAAACAACGCTAGTTAATACCAACAAAATAGACTACACCCATGTAAGGCACTATCTGAGATGCAATTCCGAAACAAAGTTATAGCAAAATAGAGCAGCTTGCTGTACAAGAAGAGAAGCTATATCAGAACAGCAGCAGCAACTGAAACTGAATCTGAAACTGAGACTGAGACACAGAACTGGACAGCAGCAGCAATCCATTAGTACTTGGCTTCTAACTTCAAATTGAGAAGGAACCAGCAGCTAGCTGCATTGAAGATGGCAGCCAGCAATCCATTAGTATTGTTTTTTTTTTTTTGGGTAAATCAGCTTGAAATTAAAAAAGGATAACCGAATATACAGCCTACAAGGGGCATACCCCAGGAGGAAAAAGAAAGAAAATAAATAAAATAAAACAAAAGACAGATAGAACCTACGCCAAACGGCTACATAGGATTAAGAGACAATGAAACATCTGTTTCCTACCCATCTAAAAGATGGGAACAAAACAGATGGCAAAAGGATTGCCCAACGAGCAACCTTGCAATAAATAAAAGCCATCCTGACAAAAGAAATATAAAATTGCAACTAGACTCCATGCTCTTGCAACTGGACATGCACTTGAAACTTGACTTGACTTGAAACAATTAAGCTATCAGAAAGTAACCATAACAGGAGGTCCCCTATTGGTCTAACTGGAACCAAACAGTAGAGGAGCAGCGGCCCTTAACAGCAAAACAGCAGCAACTCCTATACACCATCAACCTGACCTGCTTTGCCTGAACTGGACAGGTTCAATAGGAGCCTCCAGTGACTGAGCCATGTACAGCAGGCACAACACAACTTCTGAATTGTAGGACATTGCACATTGCACTCTGAAAACAGCAAGCAGTATAACAGCAGCCAGGTGCTGACATTACCAAGAAAACATCAACAGCAGAACATCAAAAGAGGCTGGTCAAATGGTGATCAAGTGTCATATCATTATAGCCATAGCAACATCATCATAACAGTAGCAGGAAGCTGATAGTAAACCAACAGAATCTCAACAGCAGCTCCTATACACCATCAACCTGACTAGATTAGTGTGTGATGCTCAATTCACACACATTCTGCAGAGCCAAGAGAGTTGAAACAAAATGCAGAGGATGTCCCCCTCTGAGAAGGGAGATCCCAATGACAGCCCCTATTGGTTAGGCGAATATTACAAATGAAACTTACAAACTTCTATACGAACATCCCGATTACAACTAAACAAAAGGGATACAAAAAAGGGGAATCCCCTCTGCGAGCATGAGTTGCTAGCTGCCACCATAACAGCCATCAGCAAAGTAATAACAGGAAGCATTAGTGGCAGCAAAGAAGACAACAGTAATAACAGCCCATAAGTATAATTAGTAAAAGCAGCTACACAAATAACAGAACAGCAACAGCAGCTATAGCAGTATATACAGCTGTAGCAGCAGCAGCAACCACAAAAATGACAAAACTAACATCAGAGCTGCCACAGCGGCGGGACAGTAGCAGCAGCAGTACATGGATGCAATAGTAGATAAGGACAAGATTGAATCAAAGTTCTTGGGGAATATAGTACTCACACTACTACACCCTCGAAATCTCACACCTCCCACTCTCTTTTACACTGCCAAGAACAAGGGATCCCTCTACACCCTCTACTTAACCTCACACGATGCCCTCGCTAAATATTACCTCCTCTCACAAGGACGGATGGGGCTATAGCACACAGCTCACATGGATTGCACACAATATAGTAGGAGCTCTCACTTGTTTTGGATTTCCAGGATAACCTACAAGGAATAAGGTAACAACCTGGATACGTAGCAGTAATAGGAGCCAAAACAGGATCAGTACACTCAGAATTCAGCTCAATGGTATATCAAAATCTAAGTAGATAAAGGTAGGAAAACAAATGAAATACGCATGTTAAATGAACTTCCAACCACAGCAAAATATTATTGGTCACTAAGATTCCATTCATTTACCACCCAGTCAGCTTGAAATGGTGGCAGTGTTTGTAATGAAAATAGTCTCGCCCTCACCATAGAATAAATTTTATGAGCAACTACCTCCCCAGAACAGGATGTGCCTTGAAATTTCCTTACATTCCTCTCGATCCACACATGATAAACTGTTGCTGTAAATACCAATTTAGTAAGTACTACGTGAACATATTTGCCCTTTTTGTTTGAGAGGAAAGTGACCCACTCAGACCATGGTCGAGAGTGCCAAGTTACATGAAGTTTAGTAAGAATAGTGTCCCACACCTGTTGGGAGAATGGACAATTAAAGAAAAGGTGGTCATGACTTTCACTCCCTTGACAAAAGCTACATTGAGAGGAGTTGGTAACACCAACAGCATCAATCTATCTGCAGTGGATAGTCTTTGCTGCACAGCCAGTCAAGTAATGAAGCTACACTTTGGTATGTGGCCTGAGAACCACACCAACTTGTGCCAACCAACCTTAGGGAAGGAAGTTCTCAATTTATCCCACAAAGATGCAATTGAGAACTGACCATTTGCATTAAGAGACCACTTAACATAATCTGACTCATCCAACCTGGAGAAGAGAAGTGGTGGCAATGTTCTTCTGATCTCATTGAGTTCAATAGTTTGCGTAATAGGAAAAACCCAATTTGAATTGTGGATAATGTGGGATACAGTAGCATCCCGAGGTATACCAGAATCTAAAGCAATCCTGGCACCAAAGTTCGCTATCAAAGGGCCAAGTGGATGCCAATTATCATACCATAATGAAGTGGAGTGGCCATCACCTAACACACTAATAATAATGAAGGGTTGCACCAAAGGTTTGAGATTCAGTAACTTCCTCCAAACCCAAGAGCATCCTCCAGGAATTTTAAGATTCCAAAAATTCCTCCCTTTTATTAAGTAGGATTTGACCCATTGACACCACATGGATGTAGACACCTCCCAAACGGGGCATCGCCATACAGATTGATCAATGTTTGTTTGCTCGATTGGTTGCTTGCTTCGTAAACCAAAATCATGGACATTCCCATGACTAGGAACATCGCCACATGATAGCGGTTATCATCAAAACAGAGTCGCCACCTAGTTTATCAAAACTAGGAAAACAGATAGAGATTCTGGATACGGGAGCCAAAAGTACAATAAGGGGAAGGTGTTAGGCACCCCTCTTTGCCCAGTCGTGAGACTGGCCCATAATCGTTCAACATAAGACATATAGATGCTTTGTTTAATCCTAACACATAGTCTGTTAGAGAAAGCTCCCCCCCGGTCCAGATCCAGCCGACCCCGGGCTCCCACCTTCGGCCAGCAGCAGCGGCAACAGTAAGGACGGCAAGGGAGCAACCCTCCTTAGGGAGTGCTCTCCTCCATCGCCTCCATCAGTCTTCAACAGCTATGGAGCAAAGCTCCCTCTGGCCACCTCTGGTCCGGCCATTGAAGCCTGGTTCAACAACTCCAGCTTCTACATCCATCATCACTCGGTGGTTCTTATCCCGTGAGATCTTACAAACCCACAACAGTGGGTTCCCAACTTCAGAGAAGATAGCCCAAGTCGTGGGTCTCTCCAATTTTTTAGATCTGGTTCAAAGATTAGGGGCTGTTCTTCACTTTCCGAGGTGAATCGGCTATCCATAAGTACACAGCCGCCGGTCTCTCGATTCCGGTGGAAGCAGCAGCAGGCCACGGATCTTCCGGCCAGCCACAGCCAGCCACCACCACCAGCCGGTCACGGCTCGAGCAGAGGCAAGGTCTGGACTTCAACCAGGTCTGGATCCAACTCCATCCCGCCGTGGTCCGGCGGCTACCTTTTTGGGATCTGCTATGGGCAGATTTGAAATCAACCCAGCCAATACCGGCCACCCACCTCCTGGTCCGGCCTCCATCTAGTCCGGCCTCCGTCTGGTCCAGTCTGCACTTTGGTCCGGCCAAGGAATCATCAACCGCCGTGGCTCACAGCCGCCGGCCTTTGTCTTCAACCTAGCGCCGCCGTGGAGTTCACAGCCACCGTGGGCACGACCGCCATGGGGCTCAGCCGCCGTGGGGCTCAACTCCTCCAGATCCTGTCCTAAGTTGCAGTGGTTACGCAGTGGAGGACGGCTGGTCTAACGTGGTGGCTTGGCGGTGAACTCCGGCCGGAGTGAGCCAAGCCAGGCCACCCATGTTGAGGCCAGCCCTGGTCTGGCAGACAAGTCCGAAGCGGGGCCAAGCAGCAGGCAGTAGCCAGCAGCCAGGCCGGGCCCAAGCAGCAGCCAGCCCATGCTAAGTACCGGGTAGCAGCAGCAGCAGTCATGGCTACCCAATGCGGGCAGCAACTGGTCCGGCCAGCCAGCCAGCTCGGGCAGTCACCAGCCTAGCAGGCCTGCCCAGCCAGCCAACAACACGCCAGCCACAGGCTTTTTGGCCGCCCGGGCAATCAGCAAACGGCCTGCTTGGCCACGCAGCAGGCGGGTTGTGCACTGGCCATTATATTTTATGGTTTCTGTAGTTTGTATTGCGGGGACTTCGAGGGCCTCTTATTGTACCTTGTACCGACGGTTGGAGTCGGGTATTTACTGTTTTGCCACGCCCGTGTCCAGTCTCCCCGTTGAACTTTCTATTCCTTGGGATAGTTTGTTCGGCGGGGGCAAGGACACGGGCAACCCATGTAGCCACTTGGCGCTCTTTATATTTTTCATTTCTTTTTTTTTATTGTCTTACCTGGGGTATGCCCCTTGTAGGCTGTAAATTCGGTTAACCTCTTTTATTTTCAAGCTAACCGCCCTAGGGCATTACCCAAAAAAAACACATAGTCTGTTTAATTATTCCTTTAAACAGTAAGTAAAGTGAGCCAGTGCGATAAATAAGCATGCGTCAGAAAGCAGGGAAAGCAAACAAAACTGTCCCAGGAAATCGATTACTCGGCCGGTGAATGGATGTCACGGCCGAGTAATCACACTGGTTTAATGTACCGGCCGAGGGATCGAAGCCCCGGTCGGTGTTCTTCCTCACACCAGACAAAAAGATTAACAGGTAATCAAAATGCTACAGTTAGTTAGAAATACAGTAAATAAGACAAACCAGAGGCCGTTGGGCCTCACCACCTTGATCCCTCAGTTGCTTGATTGCTTTGGATTGGGTGTGATTGACTGATTGCTTGATTGAAAACCCTAGGGTTAGGGTTTGAACTTCGGGGTTTGATCGCCGGATTTACGGCTGCCTTCGAGAGGTTAGGGCTTTTGAAGTATGGGATTGAGGGATTATTTGTGCAGAGCTTTTAGGCTTGATAGAGTGTGAAGGTGTATCAATTTCGGAGCCCAAAGGCTCCTTTATATAGGCATAGGGATGACTCACTCCGGCCAATCAAATCATGAGATGGCAATTGCAATTGCAATGCATCTCTAACTCTACATCGTAATCTCTGAGCGTAGCCCGAACGCATCGGAAAGGTAGTGTAATCGGATCAAACGTCTGACAGAACACGTTCCAGAGTCTGAAAAAAGGTCGATCTGGCGGCCGAGTAAAGAATATCACGGCCGAGGAATGGATGTCTCGGCCAAAGGATAGATCTTGCGGCCGAGGGATTGATCTCTCAGGGAGATTTTACTAGCAACAGGTTGCTCGGGTGAGGAAATGATGTTGGGGCCGTGGGATCGATGTCACGGCCGACAGATGGATTCTCCTAGGCTTCTGTATTTCTGTCTGAAAGGCTGTATGGCTTTGAATTGGGTCCTCTAAGTGGCTCAAAATTCTTACCGAAAGTTCTAAGGTTCTCAAGGAAGCAATCAGCAATCACTGTATCCGTTTCATCATCGGGATTGTCCCAAGGTGGGACTTGAAATAATCGTTAGGCCAAATTGGGGTGTCTACAATGGACTGTTCCCCTCCAGAAATGAGGAACCAAATATGCTTGGCGATGGCTTCCTTTTTCCACGTTTGCATGGATTTAAACCCAAGACCTCCCTCCTGCTTAGGAGAGCATAAATGTTCCCAAGAGACCTTAGCACCAGTTCTCTTGAGATCAGGACCTGACCAAAGAAATGCTCTTAGTATAGCCTCCACCTCTTTTATCACCTTTTTAGGGATGATAAATAAGGAGGACCTGACCAAAGCCTCTTTTATCAACTGCACCCTACCAGCATATGTTAAATCTCTATTTGTCCAACACTTAGTTTTGGCAGTAATGCTATCCACTAAGCGCTGACAGTCAGAGGCTTTGAGTTTAGTGGAGATTAGAGGTACACCAAGATATCTAACAGGTAGTGCACCTTCTTTAAACTCTAGGATATTCAGAATGGCTAACCTAGAGGTGGCATTGACTACAGAGAAGAAGATACTACTCTTCCCAGGACTAGGGGATAGGCCTGACATCTCTTGGAACTCAATGAGAGCATCATGAATATGCCTGACAGAGGACAGATCCCCTTTACAGAAAATCATCAGATCATCAGCAAAGCAGAGATTGATAATCTTGGTATTACCACATCTCCAATGAAATTGAAAATCAGGAAGGAGGGATTTCTCTCTCAACAAACAGGTGAGTACTTCCATAACAATGACAAACAAGTATGAGGACAAGGGATCCCCCTGCCTTAGCCCTCTTTTCCCAAGGATGTACCCAGTGGCTTCACCATTAATACTTAACGAGTAATTAGCTGTGGTGACACAAGCCTGAAGCCATTTAACCATGGTAGGGTGAAAGTTCATGGTAGCTAGCACATCCCAAAGAAATTCCCACCTCACATTATCATAGGCTTTCATGATATCCACTTTCATGGCACACCTAGGAGAGGGGGATGATTTATGGTACCCTCTCATGAGTTTTTTTTTTTTTTTGGGTAATTCAGCTTGAAATTAAAAGAGGTTAACCGAATGTACAGCCTACAAGGGGCATACCCCAGGAGGAAAAATAAAATAAAATAAAACAAGAAGATTGAGAAAAGTGCGATAACCATGCACATCCCGCATGGAGAGTAGGGTAATGGAAATAAAATAACAAAAGTGTCATATGTGTAGAGATCATAGCCCTGTTGTACTATCCACTTAAGAAGTAGGATAGTACAACGAGGTATGATATGAAGTGATACGAGTAGAAATAACATGAAGTGAAATGAAATTGAACTACTACCTGGCACAACCCGCCAGGCTAGGAAATAAAGTAAATAGTCACGGCCAGAGATGACCACATGATAACCAACACTGAGAAGAACAGCTACAGAGTAATACGACTTCAAAGCAAGCTGAACGACTACTACAGAGGAACAAGGCATCAAGAGGCTCGAACCAGAGATGACGGCATCCGACAAGGCTACCCTGCCAAGTACCCTGCTCACCACGCCCAATCCTTCCGGCCTAATACTCCCTCATCCAAGTCTAAGGCTCGCCAAAACCACCTGCTGTCAACCAACTACCAAAAACCCTCTCCTCCAGAGTTGGGATAAGCAAACCAAGAACCTAATACTTCCAACAAACCCAGAGAGCAAGCATAATACCCACTTTAAAGAGATCAACTACTACAGAGGGACTAGGACCGAAAGAGGCTCGAACTGGAGATGTCGGCATCCGACAAGGCTACCCTGCTACGTACCCTGCACACCACGCCCATTCCATCCAGACTACTACACCCTCAACCTAATCCCCTAGGCTCGCTAACGACTAAAAGCGGAACAGTAAGAGGACCACACGAAGTGGCCACTCAAACCACAAGTGAACCAAGCTGCTTCTACGATCAGTGCAATCCACCAATCTAATCAGTTATAGCCTGCGAAGCTACCCCTTTCAATCAGTGAACGACCACCAATCTAATCAATGACAGCTCCGGCAGCTACCTCGCTCAATCAGAAACCAACCACCAATCTAATCAGAGTAGCTGCAGCTGCTGCTACTTCAAAGCTACCCCTTTCAATCAGCACAGACTCTAATCTAATCAACGATAGCCACACCCACAACTATACTACGCACACTGTTGTGAAATTTAAATGTACTCGCAAGCGCACGAATCGTACCAAAGTATAGTAATGCAAGAGCGAGGTCGAACCCACAGGGACTTGCGATTTTTCTAGGAAAAACTAAATAACTTAAACCGATTAAACCCTAACCTAGTTGACAAAAGTTGTGATTGATTTTTAAACTAAAAGTGAAAAGTAAAAACAATGAACTAAATTATCAGAGACGAGAAAATTAAAGCTTCTTTTTAATCAAATTAGGAGAAAATACTAGGGTTTCGGAATCCACACCCATTAACTCGTATCATTATATATTCATGATCATTGACTTCACCCTAATTTCTTCATGATAATCTGAAAGCTAATTCTGTTACCATGGAAAATATCACCGTGAAGATTCATTAAGAAGTCTAATGTATGTTCCTCTCCGCTCGCAAGTATAAAACCAGATCATTAATTGTATCCGCTTTTAACAAATCACAATAAATATCCAATTTTATAGTTAACAATGAAAAACCAGCAGTCAATGCTAAAGACAATTCCAAATCATGAGAAAAACATGATTGAACTCATATCCAGAATCTATCTTTAACAATTGTTTTGGAGTAAGAACAATTTAATCAAAATCAAACCACATTTTCGCGTAAAACCAATTCTCATGAATAAATAAATAATAGTCGTTAACGGGACTTCATCCTCAACCCTAGTTAAAGAGTTTAGCCGCTCATGGAGTACGAACAAATATTCATATAATAAAAGAACTCCATTGAACTAAAGCTTACAAAAAGAAAAGAGTTATTTTCTTCCCAAGCTTTTCTTCTGCCGAAACTCATTTGCCGAGAGTTGCTGTTGCGGCATGCCGCTTCTGTTCGTCCGTGGTCCCCTGTTTTCTCCACCAAAAATCCCACTGCCTCCTTAAATATATAGGTGCCGAGAATCCTCCTTAAAAGGAAGAAAATTCCTTTTCCGTCTACTTCTCGTCAATTCGGTAAATACCGATTGCGTAGTATTTTTTCCTTAAACAACACTTACCTTAAGAGTTCTAGCCAAAGCCAATAAACTCATGTCACCCACTTAGCTATTGCTACAAAGCCACGTGCAAAAACAAAATTCATGGAATCCAAATCTTCCTACTTCACTATGCCAATTCTTCACAGGACCCACTTGAATTAGCTCATTAATTTCCTTCTTTGGACCCGTAGCATTGGATTTAGATTTGTTCTCAATGTATGGACTAAAAATTGACACTTTTATGGAATTCGGTGGCAATCCATCATATTGTAAAATTCCGTAAGCACGAACTCTGGGTTTCTACTCTTTTGGATCTTCTAATTTAAATTGGGTTGAGCCCACTTGAATCAGACTTCATCTCATAAGTCTCGGAAGAAACGTTTTTGCGTGAAAAGCCCAAAATACCTACAAAACATAAATAAATGATAATATGACATAAATAATTATAAAGTCAAGACTAACAATGCAAGTATGAGCGTCTTTTAAGTACTACATTTTATGCTCATCAAATACCCCCAAACCTACATTTTGCTAGTCCTCGAGCAAAAGAGATAAGATAAACAAAAGAAACAAAAATTACTAACTTATCCTTTTTCAGAGGAGTCCGATTGCATTTAGCATATGCAACAAGCCTTTAAACCCCTAGGTTGCCCTAGTGGACGAGTTATAGTCTCGTGAGGGTTTGCCGTGAATATACCCACAAAATTCTTAAGAAGTTGACACTCGATTAGAATTCCAAAACATAGTCTATGGCCTCTCAAAGTAACTAGCGTGAGAATAACACAAGTTAGAGGCAAGATATTTCATCCATTAACAAAGTTAAACAAATGAACATTCTAATCCGAATTTGCACGAAAACTGTTCCTCCCACATATATCTGGATAGGGAAAAATCACTAGGCATGTGTGTAAGTGAAAATCACACAAAGATCTTCATTAACCTCGAAAACAATACACGCACTTTCAATGTCTCAATACTCATCAAAATGTTCAAATCAAATTATAGCTCATCCCCTTATTCCAATTCACTTTTTTTTTTCCTTTTTTTTTCCTTGTTATTATTATTTCTTGTGGTCGTGCAATGCCTTGGTCCCTTAAGCTTTCTAATTGACCCTTGTAGCGAGCTTTAGGCCAGTGACACCCAAACCAGACTGCTTTAGGGTACTAGATGTAAAGAACACCCCAACGGACTTAATCACTCGAGTCAAAAAGGCTACGAACCCAAGCTAACCACACATGACAATCACGGAACTCTCCACCGTTTGACGCGAACACTCACTGCTTACTGAGGCATGAGGCCCGGTTACTAAGTGAAAAGCCCGAAAAGCATGCATTTTATTCTCATTCTTTTTTTTTTCTATATATATATTTTTCTTTTTGGGGAGGACATTACGCATTTTAATAAGACATCTGGCTCATACTGAGGCATCAAAAATATATGTACGGTACTCGAGGTCAAATCCAACTCTAAGTGTGGCGGTGCTCGTGCAAAGACATGTACACAAGTGATTAATTGCTATCCAAACATAGGTGATACGTACCAACTAAGTGTCTCTCATCAATACCTATGTTCACAAGTTTAACTCTGTCAATAAAATCATATCAAGACTCCAATTTGGGCAATAATCAAAGTAGCACTAATCAAAAACCAACAACCACGTCGGAAGTCATAATCAATTATCAACATCCTTCAATTTTTTTTTTTAATTTGACACGAAAAAAAAATGCAATAAAAAATAAAAAAAAATCACAATTGCAGCAAACAATTTTTTTCAAAAATAATAGTCCCACCCCCAAACCTAAATGGTGCATTGTCCTCAATGTAGCAAAGAGGAATAAATTATGAAAAGTTTAGGGGGTTACCTCCCATGAAGAATTATTACCAGTATTGTCTGCAATTGGTTAGTGACACAAACGAAAGAAAAAAGAAAAAAAAATGAGATGGAGAGAGAAAAGAAAAATAGAAATTAAAACATTGATAGCAATAACAAAACAAAACAAGCAACTCATGTTTTTTATTTTTTATTTTTTATCCGCTTCTTGTAATTAATAATATAGGGGTCTTCCCAGCAAAAACTATTTGGCACAATCAAAATTAGTCTAGCAAAGTGATTAATCATGTGTGTCATGTGCATAGCAAAAACAAAGGTGAGATCAGCATACCATGGGAATATGTGTTTGAATAACATTGTCTCTAAACAAAACTTATGAGTAGGAAGTAAAAGATCAACTCCGAAAATAAAATCCCACTCAACTCTAATGTTGTCATCTCTATGTTCATCAACTATCGTTTCCCTTTCATTTTGATCCCAATGTCTAAGAATGACAATGGGTGCAACCTTTATTGGCTCTAAAATTTCAATTCTATGATCGGGTGATAAAGTTTTCAAATCAACTTTAGGTGGCTCCATAACAAGTGCAAGCGATGATGACAAAGAAAGTGGAACATAGATTTCTTTAGCTTGCCATTTTTCTATACTCATAATAGGAGTTGAGTCCAACAACGAATTTACTTGCTCAATAGATTCATCAATATCAATATCACAACTAAAATGAGCTAAGCAAGTCTTTAAAGGATCCTCACTATTTGGTTGCGTTAAAGTTCCTTGACCTAAAAAGATATTCTTTGATTCTAACTCTAATGGATTATTCTCCACTGGTATGCTCAATTGCTCATCTAATTGTTCCTCAGACTCAAATGTGAGAATGGATTCTACATGTTCCTGCTCGTCAGGAAAGTCAAGGGTGCTAGGTGTGACATACTGCCAGTTTGGATTAGCTACAGATTCATTATAAATGTCCTCTTCCTCAATCTCCCTCATTCGATTAGCCAATTGCTCCAATTGATTTTCTAATTTCGAAATGGCTTGAGTCTGAAAATGATTAATCTCTGCTATGGATTGAGTATTCAAGTGAGTAGTACTTTTCATCTCAGCCATGAATGCTTTAAGAGTGTCCTCTAAGGATGACTGTTGTTGTGGTGCAACAGATTGAAAATTAGGTTCATGAGACACAGAAGCTTGAGCATGTAAAGGCTGAGACTGAAGAGGATATGATTGTGTAGTGTATGACTCAGTAGAATGGCTAAAATTCAGGAAAAATTGATCATCGTGTGAATGCAAAGGTTGCCCACCTATATGTGTAGGAAATTGATTTTGTGTGTAAGAATAATTAAAATGATTTCCCATGTCTGGATTGTACGTCTCATGAAAAGGATGACCAAATGGACCTTCAAAATTATTTCGTGCATTAGCTTGTTCATAATAATACGTATGACAAGTTTCTATTGTATGCCAAGTGCTATAACATATAGAGCATGCACGATTATGAACTTGATTGAAAAAATTCATGCTTTAACTAATGAAAACACTATAAACCAGAAAACTAAACTAGTAAAATTAATGCAAATAAACTAGTCAAAGAGGAAAAGAAAAGAAATTTAAGATAATAGGAACAAATAATAAAATTCTAAAAGGAAAAGGATCAAGGAATTTGGCCGAAACCGGAATTACCTGGAGTACCTTATCCCGGGCCAAAACACCACTGACGTTTTGGCAAAAGTTAAAAGGAGAACTAGGGAACAAAACGAAAAATACTAACACTAACTGTAGAGTTTTTTTTTTTTTTAGATCCTAACTAAAACTAGTAGAAGGGCAAAAGCAATTTAGATTCTCTAGATTTTCCGCACAAAAATAATTAAGTCCCCGGCAACGGCGCCAAAAACTTGTTGTGAAATTTAAATGTACTCGCAAGCGCACGAATCGTACCAAAGTATAGTAATGCAAGAGCGAGGTCGAACCCACAGGGACTTTCGATTTTTCTAGGAAAAACTAAATAACTTAAACCGATTAAACCCTAACCTAGTTGACAAAAGTTGTGATTGATTTTTAAACTAAAAGTGAAAAGTAAAAACAATGGACTAAATTATCAGAGACGAGAAAATTAAAGCTTCTTTTTAATCAAAGGAGAAAATACTAGGGTTTCGGAATCCACACCCATTAACTCGTATCATTATATATTCATGATCATTGACTTCACCCTAATTTCTTCATGATAATCTGAAAGCTAATTCTGTTACCATGGAAAATATCACCGTGAAGATTCATTAAGAAGTCTAATGTATGTTCCTCTCCGCTCGCAAGTATAAAACCAAATCATTAATTGTATCCGCTTTTAACAAATCACAATAAATATCCAATTTTATAGTTAACGATGAAAAACCAGCAGTCAATGCTAAAGACAATTCCAAATCATGAGAAAAACATGATTGAACTCATATCCAGAATCTATCTCTAACAATTGATTTGGAGTCAGAACAATTTAATCAAAATCAAACCACATTTTCGCGTAAAACCAATTCTCATGAATAAATAAATAATAGTCGTTAACGGGACTTCATCCTCAACCCTAGTTAAAGAGTTTAGCCGCTCATGGAGTACGAACAAATATTCATATAATAAAAGAACTCCATTGAACTAAAGCTTACAAAAAGAAAAGAGTTATTTTCTTCCCAAGCTTTTCTTCTACCGAAACTCATTTGCCGAGAGTTGCTGTTGCGGCATGCCGCTTCTGATCGTCCATGGTCCCCTGTTTTCTCCACCAAAAATCCCACTGCCTCCTTAAATATATAGGTGCCGAGAATCCTCCTTAAAAGGAAGAAAATTCCTTTTCCGTCTACTTCTCGTCAATTCGGTAAATACCGATTGCGTAGTATTTTTTCCTTAAACAACACTTACCTTAAGAGTTCTAGCCAAAGCCAATAAACTCATGTCACCCACTTAGCTATTGCTACAAAGCCACGTGCAAAAACAAAATTCATGGAATCCAAATCTTCCTACTTCACTATGCCAATTCTTCACAGGACCCACTTGAATTAGCTCATTAATTTCCTTCTTTGGACCCGTAGCATTGGATTTAGATTTGTTCTCAATGTATGGACTAAAAATTGACACTTTTATGGAATTCGGTGGCAATCCATCATATTGTAAAATTCCGTAAGCACGAACTCTGGGTTTCTGCTCTTTTGGATCTTCTAATTTAAATTGGGTTGAGCCCACTTGAATCAGACTTCATCTCATAAGTCTCGGAAGAAACGTTTTTGCGTGAAAAGCCCAAAATACCTACAAAACATAAATAAATGATAATATGACATAAATAATTATAAAGTCAAGACTAACAATGCAAGTATGAGCGTCTTTTAAGTACTACATTTTATGCTCATCACACACCTCCGGGGCACAGAAGCAAAGGAACTAGAGATATAACGGGGCTCAACAAAGAGACCTGTGGGCACACGCCCCAAAAACTCCCGGTGCCTTGGGCACGAAAATTTCGGGTGCGCCCTTCTCGCGGAAAGCGCGGCGAAACACTTCGCAGATCAGAGAGTCGCCACTCGGGTTTTGCGGAAAGTACCCAAGAAATCGTGCTTTTGAAAACGTTTGGATTGCGTTTGTTTGAGTTTGAAAAAAAAAGGCTTTTGTAGACTGGACCGTCGTCACCTTTGAAATCTGAGGTTCGGGAGCCAGGTTACGAGAAGGGAAGGGTTTTATGGCACCCATTCTCGCCCAATTCGGAGATCGGTCTCTACTCAAGCATTTTTACAAAATATTTGCATTTCTCTCTTTATTTGATCATTTTCTTAGCCAGTTAGGGCGGGGGAACAGTTAATGGGGATTTAAAACTGTAACACGTTTGCATTTATGTACAAAAGTATGATGGATGTTTGATGTTTTGATCTAAAGCAAGTATAATAGATTGAGAACAGGCTCCTGTGAGTGTTTGGAACAAACTGGAACACACTGACCTAGGTGATGCACCCAGGATCGAGCCTATATGCACTGGCCAAGCCACTGCATGTAGTCATGACCTGCGTGCGCCACACCAGATCTGGCGTGCGCCGGTAAGCCCAAACCCACAGCTCTTGCAAACAACCCTCTGGGCTCTGGAATGGACCAGTGCACACCCAGGACAAACCACGCAGTTATAAAGACAATAAAAATATAGTTACAGACAGATCAAGGGCTTAGAAGCCACCAAATGGATAAACAACCCCTTAAACAGTGAGGGGAGGAAAAGCAGAGGCCAGGGGCCTAGTTGCCATGCAAGGGCCAGCCACTGACCAAGGTGTGACTGGCGCACGCAGGTACACGGTACCGTGCGCCGGTTGACACAACTTGGCTAGTGCTTGGCTTTGCATCATCTGGGCTCTGGAACATGACCAGAAGGCTCCCAGAGGCATTCCAAAGCAACAGACACTAGTATTTAAGAAAGTGAAACTAGCAAACTTTAACTTGAAAAATAGTAAACTTGTTATTAGGCATGCTCACAGTGATGAATAGACAAGAAATAAAGCGTAAACAAGGATCTGACCCTAGTTCACAACTGGAGTACGCCAGTCTTTAACTGGAGTACGCCAGTTCTGAAGGGTTCACAACTGGAGTACGCCAGTTGTTGAGTGGAGTACGCCAGTTCTTGACAGACCAAATTTTAAAATTGTACGTACTGTCAAGGACCGGCCTACGCATGCTTATGACCGGCGCACGCCGATTCTAGTTAGAAAACATTTTTTTTTGAAATCTTGCTAGCTTTAGGGCCAGGACTGGTATTGATTACCAGCCTTGACCCTGCCAGCCCCCTCAAGGATCAGAACAGAAAGACAGTACAAAGATATACCTTTGGTTTTGAGGCTTGAGAGATGTTTGAGCTTTGAACTCGAGGGTTGAATGGTTGATGATAAGTGTTTTGGGTGTAGATGGTGTATAGAAAGGGCTGCTTGCTTACTCTTTCAATGGGTTGAAGGAGAGCAAATAAGAAGCCAAAAGAAGAGAGAGAGAGAAAGAAACTTGGAGTTCTTGTCTTTTTTTTGTAACCCTTTGCTATGATGAAGAGTGGGGGTATATATAGGGGGAGAGAGGACTGAGATGGGCAGTAACCAGCTGGTTAGGGGCTGGTTCCTTAGCCCTTAAGACTTCCTTCTCATTGGATGAGAGAAAAAGGTGATGGGATGGGTGTGTAAGAGATGTCCCCCGGCAAAAACTGATTTTTTTTATGGATTAAAAGGTTCCCATGTGCTGTAAACCCCTACCCATGGCTTCTGCATGCTGAAGAACACAAGTTTGACCGGAGGTTTGACTGGAGTACGCCAGTTAATGACTTGCGTACGCCAGTTGTTGCCTGGTCAACGGTCAAAGTTGACCGATGACTGACACGTGGCAGATGACCAGCGCACGCCGGTTTGGTACCAGCGTATGCAAGTAGGGTTTTGTTGAGGCTTTTTGGCTCTGACTTAAAGGGTTTGAAATGGATTTGAAAGGGTTTTGGAATGCTCAAAGCTCAAACACGCTAACAATCTCGAGATGTTCTTGACCCGTTTCATCATCGGGGAATCAAATACCGTAAATAAACTATTCTGGAAAGTCCAAAATAGGGTGTCTACAGTAGCCCCCCTTTGACGGCACTTGGAGCACCATTGTCTTGGTAAAAGTAACGTCAAAGGTTTCTAGACACCCTCTCAAGGCTATCCAGAAGGAAATCGAAAATGCGAACATGTATATAAAAATACCGTCCATTGAGAGATCGAAGACGGGCGGACCATCTCAAAATCGTTGGAAGAGAGTTTGAACTCCGTTGAGAAATGGGGATGGGTGGACCATCATTGAATGCTGAGGCGGACTCTCTTGGGGAATAATCAGTTGTGGATAGATTAACGTCGCTAGGGATCAAACCTTCTTCGGCATAAGTAATTCCAACAGTTGCGGGTAAGTCGCGTCAGGTAGATTGAATTCCATCTGCTGGGAATCAGAGCCAATCTCCTTATCATGGACCATCCGAGACAGAGCAATAAGACTGCTTGCAGATGCGCTAAATTGTAGATCGATGTGGACCAGGATGGCGGACTATTGTTGTAGATTGATTGGACGGGCTGACCGTCGTTGATTTTGATGTTGGACGGACGGACCGTCGTTGATTTTGATTTTGGACGGATGGATCGTCGTTGCTTTGGAGATTGAACGGTCGGACCGTCGTCGATTGGAAGTTGGACGGACAAACCGTCGTTGATTTGGAATTGGACGGACAGACCGTCGTTGATTTGATTTTGGACGGACAGACCGTCGTTGATTTAGGGGTTGGACGGATAGATCGTCGTTGATTTCAATTTGGACGGATAGATCGTTGTTGATTTGAAGATTGGACGGACAGACCGTCGTTGATTTTGAATTTGGACGGATGGATCGTCATTGCTTTGGAGATTGAACGGTCGGACCGTCGTTGATTGGAAGTTGGACGGACAGACCGTCGTTGATTTGGAATTGGACGGGCAGACCGTCGTTGATTTGATTTTGGACGGACAGACCGTCGTTGATTTGGGGGTTGGACGGATAGATCGTCGTTGATTTGAATTTGGACGGATAGATCGTCGTTGATTTGAAGATTGGACGGACAGACCGTCATTGATTTTGAATTTGGACGGATAGATCGTCGTTGAATTTGAGATTGGACGGACAGATCGTCATTGAATTTGAGATTGGACGGACAGATCGTCGTTGAATTTGAGATTTGACGGACAGACCGTCGTTGGCTTGACTCTGCTTGGGGAAACGGTTTAATTGCGGAACGATGAACGTTGTTGAGGACCAAACCTCATTCGGCACACAAGAAGTTCTAACAAATCACGGGCAGGTCGCGTCAGGTAGGTTAAACTCCATCTGTTGGGAATCAGAGCCACTCTCTTTATCATGGACCATCCGAGACAGAGCAATAAGACTGTTGGACGATGCGCTACTTGTTGAATGGGACGGGCAGACCGTCGTTGATTTGAAATTGGACGGACAGACCATCGTTGAGTTGGGACGATGGGTCATCATTGAGGATGACTCGTTAACCATCGTTGAGTGGGGACGGTGGGTCATCATTGAGGATGACTCGTTAACCATCGTTGAGTTGGGACGGTGGGTCATCATTGAGGATGACTCGTTAACCATCGTTGAGTGAGTGAACTGACAATATTCTAATCGTTGTTGAAAGATTGAAGACGATGACATGGCTGATCGTCGGTGATGGATTGAAAGGACAATATGGCTTATCGTCGTTGATGGACTGAGAAGGACGACATGTCTGATCGTCGGTGATGGATTGAAACGGACGACATGGCCGAGCGTCGTTGATGGATTGAGAAGGACGACATGGCTGATCGTCGGTGATGGATTGAAACGGACGACATGGCCGAGCGTCGTTGATGGATTGAAACGGATGACATAGCTGATCATCGGTTGATGGATTGAAAGGACAATATGGCTTATCGTCGTTGATGGACTGAGAAGGACGACATGGCTGATCGTCGGTGATGGATTGAAACGGACGACATGGCCGAGCGTCGTTGATGGATTGAGAAGGACGACATGGCTGATCGTCGGTTGATGGATTGAAAGGACGACATGGCTGATCGTCGGTTGAATTTGGACAGGGCTGACTGTCGTTGAGGTTGAAGCTAACCATGACACAGATAGTTCCAGCAATCACAAGTAGGTCGCGTCAGGCAGGTTGAATTCCATCTTGTTGGGAATTCAGAGCCAATCTCATTATCAGGGACCATCCGAGGCAGAGCAATAAGACTGCCGGAGAATGTGCTAACGGATGAATTGGAAGTTGGACTGACCGTCGTTGATTGGAATTGGACGGATAGACCGTCGTTGATTTGAGATTGGACGAACAGCCCGTCGTTGATTTGAGATTGGACGGATAGATCGTCGTTGATTCGAAGATTGGACGGACAGACCGTCGTTGATTTGAAGTGGACGGACAGACCGTCGTTGATTGGAAATGGACGGGGTCTGCTTGGGGAAGTAGCAAACAGGGATGGAAACATGGATCAGGGCAACATGGGCTGCCTGTTGGGAACGGGCCTCAACGCTGATTTGATTTGGTTTGCCAATGCCGCAACACTAACGATAGAAACGCCTCAATGCTGGTTTGATTTGATTTGATTTGATTTGAAAGCCTCCACGTGCTTTGGATTGATTTTGATTTGATGTACTTTCCTGCTTTTGACATTTGATATACAATATGCCACGACAATATATGCTAAACACATATGTACAAATTGAAAATGCAAAGGCAGACTAGGGCGGCTTCTAGAGGACGGGACGACACAAACGACGACCAGGACAATTTTGACGATTGAGGGCTACCACTGAGCCACACTTTTGCTTTACTGCTTTGATTTGAGTTGCGGGCCTGCAGGCCCAGGTAGATAGCTTTCGAGTTGGTTTGAGCACCCTGTGACTTGCTTTACTTGCTTTCGTATTGGGCCAATGTGTCCCTCTGTTCTTGATGACTTGCTGCTTGGACTATGGATGCCGTAGTGGCGCTGTAAAAGTTGCATTATTCTCGGTTCATTGGAAAGAGAGTATAAACCAATCGCTAATATCCAACTTGCGTTGACGAGCGAATCGAGTTGACACACAGACATACGCACACGTGTAGACTGCCTAACTCGGAAGAATGGGGAAGAAGAGTCATAGGATACAATGCAGACTCTCTGACACATGGGCAATAATGAAATTTTGGACATTAACATGCCAAAATCCAAAATATCCCTAGATAGGTGAAACTGACACTCACACACAGTCAAATATGTACAAAGGCCTGTGTGAATAAATGAAACAGAGAAGAAAGCCTCGGAATGGGCAGTAGACTGAAAAAATAGAAAAACGTCGCAAAGATGGACAAAATACAAAAAGAGATGACTCATATAGGCCCGGACTGAAACCGACACCCCCGTACAGTCACATATGAGCTGCACGGCATAGAAAACTTGGCAAGAGCCCTTAAAACAAATTTTGAGGAACCAAAACCTTGGTTTCAACTTGAAATTCCCACCGGGGGCTCAAAATCTTTGTTAGGCGTGATGGCTGCCAACCGCTGTATGCTACAGGAATTAAAGAAGTGCGCACCGGTTTGAGACCAACGCGCGTCACTCTGAACAAGCACGCGTGAGCCTCAAACTAGCGCGCGCGACTGAAAAGCTGCCGCCGCTGCTTAAACTAGACTTTGCTGAACTTAGAATAAATTGTGAGCCCGTTGGGGCCTCGTAAGCATTTCGTTCTGTTTTTTATGCTTCTCTTTTCTTTTTTTTTTTCTTTTTTTCTTTTTTTTAAAGGCTTTTGCTCAGCTTTGAAATTGAAATAGTAGTTTGAAATAAGATTGAAAGACAAAGGGTTCCCCCTTCTATTCCTGATGAAGCTTGTTCTGTTCTTGACCCTTCTCGACCCTTGATGTGTACCAAAACGTCAACCATGGATCCAATTGATAGAATATGACCGAGTCTTGAAGAGAGACTGCCTACGTATCCCACATTTGGGGAATCAGGTCAAAACGTAGTTCAGGCCAAGGTTCACTCGTGTGTTTTACCTCTCCTTTTACGCTCTAATTTTTGCCTAGTGCCGCCTTCTCAGGTTTCCGGCCTAGCGAGCTTTTGACTTTTTGCCCATTTATTTTTGCCTAGACCGCCTCCTTAGGTTTTCGGTCTAGCAGGCTACTCTAACTTTTGCTTGGCACCGCCCACCCTTGTGGTTTTCGGCCCAACGAGCTTCTCTCAGGGAAAAGTGGCTCTTGAATTGATCCAGGTTGACTAGAGTGTTGAATTTGTTGTCGTCAAGATCGATGATCTTTGGCTGCAGCCCCAGATAAGATGGCTTTTGATAATGCAGGGTCCTGACTGCTTCAGTTGAAAATGCCTCGCTCCAGGCCACTTTTGCGCCTTTTTAATGTGCGCTTGATGGAATGTTGCTAACGCTGTCTTGGACACAGTGCAAGGCCTGGAGCCTTTTGAGTTTCTGCTTTCTGGCTTGACATCCGTTAGCAGGGGTTTTGAAGTTTCTTTATCTCACGATCAACGCCAAGCGCGTCTTTGTGAGACCATGCCAAAACGTCGATGAATTCTTTGACCCTGTCTGATCGGGCACGATGCTCCTTTGGGGGACAATGTTAAGCCAATTTTGAACCATCCGAGGCCAAGTGCTCCTTTGGGGGACAGCGTTGAGCCAATTTTAAGTCATCTGGGGGTCTACCTTATCTTTCAATTTTATTGAAACTACTTTTAATAGGCCGAGCATGCCTTTCGTCTTCCCTTTTGGCAAGGGAACACATTTCCTTAGGGATGACCCCATCGAAATCTATCCCTTCGTCGTCAGGGTCGACACAGTTTATTCAAAAGCCAGCAAAGTACTTAGAAGCAAGATAGTGCATATCATAAAGAAAGCCCCGCGGGATTGCCAAGTACAGCAAAAGACTCGAATTGAGAATATAAGCTACGACATGGAGGGCCAAGAGGCACGAACTCCAACTCTGAGCTAGACTAAGACGACCAGATAGACATTGTGTCAGACTCAGACTCAAAAGTGTCAATGCAAGCTAAACATGATTTGAAAATGCAACTTTTATTGTTACCCTTGGCTTCCTCACAGAGAGGTAGGATCAGGCCCAAGCAACAGCACTTCGGCTTCCTCAGCTTCTTTGACCAAACCTACTCGGTGCTCCCTTGAACAATGATCCTCAGCGTGTCAGTTTGCTTCTTGACCTGAATAAGCTCCCTCTTGACTTCTGCCTTTGCAAGCCCATCATCACTGTCGGACCAGGTGTTGGCAGAGAAAGCCTCAATTGTACAAACTGCGGCCACTGGACTGGCCTCGGGTTCAGACGGAGTGGATACAATCGGTTTGGGTTGATTTTCTGGGACAATGTGGAGGGTAGGGTTGAGTATGGTGGAGCTCGGGTTGATTTGAGTGGAGGTGATAGATATCTGACCAACCAGAGGGTCAGACTTGAGTTGAAGTAATGAGCTGGGAATGCCGTCGGGTTTTGATGGGAGTGGGACTGGAATGATGCCATTATCGACGAGATCTTGAATGGCGTGTCGGAGGCGATAACAGGCATTGGTGGAATGGCCAGGCGTTTGATGGTACGTGCAGAAGTGATTAGGGTTGTGGCTAGCAGGGAGAACCTTGGCCAGTGGAGTTGGGGTTAGAGGCCTGATGAAACCGGCATCGAGAAGCTTCTCGTAAACTGAGGTCAGAGGTGCAGATAAGCATGAGAAGGTCCTTGGCTGGCTCCGGCGACGGGATTGAGGGCTCAAGGTGGAGCCTTTGCTTGCTTTGTACGACACTGCGCCTTCGACAGGGTGCATTCTTTTGCTTTTGGGGGTGACTTTGATTAGGGATTCAGCATCCTCCTTTGGGTGAACTCTAACCTCATGGAACTCGGCCAGACTTTTGAACATGTCTCTTGAACACGGCTTGATTCCGACCGCCGGAGGGTGGCAGGCCTGAGGAGGTTCTTTGGCTCCAGCATTAGCAGCGTTTAGCACCAGATCCGATTTTGACAGGGTAGAGGTAAAAGGGTCAACCAGCCCCTGGATGATAATCATTTGTTTGTCCAGCTTCTGGCTCATTTCTTCCACAACCCTCTTTATCTTAGCCAGCTCTGTTTGTGCCGCCATTTTGGATTGATGATCGAGGAAGGTGATACGGCTTTGGAAGTACTAGTGAAATAGCCCCGGCAGACACTCCCAAGTAGGTTTGGCTCTTCTTTTCGGTACTTTCCTCGACGGTGCCACGCCCAAAGCTAGACAGTAAAGCAATCGAAGGCTCAGGAAGTGTCCTTGCAATAGTTTTATTTTGAAAGGAAAATGAAACAACGGAAAATGCATGTAAGAGCGTCGTCGGTGTCCTCCTAGACTCTAGAACTAGTAGACAAAACCGTTTTATGACAGCCGGACACTGCCCAGGTCCTCGGATTTCTTTTCGACGGTGTACCTTGACGGGATCGATTAACACTAAGAGATGTCGAAACAGCCTAAGTCTTTGACCATCCCGCTCTCGAAGTTTCAATGTTTGGAACGGAACAACTAGGTGTTTAATGACATGATGCTGTAACCAGGATGGCGTAAGCATCACTGTGCCGGAGCCTTGGACGGTGTAAGAGTTTAGCACTTTTAACCTGGGTGGTATGAGCATCATGTTATGTCTCCCGTTGTTCCTAGTTTTTTGTTTTGAAACCTCGATCGGGGTTTAGGCAAGGACTTAGAAAGTCTCGATTTCCCAAAGTCTCGTTGACCCAAGGAATTGGAAAGTTGATAACGTGCACCATCACGATGCACGACTCGTCATCGGTCCAGGCAGCGCCTTAGCAGGCATAAAACGGGTTTGAAAGAGAGACAACCCTAAAAGCCGCCTCCTACGCAAAACGGTATGAATGTATGTACAGGCATGCGATATGGAAAGCAGTAACACATAGACAGTT
This sequence comes from Rhododendron griersonianum, assembly GCA_018127125.1. Lineage (NCBI taxonomy): Eukaryota > Viridiplantae > Streptophyta > Magnoliopsida > Ericales > Ericaceae > Rhododendron > Rhododendron griersonianum. The sequence goes on along the minus strand of CM030790.1, from coordinate 32,333,842 downwards.
TATGGGGTTAGATGCAAGTAATCCTACCATGTGGGTTCCTGTCTTAGTTTTGAAAGGTTCTATTGCTTTGTACACGTGGCGAGGCCGATTTTGACTAAAGGGGGTTCCTCAGGCTAGAGATGTTTTATACCTCCCATCGCAATGCGTGCAGCAGAGCAATGGTCAAACAGTAATACGTCTCATCATCGTCCAAGGTTGTTGGGCATTCGAGGACCCCGGGCTCCAGTAAACTATGCCGGTTACCCAAAACGCCTCAACGGGGCTGATAGAACACCAATGCAAATGTACGCGTGCCGAAAGAATGATCGAGAGAGAGAAAATCGCAAATGCCTTTTGAACAAAAACACCTTTTGAAGCTTGGCTCACTTCATTAATCGACACTCGGAGAAAACTAAATAAGCGAACAATAGAAAAAGCCCCAGTTCGGAGTGGTCGGATGTAGAATCCTGTTACGTTACCATTCCGTTCTTCAGCAGCGTGGAGCGTACTGTTTTGACAGACTTTTGAAAATTGTTCATTCATGTATTAATTTCCAAATGTTTGATTAATGTAATGTCCCTAGCGGAGTCGCCACTGTGGGTACACGCCCCAAAAACTCCCGGTGCCTTGGGCACGAAAATTCCGGGTGCGCCCTTCTCGCGGAAAGCGCGGCAAAACGCTTCGCAGATCAGAGAGTCGCCACTCGGGTTTTGCGGAAAGTACCCAAGAAACCGTGCTTTTGAAAACGTTTGGATTGCGTTTGTTTGAGTTTGAAAAAAAAAGGCTTTTGTAGACTGGACCGTCGTCACCTTTGAAATCTGAGGTTCGGGAGCCAGGTTACGAGAAGGGAAGGGTTTTATGGCACCCCTTCTCGCCCAATCCGGAGATCGGTCTCTACTCAGGCATTTTTACAAAACATTTGCATTTCTCTCTTTATTTGATCATTTTCTTAACCAGTTAGGTCGGGGGAACAGTTAATGAGGATTTAAAACTGTAACACGTTTGCATTTATGTACTCCCTCCGTCCCTTTTTAAGTATCCTGCTTCGTAACTCCAACTTATTAAAAAGACATCATCATTATACCTTTTACATCAACTTTTTCCTCCACTTTCTCTACTTACCCATCATCATTACACTTATACTCACTAACTTTTCAAAATGGAATCTACTTTTAGGGACAAAATAGACAATTCACCAATTTTTACCCACTAACTTTACAAAATAGACACTTATTAAGGGACAGCCCAAAATGGAATACTGGACTGTAATAAAGGGACAGAGGGAGTACAAAAGTATGATGGATGTTTGATGTTTTGATCTAAAGCAAGTATAATAGATTGAGAACAAGCTCCTGTGAGTGTTTGGAACAAACTGGAACACACTGACCTAGGTGATGCACCCAGGCTTGAACCTATATGCACTGGCCAAGCCACTGCATGTAGTCATGACCTGCGTGCGCCACACCAGATCTGGCGTGCGCCGGTAAGCCCAAACCCACAGCTCTTGCAAACAACCCTCTGGGCTCTGGAATGGACCAGTGCACACCCAGGACAAACCACGCAGTTATAAAGACAATAAAAATATAGTTACAGACAGATCAAGGGCTTAGAAGCCACCAAATGGATAAACAACCCCTTAAACAGTGAGGGGAGGAAAAGCAGAGGCCAGGGGCCTAGTTGCCATGCAAGGGCCAGCCACTGACCAAGGTGTGACTGGCGCACGCAGGTACACGGTACCATGCGCCGGTTGACACAACTTGGCCAGTGCTTGGCTTTGCATCATCTGGGCTCTGGAACATGACCAGAAGGCTCCCAGAGGCATTCCAAAGCAACAGACACTAGTATTTAAGAAAGTGAAACTAGCAAACTTTAACTTGAAAAACAGTAAACTTGTTATTAGGCATGCTCACAGTGATGAATAGACAAGAAAAAATAAAGCATAAACAAGGATCTGACCCTAGTTCACAACTGGAGTACGCCAGTCATTAACTGGAGTACGCCAGTTCTGAAGGGTTCACAACTGGAGTACGCCAGTCGTTAACTGGAGTACGCCAGTTCTTGACAGACCAAATTTTAAAACTGTACGTACTGTCAAGGACCGGCGTACGCATGCTTATGACCTGCGCACGCCGATTCTAGTTAGAAAACATTTTTTTTTGAAATCTTGCTAGCTTTAGGGCCAGGACTGGTATTGATTACCAGCCTTGACCCTGCCAGCCCCCTCAGGGATCAGAACAGAAAGACAGTACAAAGATATACCTTTGGTTTTGAGGCTTGAGAGATGTTTGAGCTTTGAACTCGAGGGTTGAATGGTTGATGATAAGTGTTTTGGGTGTAGATGGTGTATAGAAAGGGTTGCTTGCTTACTCTTTCAATGGGTTGAAGGAGAGCAAATAAGAAGCCAAAAGAAGAGAGAGAGAAAGAAACTTGGAGTTCTTGTCTTTTTTTTGTAACCCTTTGCTATGATGAAGAGTGGGGGTATATATAGGGGGAGAGAGGACTGAGATGGGCAGTAACCAGCTGGTTAGGGGCTGGTTCCTTAGCCCTTAAGACTTCCCTCTCATTGGATGAGAGAAAAAGGTGATGGGATGGGTGTGTAAGAGATGTCCCCCGGCAAAAACTGATTTTTTTGATGGATTAAAAGGTTCCCATGTGCTGTAAACCCCTACCCATGGCTTCTGCATGCTGAAAATCACAAGTTTGACCAGAGGTTTGACTGGAGTACGCCAGTTGTTGCCTGGTCAACGGTCAAAGTTGACCGATGACTGACACGTGGCAGATGACCAGCGCACGCCGGTTTGGTACCAGCTTATGCAAGTAGGGTTTTGTTGAGGCTTTTTGGCTCTGACTTAAAGGGTTTGAAAGGGATCTGAAAGGGTTTTGGAATGCTCAAAGCTCAAACACGCTAACAATCTCGAGATGTTCTTGACCCGTTTCATCATCGGGGAATCAAATACCGTAAATAAACTATTTTGGAAAGTCCAAAATAGGGTGTCTACAAGACCGAACACCCGATCTCAGTCCAACAGATGACTGCCCATCGAGGTTCACAGATAATCACAGGAACTAGCCCTATTGTCCAGCAACAAAATGATAGTAACTAAACAATTGCCAAGCTCATATTAAAAAATTAAGTGAACGGATACTGTAATTTCCCTTTCAATCAATGCTTGGCCGGGCTGGCTGTTTGCCCGGGCTAACTGCTAGGATGCCAGACTGCCCACCTGCCAGACCTCCATTTACAGATGACGGCCAACAGAACTTGGCCTATTTGACTGTCCGGCCGCTCGCGGCTGAGCTGCTACCAACTGGCGAGCTCAATCAACTAACAACGTGGACTTGCTCGAAATGTTAAAGAAAACCCACAACCTGGGCTATCATTGCCGACGAGTAGATGATTGAATCTGTTAAGCCGCTGGCTATTTCTGCCCTAACAAACCGTAGTTCCAGTTGTTGAAAGGCGCAGACAAAACAGATGAATGATGGACTAGGATTACCTCAGAATCGGAACCACTTGATCCACTACACCGACGAGCTGAACTCTAATGGATGATGGACTCGAGATCTCAGTTGAACACGAGACCCCTATGCTTGGGTTCAAGAACCGACTGAGAACCCACTTCCGGTAGGGGTTTGAATCTGAGATCTCCACCCTAGCTTGCCCCATCGAGTTGCAGGACCGCAGATGAAACAGCCGGGGCTAGGACCTCCGGCGCAGCTGAGATGGCCATGGGATCGGCCAGTCGGACCCATCTCAAGAGCTAGCCTTTTTAATTTCGTTGGTGAGAAAACCACCACCGAGTGATGAAAGATGATGGTGCTGAAAATAGTTGAACCCAATCTTGGAGAACCCTTATAGCAGTACCGATTTTGAAAGATTCAAGGGTGAATCTATGAACCACCTGATATAATCAGTGGGTGTTGCTTCTAAACATCTGATTTGGGCGGTGGAGGAGAGCTTCTCTAGAGAGAGAAGCTCCCTTGCCCTTCCCCTCTCATGAGTTCCTGAGTCAGGAAGATATTATCAGCAATCCTTCTCCCTTTAACAAAGCCTGATTGCACAGGATCAATTAAATTAGGAAGGGCTACCTGTATTCTTCTTGCAAGGATTTTAGAAATGCATTTGTAAATTGTATTACAGCAAGAGATAGGTCTAAAGTCACCTACTTTTGATGGATTGGGAACCTTAGGTACTAGGGCCACCATAGTCGCATTAGCTTTTCTAAGTAATTGACCAGACCTAAAGAAAGATCTTACAGCTGCAGTGACTTCATGACCCACGATAGGCCATGCTTTCCTATAAAAAAAAACCCGCATTATAGCCATCCGGGCCAGGAGCTTTGGAAGGATTAAGAGACCAGAAGGTGTCCCTTCTGTCAATGTCAGTGACATCAGCAATCATGGTCATCATTTGACTATCAGTTAGTCTTAACCTGACAACATGTTGGATCCTAGAGTGCCCATCATAAGAAGAGGGATGGGCAGTGCCTAGCAGGTCAGTATAGTATCTGACAAAGTTGGATTTAATTACCTTACTGTCATGAGTGAGAGTCCCATCATCCATGACCAGACTGGATATCTTACTCCTATTACGCTTATTATTCACAGATTTAAAGAAGTAAGAAGTGCACTGATCACCCAATCTGAGCCACTGGATTCTCGACTTTTGCTTAGCCAGACTTTCCTCTGCTCTCAACAATGTGAGGAGCTTCTTATGAACCTCCCTCTCTTGATTAATTACAATGGGATCTGTAGGAAAGGTACCCAAAACATTCTGTAAGGACTCCAAGGTTTGTCTAGTCTCAAGCACCCTTTTAGAGATGTCGCTAAATTCTCTATGATTGAGCTGCTTAAACTCAGGCTGCAACAACTTTAGTTTCTCACAAACACAATACATGGGGTTTCCAATAACCACACCCCTCCATACTCTCTGAACCACATTCATGAATTGAGGATGGTCAGCTAAGAAATCAAAAAACTTAAAGGATTTATTAGAAGCCCGAGGAGCTGGTTTGACGCTTACAATGGCAGGGGAATGGTCAGATACCCCAGGAGTTAGAAAATGGGCAGAGGAACCACTATAAGTTGTCATCCACTGCTCATTAACTAACACTCTATCCAACTTGGTAGTGACAAAATGAGAGGAATCCTGCTTGTTTGCCCACGTGAAGAAAACCCTGTATACCTAAGATCATCAAGTTCCAAGGTATATAGGCACTGATGGAACTCATTCATATGGGGGGGCCAGTTAATATTGCCCCCAGCCTTCTCATTAGGGTACCTAATGGCATTAAAATCCCCAAGAACAATCCAAGGGGATAAGGGTTTAATATGATGTAGACTAGACCAAAGTGCCTGTCTACCCAAATAATTGCTAGCCCCATACACAAAAGTTGCACAAAAGGGGCCCCTCCCCCCTTATTTTGAACCTCAAGGTGAATGTGTTGGTCAGTTTGATTCAAAACCTGAACCTGAGCAATAGAAGCATCCCAACACACCAAAATCCTGCCAATGGGAGCTTTAGGGTAGTTGCTCACAAAATTCCAAGTAGGACATATAAATTTCATTATTCTAGAAGCCACGTCTTCTTTTATTTTATGTTCTAGCAAACCTATGATAGAAAGTTTATTATGATGCACAAAATATTTTGCCTCTTTTTGCTTGATAGGGTCATTAAGGCCCCTAATATTCCAAAATCCAAATTTAAGAGCTTGCATAGACATAAAATAAGATCAAACAAAACTTGAAAGTAAAAGGCAGGAAATGGAAGTATTAAAATACTGCCCTAACAAAAGGATACGTGTAATTTACTTTCCCCTTCTGGAAAAGGAACAAAGAGCTTGCTCCCTAACTTGCTTCCTCAATTTTTTTTTAGCAGACTTGGAGAGAGGCTGTTTTACAGCAGGTGCTTTCTCCTTGGATTTTCCACTTAGTAGATCAGGTGGTTTGGGATTTAGTTGCTCGGCCTGAGCAATGGAAGTGATGCTAGCCACCTCCCCTACTCTTTTAATAACTGGATCCGAGCTTGTGATCTGTGGAAGTTGGCCACCCTCCAATGGAGTTGCAACCTGCACCATCTGAGCCCCCTTGACAGAACTCACTACCTTCTCCAGGACTTCCAATAACTCTTCGTCAGAATCACTTTGCACCTGCTCCACCAAAACAGAGGTGCCATCTGCCAAACTATATTGGGTTCCTGAAACACTTGGAATGGACATGATTAGATCAGTCTCCCCTTTATTAGAGAGATCCTGGACAACTTTTTGCTTTCCATTCCTCACTTGAACCCATTCTTGCTTATCAGGTTGCTGAGGAAGTGAAGAAGTTCCATTCCCTACATGAATCACATTCTCATTCTGAACTTCTACCTTGGAAAGGGAGGAGGAGGTTGAGGCTTTGGCTTTCTTGGCACATTGGACATTTGAATGCCCAAATACATGACATACACTGCACATAGGAGGTAGAACTTGGTATTCAACTGGAATAATAACAGATTCACCTTCCACAACAACAGTAACCTCCTCGGGAAGATCATGTTCAGCATTGATTTCTATACATATTCTTGCTTTGGAACTTTTAGTATGGATGAGTCCTGGCTGTTTTGCAGACTTAGCGGTTGCTTGATCCACATGTAATGGTCTCCCTATTGTGCTAGCTACTCGACTTAAACATTCCTTATTCCATAGCTCAAAAGGGAGATCATGAAATTTCACCCAAGCTGGGATTTTAGAAGGCTGTTCTTGAGCAGGTTTAAGCATCCTATGCCAATCCTTAAGAACAAGGTATTTCTGGGAAAAGAAGTATGGACCTCCCTCAAGTACTTGTTGCTTTGCTTGTTCATCTTTGAACTCAAATAGATAGAAGCCAGCTACATCTGACTTGACAGCCACAAAGAGTTCTTTCCATTGATTACGAGCAGTGGAGAAAAGAAGAGCGTATGGCATTTTCCCATCAAGGAAATGCCCCACAAGATACCTGTTCCATTTTCCCACTTCAGTCAGCTCTAAATCAATTTCAACCAATGCTTCCTTACCCTTCTGAAGATCTGGGAAATAGTCCAGCTCCATATCCAGGGATGGACTTTGGGACTGGAGAAGAAATGCCCAATTTTTTGGTTTCGGTCTGCTCTGTCCTGTAATGGACTTTGGGTTGTGGGATTGATGAATTGGTAATGCAGGATGGGATTGAGCTTGTCGGTACCGAGGTTGAGTGTCTTCTAGACTATACCCCATATTAGGATCCCCTTCTACGTAAGGATTTCCCCAAGCATTCAACAATATCTTTGAGTTAAGGTTTGATTTCCGTACCTCTGATGGAGTGCGCTGAAACTGGTAAATGTTTCCATGGAGATGAGTCACCCGTTGTTGAATCTTCTGTGCAGCATTAGGGTTTGGGTTGTTTTGCGATTTAGGGCTATGCGCCCCAGACCCATCCGAAGATGATGGTGGAACCGAGCCCTTCAACGCGACTTCAGCTTCTACCCTCATATCTTGCGAGATGATATGATCCAAGATGTTCCCGATCTTGGTGTTACCAGCAAGCAGAACGGATGCTCTCTCCTCCGCTTCTCTTACCAAGGCCTCCTCGAAGACCTGCTGTAACTTCCTTGAAGGACTTGATTGCTTAGACGTTTTAGGGCTGAAAACCCCAAACCCATCTGAATAGGATGCGTGAACAGCATTTCCGAGTTTGAATCCTGAAATGGAGTCACCTGAGTTGCCCCCCTGTTGAGTTTCTACCTTCATCGGAGAAGGATGAAAATGAGGGGATTTTGAAGGATCTAGGACCTGTTGTCTCCTCCGAAGTTCATTAGAGTCTAAGGCTTTGAGACCCAATCCATCTGCAAGAGAGATGGTACCATCGGCCATGAATCACCTGGAGAATCGGCTTCTCCACGACCTTGTCAAATTTCGCCTAAATCGCCTAACATGTCAGAGGCATTAATTTTGCATCCTTAATTTTGCATCCTTCCATTAGTATTGTTAGTTCTCTTATCATTTCTTTTCGCTTTATTATAGTTCATTGTATATCATACCCCATTGATAGTCAATGGGGTATGATATCAAATCACAATGCATGTTTGTTGCAATCCTTATTGTATCCTACTCTCCATGCGGGTTGTGCATGGGTTATCGCATTTTTTCACTCTTCTTTTCTTTTTTCTTTTCCTCCTGGGGTATGCCCCTTGTAGGCTATACATTCGGTTAACCTTTTTTAATTTCAAGCTAAATTACCCCCCAAAAAATGTGGTGTAAGTGGGTCAAATCTTACTTAATAAAAGGGAGGAATTTTTGAAATTTGAAAATTCCTGGTGATTGCACCTGGGTCTGGAGAAAAATCTTAACTCGATGATTGAGATCACTGTTTTGTAACGTGGCGCAATGTAATTAATTTAGAGAAAATAAATATTTACATCGGCGATGTAAAAAATTTATTCTCTATATATATGGTGGAAAAAAGGACATAGGAATAATACTACTACTAAACTAATAATACCTGAAGGTGTCGTAATGATACCAATGAGGTGAATTTGGTTCCGTATGGTTAACAACCATGAAAACCGAAGGGATAATGACGGTCCAGGACGTGTTTTGATAATTAATACACGTTAAGGACATTTTCAGCATTAACAAATTTTCTTATCATGTCCTTGGCGGGTATTAATTATCAAAATATGTCATTGGCTATCATTTTCCCAAAATCGAAGCAGCCATTGAGAAGCAAAAAGCCTCGAATCGAAACACGAAATCAGGGAATTGTATCGCCGGAGCTTCTGGATGGAGAGGGTGGACTGGAATTGGTGGTGGTGATGAGAGTGAGCTTTGATCCGAGGACGAGGCGACGGGGTCTCGCCGCCGCCGCCGCCGTTCCTGGTTGGTTGAGGGGAGTACTGCTGCTTATTCTCTCCCACGTCAAATACAGAGAGAGTGAATAAAAGAGGAGAGAGAAAGTGAGGGGGAGACGTCAAATACAGAGAGAGTGAATAAAAGAGGAGAGAGAAAGTGAGGGGGAGAAGTCATGGGAGGAGTTGCGATAGATTTGGATGTCTTTATCCTGGAAAATTCGGTTTCGTTTTGTGATCCTGGGGTCACGATAGATGACATGGCTTCAATCCATCGAGAAGATAGATGTGTATGTACCATGTAGAGAGAGAGAGAGAGATATGAGAGAGAAGTAATGGTAGAAAGATAGGAAGCTTGCTTTTCCTCCTTCTTTTCAACATCTTTTCTTCCACTTCAAAATACTCATTGAAACCCAGCAGCACTTTTTCACGCACTTCTTAAGACTGAACGAGGGACAAGAAAAGGTTTAAGGGGTATAAAAGTCTTTTTCTTTTCCAAGATAAGCTAATCCTAGAGTGGGAGCCACTTGGCGCTCTTTATATTTTTGCTTTGTCTTACCTGGGGTATGCCCCTTGTAGGCTGTACATTCGGTTAACCTCTTTTATTTTCAAGCTAACCGCCCTAGGGCTTTACCCAAAAAAGGAGGTAAGAGAAGTTAACACCATTAGAGGGAGATAAGCTCTCCCCCTCTTCCCTTCTCCCACCAACAAACACCTTTCTTCCTTATCTCCTTCTCTTATCCTTCCAACAATCAAGCCCTTTAGTAATATGGTTCAACTAGCATGATTAAGACCCGGGCTCTAGCCCAAGTGGTATTGGGAGAGGTCTCATGTTCAAGTTAATGGAGTAACATTGACTTGCTATATAGTAACATTAATAACTAACCCACTAATGCTAGCACTATGAAAAAAAGGGGAGGAAAACTAGGTATGATTTTTGCATAAATTTGTACTTGATTGAAAATTGATGGCTAGATGAATGGTACATATTTGTGTAAGTCAAACTGAAATTTGACTTACACAAATATAATATCACCTGTTATCGTTGTGGCAAAAAAGAATTTAAAATTTGAAAGGTTATAACAGTTTATTGATGTCTAATCAAACTAATTTTTAGTATGAGCCTGATCCGATTAGATTCAAACGTTTTGAAGGGTGGGTGGATTGCAATCGTAGGTTGGTTCTCTCTCTCTCTCTCTTGGTGTTGAATCTGCATTTAAATTACTAATTCAAACAAAAATCTGCATTTACATCTTTCATTTCTAGTGTGGATTGAGTTGAAATTTTTTGGTTTATCTGTCTTTCCCATTAAAATGACTTTGACTTCACTTTCTCAATCTCCCCACCTTTTGAAAGTTCAAAAATTCTTTAAAAAAATAAACTGGTTCAAAAATTCTTTAAAAAAATAAACTTAAAGGTTAGAATTATGGACAAGGTTGAGTAAGAACCCTTAAAAATAGGAGTATTTTCAGCCATAAAAATTCGAAAAAGCAACACAAAAAATTACTTAATTGACCATCAAAAATTCATAAAATGAAGCACACAAATTTGTAAAATGGGTGTGTTCTGATGAATACTTTTCCAGTTTTCCTAGAATTACAAGAATCTGTGAAATCTGATTTTTCCATTGGGCCAAGCCCAGAAACCTATGGGTCTCAAACCCAAATTTACAACAACAGCTCAAAGACGAGCCAAGCCTAGCCCCACACCCTAATCCTAAGCAGATTTGAATCAGTTGCCGCCAAACACCCAACAACCAGAGAAACTCTCCCGATAGCCCAAATAATCCTTTTTTTTAATAGCAAAAGAATTTCATTAATCTTTGAAATTGTTACAAAGACTAATAGGACAAGGAGAACAACATCATATTCCTAACAATGCTAAGAATAATCGTGTGCTAAATCCGAGACCCAAACCCTCGATTGGTTACGAACCAACCAAAGAGACCCATTGGGACAAAGCCCACACCTAAAGGGTCGAAGCCCATACACCTATTGGGTCAAGCCCAATCCCTAGAAACAAAAACCCTAAACCTATCTGACTGTCACTGCCACACCAAAGAAGCAAATTAAGCACTGCCGCCACCGCAGCAACCACACGTTACAGCACGCCGACCACACCACCCCCTTCTGCCAGGAAACCAACATGTTGAGCAGCAGCAACAAGGGCGGCGTCTGGAAGTGACGACATCGACTTCCAAGGGTTGAGCTCTAACGAATCAAGACAAGAACCCAGCAAGGCACTCCTAAAAAGACAGAAAAAGAAAACTCAGCAACAGCAAATTCAACCCACTACCGCTACACCCCCAAACGGTAACCACAGCGCCACCGCCACAGTGCAAGCCGCCAAACAACAACCAAACACCGCACACAGACCTAGACCACACCACACCAATAGCAGCCACCACGCCACACCCGGGCCACCAACAGCCGCTACCATGCCACACCCAGACCACCGACAGTGCCATAGCCACCAAACAGTAGCTATCACGCCACCGCACCAAGCAGCGGCGACTCAACTTGCCAGAAGGCGCAAAGACGAGCCCAGAGGAACACCAGCGCTACACCGTCTTGATCTTCACCATTAGGGCCCAAAGCCGAATACATCCAGCGGGATCTCGCCGAAAGTGGGAAGAGCAACAAGAAGGGGAGGAAAACTGAGGGAAGGGAAGGAAGAGGGAAGTCACTGCAATAGAGAGGAGGGAGAGGAGAAGGGTGAATTAGTTATTTCTAAATGTTAGGGAGGTGATGTGCAAAAGCCCCAGACCACGGGGAGGTAATTTGTACTTGGCCCCATTTTTTTTGTCTTTATTTAAACAAATTTTGGATTTGTTAATTTTGTGTTGATGTTTTTGTAAATTATTAGTTTGCCTCGATGAAAGAAATCTAAAGAGTAAATAATTATGTTCAAGACTAAAACTTTTTTGAATAAAGACAAAAAAAATTCAAAATAGACTGATTTTTGAATTATTTTTGTTATAATTCAAAAAAAATTAGTCTTGAATATAATTTTTTACCTTTTCCGATTCCTCTCAATGATATGAATCAATAATCTACAAAAAAAATTAGCGCAAAACTAACAAATGGGATTTGTTTTGATAAAGACAAAAAAACTAACTCCCCGGATTATTTAGCCAAAACAAGAAGTTTTAGCTTCTGGGAGCGTTTAGCCCTTGTGGCTTAAAGTCTACAACTTTTTTTTGTTGGGGAAAAAAGAGAACATCAGATTATACATAGCAAAGATACAAAAAAGTGTAAAATCCAAAAAAAAAAAATACATGCCAAACAGCATTTTAAAGAACTTGAAAAACCTAGCGTTCTAAACATTTCCTGCAATTTTGGTAAGTGTTGAATGAGGCCAGTTTGATAAAACTGAAAACTGAATCTGAATGCTGAAAAATTAAGTACTGAATGCTGAATTTTTTAAGCTGAAAAATTGTTTGGTAAACATATTAAGTACTGAATTAAAAAAAATGATAAAATAATTTTAGTTCCGATTGATCTCTTTTAATTTAGTAATGGTCAAAATGTACTTATAGTAAAGGTGGAATGGTGATTGTGGTTGTGGTGGTGGTGGTGGTGGTGGTGGTGGTGGTGTTGGAGTGGTGGCAATAGTGGTTGTGGTGTAATGGTGGCAATGAGTCACTACAAGAAAATCGTTCTATAGCAACGGTCGAAAGCGTTGCCAAAAAGCCGAAAAACCGTTGGTAGAGACCCATTTAGGCTATACCAACGGTTGGTCAAACCGTTGCAATATATCCGTTGCTGTAGGGTATAGCAACGGTTTTGACGAGCGTTGGTACAGATTTTTTTTTTTAGTAACGGTTCCTTTAGCAACGGTTACTAAAGGCAAGTTTTTTTTTTTTTTAAATCTGGGGTAAAATATGACATGGCAGCCACGTGGCCGCTGACGTGGATTCCACGTGTCGCCATGACGCTTGCGTGGCGGCCACGTGTCGCATGGAAGGCAACACAATTTTGCTTCTCCTGGGAATCGAAGACCTCGCGTATGCGCGCGCGAGTGCATACCAGCTGGGCTAGCCCAGCACTTGTGCATTATAAAGGAACAACTAATATTTATATTATGCGAACTGTCATTAGAGCATCCATAATGTGATAATCAAAACCAAAAAGTTGTTAAAGTTAGCAATATTTGATCAAAAAAGTGCTCATATTGTTATAACCAAACTTAGCAACCTCTTAATCAAATCAAATTTTGACTTTTGAATAATCAAAACTAGCAACTTTTTTGCCAATAATCAAATCTAATGGTCTCCACATTTTTTTAATCAAATACACCCATCATTACATAAAAACTTTTTCTCTTTCTCAACAATGTTTCCAGAAAATTATTTTTAAATTATTTTTTTTCCAGAAACTTTAAAAAAAACAGTATTTACAAAAAACTTTTTTTTAAAGTGTTTTAACACAAAATTTTTTATTTTTTTTTAAACGGCTTTTAACAATTTTTTTTAAAAAAAAACTGTTTTTTAACACAAATTTTTTTTTTTTTAAATGGCTTTTAACAAATTTTCAAAAAATAATTTTTAGCTATGGTTATTGGAAAACCGTTGCTATAGTCAGGTTTTTAGCAACGGTTATTGAAAAATCGTTGCTATAGTCCGATTTTTAGTAACGGTTATAGAAAACCGTTGCTATAGTCCGGTTTTTAGTAACGGTTATGAAAAACCGTTGCTATAGTCTTGTAATCTAGTAACGGTTGCATGAAAACCGTTGCTATAGTCCTGTTTCTAGTAACGTTTTGTAAACCATTGCTAAACACCATCTATACCGACGGTTTTTTGAACCGTTGCTAAAAAAATCGTTGCGAGATCCCAAATTTCTTGTAGTGAGTGGTGGTGGTGTAATGGTGGTGGTGGCGGTGGAGTGATGATGGTATAATAGTGGCAATAAGTGGTGTCGGTGGAGTGATAGTTGTGCAATGGTGACATTGTGGTGGTGACGGTGGCGATGTGGTAGTGGTGGCAGCAGTGTGGTAATGGTGGTGGTGGTGGTGATGGAGTGATAGGAGAGTGGTGGTGGTGGTGGTGGTGGTGGAGTGGTAGAGGTGGTGGTGGGAGTTGTGGAGTGGTGGTGGTGGTGATGGTGGAGTGGTAGAAGTGGTGGTGGTAGAGTGGTGGCGATGGTGGCAAAGTGGTGGTGGTGGTGATGGTGGCGAAGTGGTGGTTGTGATGGTGACGGAGTGGTTGTAAGAGTGGTTGTGGTTGTGGTGTTGGTATGGTGATTAAATGTAAGAACACAAAAATTCAGCCAGAATTAAGTAGCTCAAAGCTACTTGTTTTTTTCAACTTTTTAGCTTACATTTTAAGTAGCACTTAATTTGTTAAGCAATGTAAAATGTCATTATCAAACCTGTAATGCCCCGATTTTCGGACACGTTAATTAAATTCTTTTTAATAGATTTAATAATTCATATGATTGATTTAATAAATAAAATTTTATTAAACAGAGTTTAGTAGCGGAAATCTCAAATACTAAATTCAAAATTACTTAATTGTCTTAAAACTTCAAAAATAAAACAAAATTTGACTAATGTGATAACACTTTTGGAAATTCAAATAATAGTATTTCAAACTAACAGAGCTTATAAGGGTAAGACATTCAAGACTCGACAAACTCCCATTCCTCAGCTAGGAGGTCCTCACCCTAGTACTGTTCAACTTGCAGAGGCACCGGTTCTTCGGTCTCCTGATATCCTGCACCCTCTGGCAAATTGATCGCCAAAGCAACCGATTTACCAGGATACAAACGTATATGTGAGTGATAATTCACCCAATAGAATAATCTTAACCATACCAACCCTTACTCTATAATTAGTAATTCAACAATATAATAATTCATAATACACAGAAGGTACAGATTAACAGCACATAGTCTTTTTCTTTACTATCCATCAACTTACATAAAATCTAAGGATCCTCTCCACAAGGTCCTTTCCTCCCACATCCACCAACTTTGACCGTCCCATGGAATAACTATCCCTTTATTTGTCCTGCACCAGGGTTGGCGAATACTACTAAATAATGTACTCAGTCTAGATTCGCCTACAACCATAATAAAGGAATAGCTCATCATGACAACTCAGTATTAGGGGTCGCACTATCTCATTGCCAGGATCCTTTACCGTCTCCCAACTCTACACATTGGGTACTTTACCGTACCCCTATTCTACACACTGGTACTATACCGTATTCAGGGATCCTTTACCGTTTTCCAAAATACTGTACCCAAAATCCTTTACCGTTCTTCACACACACACACACACACACACACACAGGGTACTGTACCACATTTAGGATCCTTTACCGTATCCCAAATACTGTACCCGGAGTCCTTTACCGTCCTCTGCACACACAGGGTACTGTACCGCATTTAGGATCCTTTACCGTATCCCAAATACTGTACCTGGAGTCCTTTACCGTCCTCCACACACTCTGAGTACTTTACCGTACTCGGGGTCCTTTACCGGCACCCAATATCTTCAATCAACTTTACCATTTTTATCCTTTACTTATCCACGTCTATATGTTCACTACTCGAAACCATCCCATGAACCTAAGTCCATTCTAGCACGTACGACATGATACAATCAACAACAGCTTAAACACGATACATTTCAATGAAACAACAATATAACAATTGATAGGTGCAATTAATTAAACACAAAAAGGATTTGGATTGGGTCGAAGCCTTTTTGAATATTTGAATTTTATCGAACAAGAATATAATCTTATTAACTTTGAGGATTTTCATTAGCATTTTCCTAACCCTTAGGTTTAATATTATTTATTATAAAATTATCTTATATCTATTTAACAGTTTCGTAACTCTAGAGTATTTTTGTAATCTGTTATTTCTCCAAATTCTATTATTACTGACTTAGCCTAAAGAAAAGATACTAAGTAATTTTATTCATTTTTTCCCTAACTTACAGTAAGTAAATAAATTTATATTTTTACCATATAAGTAAAATTATCTTACATAATAAGTATTCTTACTTTATAATTATACTGGAGCACATTTTGTTATTATCTGTTTCACAAATAAATAAATAAATAAAACTTGTTTCCTGTATACTAGTTCTTAGGCTAGTAATAGTTTTAATAAGTATATGTACTATTATATATAATTCTCTAAGTACAGTATTATCATTTAAACATCCATTATTATAATTTTTTTGAACTTAACTGTCACTTTTAAACATGCAAAACAGAACGTGGAATTCCGAAGCAAAACAGGAGAATATTGATTTTGGTCGTGCGATATCGGAATCATTTTCTTTTACTTTGATACGTAAAAAGAATAATACGTAAATATTTAATATACTTAGAGGAGAGTAAGGAAGCGATTATTCTACCTCGGATCCGGCCGAAACAAGCGGGTAATAGTTCCAGACGATTTCGGACCATCAGAGAAGACGACGGCGACGGGGGACCTCGGGGCTGACTCGAAATGATTGGAAGGTGGTTTGTGGATGCTTGGTGATGTAGTGGTTGATTGGGAACCTGAATGTGATGTACGGAGGGGTGTTATGTAGAAACCCGTTTTTCTCTCTCTCTCTCCAAAACTCCATCGAAAGAGTTCAAGCTTTTTCTCTCGCTCTCTCTTTTCTAAACTCAACAGTATGATTGGGAGTGAAATAATATACTGGTGTTCAATTTTCGGATTTATGTGGGTATGTATAATGAGAGAGAATAAGGTAGTGAGAAGGTGAGAGGATAAACGTGGAAGTGGTGGAATGGGGAAGGAGAGTGAAGGAGAGGGATATTGATAATGATAAAAGGGGTAGGGGACAAGTGTCACATTTGGTGGGGTTTTCTTTAATTCTAATGTATGTGGACGCGTGTATGTATAGGGTGAGAATGTATGTGGACGCGTGTATGTATAGATGAGTGAGAGAGAGGAAGTACAAGTTTGGAGGTGGTGGGAGTGTGAGAGGATAAGTTTGGAGGATAAAGATAGAGGTGGTAGAGTGTGGGAGGGAAGTATAGAGAATTAGTTTGAATAGAGTTCTAGTTAGGGTTTAGATAGGAATGATAAGAGATGAATATGAATTCCTGTATATCTAAAGTATAAATATATATCTTATACAAGAGTGTAAATAATATCAATTTTACACATAATAATGTATTTTAATTATTCAATCTAATTAATTAATGAATTAGGAATTTAACAATATAAATTTGTATTAAAAAAAAATTGGGTCAAAAATCCGGGTCGTTACAAAACCCACTGAATCACTTACGGAGTATTACTTAATTGAATCAGTTTTAAGTGCTGAATTTAGGTTATCAAACTTCAGTTAGCAAGGAACTGCAATAGTTTTAGCTTTTATTTCAAAATACTAAGGGAATTGATATTCACACCCCCTTTTTGTTATTCACACTCCCTTTTTTGTTTTTAGCAAAAAAAAAAAAAAAACCATACACTTTCAACACTTAAAAACAAAAAAAAAGGTGTGGATAACAAAAAAGAGGACGTGAATATCAATTTTCAATACTAAATGAAAATTCTTTCAAGCGTGAGAAAATCCTTTAATCTGAATCCTATTTCTACTATTGCCAAATGTGACTCAGCTTCTTTTTATACAAACATTTTTTTGGCATTTCTTCTTAAATATGAGTGCTTGGGTGTTCTTATGGACAAGAATTATTTCGTTTCAGAGCAAAACCAACCACTATTCGTATTTGAGGTATCTATTCAGCTAGGCAATTTTTATCCTGATTTGACATTGTCGTGTGGGTTAACCAAATTTCACCCCTTTTTTCGCTTAGAAAGTAAGGGTGTGTTCTACTGACTAAAACAAATAGTACTTATTCTCCAAATTAAAGGCGATATATCATGAGAGAATGACCTGTCTCGTAATGTGAAAAATAAATACTTAAAAATAAAAACTTTAGCAGAATGGAGCGTAAGTGATCTAGAAAAGTGTAACAAACTGAAATATTAGAAACGAAAATAAAATTTAACAAAATGAAAGAGCTTTGCTATTCACACAAATTGAAAATCTATACCTGCAAGTAAAGATTCGATTTAGACCCATTTTAGGTTTCCAAAAAATTATCTGAGCCGCTCATTTTGTTTAAAATATTATGTTTATAGTCCTTGTAAAAATTCATCTCAATAGAATAACAGTAAAGACATTTATGAAACCTCCAACTTTGTCACAGAATTCAAGCCTGAATTTTAAAGCAAAGTTGGATGTATCATTAACGTCCATATCGTTATCCAATTGAGTTGATTTTTTACAGGAACCCTATACATAATATTTTAAACAAAATAAGCGGCTTGGATTATTTTTTGGGTCCCAAGAATAACGGTAAAGACATTTATGAAACCTCCAACTTTGTCACAGAATTCAAGCCTGAATTTTAAAGCAAAGTTGGATGTATCATTAACGCCCATATCGTTATCCAATTGAGTTGATTTTTTACAGAAACCCTAAACATAATATTTTAAACAAAATGAGGGGCTTAGATTATTTTTTGGGGACCCGAAATGGGTCCAAATTGAATATGTACTTGCAGGTACAGATTTTTTTTATCTGTGTGGATATCCTTTCTCAAAATGAAATAACCCACCAAGGTTTTGCCAATGTCATGCAATAGGCAAGTACTTAAAGTTCAACACTCAATGCTAGAGTTCCAATCTGTATAACTGCTGGTCGAGACTGGCTGTACATATCTTTGGCACTCCTACACAGTGGGACCTTATCTTAAATCCCACCAAGGGTGCGGTGAAGTTTCTTGAAGATGATTATGCGGTGCTATGGCTATAACCATTCGATAAACCACCCTCCCACCCCCCCCCCCCCAAAAAAAATAAAAATAAAAACAGCTATGTTAAAATCATGCATTGGTGAAGGAAGTTACTAAGGAAAGGAAAATGATGGAGAAACCAAATGAATACACAGTTTGTACCATTCGACTAACAAACCTGTCTTTAGGGAAATAAAGATTGATAAAAGAAATCCTCAAAAGTACCTCACACAAACTAACAATTGCATTTCCAAATAACATACCTAAAATTTGTGTCCCCCAAACGAGCATAGATAATAGATTGAGAATGAAAACTTCACTGAATTCTACATGGAGCCATAAATAGACCGATGGACAGCCAGTTCCTTGGACACAATGAAAAACTTTCGGTCTTTTCCCCATAGAAGTCAGACAAAGCAGCATAACAGTTCACAACATTTCTTGCGACTTTCTCACGCAGCGGCTGACTTTCTTCCTGAACTCCTCCCTTCTCTCTCTCCAATCTTTCTGCAATCAGGCGAAAAAAGGGAGTAAGAATATGGGTTGGTGACGAATTGAGGCAAAATAAAACAAAGGACAAAAACCAATAAGGCATAAAAAAACAGAACAATTGAGCACAGAACATCTTCATGTTAACTTGAACAAGAACCCACTCAACTGAATTTCTCATAACAAACTAGACTTCCACGATTTTCACGTCATCAACACAAAAACCCATAATGTGCAGTCTGAGATTGAATGAATTATGAAAAGATGAACGCTAATCCCAACCAATGTTTTCAACCAAAAAAAAAACCCCATAAAGATGAGTTTTTAATGAGGTGAAAAGAATCTAATAATCTTAAGCTTGTCTCTCTACACATGCTAAGTTCGCATGTGTGCGAAGGTGATAAGGGTACAAAATGTAAAACAAAAAGTTCTATGGCACACATGTAGCCTTGTGTCCAGCGCTTGTTGGCAATGCATGCTAGGGCAAAAGGAGAGAAAACACAGGAAGGGGATAAAGGGCACAGAGGAAAGGAAGGTGGGGGTGGGGGAAGTCTTCATAACCCAATTCTGGAAAGAATAAAAAAGATAATATCATCGACTCTTACTGCAGCTTCCACATTTGCAGGAGACTCGTCATTAGGACTTGAAAGCATTGATATGATGCTCAAAACTATGCTCTCAACCTGCATAGTACATTTCAATCTATTTAGTTGCAGGTTTTACTAAAAGAAAAATGAGGTAGCAAACCATGTAACATCTAGCAGCAAAAAAAAAAACGGGAATAAGCTTATTATTAACAGATAAAAAGCAAAATGGCCAAAAAATTCTGGATAACTCAACAACTAAGAACAGCAACACAAAAGAACTTCTTGGCTTGTTGCACCCAAAAGTCATGAAATAAATTTAAATTAATTCAATATAACTCTTCCCAAATAGTAGAAAAATAACCAAACCCATGAATTGCCGCAACAAGCCACCCCACCCCAATTAGCATTTATCAATTACTCAAGACCGCAAAGGGCCCCAACGCTTAACTCTAACACCTCCTGCTGTGAAAATGATACAATCATTTTAACAGTAGCAAAGTATGGATTACCTCCCTATGGTTTGGCTGTTTTGCGGATGACCTCCCTGTGTTTTAATAATGACCAATTCACTTCCCTCTAGTTTTGGAGTAAAGTGCAACCGTTACATATTCCATCCAAAGCAACGGTGCATGTGCCACACTTGCTCCAACTGCATTTATGGTATGAAATTTTTCACTTTACTGGAAAAGAAGTATCCTAACAGGACAATAATACCCTTGGTTCATCTTCTTCCCCAAATCACAATATATGAAAAGTGAAAACACAAAAGAAACTGTAAAAGAAGAAAAGGAAATCCATTTGGGATTTTTCTTCCCTCCACTGTTCTCTCTCTCCCCATCGTAATCTCTATCCCTCTCTTATCTCTCTCTTTCCAGAATAGGCTTACGTAGACTGGTTTTTAGAACAGAAAATTTTATGCCTATGTTGCAAATTACACGGAGCACCAATAACAAGACTAATCCAATACGTCCGAAATCAGTAACATAAACAGAATCACTGAACAGAATATATCTCGAATTGGTAAAATCGAACGATTATATGACGACTGACGACGATTCGATAAGCTACAGCAAATTAGGGCGAAATGAAAGTGAAATGAAATTAGGGAAGAAAGGAGAGTAAGAACAGACACTCCTCCGGCGATGAGGGACTTGCAGTTGCAGATGCTCAAGAGATCGAGTGAGTGGGAGCCTTGAGTCCTTCACTGGCAATCTTGGCTTCCTCCACCAGATTGACGATCGTCGACACCGCCGTCTCGAAACCCAACACCCTCCACCACCTCAGTCCTCTCTCCCTCTAAAAACCTTACCAGAGCCTCAACAATGGTGGACGGCAAAGGCGGCCACCAGCCCTGATGAACGCAAAAACCCCCACACGCTCCTCCCAGTCAGGGCGGCCATCAGCCCTGACGAATGCAAAAACCCCCCACATGCTCCTCCATGTCAGGGCGGCTCCTCCATGTCAGGGCGGCCATAAGGGCAGCCACCAGCCCTGACAAACACAAAAACCCCCCACACGCTCCTCCACGTCAGGGTTCTGGTGGTCGCCTTTGTCCTCCGCCATTGTTGAGGCTCTGGTAAGGTTTTTAGAGAGAGAGAGAGAGAGGTGGAAGAGTGTATCATACGTACAATTTTGTTTCTAGGGCAGAGAAGGACGAAGGGCTGAGTGGAGGAGATATTTTCTTTGGTTGGTGCCCGTGTGTGTATCTTGATGATTGTGTATGAGATGAGTGGAGTATGATTGTGTATGAGATGAGTGGAGTATGGAAGTATGTGCTGATGACTGTGTATAAAGGATGGGTACACGTTAAAATATAAAAAAGACGGGTATTAGAGTCATTTAGTATTTTCTGTTAACAGAGTTAAAGTTGCACTTTACTCCAAAAGTATAGGGAGGCAAACCGGTCATTAGTGAAACACAGGGAGGTCATCTGCAAAACAACCAAACCACATTACCGTACTTTGCCCAAGATACTTTAACTCCTGTTAGAGCATTATGATATCCATGTATGGATCTATGCATTACAAAGTTCTAAGTAAATCATGAAGAGGGGTATAATTGGCCCTTTTGCACGAAGTGGGGGCGGGGGTACCTAGAAGCTCCTAAGGTTGGGAGCGTCTGTGTATTTTTATATATTTAATAAAATTTTATATAATACCGTATTTTTAGTTTATCTTATATTGGTTAATATATATATATATATATATATTGTCATTTTCTTAGTTAATATTAATATTGACATGCAAAGCCTCAAAAGAGTTTTGATCCAAACTTAAACGATAAAGATGACCCAAGCCCTGTTGCTCGAGTCCAGCGACGAAGAATAACGATGGCGTCCCTCCCTCCCTCTCCGTGAGCTCCCATCTCTTGACGGAGCGCGATCCCGTCTCAAGGGGAACAATGCTCCCGTCACGTTTCTGAGTGAGAAACGCCTACCGTCTGGGCAATTCCTGCAACTAAGAACTGGCCTATTTCGGTAGACTTTATCACTTTACATCAACCCTTAACACTGGTCTATTAATTTCATCTAAGGTGAAAGAGATACAATCATACAACAACTAAACAAGGAAACCTAATTCTATTGCAGCATTTTTTACACTCGTATTTCTTTACTTACCAATCTGTCCCCTTTCACCCGGAATAACTGACCAACCAGGTTTCTACCTCGGCCATACCGGGTGAAGCATTGGTCAGAGAAGACACACAATTCACAAGAAAAAAAGGTTGATGCAAAAAAGCAATGACTAGCTTACAAACCAAATAAACCCTCTACATTAAGTATGCTGCCAACAACTAAAACAGGTAGACAATTGTCAGATTTCAAGAGCCAGAAGCTATGATGCACGGACACGGACACGGACACCGAAACCGACATCGGGACACGGGAATTCTAAAAAAATGGGGACACAGACATGGCGGGGGACACGCCACGTGTATATTTATATAAATAAATAAATAATTCTAGTTTAACACCCAGAAATTTTTAAAAAAATTATAATTTGGCCCCAAATTTTTTTTAAAAAATTACAGTTTGACCCCCAATTTTTTCAAAAATTACAGTTTGGCCCCCAAATTTTTTTCAAAAATTGCAGTTTGGCCCCTGCCGTGTCCCCATCGGTGTCCCCGCCGTGTCCCCCTCAAAATTTAATATTAAAATATGGGACACGCCACGTGGCGTGTCCCGTACGTATCTCTGAGGTGTCCCACCGTGTCCCCGTGTCCTGACACTGCGATTCGTCGACCTCTAGAGGTGTCGGTGCTTCATAGGCCAGAAGTCTTGTGTTCGACTGGCGCGTGGATCTTGCCGGTGGATTTGTGTGGGGGTGGGCCTAGTGACCTTGCCTAGGGTAGGTTCCCCATTTACCAGGAAGGGGAAACAAAAAAAACATAAAACACAAAGGCTATATTCGGTAACACTGCCACTTTTCTGTTTTCTATTTTCTATTTGCTGAAATCAGTTTTTACTTTTCCTAAAAAAAAAATAAAAGCAGAAAACATGTTTGTGTCAACCTGTTTTTAAAAAAAAAAATCAATTTCTAAAACCAATTTTTACTTTTTCTAAAATGGTCTTTCTTGCAATTTCTCCACTAGTTCCCAAACTATACAGAGAGAGAGAGTCATCCTAGCCTTTGCAATCATGTTAAAAACAAATTCCATACTTGATATTCTGAAAGGGCCGAGTAGATAGATCAGGCACAGCTGGCTTAGAGGGAAAGCCGAAGAAGCCATTGCTTCCGGCCCCCGATTTTTTAGCCCGAAGAGAGCTCCAAAAAATACAGTTTTTTAGTTTTAAATAATAAGTTTCAATTGCCTTGCTTTGAGTAACATCTTTTTGATCATGTGGCAACTTAGGCTCTTTGGATGCTTTAAAAACTGGGTTCGAATCTCCACCCCTTAGTTTTCCTCAACATTTTGCAAAATTTTGTTCAGAGATGAGGAGATAAATTGCCCCCCTATTACGACTTTCGCTTCGGGCCCAAATATCTTTAAGCCAGCACTGAGTCCAGGTGATTGGGTTCTTCTTTCCTAGGCCAAGTTATAGTATCAACTTTCATAAAATGATGGCTTCATAAGCCCAACGTATCCCTTCCGGCCTCCTCTCATCTCTAAGTTAAGAGAGTATATATATAGATGAAATATATATATGAAATTTTCTAATTCCAAAGTCGGTCCTTTATTGACTAGAAGGTTTTTCTCCTTCTGTAAGTACGGGTAATGGCCTGGGTAAGAGGAAATGAAAACAGAGTCAAAAGACCTCCAAGGAATTGTAGTGGAGCAGCCTTTTTTTTGTTTCTGAAAATAGTGAAAGTTGAGTTTTCTTACTTTCTCAAATTATGAAAATAGTGAAAGTGATTTCCAGAATTTGAAAGTGGAAGTAGTGTACCAAACAAACTTTCAAAGTTAACTTTTGAAAATTTTGAAAATGAAAACTGAAAATTTTGAAAATGAAAACAGGAAACAGAAAATAGAATGGCTACCAAACATGACCAAAGTGATGCAATCAAGAAACGAAAACTATTTACCCAAAAAAGAAACGAAAACTGTTAGTGCACTAAAATTTTAACACGAAAAAAGACATGACTGAAAAACAATTTTTTGTAATACCGTATGAACTGGTGTCCACCGCTCACTTGCAAGTTCATAGCCATTCGGGTCCTCACCAGGGGGATGAAGGATCGAAATGCAAACTTTTCCATCAGGATAAACTGCAGGTACATCAAACTGGAAGCAATCAACCACCATAAAGAGGCACAGTTAAGTAGAGAAAACTAAATACACAAGATATCACTAACCATTTGGATGCCATATATCTGAGGTAAACTTCACAGTCGGAGGGCTGTTTGGATAATTAGATGGGAAGGTCATGATAGCATTAAAAAATCCTCCTTCACTGCAAGGATTTTCCAAATAGAAACATAGTCAGAACAGACATCACAATCCGGAACAATGTTCTACATAAAAAAGGATATCATAGCTGATCCGAACTAACAGATTAATGAAGAAAGGAAAAGAAAAACCATCAATAGCAACAATGACAATGAGTAGCACTCCAATATCTCTTTACTAGTAACTTCCAGAGCTCACTAGTTTCATCTAGTGGAATAGTTCAAAAAGCTTCAACAATGACATTAATTGCCACCAAGGAATGGCCTTATCTTCCTATCAACGTAACATGTATCAACCTTTAAGAGTCTTTAAAGTAAAATGCCACAAAAACCGGAACCAATAGCGGTTATAAGAAAGGAATAGTTGTGTTCTCTCAGTTTGGATAAGAAGAAGCCAAAGCATATGAGAAGGGATACTAGGCAAATTTCTTTTTCTTCCTTTGTATTGTAATGGGCAACTTCTGTATTATTAACACAATTTCTCACCAAAATTAGCACAAAAGAATTCTCTCACTCCATCTCCGACACCTTCTCACCTAATTTCACTTAGACAGCAGGTCTAAAAGCAATTTCAAGTGTCCGAATACTGATTAATGGAAAACAGAAGAAGGAAACCCCAACAAACCCTTACTTCTAGCCATGTTTAGAATATACATTTACATATATACCCGGAAAATCAATCCTAAGATTTGCTAAACTTTTACAAATTGTCAGCAACTGTGAATCTTAAAAATTAAAAGTAAACAATCCACAGCGGCATACCGATGACGAGGGCTCGGCAATTGAATGAACCCCTAAACTAACATGCACCCCACACGACCACCAAATCAAACAAAACAACCAACATTCATCAACCAATTCTGATCATAAACTCGAATGCAAAAATCCAAACCCAGAAAAATAACAAAAACCCTCAAAAATCAATCATGATTGTCAATTGAAATCAAACATAGCAAATAAGGAAGGATAAAAAAATCCAATCTTTAGACAGTTTGTATAGTGGAAAAGAATCCAAAGCTTCAATCCAGGAAAATACTAACATAATCGCTCACCCTATCATTCAATCAACGAAAACCCAATCCGACAAACAACACAATAGATCAATCATGACAGTCAATTGCAATCAAAACACAACAACACGTAAGCAAAAAAAATCAAAACTTTACGCAATTGACGGATAAAACACTAACTATAGAGTATCCTGTGGTCCCATAATGGTGACACTCCACTCGAATAAGTTGGTTTCATCAACCAAGCCGGCCGAGAAGCCATCGACGGGGTGTTTACAGAGATCTGCGCGTAGAAAAGACGAACCGATCGATTAAAATTGGGAATTGAAGTGAAAATCAAAACCCTAAGGAATAGATGAATTGATTGATGGGTATACCTTTGAGCTGTTTTTGGAGGAGGAGGCTTGCTTGAGATGGAGAAGCCATCGAAGGAAAGATAAACTCTAGAAAGAGAGAGAGAGAGAGAGAGAGAGAGAGAGGGAGGGAGGTTTTAGGGGTGCCGAAAGGGGTGGAAGGTAAAGAGATGCTACAAGGTATACCTAATTGGGTTTGGGCTTTGAATAAATTTGACAGAGATTTTTTCCTATGTGTAGTGTATATCAAGACGAAGATAGAGGAACGAGGAGAGAGGGAGCTGATTATTGAGTCCACGTCTCTCTCTCTCTCTCTCTCTCTCTCTGAATAAATTTCTCCTTCCTTCTCTCTAGGGCGTTAAGGAGATTTTTTTTTGAAAATGTGCGTTAAGGAGATTGAAAGCTGTAAAAAGATTTATTTTTAGGGAATTGATTTCTATCCATTTTTTTATAACTATAATTCTTTTTTGAATTTTAGTGTTGAAACTGTTTGTGTTTTTTTTTGCTAAAAAACAAAAAAAGGGAGTGTGAATATTAAAAACTTATTTTTAGGGAATTGATTTCTATCCATTTTTTTATAACTATGATTCTTTTTTGAATTTTAGTGTTGAAATTGTTTGTATTTTTTTTTGCTAAAAAACAAAAAAAGGGAGTGTGAATATTAAAAAGAGAGTGTAGAAATCAATTTTCTATTTTTATTCCCTTGGTTTTTTGTTTTTTGCAACATAGAATGGCATAATTTTATAGAGGTTAGGGGTTCAAATTCTTAACCTAAATGGATTTGGACAAAATACCCAATTAATTCAAAGTTTTTTTTATTTTTAACAGTTTTGATAAATCACTTGAATTACCTTTCTTATTCAGAGGGTGCAAATATTAGATTTGGGAGAAGAATAATTAATATTTTCGTTTGGCATATGTATAAATTAGGGGTGAGCAAAAAAATCCGTTAAACCGCGAATTCAGTCCAAACCGAAAGGTTTGTTAGGTTTTTTAGTAGTATGGTTTGGTCATAGATTAAAAAAATTAAAAATTGCGTTATATGATTTTGTTTGTGGATTGACGTTCACGGTTATGATTCCAAATCAATCCGAACCATATAATATATATATATATATATATAGTTACACAGCCCTTCTAATGAGGGCGCCCTCATTTTTCTAAAATGCGGACGTTTGACGTCAGCCGTTGAATTTCATCCAACGGCTGGGAAAAGAGAAGGGAGCTCGCGGGTTAAAAC
Source organism: Rhododendron griersonianum (assembly GCA_018127125.1). NCBI lineage: Eukaryota > Viridiplantae > Streptophyta > Magnoliopsida > Ericales > Ericaceae > Rhododendron > Rhododendron griersonianum. The sequence goes on along the minus strand of CM030790.1, from coordinate 32,306,678 downwards.
AAGCCATGGGTCGGGTAATATGGGTCTCGGGTCCAAACGGGTTATAACACACGCGGATCCTCCCTTTGATTTCCCAGCTTCCAGTGGAAGCTTCACACTTCGAACGAGAGAGAGAGATTGAGGGCGACGACGAACGACGAAGAAGAGGAGCGATTGGAACGACGAAGAAGAGAAGACATCCGGTCATTAGCATCACGGACGCGGATCCCTCACCCAATCTTCCGCTATACGCCTCCCCCATTTCTCAGAAATCGAACCAAACGAAGAGAACGACGATCGATCGATCGAAGAAGAGGACGTCCCACACCCACGACAACACCCACGACCACAAGGTCTCTCTCTCTCTCTCTCTCTCTCTCTCTCTCTCTCTCTCTCTCTCTCTCTCTCGTTCGGTCGTTCGAAATCTGATTAGGGTTTTGTCTGATTAGGGTTTTGTCCGATCAAAGAAGAGGACGTCCCAAACCCACGACAACACCCACGTCCCACTGGAGGGTAACTTCTCTTCTCCTCTCTCTCTCTCTCTCGATCTGTGTATTTTTTTTCTGAAAATTTAAGTGGAAAAAAAAAAAAAGAACAGACACAGGGAGAGTCTGCTCGCCATTTTTGTTATCTCTTCTTGGATCTTTTTTAGTGGTGTATATGTCTTTTACTCTTTTGATTCCCTAGTAGGCACAAACATTACGAACTACAAATTTCACTGGAAAAGAAAATTCTCGAAAGACCAGACTTTATTTTTAATCGATTCAAGTATAGGTTAAAATTGCTTGCAGTTTTCTGTTCTTTTCGGTGTGCCCGGTGTTTAGTGGTTAATTCTATGGTTTGAGAAACTCATGTTATGAATACGTACAGGGGTGGTTTTTTCCCGACCAGATATGGAGACCAATCGACAAGAAGAAAGTGTTATGCCACCACCGACTATCCAACAACCAAGGTCTGCCTCTCTCTCCCCCTCCCTCCTCGGGTTAAAAAATTAGGATTGTATCATGCTAACAATGTCCATATTGTTTTTTCTTTTGGATTGTAGTATGCGGTGTGAATCATCTGCGAATTCTTCACAAGTACTTCACACTCCCCAAGTTAAGAATGACTTCATACCCAAAATTAATCAAGAGTTTGATAGTTTAAAGTGAAGGAATTTTATAACCGTTATGCTAAAGAAGGTGGATTTGGTACCCGATCACATTCCCATACTGTGTAATATTTGGTACCCATACTGTGTAATATGGGAAATTCTACAATACACACCCCTTATTTGGGTGTGTATCATATGCACCCCCAAAAATGTTACGAATTGATAGAAAAAAGTTATGATTTTTTGTATAAAAGTTACGAATCGACAAAAAAGTTACGAATCATAGAGAAAATGTTACGAATCGCACAAAAATGTTACGAATCATATTCCTGAAAAGTTACGAAACTCTAAAAAATATTACGATTTGCTATGAGGTGGCACAATATAGACCACACAACGGGTGCATATGGTACACCCCAAACAAGGATGTGTATTGTAGCCCTTCCCGTGTAATATTTCAGCTGGATGATTTTGGTTATACTTCTTTTCCTTTTACATTCCCCTTTCTTGGTTAGGGACTACCAAGTATGACTGATTCTTTAGGCATGCTATTGGATATGGAGCATTAAGAAGATGCCACAGGCACAAAAATTGGACATTCAGTGGATTGAGCATCGGTGAAGAGGACATTTGACGATGATTACACAAGATAAAACTACTTCACGATCAAGAATGGAAAATAATTCAATAAATACGAAAGCACATAAATGTGGATGCAATGGCAAAGCAAAGCTTGTTCCTTCAAGCATAAACAATGCCAAATGTCTCGGGGTTTTGCAATAATATCCCACAACGGCCTTGGAGGTCTGCTCTATTATAAGACCAACCTGTGTCCAATCAAACCATAAAGCATAACCCATCATCCAAAGGATTAGTCCCAAAAAAAACTAAGATGGATCTCTTTTGAGCTTTTCTCCATTGCAATTTCGAAAGGCAATGTGGGTACAAGACACATTAAACAAATAACAAGATTAAAAGAGGAGCACAAAAAATAAAGGGTGCTGCATATACTACCAAGATAACATTCAGTTTACCATACTCTTAAAGCAATACACTTGCTCAAGTTCCAAATTTGTACACATCACAAGGTAGAAATTTTGTTCCACATAACCATTACATAAACCAACTAAAAGAAAATATACATGATGACCAACAAAAGAAATATTCCTATTACAACTCCAACTAAGAGCATTGCAATGTACACGCAATATTTGGGCAGCTTCGAAGGAGTTTGGTCATCCATGTTTGCTTGAACAGGTACGAGCAAAGGTGGATAATCGGTCGGGAGTTCAGGAACTTGAGGAGACAGCAATTGCACATGGGAATGAGCTTCAACATATGCAGTCCAAGCATTATTTGCCTCTTTCAATGAGGGATACTTTTTAAAAGCAGCCCCAGGGAAGCGAGTTACTTGTTCACTACAATCTATCCAACTTTCATATAAACCGGGGACTTTTCCAACAAAAACAACATAATGTACCCCAGGAAAAAACCTCTTTGCTGCCATTCCTAGAAACAAATCAACTTGATAAGTAAATAAATAATGAGGGCAAAAACTATTAAAACTTATCTGGAAACCTTCGCATCAGAAAAGTAAAGTGAAAAACATTACAAGAACTACAACAGAGAGTGGGATTCCTCTGATGAAAATTAGATCGTGGCCATGCCTTTCCTATATCTGGCCTTTTTGCATGCAACTGAATGGAATGCCTCCAAGTTTAAATTTGTTTTAGTTTCTATGTGCTTGCAAAATACTCCCTGTCATGACTAAGATTTCAACCATCTGGCATATCGCCATAGTCCCTCCAGCGTAACCCAACATTTTTCATCACCACTACTGAATTCGAAAATGCAACAATGAATAAACAAGAATAGGAGAATCAAATATCCAATTAAAATTAATTTTCCAACATTAGGACTTACTAGCAAGATAACGAACTAGACTAAAATCACACTACCTCAGTGGCTAACTATTTCGGAGTTATTCACTAACCAAAAACTATTAAAACTTACAATGTAGCCTTTTTGGCAAAGGGCAACAAAACATAGAGAGAGAGAGAGAGAAGATCCAAAATAACAACCCTCAACAAATGGGTATTTCACAACTCTGTTATTTTTTTTTCCGAGTTACATTTTCTGGAAACAAAAAAAATAATAAGATCCGTGGTGATAGCTTCTAAAATACCCATTCTCGAAGAAAAAAAAAAGATCCAAGAAGAGATAACAAAAATGGCGAGCAGACTCTCCCTGTGTCTGTTCTTTTTTTTTTTTTTTCCACTTAAATTTTCAGAAAAAAAAATACACAGATCGAGAGAGAGAGAGAGGAGAAGAGAAGTTACCCTCCAGTGGGACGTGGGTGTTGTCGTGGGTGTGGGACGTCCTCTTCTTCGATCGGACAAAACCCTAATCAGACAAAACCCTAATCAGATTTCGAACGACCGAACGAGAGAGAGAGAGAGAGAGAGAGAGAGAGAGAGAGAGAGAGAGACCTTGTGGTCGTGGGTGTTGTCGTGGGTGTGGGACGTCCTCTTCTTCGATCGATCGATCGTCATTCTCTTCGTTTGGTTCGATTTCTGAGAAATGGGGGAGGCGTATAGCGGAAGATTGGGTGAGGGATCCGCGTCCGTGATGCTAATGACCGGATGTCTTCTCTTCTTCGTCGTTCCAATCGCTCCTCTTCTTCGTCGTTCGTCGTCGCCCTCAATCTCTCTCTCTCGTTCGAAGTGTGAAGCTTCCACTGGAAGCTGGGAAATCAAAGGGAGGATCCGCGTGTGTTATAACCCGTTTGGACCCGAGACCCATATTACCCGACCCATGGCTTGTTTTAACCCGCGAGCTCCCTTCTCTTTTCCCAGCCGTTGGATGAGATCCAACGGCTGACGTCAAACGTCCGCATTTTAGAAAAATGAGGGCGCCCTCATTAGAAGGGCTGTGTATATAGTTATATATGTATATATAATTTAATTATGATTCACCAAATAAATATGGGTGCCTTAGTCAACTACTTTCCTAATTTATTGATCCTATTAAATCCACCACAATATTTAGTTTTCATTCCCTGTTAAGATAATTTAGACGAAATTTCTATATACCACAACCCATTTCTAATTTCCTATGATTATTAAATTATTATACACAAAAAGCACAAGGGATCACCAGATCAGTCAACTTTCACGGTCCAATTCCTAAATTTCTACACATGAAAACCAATTTCATTCCTATTCCTATAATTCTTTCACTGCCAAGACTAATTATCCTAACTTTCTATACAGGAAAATCTATTCTTATTTTATATAAAGCTAACGTGGTAAACCTAAGGCTGTGTTTGGATGACAGGTATCTAAGGAGAAAATGATAATGTGATTCCAGAACTCTAATATTCCTATGTTTGTGAAGAGTGAGAATGGGAATGAAATTACTAATTTCTCAATCTAGGAGGAATTTGATCCATCCCACCCCCATGGGAATGACTTCTTGCTCGATCAATATAAAAAGAAACGTTTGACAGAGAAAATTACTTCGGGTATCGAATTACTAGGAATTTGATTCCTGGTAATCAAATTCCTATTCCTACAAAGGATTTCATGCATCCAAACTGAGCCTAAAGGGCATCCATATCTTGCCCAGCCAACAATAAGTCCTCTATCTTCTCCGAACCGTGGTTTAAAACCAAAATTGAACCGTATTTTAATGTTTGGATTGGTTCGGTTCTATGTTCTTTGTGGGTTGGTTTGGTTCTCCAAATTCATAATCTGTAGGTATTGATTTTGTTCTTAGTTTACTTTAACACCGAACCAATTATCCTGACCATATTCACCCCAAATATGTTAACTTAGGCTCCGTTCCATTAACATTTTTGCACTTTTAGAAAAAGTGCACGTTTGTCCTTATTCAAATTTTTTTATTTTTTTTTGCATTTGTTGCGCCAAACTTTTGTAAATTATTGATTGTGAGACGAATCGGAAAAATAATTTTTTTCTTTTACCCAAATGTTTTAGGAAATAACCACTTTTAAACAAAAACAATTTTACTTTTTTTACTTTTTTTGCACTTCTAGAAAAGTGTGTAGTTGTAATGTAGTTGTAGAGTTTTTCCTTCCGTATATCCATCAAAAAAAATAACCAATAATGTTACAAACACTTACACACACTAACAAATGGGGTGGGGCTCACACATACTGCACACCTCCAGTGTGTGTAGGGCCCATCCCATTTGTCGCGTGTGTAAGTGTTTATGTGATTATGTATGCGTGGTTATATAATTATTGAAAAACAAGTTGCTGTTGGATGACTGGCGTAGTCAAAAATTTAGGTCGGTGGGGACACCATTGAGCATAATTTTAGAATTTTCTATCTTTACTTGTAGTAACAACCATAACATGATACGACTGTGATGCTTGCTGCTGCTTCTCATACTGCTTGCTGCTGTATTGGCAGCAGTATGTAATTATGCTTCTATATGTTCTGCTACTACTACCAGTACACTGCTGTTCAGATTAGCTGTACTGTTCTACTACTAGCTGCTGTCCATGGTGGTTTTAAGTCTTAGCTACTTCATGTTGTCTGCTTCAATGAGGTTCTTCATGTGAAGTTCAGATTGTGCCATTCTCTGGCTCAAGCAGTTGTATCTAGGCATTAGGAAACTCAGTTTGAGGCACAAGTAATGTCTAGCTTTAGTTGGTTACATGTAAATTGGTTACTCCTTTTGTCATGATTGGATCTTTTATTATGTCGGTTGCACTATGTGTAATCATTTTGCCATATGTTTCGTATCCCTCTATTAGATGGATAATAAACTGATATTCTATTTACTTCTAGTCCTATGTAGCCGGTTGGCGTGGCTCTCTCTTTTGTTTTAGTTTTCCTTCTTTTCTTTTTTCTTTTCCTCCTGAGATATGTCCCTTGTAGGCTGTATATTCAGTTAGCCCCTTTTTTTATTTCAAGCTGATTTACCCAAACAACAACAACTACAACAACCATAACATGAAAGAAATGAACTTAAGAAAGGGATCAGGGGGTTGAGAGCTTCTCTCTCTACTTTCTAAAGAGAGAATGCGCTCCCCTTCAAACCCTAACCAATTTTCCACGATTTAGAGGTATTTTTAGCTCTAATCGGTTACAACTTTCCTATTCACGGGTGGATTTGAGCTCCATTCGGACCTCTTCTTCTACTGTGCCAGCATCATCATCAATCATCCCTCGTACGTGGAATCTCTCACCAACGAGCTCACAAAGGCCAGAGGTAATCTATTAGTTATCTCTGCTCCCATTCTTGGATCACCGTCAGGAGTTCTAGAAAATACAACAGCTTCGGGGTTGATTTCTGTATGGGTTCATCGAAGAATTCTTGGAATTTATCTAAGAACCAGTTCATCGATCCAGATTTTGGAACAAATTCCAATCGGTCGATTTGGTCCACACCAGGGACTGATAAAGTGGTGTTCCATCTGGGATCCAACTTTCAGATCCTAAATCAACTTTACTCATTCTCTTGAACAGATTGGAGGGGTTTTCAAGGGTCTGACTGGGTTTTCTCGGCTGGGTTTTTTCGAATGGCTCCAGAAATCCAAAATCAAGCAACGGAATTACAGAGCTGGGCATACATCTCATCTTCACGGAGAGGACCCAGAGCTGCTAGCTCGTGAGTCCTTTTACAGCAACGAAATTACTGATCTCAGCTACGACGTAGTTAGCAGTTATCGCTCGCTGTGCACGGCGGAGGGGCAACTGCTCGTCAGAAATGGTGGTGTTCGGTTTGGATCAGCTCTCTTTTCGGCGATGGCGGCATCAGAGCTGGGCATCACCGATAGTGAATTTGGGTTTGCCGGCCGTGGTGGTCCAAAATACACAAAATACATCAGTGGTTAGCTTCATCAGTGATTGTCATTGTCTGAATGGGGCAGCCGCCGTTCATTGTGGATAATCCAGGCTCGGTTCTCGCCGGATTGAGAACCTCGTTGACAGGTATAATTCCATAGACATTTAGATTCAGATTGAGAACCTCGATGGGCAGTCAACTGTTGGACTGAGATCGGGTTAATCGTTTGGATTTATTTTGTTAATCATTTCGTTGGTTTTGGGTAACTACAGTAGTGTGGTTTTCAAACAAAAAAAGATCAATCGGTGCTGTTTGGTCCTAGCCCAGTTTAGTTACTGGGCACTCAAGCCTTTGAGGGCTCATTGCTGTGCACTTTATCGCGCTGCATCTTCACAACCCAAGAACGTTTGTTTCTATGAGCCCGTATGTTCCTTAGCGTGACATGTGCGTGATTGAGTCTGTTCTTATTAGTTAAGTGGTTTTTCACTGGATGAGCGGAGCAGATTTTAGTCCCCTGCAGTGTTGTGTGGCCTCGAAATGTGCCAGTTCTTTACTGGTGGCAGATTAGAGGCTCCTTTGCTGTCTCTCTTGTGGTGGGCGGTGAGTCTTTGGTGATCGGTTGAGGTTGTGTAGATTGTGTGGATTAGGCTTTCGAGCGGGGTTTGGGGGGCCCGTGTTTGGATGCATTTATCTCCGTCTGCCTCCTCAGGCTATTGGTCCTCTGTACTAGCTGTTTCTCTGAAGGAGAGTGCCGCGTTGAGGTCTTTTATGGGTTAGTAGGAGTTTTTGAATCTTGGCCTGCTTATCCCATCTCTGGAGATTAGTAGTGTTTGGTCTTGGCTGGGGCGGGTTGTTTTGGTGAGGCTTGGAATTCGGATGAGGGAGTATTAGACTGGTTGGAGTGGGCGTGGTGTGCAGAGTTGGGTCCCCTGTCGGATGCCAGCATCTCTGGTTGAGCCTCTTCTTGGTGCCTTGTTCCGCTGTAGTAGCTGATCAGCTTTCCTTTGCCGAATTGCCATGTTGCTACTAGTTCTCAGTGATGGTCTATCACATGGTCGTTTCTGATCGTGACTCTTTATTTCATTTCCTAACTTGGCGGGATGTGCCAAGTAATAGTTAGGGTTCATGTAATCATTGCTACTCGTTTCACTGCATAGGTTTCACTCGCTGTACTATCTTTCCTCATAGAAGGATAGTGCAACGGGGGTGAGATTCCAAAACATATGGAAATTTTTTTTATTCCGCTTACTCTACCTTACTCTCCATGCGGGTTGTGCATGGGTTACTGCAATTTTTTCAGTCTTCTTTTTTTCTTTTTCTTTTCCTCCTGGGTTATGCCCCTTGTAGGCTGTACATTCGGTTAACCTTTTTTAATTTCAAGCTAATTTACCCAAAAAAAGAAAGAAATGAACTTAATACATAAATTTGCTACAATATATATATACTAGCGCATGCCCGTACCTGAAGGCACGAATCGAACATTCAGCACACGCAAATAAATATTGAACAACAAATTCAACCAACTAAAACACATAAAACAAACTCAAACGCATAAAACTTGATCAAATATAAAAACGCCATCCAAACACACCGATGAAAATATAAAACGATACACATTAACGAAAATGCAGGCCTCAAGGAGACATCTAAAAAGAAAACATGAAACATGTGAAGACTAAAAATCTTCAAGACTATTCATCCTTTTGAGCTTCGAGTCTTCTCGATCCCAATCCTAAAAAAGAATGATATGTCAACAGAAGCCCAGTTAGTACGCCAAGTCATTTGTTTAAGGGATGATATATGATAACAGAGGAAAACTAATTTGCCAAATTTTTCGCCTGTTAAAATCTTAACTTCAATAATATGGGAGCCGCACCTGACAACCATCATCCTTGTGCCATTACAAAGTCCATCCTTCGGGGCAATATTTCTTAACAATATTATAGGACAACCCACTTTCAACGCTAGCTTAAAAGCCGGTAGCCCTGTAGGATCTAATGAGTTAAGATACTCGTTGGGATACCGGTTAGTGATGCTTCTATCCATTCCGTCATCCTCAGACATTTTATCTGCAGCTAGATAAGTGTATCTATTTCCTGAAAAAATATTTAGTGCGGTTCCATTTATAGCATTCACGTCATCATTCCGAGTAAAGAGAATCGTGCGTTTAGTTAAAAATATTGGGGTTGATGTAGTTATCATATCTAGTTGAGGATAAACTCTCGATACCATCAACATTTAACAAAGTAATATGGAGCTAAACATATTGACATCTACATAATCTACATGATATGAGACATTCAGTGACATTATGACTTGGGTAAGCTTACCGGTTGGGCAGTTCATATTGACATTCGACAAGTCAATTACTCTTTAAGCATCCCTTTGTGATTGGACTTTTTCAGGTGCTAGCTGCATGTCAACTCCTTCACCTATGTGCAAAGTAATTTAAGATTGATTATTTATGGACTCTAGTATATATTTCAAAATTCACATAAAAAATGAATATATTTTCAAACATTGTTTTTTTTTTTTTTGGTATTGGAGGTTAGTATAAGGACCCGTATTTTTGGAAAATTTTTATAAAGGTTATATAAATACATGAAGTTGGGGTTCATGTGAAATTTGTTGAGTTTATTTGATTTGGGATTAATGTCACGCCCTCGATTTTCAACATAAATAAATAAACCATTTCGATAAAAGATCATCGCATAAAATAAATAATACCCAAAATGGTTTCCCACTTGTTCAATTTACAAACAAGTCCCCAATTTTAAATAATTACAACCTTGGCATCATGGCCCAAATTAACTTTGATACAAGTATAAAGTGTTTAGAACATTACAAACTTAAGTCAAAAGATCATTCAAGAGTAAATTAGTTACAGAGCCATCTTTAACCAAAAGTAAGCCTATTACAAAGATGAATGAGTAACTAAATCAAATTAGCTTCCAAAAATCTTCGTGTCCAAGCACACCATAGCATGCAATCTATTTTTTTTTTTTGGTTTTGGGTAAATTAGCTTAAAATTAAAAAAGGTTAACCGAATGTACAGGTATACCCCAGGAGAAAAATAAAAGGAAAAAAAAGAAGATTGAAAAAAGTGCGATAACCCATGCACAACCCGCACGGAGAGTAAGGTAGAGTAAATAACATAACAAAAGTGCCATGTGTGCTGAGATCATACCCCCATTGCACTATCTATGTAAGCGGAAGGATCGTACAACGGGGTATGATATGATGTGATACGATTAGTAATAACTTGAAATTGAACTACTACTACCTGGCACATCCCGCCAGGCTAGGAAATAAAATAAATAGTCACGGCCAGAGGTGACCGAATGATAACCAACACTGAGGACAAGCATCAACAAAGAAATACGGCATCAAGGGAAGCTGAACAGCTACTACAGAGGAACATGGCACTAAGAAGAGGCTCGAACCAGAGATGTCGGCATCCGACAGGGGGCCCCACCCTGCACACCACGCCCAATCCTTCCGGCCTAATACTCCCTCATCCAAGCCTAAGGCTCGCCAGAAAACAACCCGCTCTCAGCCAACTATCAGATACCAAAGCTATTCCTTGCTCCCAAATCCTACGAATCGTTCTTTCACTGACAGAATATTGCACATCTCGAGCACCTGCAAAATAACCCCTCTCACGCCAAAAGGGATGGCGATTTCTAAGGCGATTTCAGTCAAAGTCCCAGCGATTCATAGTCTCCAGTGATAATCATCCATGGCAGACAGTTCCATCTCCTTTGTGGAGGGTCTGGGCATCAAAGCCATGGATGCAAATGAAATTTGTCGGAAACAAAGAGGATTTGGTGTCCCCGTAATAGTTAACTCCTTGGCTGCTAACTCCTTGGCTGCTATAGAAACTCTTCCACAAATCCCTATTCTTTCAGATCCCCGGCCAAACCATTACTAGGGTTCACAGTCCCAGGCACAACCAGCCGAGACCAGTTCACAAGCTACAACAGGTGCCTCAGAAGGAGGGTATGCATTCGGATTCCGAAGCTCGAATGCTTGAAATCGTGGGTCATCTGGAGGACGAGCTCAACATTTCGGAAGATCCATTCGTTCTAGATGTGGTTACAGCCAAACTACAAAGTATACAGCAGTCATGGAGAAAAGCTGAAAAACAAGCTTTTGTTTTTTTGGGTAAAATAGCTTGAAATAAAAAGAGGCTAAACGAATATACAGCCTACAAGGGGCATACCCCAGGAGGAAAAGAAAAGAAAACTAAAAGATTGAGAAAAATGACCTAAGCCAAGTGGCTACATTTACCAACTCCATCGGATTACATGTTTCAATTCCATCTAAGAGATGGGAGAGAAACACGTGCCAAAGAAGAAAATACAAAACTTGATTTAGTCCAGTGGAATCAACACAAAAAACTGATCCACATGCTTGAATTAGGAGCATCCTCATTTCTGAACTTGCTGCTACCAAACATCTGCTACAACCTGTAGCTTTTAACAGGTCCACTAGCAGGACAGCAGGAGCAGCTGCCGTAACAGAGGCAGGAGCAGAAAACTGAGGCTTGATCATATCAGAGATCAGGTGCAGCAGTAGTAACTGGAGACAACAGCCATGAATCCCATGAAAGAAAACTACAGAACAGGCAACGAAAATCAGGAAATGGCAGCTACACATCTAGGGACAAGCCCCCTAGCAAAAGCAAGCAACTCTCCAAGGGACAACCCCCCAAGGATAGGTAACAGTTAAACACTTCACTAGCTGGTCTACATAGTACAGCAGCAGCATGCACCAGAAGCTCCACAACAGATAACTGAATGAACAAAAAAACAACAGCAGAACAGCAGCAGCAGCTTGCTGCCAATTGGACGATTTCCATCCACTACAGCAGCCAAAAGAAGTAGCAGCCACATGCTGGACATTAGCACTTCACGATGATCGTGACTAATCAGACAACAGCAGCAGCTGGATTGCACAGAAAAACAGAACAGCAGCAGAACAGGAATAGAACTGCAGCAGTCTCGAGATAGCAGAACATCATAATTTAAGCAACTATACACCATGCAGAGGACGTCCCCCTCTGCGAAAGGAGATCCCAACGACAGCCCCAGTTGGTTAGCCCTATACAATATATTGAGAGTTCCAAAAGGAACAATATATAACAGCAGTAGTACGTAGTTGCAGCCGAAGGAAAGTAGTAACTACAATAGCAGCTAAGTAGTAGCTACAACAAACAGCAGCAAAATCACAACACCAGCAGCCGTAGGCTGGCATGAAAGAAGTAACAACAGAAAACAGCAACCAAGCAATAGCAACAGAGATCAGCTACAAAGTTTCAGTAAAGCAGCAGTCTAACTGTATGAAGTAATCAGATGAATGCAGTCAACCCTAGGAACATGCCCCCTAGCAGCCAAGTGAAAGAGAACATAGCATTCAAAATACAAGACAATATCATGCACTAAACTTTCTTCTCCCTTGGAACCTCACACTCTCAAACAATACCAAGTTAAGGATCCACAAACTCCCTCCACTAACACTCACAAGATTCCCCCACTAATTATTACCTCATCTCTCAAGGAATGATGGGGATCTAGCACACAACTCACTGGGTCAACACACAATATAGTAAGGACACTCATATTTTGTATTACCAGATCTTCCAACAAGGATTAAAGTAACTACCTGAATATTTAGCAGTACTAGCAGCTCAATGTGGAATGCCTTGAATGGCATGTATAGAGAATTGTGGATGCACCCCTGCTTCTGTGACTGTGGCTACTTTGAATGATTTGGTGGATTTCCAAGGGGTATAGCTGTGAATACTCCTTGAACATCGATCTGCAAATTTAGAAAATATGAGTAGAAATCCAATCAGTCCAAATATTGAAACTAAGCATGAATGTTCCACATAGAAAGTAAATGAGAAGGTCCCTTAAATTCTAAGGACAACAATTTACATCTAACTTCATTTGAAATTTTGTTAGCAACCACTCCAGGAGGGCAGCTTAGATTTTGGAACTTTCTATAGTTCCTCTCAATCCACAGATGGTGCACATAGACTGTAAAGACAAGCTTAGCAATTGTGATAGCTAAAGTTTTGCCCTGTAAAGTGGACAATTTACTTATCCACTGTTGCCAAGAGGTCAACCCTACCATATGAGGGGTCTTTGGGGTCAAAATATCTCTAACTTGTGTGGCCATGGAGCATTCAAAGAATAGGTGGTCATGGGTTTCTACACCCATACACAGACTACAGGTGGAGTAAGATTTCATGCCAAACATCACCAATCTATCCTCAGTAGATAACCGATTAAGGATGGCCATCCATGAGGTCACACTGCACCTGGGAATATATCCTGAAAACCAAACTACTTTATGCCAAGTGGTAACAGGAAAGTGGGTTCTCATCTGATCCCAAAGGGATGAAATTATAAATTTTCCTGATGCTGTGAGAGTCCAGATACACCTGTCTCCAATGGAATCATTGATGGAGACAGCATGTAGATCAACTCTCACCTCATTAAGGTCGGGGGATTGAGTAATTGGGAAGGCCCATTGATTGTCTCTAATGATGGCCTTCACAGACGCATCCTTAGGAATTCCTGAGTCATAGACTATTCTAGGACCAAACTTTGGCAAGAGGGGGCCGAGGGGATGCCAATTGTCAAACCACAAAGAGGTTAGTTGACCATCCCCAATATTGTACTTGATGTGAGGCTGGACAAGTGGTCTAAGGTTAAGTATTTTCCTCCAAACCCAAGAGGGGTCATTTGGAATTTTAACACTCCAAAAACTTTTACCCTTAAGTAAGTAAGACTTAACCCACTGGCACCACATAGATTGCTCCCCACCAGAGACAAGGAACCAAATGTGCTTGGCAACAGCTGCCTTGTTCCAAACCTCCATAGATTTAAATCCTAATCCACCTTCCTTGACTGGAGAGCAAAGGTGTTCCCATGAGACTTTGGCACCTGTCTTCTTAAGGTCAGGGCCAGACCAGAAAAAGGCTCTAAGAATAGATTCAATCTCTTTAATTACCTTTTTTGGGATAATAAAGAGACTTGACCAATAAGTTTGCATTGAAAATAGAATTGACTTTATCAATTGTATTCTGCCAGCATAAGAGAGGTACCTATGGGTCCATGATTTAGTTTTTCCTGCAATCCTGTCAACCATGAGTTTACAGTCAGTGTGCTTGAGCTTGGTGGATAGAAGAAGTACCCCCAAGTACTTAACTGGTAAGGTCCCTTCTTGGAAGCCTAAAATACTCAAGATGGAAGCCTTGGTGGAAGGATTAACACCGGAGAAGAAGATGTTGCTCTTGGTAGGGCTGGGAGAAAGTCCGGACAAAGCCTCAAACTCAGTCAAGGAGTCTTGAATATGAGTAATGGAACTCACCTCACCTTTGCAAAAAATCATAAGATCATCTGCAAAGCAAAGATTGACAAGTTTGGTGGAACCACATTTCCAATGAAACTTAAAATCAGGGAGGATAGACTTTTCCTTAAGGATGCAAGACAATACCTCCATAACTATGACTAACAGGTAGGAAGACAATGGGTCACCTTGTCGTAAACCCTTCTGTCCAGGAATGTAACCTATTGCCTCCCCATTGAAACATAGGGAGTAATTAGCTGTGGAGACACAAGCTTTCAACCATTGGATCATCTTAGGGTGGAAATTCATGGATTCCAGGACATCCCACAGGAAGTCCCATCTGACATTATCATAAGCCTTCATAATATCCACCTTCATGGCGCACTTAGGAGTAGAGGAGTGTTTGTGGTAACCCCTCATCAGTTCCTGTGTAAGGAATATGTTATCAGCTATCCTCCTTCCCTGAAAAACAAGCTCCTCCATCTCCAGCCGAGTTTGGGGAATTTAGCCCTAAATCGCTAAAAAACTCGAGTCCTTCAAGGAAGCTCCAGCAAGTCTTTGAACAAGCTTTAATCCGGGAAGTGGAGGAACAAGCCATTCATCTACAGAGCACTAGCTCTCAGTTCGGTGGTCATCAAAATCAGGTATAAGTTCCTCATTCTAACCCTAAGGTTATGTACAATGCTAGGGGAAATCCCTACTTGGAAGGAGATCCCAATCTGGGTTATAGTTTAGAGAATACTAGGCCTAGGTACAATGCTGCTGGTTCCACTTCTCACTAACTAGTTATGGAACTAGTTACGGATCCTTCAACTAGCTTCCCTGCTCATAAGCCAACTACTGGACTGTCTCATTCTCAAAACCAAGGTAACCTTATATCTAACCAACACCATCTCCAAACCTCACTTCGAAATCAGGTTCACCCAATCCATTCGCATCAATTCAATTCCAAAAAAAGTGCTGGTCAGGCTAAACCTAAACCTAAGAACCGGGCCTCTCTTCTTCAGTCTCAGAGCCCTTCTCTGGATATGAAATTGGAGTATTTTCCTGATCTACAGAGAGGAAAAGAAGCTATGGTTGAAATAGACATAGAACTAACTGAGGTGGGGAAATGGAACAAATATTTGATTGGTCATTTCCTTGATGGACAAATGCCTTACCCTCTGTTGGTCTCCACTTCTCGGTACAAGTGGAAGGATCTCTTTGTGGCTGTCAAGTCTAATGTTGCTGGGTTTTACTTGTTTGAATTCAGAGATGAACAAGCTAAAATGCAAGTTCTAGAAGGAGGACCCTATTTCTTCTCTTAAAAGTATCTTGTCCTTAAGGATTGGCACAGGATGATGAAGCCTGCTCAGGATCAACCTTCCAAAATACCAGCTTGGGTTAAGTTGCACGATCTTCCTTTTGAGCTTTGGAATCAGGAGTGCCTGAGTCGGGTAGCAAGTACAATTGGGAAGCCCCTTCATGTCGATCAAGCCACAGACAAGACTGCCAAGCAGCCTGGCCTCCTCCATACTAAATCCACCAAGGCTAGAATCTGTATTGTGGTGAGTGCTGAGAAGGTTCTCCCGGATGAGGTCACAGTCATTGTCGCTGGAGAATCTGTAGTTGTTCCGGTAGAATACCAGGTATTGCCTCCCAAGTGTGACACATGCCATGTCTTTGGTCATCACACAATCAAATGTGCTAGCAAACCATCCACAACTCCACTTCCCCCACAACCTACAGTTCAAGATGGGACTGTGACTCTTGTTGGGGAAGAGAATCATAGGGTTGACTGTGATCAACCCAAACAATCCAGTAGTTCACCTTCAGATACTCCCTCCAATGGGGAGGAGCTCAGTGATTCCGAAGATGAGCTACTTGTAGTCTTGGAAGGGGTAGTGAGTAGCAATCAGGATGAAGGAGAATTGAATCAACATATCAAGTCAGCAACCTCTCTGGTTAAAGCTCAATCTGAGCTCAATTCCTCCCTAGCCCCTGAGCCACCTGATCGGTTAGGTTCTGGAGTCAGCAAGGTAGCGGCTGATCTGGTTTCCAAGGGCAGCACTGGCTTCAATAAATACCTCTCCAAGTCTGCTAAGAAGCGATTGAAGAAGCAAGCTAAGGAGGAGTCAATGGAGGGCATTAAATCACGCCTCCAAGTTCAGAATAATTGATATCCTTTTGGTATCCTTTTGAGTATTTGCAGTACTTATTCTTACAATCTCTGCATCAACTTGTTACTGTGTGATATTGTTTTGTATGTCTTTGCAATCTTTCAATCTAGGTTTTGGGAATATTCGTGGTTTGAATGACCCCATTAAACAGAAAGAAGTTAAATCCTTTGTGAGCTCTAATAAACTTAATCTAGTTGGCTTTCTTGAGCATAAAGTTAGGGCTGTTTGGGCAGACAGAATCACTAAATACATTTGTCCTGATTGGAGTTTTGTGAATAATTACTCCCAGGCGGCTTTAGGGAGGATTTTTGTGGGTTGGGACCCTGGAGTATTCTCTCTTACTGTGTTAGGTCAGTCTGATCAATGCATTCACTGTGAGGTCCAACCCAAGGATGGGAGTGCACTCTTTTTGGTCATTATGGTGTATGGGGCAAATTCTAATTTGGAGCGAAGGTCTCTTTGGCAATGTCTAAGTCGGTTCAGGACCTCTTCACCTTGGGTGGTCCTGGGTGACTTTAATGCTATTAGACACCCTAGGGAGAAAGTTGGGGGTAATTCTCAGTGGTCTCCACACATGGATGACATCAATCACTGTTTGTTTGCCTCTGAACTTGATGACCTTAGGTTCAGCGGGTGTTTATTCACTTGGTCAAATAAACAGGACCCTCCTCATTTTGTGGCCTCTAAAATTGATAGAGTGGTTGTGAATGAGCCATGGATGAAAACATTTACTCAATCCTCCGCTCATTTTTCGGTTCCTGGTATCTCAGACCATTCTCCAGCTGTGGTATGTGTACAGCCTAATCCAAGGAAGTCAATTAAGCCTTTCAGGTTTTTTGACTTCCTTGCTGATCATCCGCAATTCCTTGCAATCGTTCAGAGGGTTTGGAGGTCAATTGTAATTGGTAACCCTATGTTCTGTGTGTGTGAAAAACTTAAACACCTACAACATGAGCTGAAGCAGCTTAATAAAGTTGAATTCAGTGGCATCTCTGATAGGGTGTGTGCCATTAAGCAGGACTTAGAAAACATTCAAGCTATTCTAGTATCTCATCCTAACAATAGTTCTGCCATAGCACAAGAGAGGGTGGTACATAGGCAATATATCACTTTGCTTATGTAGACACCCCAATTTGGCCTAACGATTATTTCAAGTCCTACCTTGGGGACCATCCCAATGATGAAATGGATCCAGTGATTGCTGATTGCCTTCTTGGGAACCTTAGGACTTTCGGTAAGAACTTCGAGCCACTTAGAGGACCCAATCCAAAGCCATATAGCCTTTCAGACAGAAAATACAGAAGCCTAGGAGAATCCATCTGTCGGCCGTAACATCGATCTAATGGCCTTAACATCATTTCCTCACCCGAGTAACCTGTTGCTAGAAAATCTCCCTAAGAGATCAATCCCTCGGTCGCAAGATCTATCCTTCGGCCGCAAGATCCATTCCTCGACCGCAAGATCTTTTGCCCGGTCGCCAGATCGTCCTTTTTCCAGACTCTGAAACGTTCTGTCGATTGTTTGATCCAACTACACTACCTCTTCGATGCGTTCGGGCTACGTTCAGAGATTACGACGAAGAGTTTGTATTACATTGCAACTCCAATTCCAAATCTTGTGCTTTGATTGGTCGAGTTGTGTCACTCCTATGCCTATATAAAGGAGCCTTTGGGCTCCAAAATTAAGAAGACAATACACCCTCATCAGTCACGATACTCTGCAAAAATACTCTCTCAAATCCTCTCTTCAAAAGCCCTAACCTCCCGAAGGCAGCCATCAATCCGACGATCAAACCCCGAAGTCCAAACCCTAACCCTAGGGTTTTCAAGAAGCAATCAGTCAATCTCCGCTAATCCGAAGCAATCAAGCAACTGAGGGATCAAGGTGGTGCGGCCCAACGGCCTCTGGTTTGGTCTATTTTCTGTTTATAATATTAATCTTAGCGTTTTGATCATCTGCTAATAATTCTGTCTGGTGTAAGGAAGAACACCGACCGGGGCTTCGATCCCTCGGTCGGTTTATCAAACCAGGAGGATCCCTCGGCCGTGACATCTATTCACCGGCCGCGGGATCCATTCCCCTGGAACAGCTTTGTTCAATTATGCTTTCATATGCATGTTTTACTTATCGCATTGGCTCACCTTACTTATTGTTTAAAGGCTTAATTAAACAGACTATGTGTTGAAATTAAATAAAGCATCTATATGTCTTATGTTGAGCAAATACGGGCCAGTCTCACGGCTGGGCAGAGAGGGGTGCCTAACACCTTCCCCTTATTGTACTTTTGGCTCCCGTACCCAGAATCTCTATCTGTTTTCCCAATTTTAATAAACTGGGTGGCGACTCTGTTTTGATGATAACCGCTATCGTGTGGTGACGTTCCTAGCCATGGGAATATTCACGATCTTGGTTTTCAAAGCAAGCAACCAATCGAGCAAACAAACGTGATCAATCTGTATGGCGATGCCCCGTCTGGGAGGTGTCTACAATTTTTGGCGACTCTGCTGGGGATTTGAGAGCCATAACCAGAAAGTTCAACATAAGACTAACACATGCCTTATTTAATTCATTTATCATATGCATCGAGCGGGCAACCTCGTTGAGTTCACCTGATACCCTGGCATGACACGGGCTATGTTAGGGGTTCCAGCAAACTCCACAGTCACTCGTACCTAGTGGTATATAAAAAGGGGAATCACCCAATCACCGCCTATGATGGGCTGGTGAAAGGACTGGTGCCCTTTGACAATGGAGCACCCTGAGACTACCTAAACCTTTCATGTGTTAGAAAGCCATAGAACTTATCAAATTAAGACAGGAACCTACTTGCATTTACTTGCAAAAGTTCTTCCTCACACCTTGTATCATCTGTTGTTGTAAATAACTCTTTCTGTACAGAAGGGTTGGGATTTTCAATCCAAACCCTAACCCTACACGAGCCAAATACTGACTTTCAGGTACTCTACTTTTCAAGCAGGCACAATAGGTAAATCAAAGAAGCAACCACAGCCAACTTTATACTCTTATAACACCCGAAGCTACGCCAAACAGAGGTCTCTGCAGCCATCCCGTCTGTCATCTTCAATTGCCAAGACACCCTCACCGCAACGGCCCCAATCACTCCCAGGGACTCTACGGTCATCCTTTCAACAAACTCCGTCGTCTACCAAATCCCAAGCTTCATCAAGCAATCCTTCTACTCTCATGGCAGACAATGATGCAACCATTGCCGATCTCCAAGCTCAAATTGCTGCTCTGCTAGCAGAAAAGGCAGGTAAGGATGCTGAGGATTAAGAAAAATCGATGGAAGATGAGAATCCTCATAAAGTGGTGTTGGCAGAAAGTCCCGAATTGACCAAGTAAGTCAAGGAAATCAAACAAGCTCTGGCCCGTTCACAAGGGGACCAAATTCTGGACTTCGAAGGACTTTGCCTCTTCCCAGAATCTAAACTACCCGAAAATTTCAAAATGCCAAACATCGAGAAATTCAATGGAACTGGCAACCCTACCAGTCATGTTCGCCACGTCATCAACACCCTGAAACCAATGGGCTTAAACGATGAGATCACCCAATTATTCCAAAGGACTCTCACCGGAAGCGCTCTCGACTGGTTCCTCACTTTGGAATTCGTGCATTATCAGGCTTGGCCAGAAATTGCCAACGCTTTTGTCAAGCAGTATGCATATAATGTCCAAATCGAGCTGACAACTCGAGACTTGGAAATGACCAAACAAGAATCCAATGAGGACTTTGCTACCTTTGTGGCAAGATGGAGGGAAAAGGCTGCCACAATGAAGAACCGCCCCTCCGAGGAAGATCAAGTGAGGATAGTTGTCAAGAACCTGCAACCCAAATATCTCAGGCATATCTACACACAGGCTATCACCAATTTCAAACACTTACATGCCACTGGGTTGCAAATCGAAGATGGAATCAAACTAGGACTCATTGGGAAAGAAGAGGCTCCCTCTCCACCTAAGAAAACCTTCTCCAGCCGTACATCTCACGCCTCCGTGAACGCCCTTGGCACACCCTTACCACAAGATCCTTTTCAAGCTAGCTCGTCCCGAAACTCAAATCACCCCCGCCGCAATTTTGACCCACTCTACATGACCCTATCCCAAGCCTTGACCATTCTCAGCCGTCAAGGGCATCTCAAACCTTTAAACAAACCACTTCCTCAGCCACCCTATGGTCCAAACCATGATCCAAACAAACAGTGCGCTTACCACCAACACCCTGGGCATGAAACAGACAACTGCATGCGTCTCCGCCACGACATCTAGGACCTTATTGATAGCCGAACTATAAAACCTCCAAAACCTGATGTGCAAACCAATCCATTCCCTGTTCACAATACTGAACCCCCACCTCAAAATATCAATCTCATAAGTCTATCTCACAACCCCACGTACAACCCTGGTCAATACATTGTCCAAAACAACCAAACCAAACCAACCTTAACCTTCCCCGAGGAGGATGAGTGTTTTATGATGGAAGAGGAGGAGAACAATGAGTTCGATCAATCGGAAGTGATCGATCCCGATATGTCTGACATAAGTAGCAAAGATCGATCAGAGGAAGAAAAGCTGAGGAAATGGAGAGAACATTCCTGGGCAAAGCACAATTTGGAAGATCCGGACATTCCATTTGTAGAAGACGATGAATGGCTCCGTATCTGGTTTGAGAATAGGAAGAAGGAAAAAGAAAGGGTCGTCATGATGAGACGACACGCCCGCTTCGAGCCTGCCCAAATAGTAGTTCCCATCAATTGCCCCAGGATTCCAATGCCACCCATCATCTGGGAAACAATAGATCTCATAGAAAAAGTAGAGGAGTTTCAAATGCAGTCATGGGTCAACCCTTACGACGAGTGCGACTATAGCCAATGGATAGAGGAAAGAAAAGATCTAGATTTCATATGCGCAGAGCCATACAAGACAGGGGAAAGCGACTTTGATGAAATGGAAGGAAAATGCGATGATCCACTTGACGAAACCTCCTTAGCATCGCTATTCAATCAAGTGAAAATAGCTGATGACTGCGCAAACAATAAGGAGGAAGAAAGGGTGATGAAAACCCAGGCTGATATTTCTATTTGGGGACTACTCATGTCTCAAGGAGGTAGCCACCATGCAAGCTTCAAGGGCGAACCCAGTTCAAAGGCTCTGTTTGGCAAGGAAAAGGGTGGAAAAGAGTATAAAGTTGCGAAAGGAAAAGAGGACAACCCCGAAATGCTACAGTAGCTAAGAAGTCACAACATGGCAAAGAATGTTAAAACATTGTTTCTGTTTTCTAAAACTAGAATATGTTTTGGGCCCCTGTTTGGGCACTTTATTTCTGCTAAGCGAATTCCTATTTTATCTTCCAGATTATGCTTATCTAACAATCTAAATTCCTAAAAGTTGCAATTGTCAATACACTGTAGTCTCTTTGCCAAACAAAGGAAAATTCAAGGAAATCAAGTTCTTCGTGTCTCTGACGAAAGGGAAGGAAAGGATGAACCTTAGTTGCTTAAGAAACTAGGTTTTTGTCAAAACTTAGAAAGAAGACGCTATCTCCGTGAGAACACTTAGGGTTAGCTTACCCATTGTGAAAGTACAAATACGACAGGAGATTCAGAAAAATATCTTCATCAAATTCCTCCCCAACACACAGAAAGCCTCTTGAGAGAAAAATGCTCGTTGGGTAACCTAAGCACCCAAGCAAAAGTAAGAGCAAAGCCTGCTAGGACAAGAAGGTACAAAAAGCACAGCCTAGGCAAAAGATAAGGCATTCAAAAGCTTGCTAGGGACTCAACCTCCATTAGGTAACCTATGCAAAATTTAGAGCACGTGAGAAGAAAAACCAAGAGTGGAAACCCAACCTCAAAGGTGGAGATCTTGGAACTACGTAAAAGGCCTGATTCCCTGATTGGGATATGTAGGCAATCTCACACCGAGATGCGGCCCAAACATTTGGAGAGAAGGAAAGACATCAAAAGATTTGTGCTCAACGATAGGCACAGCTAACCCTGCGTATTGAGCTCGCAAAAGATGAGTATGCTTTTCTCGAGGAATTGACAACAGCAATAGACACAAGAATTATAGTTCATCCCTTTTTAACCTAAAGGTCATTGACACAATAAACGGGATACCTCGAAAGCTCTCGAATTTGGCAATCAGACTATGGAATATGGCAAAAAGCAAAAGGCGGAAAATCAAAACCAAGCATAAGAAGGAAGAGGAAAGAGGATGCCACTTGGCCAAAACAAAATCTACTTTTAAAAATCAAAGTAACAGCCGAGGAATTGATACATCGGCCGTAACATTGATTCTTTAGCCGAGTAATCGATTCTTCGGCCGGTATTTCATTTCTTACACAAATTACTTGTTCAAAAAAAGCCATGTTCTGACTTTCACATGCATAACTCAAAGCATTTAGAGGCACAAAAAGCTTTCATTTCATAAACAGAAGCTTAATTACAAAATCATCGTTGTGGTTGTCTTCACTATACAAATACAATTTCTTCCTGTCTCTTTTACTAACTATAAACAAAGAAAATCCTAAAAGCTAGTCGTGACGGCGCCTCCGAGATGGCCTCTGAGATGAAGACGGAGACTGCTCACTAGCTCCCATACCCTCCCCACCAGCGGCTGGCACTCGCTCAGCCTCAAGCTGCAACCAAAAAGAGGGTACAAACACTCAGATTCAAGAAATGATACAAAGCAAGTGGAATACATGGAAAAAGCCATACCTCAAGGATCCAACGGCACTACCTCCGAACCAAAGCCTCTGCACTCTGATAAGCATGCAGCCACTCCTGTACCACCTCAGCAGGCACTTGTGGAAACAAACCAAGCATTTCAAATATAGAAACACCAGATACAAACAAGGAAACAAGTTCAGAAATAGGGTGAAACCTGTGAAACCCCGGCTGGTAATGAATAAAGCTGGGTCGTGCAAGGAGTAAGGGCCAGACGCTCCTCCTCCCCATCATCAGAATGGAAGGAAACAAAAGAAGGAGCCTGAGGCCAAACAGGGGCAACAGGAGAAAGTGCAGTAGTTGAGACCAAGAAAAGGCGGCAATACTCCGTATAGTCACCTGCCTGAAGAAGTAAGGCTGCCCAATCTCTGATTCGAGCATTCTTCAGATCGTCCTTAGATATCGAAGAACAAGGACCCTCAAGCTGAAGAGCCTCAACATGCGGTCACCATTGACTAGCCACCCGGTCACCCAAGTACCAGGCTCGACAAAAAGGACCCTCAAGCAGGCTACGGGTCCGGTCTAGAACTCTGGAACGCGTAAGAGGGGTATCCTCAGGAACACCCTCCCAAGGATCAAACCGCACCTACAGATAAAGATGAATCAGCTACAACATAGAGATATGGAAATCTAAGGGCAAGAAATGCAAGAGGAGTACCTGATCGACCGTCAACCGGTCCAAGACTCGCCGCCACTCGGGAAGACTCAGAACGGGCAACCGTGGCTTCCGATGCCCCGTCAGCCATCGCTCATAGCGGGGAATACAGTTCGCATTCCCATGCCTAGTATCTGTAGGAAACTGAAGGAGATGCTCGAAAGCCCAGAGCTGAAGAACAGATTAGCAAGCAAAATTCAATACAAGAAAAAGAAAAGAAAAACACAGGGAATGAAGTGGAAGGGGAAAGATATGTACCTCAAGCACTCGGTAATGACCGCCAAGGGTGGGACTCTTGTCCCGAGAGCAAGCTCCAAGATTACCATACAAGGTGGCCAAAGCAGACGAGCCCCAGTCAAACTCCCGAATAGCTCCCAAGTGCTGTAGAGGAGCCAGAAACTGCGTGTGTACCGAACCATCCTTGTTGGCAAACAACGTTTGCCCAAGGAGATAAAGAAGGAAAGCCCGCGTCAACTGCTCAACACTCACCTGGGTAAGAATGTCAGCCTTCATGTAAGTCCCACTCAACCAAGCAAGATCAACGTGACCTCGAGAACGAATAGGGGGCACCTTGCCCAAGAACCACTCCAAGGTCTCTACCCGCTCCCAAAGTCTAGGATCAACTCGGAGGGAAGCTCCACCTACCCGCAGGCCAGTCAACAAAGAAAAGTCGCCCGGAGTAATTGTCATCTCACCGGCAGAAGGAAGATGAAAAGTATTGGTGGTATCCCACCATCTCTCCACCAGTGAGGTCATCAGTGACCAATCCATCTTTGGAAGATTGAGGCCCAGAACAAATGCCTCAAACCCAGCAGCACGTAACAACTCTCGAGCCTGCTCGGGCAGCACCAGAAACCACTTATGCACCTCTTTGCCTCCACCGCGAGCCTCCAGTCTCCTATTTCTCTATCAAAGACAAAAAGGGAGTTAATCTCATGACAACATAAACAAAAGAAACGCTAAGGGGCGTCAAATTAAACATTTAAAAGCATGCATTGCCTAAAACAGGGGGCACGGTTATTTCAGCTTCTTTAAACAAGAATAAATTCAATCCAAACACGGGTCCCACCCATTCACGCCCCTAGCTAAAAGGGATTTCATCCCGCAAATAAAGAAACATACTTTTAAATCATACAAAAACTCCGAACTAAAGCAACCTTTTTGCTTTTCAGGAAACTCACCGATACATTCAGAACACTCAAGTGCAGCTCAGGTTCCCGGCGAACCACCTCGGCCTCAGGGCCGCCGACAGGAGGGCAGTACTACAAGAAACCACCAAAACCCAACCTACGCGAAGGAAGAACGTAGGTAGCAGCGTCGAACAAACCGGGCTCTTCAATCGCCTCCTCATCGGAAGGCGGATACTTGCACCTACATGGAGGGTGCAAGGACGAACTCGCAACGTCTGAAGATGGCGTGGCCATCACGTCCAAATCAAGATGAAAAGAAAACCAACAACCAAAACCGGCAGCAATGGCGACGGCGACAGCAGCCGGAGATGATGGCGGCTGACGGTGATGGAGGAAAGGGACGACGGCGACAGTGGTGGCTAACGGATGAACTCAGACGAGGGGGGACGAAGAAAGGAGGAGGAGAAAAGATTAATTGAACCGCGAGATCGATTAAACCGAACTTAAATTGATTTTCTGACCTTTGGCGTTCTCACGGCCGAAACTTCGATTCCCCGGCCGAGACATCAATCCTTCGGCCGAAGTATCGATCTCCTGGCCCCCCAATTCATTCCCCCAGAGGCATTAAATCTTGCTCAGTGCACCAAAACTCAAGCCATGATGGAATTCTGGGTCTGTGACCAATAGAAGCAAAATCAAATTAGCATTGGGGGCATCCCCGAGCCAATACAACGTAATCAGAACTAGCCTTGGGGGCATACCCAAGCATGAGGAAGCTCTCTCTCCACACACTGCTGGCCGAAGCTCTTAACTACAGCAAATCAAAACACTCAGCAGCTCTGTGGGCTACCAGCTCGAAAAATATATTTCCGTTTTGAGAAAAAAGGTTTGAAGAGTCGCCACCCGGATTTGTGGTATATCACCCGAGAAACCGTTTTGTTTTGAAAATGGTTGATTTGAAATTGAAAACCAGAGATCGTTTTGAGGGTTCGAAAGCCACGTTACGAGGGGGGAAGGGTTTTACGGCACCCCCTCGCCCGATTTGAAATCGGTCTCTACTAAACATTTGCGGGATTTTTAAAAGGGATTTTGTTTCATTTAAAATCAACTAGCAGGTATTCGTAGTTATAACACATAAAAAGTGCATGCATGTGCAACTGTACAGTGGATGATAAAATGGTAAGTGAATAAAATGCATGGTTACAGAAACTGAGGATCTGTCACTGACTTCACTCTCGAGCGCTCGGGAGTGGTCCCGAGCGCTTGGGAGTTCTGATACCCAACCTGCAAGTTTTGTTAGAACAGACAGAATATAACGCTAAAATAGGAACTGAAAAGCTGCTATATACACTACTGGCTCAACAGAGGACTTGAAAGACTGGAATGAACCCTCAATCTTTCAGATCTTGCATCCCTGCCTTAACAAGGCTAAATCTACAAATTTAAAAGAGCAACAGGCTACACTTATGCATGCAGAGACCAGAGAACACGGCAGATTGGGAAAATGGGATGCAATGGCATGCATTCACTCTCGAGCGCTCGGGAATGATTCGGAGCGCTTGGGAGTGAGTTGCATGTCAGTTTGCTCTCAAACAAGAAATGGTACTGACTTGACATGCAAACACCCTTATTTTGATTTTTCCCTGAAGTGAATGATTCTTTTAACTTTAAAAGAAAGGAGCCTTGTTCACACATGAAAACTTTGTGAGAAAATGGTTCTGTTTTAGTGGAAAATGACTTCCTTGTGCATGCATGCCAAAATGAAACCATTCCTTTTAAGAGTGTACCTCATTCCCAGCCTACTGTGTGACAAAGGACCATGCATGAAAACTGGGAACAGTCCCGAGCGCTCTGGAGCACTCTCGAGCGCTCGGGTGTGTTTCCAGTGAGGGTTTTGTGAAAACATTTTTTTTGTACCCCATTGCTCTTGTTTTTACACTAGGGTCTCCCAACCATGCACCCAGTATTGAAGACTGGGTCAGGCTGAGAGACCCCCCTCAGAAGGGAAGAACAGCCTCTTTGTTTGTGATCAAAGGTAAAGGTTTCTACCTTTTGCTTGAACTTTGCTCTTTGGAATAGCTTTGAAAGGTGGATGAAGAGAGAAGAGTGCAAGAGACCAGAAGAGTATTCTGGGTTCCTTGCCCTTTTCCTTGGTGATTTCTAAAACCTTTGGAGTTTGGAAAGAGAGTTTGGAAGTTTTTGGTTTTTAGCAAGAGAGAGGCAGAGAGCAGAGAATGGGGTTCTTCAGGAGAGCAATTTCGTAGCCCCTTCTACTGAAACCAGACCCTCTTATTTATAGGCAAAATAACCTATAGTTTTCAAAATCAAATGGTTTTAAAATAAAACATTTTAAAATGGGGGAAATCTGCTGGCCTAGTGTTCTCTGACTGAGGTTGAGTGTTGATTCAACCCTCAGCCGGCTCAAGGTGGCTGTAATGATGGGTTGCATGGATAGTGGGGAGCCTTGCCATCCATTGGGCAGCACAGAAGACTTGAGCGCTTGGGTCTTCACTCTCGAGCGCTCGAGAGTGAGCCAGGCCAGAGTTTTTTAGAAAACAGTTTTGAGCGCTCGGGACTTCTCCCAAGCGCTTGAAAATGCTTTTGACCATTTTTTTAATTCCCTTTTCAAATCTTTCAAGGAGCAAAGTTCCGATCGATACTAGGCTTGTTTCAATCCAAAGTCATCATCGGGGAGCCTCCGGGCCACAAATTAAGGAATTTTGAAGAGTCCAAATTGGGGTGTCTACAAGCTCTGCTATTCATCACTATCAAACAGCTCAGTGGCTCTATGCCCATTATTCAGCGGCTCGAAGCCCACCCACTCGCCAATCATCCCAGCAGCTCGGAGCACCAGTTCACTACATCAGCAGCTCTACGCTTGCCACTCCAACAATCATACAACTATCAACTCACTCAGCGGCTTTATCACCGTATCCACCATTATCAACAGGCTCTACGCCCGTATTCACCATCTCAGCGGCTCCAAGCCATCAACTCAGCAGCTCTACGCTCACCATCCCGACAGCAGGCTCTACGCCTATAATCATACTTAAGCAATCTCAGCGGCTCCAAGCCATCGACTCAGCAGCTCTACGCTCGCTATTCAAGCAACAGGCTCTAAGCCACTATCACCATTATCTCAAAACGGCTCCACGTCTAGTCACTCAAAAGCTCTACGCCAGATTATTCAGCAGCTCCAAGCTCGCCCATTACTCAACTGGCTCGAAGTTGTAAACAATCATCTCAACACCCGTATTTATCATCTCATCAACTCGGCGGCTCTACGCCCGCTATCTCAACTGGCTCGAAGCCGTAACAACTATCTCAACAGGCTCTACGCCACTCCAATCAATCAAGATATCATCTATTCTCAGGCTCTACGCCTGAATGCTCAAAATCTAACATTTTGAATGCTCGAAGCTCTTCGAATGCCCAACCACTGTGTACTGGATGCTTAAGTTCTATACTTGAATGCTTAAGCTCTACGCTTGAATGCCCAACTACTGCGTACTGGATGCTCAAAGCCTGTACTTTGAATGCTCGGATTCTGCCGTCCGAATGCTCGAGCTCTACGCTCTGAATGCTCAAGTCCGGAACTTGATAGAAGCTCTAAGCTTAAATCAACACACACGCACGGGCCCGTGCACATTTGCATCAATTGCATCACCATTATCACATCGAGTCTGCATCTGTTCATATCTAACAACCATCATCACACATATACACTCTGCATATCTCTCATAACAGGTCAACCCTGCAATCAACCGGCTCTACGCCTCGGTTTTATTGATCGGTCCAGATACCTCGATCCTTTGGCTCTACGCCAAAACTTATGATGAGAAAGCTCCATGCACAGACCATCAGAATGCAACCAGCTCTACGCTTCGGTTCAAACACGTCAAGCTCTGAACTCCGACACCTCAGGATCTCGCCTTATGATCAATGCCAGCTCCGCGCTTCGGTTCTATCAAGCTCAAAGCTCCGATCTCCTCAGGCCCTCGCCTCATGACCACAGCAGGCTCCATGCCTCAATTCTATCACCTCAGTCTCTCGCCTTGTGACTACGACTGGCTCCGCGCCTCGGTTCCACCACGTCAGAAACCATCGCTCTTCAGGCTCTCGCCTCATGATTACAATCGGCTCCGTGCCTTGGTTCCCTCATCCCAAAGCTCCGTGCTGCAGTTACTGGCCTTGCGCCCCTCATATCCCAAAACAAACCGGCATCCGATTCATCTCCAGCAGATGGCTTGGATTCCATCCCAATTACATCAATTCCTTCCAGCTCATTCGCAAGGATAGGCTACTCCACCCTACTCTCCATGCGGGTTGTGCATGGATTATCGCACTTTTTTCAATCTTCTTTTTTTCCTTTTCTTTTCCTCCTGGGGTATGCCCCTTGTAGGCTGTACATTCGGTTAACCTTTTTTAATTTCAAGCTAATTTACCCAAAAAAAAGGATAGGCTACTCTACCGAGCTCCTCTCAGTCAAAGTAAGGATGATCAAGAAAAGCAAACGCACCTACCATGTACTGATCTACCCCAAAATACTAAGGAAGCTCTCCGCAAAAATTCCCCCGGCAGCCCCGCGCTCCTTCAACTATCTTCCGCCAAAACCCTGGCTCAGTCTAGGTACGTTGCACTACGGCTTTTTAAGCCCAAAGGTACGTCTTCTGTCTCTAACCCTCCAAACTTTTTATTTTTTCCTTATTGCCCGAACTACGGTTGGTCTGAATTTCCCCTGTGGAATACGTAGGCAGCCTCCCGGCCCGACCATAACAAAAACCTTTTTCAAAAACCCCTTGGAATAGTGGTTGGACCAAATTGAGTTGCTTTTTACAGCTTTGACTTTTACTCAAACATGTCTCGCGATCCGTCTGAGCTCAGTCAAAGAGGGGCATCTGTAGACACCCCAATTTGGCCTAACGATTATTTCAAGTCCCACCTTGGGGACCATCCCAATGATGAAATGGATCCAGTGATTGCTGATTGCCTTCTTGCGAACCTTAGAACTTTCGGTAAGAACTTCGAGCCACTTAGAGGACCCAATCCAGAGCCATATAGCCTTTCAGACAGAAAATACAGAAGCCTAAGAGAATCCATCTGTCGGCCGTAACATCGGTCTAACGGCCTTAACATCATTTCCTCACCCGAGCAACCTGTTGCTAGAAAATCTCCCTGAGAGATCAATCCCTCGGCCGCAAGATCTATCCTTCGGCCGCAAGATCCATTCCTCGGCCGCAAGATCTTTTGCCTGGTCGCCAGATCGTCCTTTTTCCAGACTCTGGAACGTTCTGTCGATTGTTTGATCCAACGACACTACCTCTCCGATGCGTTCGGGCTACGTTCAGAGATTGCTACGAAGAGTTTGTATTACATTGCAACTCCAATTCCAAATCGTGTGCTTTGATTGGTCGAGTTGTGTCACTCCTATGCCTATATAAAGAAGCCTTTGGGCTCCGAAATTAAGAAGACAATACACCCTCATCAGTCACGATACTCTGCAAAAATACTCTCTCAAATCCTCTCTTCAACAGCCCTAACCTCCCGAAGGCAGCCATCAATCCGACGATCAAACCCTGAAGTCCAAACCCTAACCCTAGGGTTTTCAAGAAGCAATCAGTCAATCTCCGCTAATCCGAAGCAATCAAGCAACTGAGGGATCAAGGTGGTGAGGCCCAACGGCCTCTGGTTTGGTCTATTTTCTGTTTATAATCTTAATCATAGCATTTTGATCATCTGCTAATATTTCTGTCTGGTGTGAGGAAGAACACCGACCGGGTCTTCGACCCTCGGCCGGTTTATCAAACCAGGAGGATCCCTTGGCCGTGACATCTATTCACCGGTCGCGGGATCCATTCCCCTGGAACATCGTTGTTCTATTCTGCTTTTTGATGCATGTTTTACTTATCGCATTGGCTCACCTTACATATTGTTTAAAGGCTTAATTAAACAGACTATGTGTTGAAATTAAATAAAGCATCTGTATGTCTTATGTTGAGCAAATACGGGCCAGTCTCACGGCTGGGCAGAGAGGGATGCCTAACACCTTCCCCTTATTGTACTTTTGGCTCTCGTACCCAGAATCTCTATCTGTTTTCCCAATTTTAATAAACTGGGTGGCGACTCTGTTTTGATGATAACCGCTATCGTGTGGTGACGTTCCTAGCCATGGGAATATCCACGATCTTGGTTTACGAAGCAAGCAACCAATCGAGCAAACAAACGTGATCAATCTGTATGGCGATGCCCCGTTTGGGAGGTGTCTACAGCTTAGAGCTGAGGAAAGCCTAGCCAAGCAAAAGTCGCGAATACAATGGTTGAAACTTGGAGATCAGTGCACTTCCTATTTCTTTATTACTGTAAGTAATAGGAGGAATAGAAGCAAAATAACAAGTTTAGTGCTTAGAGACAGCTCTATCACTCAAGATCCTCAGGTTATCAAGGCAGAGTTTGTTAACTTTTACACAACTCTATTTGGTACTCCGCACCCGACACCTCATCTGGGTTCAAATAGAGTTGAGCAATTAATTAGAAATAAACTTAGTCTTGAACAAAGTCAGCGTATGGTCTCTCCTGTTACTGATTTGGAGATCAAAGAAACCTTTTGGTCCCTTAGTCCCGCCAAGGCCCCTGGCCCTGAGCTTCCATCTAATGTAGGGTTTTTCAGGAAAGCTTGGCCTATCATTGGGAATGAGGTCACTTCGGCTGTCCAGAATTTCTTCAGGTTTGGTCAATTGCTCACCAAAGCTAACTCCACCATTGTAGCTCTTGTCCCTAAGGTACAAAACCCTTCCAAGGTGGGTGACTTTAGGCCCATATCATGTTGCAATACCATCTACAAATGCATCTCTAGGATTTTAGCTAAGAGATTGCAATCTGTTCTTTTTCTTCTCATCGATCCTGTCCAATCAGGCTTTGTGAGAGGTCGGAGAATAGTAGATAACATATTCCTCACCCAAGAACTCATGAGAGGTTATCATAAGTCATCACCTTCTCCTAGGTGTGCCAGGAAAGTTGACATAATGAAAGCTTATGATCATGTTAGGTGGGAGTTTCTATGGGATGTTCTTTCTGCAATGAACTTTCATCCTACCATGATCAAGTGGCTCCAAGCATGTGTAACCACTGCTAATTACTCTCTTTGTATCAATGGAGAAGTGACTGATTACATTAAAGGTAGGAAGGGTCTGAGGCAGGGGGATCCTCTGTCCTCTTATCTCTTCGTTATTGTCATGGAAGTTTTTACAGCTTTGCTTAAGGAGAAATCTCATCTCCCTTATTTCCAATTCCACTGAAGATGTAAAGATAATCAGTTGATTAATCTTTGCTTTGCCGATGATCTAATGATATTTTGTAAAGGGGAGCTTCCATCTATCAAACACATCCGGAATGCATTGACTGAGTTTGAGTCTCTTTCTGGTCTCTCCCCTAGCCCTGGTAATAGTAGCATATTCTTTTCAGGTGTTAGTGTTAAGGAAACTATTTTGCAAGAGCTTGGATTCCTTGAGGGTTCCCTCCCTGTGAGATACCTGGGGGTCCCCTTACTATCTACTAAACTCAAGGCTATTGATTGTCAGAGATTGGTAGATAGTATCACTGCCAAAACTAAATGTTGGACTAATAGGGATCTTACTTATGCTGGGAGAATGCAACTTATAAAGAACATTTTGTTCTCAATGCAAACATTTTGGTCCTCCCTGTTCATCTTACCAAAAAAGGTCATTAAGGAAGTTGAGTCTATCCTTAGGGCCTTTTTGTGGTCTGGCCCTGATCTTAAAAGGACTCGGGCTAAGGTTGCTTGGGAGCATCTTTATGCTCCCAAAGATGAGGGTGCTCTTGGTTTCAAATCTTTGGCAATTTGGAATAAGGCTGCGATTGCTAAACATATATGGTTCTTGATTTCAGGGGGCGAACAATCAATGTGATATCAATGGGTTAAATCCTATTTATTAAAAGGAAGGAACTTTTGGAGTCTTAAAATGCCAAGTAATCCCTCTTGGGTTTGGAGGAAGTTACTTAATTTGAGAAATTTAGTTCAACCATTCATACTTCATATTATTGGCAATAGGGACATCACATCCCTGTGGCATGATCATTGGCATCCTTTAGGCCCTTTGTTGAACAAGTTTGGTTCCAGAATTGTGTATGATTCTGGCCTTCTCTTGAATGCCAAAGTGTCCCAAATAATTCTCAACTCTGCTAGGGCATTCCCGGTCACACAAACATGGGAGCTGAATGAAGTCAAACGTCAGCTTCCCTCAGTGAGGAATGGTAGGGACCAAGTTAGATGGACTCTTAACTCAAATGGACAGTTTAGCATTGCCTCTCTATGGGCGGAATTGAGAGAGCCATTTCCCAAAGTAACTTGGCACAAAACAGTTTGGTTTCCTGGCCATATCCCAAAATGTAGCTTCATTACCTGGATTGCCATCCAAGGTAGACTTTCCACTGAAGATAGGCTTGTTCTTTTTGGGCTTAAGCCTTCTTCTCAATGCTGCCTCTGCCCTGGCAGTGAAAGCCATGACCATTTGTTCTTTAATTGTGTATTCTCCACGCAGGTTTGGAATGCTATCTTAGCAAGAATTGATGAGAGGTGGCCCCCACAGTCTTGGGCAGCCTGGATTTCTCACCTATCCACTTTTAAGGGAAAATCTCTTAAGAGTGTTGTTATCAGATTGATATTCACTGTTACAATGTATCACCTTTGGATTGAGAGGAATATGAGGAAGTTTCAAGCTACTACTAGCATCTAGGAGGCAATAGTTCACAAAATCTATAACATGGTTAGGAGTAGACTTCTGTCCCTGCCCAAATTGCCTTTAGGCTCTCATGATACTAGATTTAGTAAAGAATGGGGTATCACTTTGGAATAATCATATATTGCGTGGTGTTTGTGCATGTGGGATTGTGAGTTGGGTTGCATGTGTTTTCTTGATTAAGAGTTGCATTTGTTTTCCAAAGCCTATCTTTTCTTGGCAGGTTGTGACTGCAGCTCTGATTTGGAACCTTGTTAGATGGTTGTGTGTTCCAACATATGTGTGTACTTGTAACTTGTGTGTTTGAGCCCCTTTCTTTTGTGAGAGGAGGTAATATATAATGGGAGGCATTTTGTGAGGGAGAGTGGAGGGTGTTGAAGTTTCCCCTTTTTGCTTCTAGTTGGTGAAGAGTTAGGCTTCGAGGGAGTTACAGGTGAGCAGATATGGTACCTTTTCTCTGTGGTTCAGGTTCACTGGATTCTTGTGTTTTTTTATGCTCAGCTCTGTTAAGTCATAGTGAAATGTATGATGAATCATTGGATTAATTGTGTAGCTACTTTGTCCGATTATACTTATATTGGCAGCTTGTGCTCTCAGCTGCCACTTATGCTTCCTGTTACTGCTGCTGTCAGTCCAGCAATTCAGCGGCTGTTTTGTTGTCATTGGGACTTGTAACTTATGCCTAACCATCAGGGGCTGCAGTTTTGTTGTTGAATCTGCTACGGCTTTATTCATATCACATGGTTGCTGCTGTTTTGGCTATTTTGCTATCACAAATAGACTGTTATGCTGAACTGCTGTACTGTACTGCTGTTATGTTCTGTGGCAGCTGCATCTCATGATCTGCTTTGGCCTTTTGTGCAACTGTGCAGTCTAGAGCAGATAAGTTATTCCTAATTTGGCTGTATGTTGTTGTTCTAAGTGGTGTTGCTATTCTCTGTTCTTTATGTTGTTTTGCCTAACCAATAGGGGCTGTCGTTGGGATCTCCCTTCGCAGAGGGGGATGTCCTCTGCATTGTCATTAGCTGCATTCTGCTCTGTCCTGTTCTGTTTTCTGCTGTATCCATTTGTTTTGTTGTTCAGAAAGTTCAGTCCTGTATTTTAGCTGTAATTGAGGTGGATTCAGTCCAGCACATGCATTTTATCAACTACTACCCCTGGCTTGTTGCTGTCCAGTTTTGGGACCCGATTGTTCAGTTCTGAAGTTGCCTGTTGTGGATGCTGCTGTCCAGTTTTGCAGCCAGCTACTGCTGCTGGTGTTGTGATGTTGAATTGAGCTCCCTAGGTTGCTGAGTTGAGCTCCCTAATCGGCTGGAATCTGCCTGGTTAGCTGCTGTCCATTCCGTTAGGAGCAGCAGCTATAGTTATCTCTCAGTTTTGCTGTCCAGACTCTGGGTTCTAAAGTTATCTCTGAGTGGCTGCTGCTGTCCAGTTGTGTTGCTGCTGCTGTCTAGTTATCTCTCCGTAGGTTGCCTCTGCTGCTTCATTATGTCTAGCTCTAGTTAGTTGTATTTCGATAACTTGTAAATTGCACTATGTGTAATCATTTTGCCATCTGTTTCGTATCCCTCTATTAGATGGATAGGAAACATATGTTATATTTACTTCTAGTCCTATGTAGCCGTTTGGCGTAGGCTTTCTCTAATGTTTTTTTTTTCTTTTCTTTTCTTTTCCTCCTGGGGTATGCAAGGCTGTATATTCGGTTAGCCCCTTTTATTTTCAAGCTGATTTACCCAAAAAAAAACTACCAGATACCACAGACTCCAGAGATGGGATAAGCAAACCATGAAACTAATACTCCAACAAACCCAGAGAACAAGCAATCTATTGCCCGACATTAGGACCTGAAAAGAAGGATTTTGTTGAACTACACTAGCCCAGTAGGAAATTCTCTACAAAATCTATATGTAATGAGATGGTAAGCATGAATACAGTGAATCAAGTTAAACGACAAATCCAAATAAAGCAAGCCAACACCCTTTGCAAGTATCATAGCATTCTCATACACATACACACACACACACACACACACACACTTCTTCCCACGAATTTCCACCCCTTGCGATTTTGTGTTTCCATCCCATGCGTCACAATAGACTCCACCCCTTGCAATTTTGTGTTCCCACCCCTTGCGTCACAATAAACTCCACAATCACTTCACAACAACAACCACACCATCGTCACAATCAATACTGATGCCATAATCTCATTCCACACACACCGACATTACCAAATATGTCACAAATAACTCATGGTTTGAGCAATCAAGACCACTATACCACTTTCAAAAGGATATGCAATCATCAAGCCATAAATATTCCATTCGACCATATATATAGCAAACAAACACCCAAATCACACTTAATCACCACAAAACATGTAGAGGAAGAGAGAAATCCCTACCTAGGTGGATTTTGAGCAAAACCCTAAGTCTATCAAGTGCTTTGAGCTTGAATCCACCAAAAACAAGCTCTACCCAAGCTTTGCTGCAAGATCTAGAGAGGATATAACTCAAAAACATGATAAACAAGCATGGATCAACAAATGATTAAGAGGAGAGAGGGAAAAACATGGTAGAGGGTCAAAAAGTGAGAGCAAGAACACAAAACTTACCCCTTGTTCACCAAGTGTGAGATTCAAGTGAGTTTGAGGAAGAAAACTCTTGGACCTTGAAGATTTGAGGTAGAAATCAAGAGGTTTGAGTGAGATTGGAGTGGGGTGGGTGAGAGGGGGTGTTTCTAGGGTTATTTTGTGGGTTCGGGTGTGAAAAATGGTAAAGGGGTGTATTTATAGTGGTCTGAATCTCGTGCTGAAAATTCAGAAATTTTGCAGAGTGTACCGGTACTGGGAAATGACAGTACCGGTACAGGTACCCAGAAGATTCAGCATTGCACAATTTCTGGTCGAGGTGTACCTGTACTGGGAAAAGCTGTACCTGTACACTAAGGACAGATTTGAAATTTTTTTCCAACGCTCATCAAATCAAACCCCGATTGCTACCAACACTTCCACACATCATTTCAACACCGAAACTCAAAGTTCAACTATTCTCCGAATGTCTGATACACAATGATAGACGTATATCCGTACACCCCCACAAATAAACGTACAACTTTATTAATAATACAATTCTTTCACACGTTAAACGATTTCCGAAATTATAATAATTTACGGGTCTCTACAGTTAAAGTGTTAGAATCGATACTTGAAGGAGTGTTTGTGTAATTAGTATATGTAACGCCCCGAAAATTCGGAGACATTAAAAAAAAATTGAAAAGAGATTTCCAATAATATTTTTCTTTTTCCAGGCTTTAAAATTTTCAAGACAAATTTTCCAAGAGAAATCCATAGATTTACTACGCCATTGCTCCAAAAGCCCGTGTCACCATATTTACAACCATATCGAATGTAATTTAAGTTCTTGAATTTGTCAAAATATTACAATTCCCAATAAACCAGAAAGCTCCCAAAATAAAGTTGATTTAAATTAGTCAGAGCAACTAAAGGGCGGAATTCAGAGTCGACAATCTCTTCATTAGTCATCGTCAAATCATTCTTTGCCTACGGCCCTTCTGTTCCGTCTTCAACACCTGGCGTTCGAGTTACCAGGGCAACATAGTACCGTGAGCGATGATGCTCAATAGCCAAAACCCACCCGAAACCCATAACTTACAAAAATAGACATGTACAATACGGTTAAATTAAAAGGCAATTTAAGCAGCAAACGATCAATTTCAATTACTAGCCATTAACTCAGAATTTCGCTTGACATACTTTACAGGTCCTACTATCACAATTCTAGGTCCATCAGGCTACCCTCAAGGTCTTGCTAGGCTACCCTCAATACATGAGGTCCTGCCAGGCTACCCTTGAGGTCCTGCTTGGCCATCCTAGCCACACCGGGTCTTTCAGGCTGCCCTCAAGGTCCTACCAGGCTACCCTCGATAACACGAGGTCCTGTCAGGCTACCCCCGAGGTCCTGCTAAGCCCACAACCTTTCACATTATTCCATTTTTTTCCATTAATCCTATTTTCACGTCTAAGGTGATAAATCCATACATCGTAACCAACTTCGGGAACCTATTTGTCCAATCTATCAGTACAACAACATATCACACAGTCCAACATTTTTACGAAACATGTTAACAAGCTAACAACTATTAATTTCATGATAATAACAAATCATGCGATAAAATTTATCATGCCATAGAATTAATCATGCGATTAAACTAAGATCGTATCGGAACTAATTAACTTGGGGCTTATACTATTCAAGGGTTAGATTTATAAACTAGACAAACTTCATATGCTAAACTATAATTTATCCAAATCCCATCTCAAATTCCAGTGGCCACAGTTTCATTTCTGGAAAACAAGGGATTTCGGCGGGGCTCGATCGGCGACATCGGGTTCGATTATTTTCACACCGAAACACTAAAATCACCATATAAACGCGTTACAGTATATATGCTAGTATATAAGGGGGGTCTGTGTTGTAGGAGATCAAAAATCTCCCATATCTCTCTTTCAATCTCTCAAGCCACTCATCTCTCTCTCACTCTCTCACACACACACACTCACCAAAAATCTCACTCAAACACTCAAAACCCACAAAGTCTAACCTCCATTCCACCATCTACGCGTGCTCTGAAGCTTGTAGTTCATTGGGTTAAGCTCGGAGATAAGTATTCTTGGAGGATTTCGAATTCAAAGTTCTAAGGCTTGCTTGATTGGGTTGGATCTTTGCTTATATACCTGGAGGTGGGGATTTCTTGCTCATTCTATGTGTTTATGAATTGATTTTGTGCTCCAATCGTGCCTTAGTTTCAGGTTTGTTGTTTGGATTCGTTCTTGAAAAATCTGTAGAAAACGCGTCGGGGGATCAATCCCCTTGCACAGGGGATCGATCCCTCTGCTGTCTGGATTGTCGGGGGATCAATCCCTCTGCTCTTTGGACAGATTTTGTTGTTTGATCCTCGTTCGATTGTCTTGATCCCCGATCACTTCTAACACTTTCCAAACACCTTTAAACCACTTCTTGGCTTGATTGTTCGTATTTCAATTGGTTCATCGATCACTCTATCTCTTTTGATTCTCGTTGTAAGCTAGGTAGAAATGTGTTGAACTCCATGGATATGTTATCTCTTTCGTCGTCCCTGCTTTATATGTGTTTATGGACATTGTGGCATAACAAGTTGAGCATTAAGGATTCTTTTGATGTTGAGTGTGTTGTTATTAAGTAAGATGGGATGGAAAAACATAACGGGGAATGAAAAATGAATACGAAGAAAGTCACGGATCCACCGTAAGGTGTGATGTTGGAAATGGGACGCACGGGGTCTCTAATGCCCGAAAGTGCACAAGATAGCCACAGATCCACCGCAAGGTGAGATGCCGGGACGAACATGGGACGCACGGGGTCCTGAATGCCCGAAAATGAAATTGAAATATGAGACATAATAAAAACGGAGAACTTAGGAGATGGTTAAGCTACGTGTTATGAACGGTGTTGTAATGACCCGAATTTTTGACCCTTTTTTTATTAATAATAATAGCATTAATATTATTAGGTCTTAAATATTTTTTTAATAATATATACATACATGCATTTTATAATCACTAATATATATAAATATATATATACATGCATGCACCGGCATGCATGCATCTCTCCTATCCTGCAATGTCTCTCTCTCTTTTCCATCTCCCATAGCTCACTCTCTCTCTCTCTCTCTCTCTTAACCTCCAAGAAAACTATGTTCATCTCCCCTCACACAAACCGAAAAAATTTCCTTCCTACCCAAGAAAATCCGAATTTAATTCATTCCTATCCATTTCCTACTCTCTCCTTGACCCTAAAACCGAGCCCAATTTGTCCATTCCAAATCCCATGAACCCAACCTCTCTAAAATTTCCTATATAAACCCCTACCCACTAACCTACGGGCACACACACAACATTTCCACACTCCACCGAATCAGAAATGAGAGAAAACCGTGGGCAATTCAAGCTCCAAACAATGGAGTTCTAGAGAGAGAAAGTGAGTGAGAGAAATGATTTTCAAACGATTTAAATTGAACTAGTTCAGGAATTCAGTATCGAAGGTAGAACGTCGCCCGATTCTGAGTGACATTGCGTATCGACTACGAATTAGGCCGCAAGCACGATTCAAAGTCGAGAGGCCTGCTGGATTAAAATTTCAAAGTTTTGGATTTTTCCTTAGAATTCCGAGAGTTGGACGATTATTAAAATTTTCTAATTAGTCTACGGTGCGAATTTGGTATTTTTCTGAGATCGAATCCCGGACAATTTTCGTAGGTGTGCGCGCGCCTACGCACTGAATTTTTTTTCTGCATGGATCGGTGGCAAGATTGAGTCAACAAATGTCCAAATCAAGGACACACGTCTCAATCCACCAACATGTCTCTTGCCTATAAATAGGCTTGACCTGCATGACTTGTAATATTTATTCAATGCAATCAAACAAAACATATATATATATATATATATATATATATATATATATATATCAGGACGGTTTCTGGGACATTTAAAAAAACATATAAATAAACACTCCAAATCTCAATCTCATAGTTCCCGATCAAATTTTGATGATCCGAGCCACTCAATGTGTGCAGAATGTGATTTTAAGGGTACCCGCGAGAAATCGGCAAAAAAAATTACCGGGAAGTGCTTGTTTTGGGCAGTTTTTAATTGAACCGTTCAATAAAAAACTGTTCGGAACTTTTCCGGTCTTTTTTTTTTTTTTTTCTGATTTCTCGCCGAGACCCTTAAAATCATGTTCATAACATATTGAATGGCTCGGATCATTGCAAATTGGTCGGGAAAGGGACATCCTTAACTTAATAAGTTGAAGGCGCCCTTATTGGAAGTTTTGTGTGTGTGTATATATATATATATATATATATATATATATATATAGAGAGAGAGAGAGAGAGAGAGAGAGAGAGAGAGAGAGAGAGAGAGAGAGAGAGAGAGACTTTGGAGGAGAGAGAAAAACTCGTTTGAGCTTAGGTACAGGTTACCTCTTCTGTCTTCTTCTTATTTTGTTGAATCTTGGCTGATTTGGTTTGCATGCAAGCCAAAAAGAATGCCAAAACATATTGTAGTTGTAAGACAGATTTTCTGAGCTTCAATTTTTGTCATTTTTGACCTTTTTAAACCACGAATTTTTACTAGGTCTCTTCAAGTAAGTTGTAGATCTTTTTGTTGGGAAGATTTGGCCGTTGGAATCAACAAAATTGGATTTAAGATGAATTAGTTATGGTTTTTTTTTTTCCTGCAAGCTGTCCAGTGTAGGACAAATCTGGAAATACCCCTTCTGTTTTGAGTTTTTAGTTTTATGCTTTTGTTTTGCAAAGAGGGTCACTATATTATTTTCTCTAGAGTTACATCTATGGATTAGTTAACTTTGGGGACTAATACTACTGTGATTGGATTAAAAATGAGTGAGTTATACTCTTTTTGTTAAAAGGTAGCAAATTTTGCAATTTTGAGTGGTTTGTGGTCATTTTTTGTGAAATTTTATATTATGAACTGATTTTCTCCGAATTTTTAAAAATTAATTGTACATTTTACTTTTGAGATCAGAACCTAAATTTTAATTCTTAGTCTCAAATAAATTATGATGTTGCATTTGGTTAAGCCGTTATGTTGTCGGTTTTAAAACTAGTCTAAAATTTTGTTATATGTATACGAATTTCTTGTGACTTTTTTTTTTGGGTAAATTTCTTGTGATTTTGCATGTCTTACTCTTTCATTCTTTTCTTTATGTTGAGTTATATTATGAATTTTTAAGTTGGTTGCTTAAGTCGGGTAGGTCGTTTGGCGATAAATAGACATACGGTGCCAAGAACGAACCCCGACACCTCCTATCGACTAAATAAGTTTTCTATCATCCTAAAGTGATGCATGCACAAGATTTCTCATAGTGTGACATGAAATTTATGTTATATACCAAATTATTTTTTAAAAAAAGGGCTAGTGATTTTGCCACACCCTGCAAGTGTATTTTTTGGTGCAAAAATATACTTGCAGGGTGTGACAATAACAAAAAAGGGTGTGGCAATATTATTTCCCAGAAAAAAGGGAGTTTAAGTTACCATTTTGCCCTTGGGGCGTTTTGTGCCTAAACTACCATTTTCAAGTATTAACCGGTGAAGTTAATCTTTTATGTTAATTTTCTTTGAATTTTTACTTTGGATCTGATTTTCATTAGTTTAATTTCGTTGATTAAAATAGTTTGGGTCTACTATATTAAGGTTAATAGACTATTTTACTCTTTGAGAAGTAATTATACTTTTATACTTATTATTTTTGACTAATCCCTTTTCTTTTGACTTTTAACATCTTAGTTGGTCGGTGTTTGACTTTAGTTTGACTTTATGTTTAGGTTCGGGTGTGCGAGGGTGAACCAGTAGGACACGTCTAGCCTTAGCTGCGTCGGCAGGACGAGAGGCGAAACATGCACTGTCTTTACTATGCTTTGTTTTTAATGCCTAAATCATCTTTGCATGTTATAACGAAA
The DNA here is from genome assembly GCA_018127125.1 of Rhododendron griersonianum. Lineage (NCBI taxonomy): Eukaryota > Viridiplantae > Streptophyta > Magnoliopsida > Ericales > Ericaceae > Rhododendron > Rhododendron griersonianum. Next base: position 32,264,436 of record CM030790.1, on the reverse strand, counting down.
AAGGAAGTTCTTATGAAGTAATGCTGAAAAGGAATATATAATTTTCTTGTCGATTCATCTGAACATGTGTTCCTACTTGAGGACGGTAAAAAGACAAAGTGGAATTGGAGTAATAAGGTTGGAGGATATTGATCAGATATCCTTATGGTTTGTCGTCATTCCCTTTTATGTGTCTACTCACGGGAGGTTAGGTCTTTTGTAGAGGATTGATAGGAGATGATTTCTGTAGAATTTGGGGGCAGATCATGGAGTGGAGAGATGTCTATTTCGGAGCTCTAGAGGACCCCTATTTATAGGGTTTCGAAGGACCGATCAAACGGATGAGATTAACCCAATTGATATGGAAGTTTAGGGCTTCAAGACCTCTATAGTAAGTGTATTCGTAGCTCCGAAGTAATGGTTCGTGGCTGCTAGGGTTTGGGCAAACGGATCGAAAAGCTGTTGAACATTCTAGAATCTGGAAAACAATGATCTACTGGCCGCCAAATGGATGTCTCGGCCGCTCAATGGATTTCGCGGCCGTGAAAAGGATTCTTCAGCAAAAGGCCAAACTTCGTGGGCTCGCTCCGGACACTCCCAAACTCGGTTTTGCGTGTTCTTTGGACCGTTGGAAAGCTTGTTAAGTCTACTTTCTAACCCAAGTGGTTTGGATCAAATATATTTAGTACATCAAAAGATATAGGTGTTATCACAATCATTTAGCATAGTAGGTCTGCTATTACTCCTACATACACAGGTAGTTATCTTATCCTTTGGTGGTTTCTCTTTTGGATACTGAAGGTGGTCTTGTCTTGAGAGTATAGGTTAGCATTCACTACAATATGTGTATCCCTGTGAGAGTGTGATTGGGCCTCATCTTTTCTTTGAGAGTGGAGGTAATATTTAGTGGGGGCATTATGCGAGGCTTAGTGGAGGGAGTAGGGTGGATCCGTATCCCTTAGCTTCTGAAAAAGTTGAGAGGGAGGAGTGAGTTTTCCGAGGGAGTTGGTGGTCAGGACCACATTTTCCTAGGATGTCATATCAGTTTTGATCGACTCCTTGACTGCTCAAGTGGAGTGTCATAGATGTTTCTTCTGCTGCTATGATTTCTTGCCTTTAAGGATTGTAGCTGACTGCTAGGGCTGATGTTAAGTCGTTTTTGCTACTATGTTGCTACTATTCTGCAGCTGTTTTGTTGCCTGTTCTGACTGCTTGGCTGCCTGTTCTGCTGGGCTTTTTTCATTCAGTTAGACTGCTACTTTTGCTTGTATTGAGATGTCCAGATTCTGCTGGTTTGTGAATCCAGATTCTGCTGCTGGGCATGTTCAAATTGCTGTCCATTTTGTAACTGTCATTATAAAGTTCAGTTGCTATATCTGCTGCTATGCTTTTTTGGTTAAATTCTGCTGCTATGTTCGATAAGCCCTGCAGCCCGATTACTTTGTACCTACCCTAAGGGGGTTGTCCTTGGGGATGTTTAAGCCTTTCTAGGGGGCTTGTCCCTAGCCTTTCTATCACCAAGCTGCTGATTTCTGCTAAGTTTCTGCTAGTGCTTTGCTGCCGTGTCCAGTTTTGATGTCCAGTTCATGAACTTGCTACTATTGGATAATGTAGTTTGAATGTGTAAGGCCTGCAAGTTCTGAAGGTCATGTTTGGCAGCCAAATAGCTTTGTTATAGCTGATATTTGTTCTAATTTCCTGCACTCTGCTTGTTGCTCATACTGCTTGCTGCTGCTGCTGTTTGCTGATTTAAGGTAGCAGATTGCTACTAAGGCTGCTCAAAAAATCTGGTGAACTGTGAAACTGGTCCGGACCGAACCGATCCGTACCTTTTGGATTTTGTTCGTGGATTAATGGTCCGGACACGGATTGAAAAATTACAAAACCGTGACTCGCGGTTCGGTCCACGAATTTTCATTATAAAACCGTGGATTAACCGAACCGGACCGTGAGATATTTATTTTATATAAATAATATATATGTGTATTTATATAATAAATTGTTAGTAATGTTAACACTTTGTTCTATCAATTTTAGTATTTTATCTTAATAATGAGATATAGTGTAGATGTACATAAAATATAACGAGTAAATCGTAATTTTTTTTGTATAAATAACGGGTAACCCTAGTTGAGTTTCACTAGTTCGTTTCTTTTCCAGTTCTTTTATGTTATTTACTATAATGATACAATCCTACTAGTATTTAGATTCTTTTGAATCTGATTTTTGAAGTAGGCTTTTGGTAGTTTATGTAACAAGTACTTTCTGGTAGTGTTAAACTCAATTCTGAATGTAACATTCTTCTCTTTTAGTGTGGGATATATGCTTAAGCTTTATTTTTTCTAAAATCCGTGGACAAAACCGTAACCGATCTGCGAGTCACGGATCGGATTGGAATCGAACCGTAGGACTTTTGGTCCGGATACGAATTTCATTTCGTAAAAATCGTGACTAGCGGTTCGGTCCTCAGATTCCTAGAAATCCGAACCGAACCGGACCGCGAGAAGCCCTAATTGCTACTGTTTGCTGCTGAATTGCTGTTGCTGCTGAATGCTTGTTGTCAAGATGTTTAAGGGAAACACTACTATTACGCTGTCAAGATGTTTAAGTTGCTTAAGATGTTTTTTGCTGGTGCTGTTTGTTTGGTACTGTAATAGCACTTTTAAATGCCTTGGACGTAGTCTTTTTTGTTTTTATCAATTGGCAGTGTTTCCCTTCCCTCTTACTCGATGGATTGGAAACATCGCTTCTCATCTAGCCTTGTAGCCATTTGGCGTGGTCAATTTTCTTACTCTTCTTTGTTTTCTTTTTTCTTTTCCTCCTGGGGTATGCCCCTTATAGGCTATATATCCGGTTATCCTTTTTTCTATTTCATGCTATTTTACCCACACAAAAAAAAGGATTGTTTTGGTAAAATTCTCGTATCTCCCTCATTTTAAATTGGTTTAAGGCTTATTATATATCAATAAAGAGGGTTTTGAAAGTACTACAAGACGGTGGAATCCAACCACAAAAATAAGGAAGTTTAGTTTATGAAAAATGGGCTGAAAGCAGACTTAATTGAAGATCGACGATGCTACCAAGGCTAAAACACGTGTTAACACATTTCTATCCACTCTAAGTGTCGCTTGGCACTCCTATCACCTATTCCAAAGTGTTCCTTAATCCCTTAAGTGTTTCACAAAGTTCCTAAGGCTTTCATGAAGTCAACCACAACAACCACATATCCTATTCATCATTGGGATGGTCCCCAAGGTGGGACATGAAATAATCGTTAGGCCAAATTAGGGTGTCTACAGGACCTTCCAACTGTTACCCATACCTGGGTAGAAGCTAGGAACGACATCTGTCATTAGTCGAGTTGGCCTACAACAACAGATAGTAAGTCCAGTATAGAGATGACACCATACGAAGCTTTGTATGAGCGACCTTATCAATCGACGGTTTGATTGGACTAAATTGGGAGAAGCGAGCCTATTAGGACCAGAGAGACAACCGAAAAGGTTAAGATCATTTGCCAACGACTTCTAGCTGTGCAGAGTTGACAAAAGAGCTATGCTGACAAAAGGACCAGACCGCTGACCTTTCAGACTGAGAAAACGTTGAACGAAGACATCATTTTCGAAGAACAACCAATGGAAATTCAGGACTATAGTGAGAAGTGCATCCGAGGCTGAATCATTCAACTCGTCCGAATTCTTTGGCGATATCAAAGAATTGAGGAATCAACTTGGAAAACCGGCAGATACTATGCACGCCAACTACCCATATCTGTTTCCACCAGAAGATATACCATTATTTCGAGGACGAAATTATTTTAAGGGGGGTAGGTTGTAACGACCCGGATTTTCAACCATTTTTTTACTAATAATAATAGCATTAATATTATTAGGTCTTAAATATTTTTTTTCATAATATATATATATATATATATATATATATATATATATACTCACACACACACGTGCATGCTCCAGCATGCATTCATCTCTCATGTCCCTCTCCCTCTCTTGCAATATCTCTCTCTCTCTTCCATCTCCCATAGCTCACTCTCTCTCTCTCTCTCTCTCTCTCTCTCTCTCTTAACATCCAAGAAAACTATGTTCATCTCCCCTCACACAAACCGAAAAAATTTCCTTCCTACCCAAGCAAATCCGAATTCAATTAATTCCTATCCATTTCCTACTCCCTCCCTGACCCTAAAACCGAGCCCAATTTGTCCATTCCAAATCCCATGAACCCAACCTTCATTAAATTCAATCTTATCCAACCTCTCCAAAATTTCCTATATAAACCCCTACCCACTAACCTACGGCACACACACCACATTTTCACACTCCACCAAGTCAGAAATAAGAGAAAACCGTGGGCAATTCAAGCTCCAAACAATGGAGTTCTAGAGAGAGAAAGTGAGAGAGAGAAAAATGGGTTTCATATATACGCCCAACCGAAACCCAATTCAACCATACCAATCACCTCCTACAATCCATAGCATCACCAAACAACCAATTCAACCCCAAGGTCCCCCAATCAAAGAACTCGAAGTCATCTTCTCCAAATTCAAAGTTTCGGTTTTTGAATCAATCCAACCAACCCAAGGTATTATTGTCCTATCCAACCCTTCTCTAAGTATATTTAAGTGTTTTTAGGCCTAACCATGGTTCCCCTGTGGTCCCATGCATGAAAACCGAAGCAAAACAAGAAAAAAAAATTCGAACTGACCTTGTGACCGCAACCTGCGGGCCCCAAGAACCAGTTCTGAGTTAGCGGTGAACTACTTCACCTCAAGGTTGACCGGGTCAAACCTTGTGGCCAGGGCGCTCCCACCGCAAACTCGAAACAGATTGTTTAAAAATGGTTTGAAACCATTTTGCGAACTTCCGAACATCATTGTCGATATCTGAATTATTTTTCCTAGGCTTCTCACACCTCTAAGATCATATCTTGTTAATATCATATTTTTTTATTTAATTATCTATTTATTAGTTATCTCTCAAAGTTTTCAATCAAAATAACTTTACGACCTCATAAACCATGTTTTTTTTTTTTTGGGTAAAATAGCTTGAAATAGAAAAAAGGATAACCGGATATATAGCCTACAAGGGGCATACCCCAGGAGGAAAAAAAAGAAAACAAACAAGAGTAAGAAAATTGACAACGCCAAATGGCTACAAGGCTAGATGAGGAGCGATGTTTCCAATCCATCTAGCAAGAGGGAAGGAAAACAACGCTAATTAATACCAACAAGATAGACTACACCCATGTAAGGCACTATCTGAGATGCAATTCCGAAACAAAGTTATAGTAGAATAGAGCAACTTGCTGTACAAGAACATAAGCTATATCAGAACAGCAACTGAAACCGAAACTGAAACTGAGACACAAAACTGGACAGCAGCACCAATCCATTGGTGCTTCCCAATTCCGAACCAGCAGCTAGCAGCATTGAAGATGGCAGCCAGCAGTAACACACCTAACATGTTGCCTATACAACGATCAACAGTCGGATACATCTTGAGATAAGAGTGGCCAGAACAAGACAGCTGCACAAGCACAATGTACAGAATCTGGACAGGTTCGTATTAGAACAAGCACATCAGCAGCTAGCAGAACAAACACAGCAGCAAATCCGCCATTACAGCAGCAGAAAATGCACAAAAACCTTATACAACACTACCAAATAGAGCATCTAACCCTATACAGCAGCAGTAGCTATAAGAAGACAAAGTTATAGCAGAACACCAGCAAGTATGCATCATGCAGAGGACGTCCCCCTCTGCGAAGGGAGATCCCAACGACATCCCCAGTTGGTTAGGCATGAATTACAGCAAGAAAAGCATCTCCTAACTGAAATAGCAGCTGATCAAATCCATATATTAATGCCTGAATAATTTTTTTAGGCTCTTTATACTCCTTAGATGAAATCTTGTTAACCTCTACCTATTTTATTTATAAAATTATTTATTTCCTAATTATTTTACTTACGGACATATCTTTATTTAAAATAATCTCGCGACCCTCCGAACCTGATTTTGATACCCGAACATGATACATAGGACTGTAGGACTCCTTTTAAGGTTGTGCTATTTATTTTAATATTTTTATCTATTATTGTATTTATTATGGTTATTAATCAATCTAAATTCTTAAATAAAACTTGTACAAGCCTAGGCTTACTAATTTTTAAAAAAACAAAATTATTGTTATTCCTTCATAACAATTAGATAAAAGTTTATTGTAGTATTATTAACTTCTTGGCCATACAAGACTAAGGGCAACGACCCATTCATAAAAAGTTACATGATTGCCTTGCATATTATTTGTTTCAATTATTATTTCGATTAATTATATATTGCCTGAGTCTTGATTTAAATGCTAGATTGGACCCTAGAGATATGAGACGATATGCGAATAGAATTCACCTAGACGATGCTAGCTAATGGATAAATTGAAAAATTTTCAGATGTTAGAAATTGGCTGCAGACGGGATTTTGAGATGTGAACTGAGATGGGTGCTAATAGAGGCCCAATCTCCAAACTGGTGGGAAGTCCAGTGATGATTTGAAATTGGTGGGAGTCCAGTGGTGATTGTGAAGTGGGGATTAAGATAGGCGAACTCTAGTTATGTCATGGCATGATAAGCTTTCCCTTTGTTTGTAGTTATTGGGATGCACGCTTGGTCTATAACTTAGGTATATCTGCGACAACAAAAGGAATTGATCTCATGACAAAGGCCAGCGACGAAAATTTCCAGCTAATCCTACTGGTGCTGCCAGTACTTTAGCAAAAGGATGGAAACTGCTAAAAAAATTGCCCAAAAACTGGTCTAAAATTGCCAAAAAAAACTACTGTAACTGCAATTATCCTTATGTTTTACTCATGACCAGCAAAATTCAACTCCAATTATCTATGTAGAACAAAAATAGATACGAACACAGAAACAAAAAGGGACACATTGAATTCTAAACAAAATGGTACACAGCCATCCACACCCAAATCCAATCTATAATTTTCAAGTTCTAATCAACCATGGGTTGACCCAAGAATCACATTACAAAGAACATAAACTTGCCAATAAACTTGCTTCTAAAGTAGACCGCAAAAGATCATTTTACTATCAAACCATCTTCACCTACTTAAACATGTATTTTAGCAACCAATTTATAGGCCTCTTTCAGAGACCACAAGGCATACTTATTTGGGCTCAAGCTATATATTTTGGCAACAACACAGATCAATCAATATGAGAGGCAGGTGTATTTTCAATCAATAAAATGGCCAGCTCTATTCTCATTGCCTCAAAAAGTACCAAGAAACCACAATTTACCTGTCCATTGTGCTCCATTAGTGACGGTGTGTGGTCTCCATCCCCATTTCCAGCTCCATTTGGTGATGGAGGCAAAAGGTGTCCTGCACTTTTCATATAAGCTGCCATGGTTGCATATTGGTTCTTCAATTGAGTGATTTCATCACTTATGTCTCTTAGCACCTCTTGTCGCAACTCTACACCCAACTCAGCACGCAACTGATCCTTGACACGCTGCTCATGAGATCGTGTATATCTGGTTCAAAACACTTGACTCGGACAAGGACCCAGGCCATAGGTACGCACACGTCCATTCCTATCTGGTTTTAGTACGTTAGTGAATAACTCCTCCCGTAAAGTAGGTGACTCTGAGGACTCAGGAATCTGAGAGGCTCCCTCATGAAGACGACGCTGAAATAAATGAAACCTATCTATAGTAAGTAAAAGAACAAAAACAAAGATTTTATTATGTAAATAGACATAGAAGAAGCATACAATTAAAATGAATCTAAATAGATACAAAAATGAACCAAGTAAATATACATACTATGGCCAAAGCTGATGCTTCATCAACCGGTTGTCCATCTTTCTTCGTATGAGTCTTAATGAATACTTGTATACGATCGGGCTCTAATACTACTCCATCCTTAATCTGTGTCAACTTTATTAGCGTACAAAAAACTAAAGTGTTCAGTAACACATTTGACATATAAATGCATTGAATTAAATTTAGTTCTGCATGTTAGTTAGTTAATTACCTCATCCCTTACACGACAATGGCCCTTCCTCCCACTCGTGTGTCCCATTTTCTGTTCGTGTCTGCTTTTACGGTTGGTTTTATTGCGTCTCTATAACAAATAAAATCCAGTATTACTTATCCATGTATATCTGTTTATATTCATTAGAAAGAGGAAGAAGAACAGATATGAATCACCTTGGCTGTTTTAGTGCCCCAAACTTGCACAAGAACTCTCCATTGATCAGGATAGACCCTATTCGGACAATTCGCCAAACGGTCTTCATCATTATCATATAAGTTATAAGTAGTTCTTTTAAGCTCATCTTTTTTTTTTTGGGGGTAAATCAGCTTGAAATTAAAAAAGAGGCTAACCAAATATACAGCCTACAAGGGGCATACCCCAGGAGGAAAACAAAACAAAACAAAGATTGAGAAAATTGGAGACCTAAGCCAAGTGGTTACATGAAGGACAATACAAACGAGATGAAGACAAAACAAACAACATCCAGAGATACATTTGTTTCCTAGCCATCTACAACGACGGAGTAGCCCAGATAATTAACATCAACAAAACAGCCTCCTTTTGCTGTAGAGCAGCAGCCACTGAACAATGCATAGCAGTAGCCGAATAAGAGCAGCAGCCTAACAATGCTTCATAAACTGAACAATGCTTGCAGTAGTAAGCAACTATAGATCAGATCAGCATGTACAGATCAGTACAGAATAGCAGTAATAGCTTCCAACCCACAAAAGAGCTTAACAGTCCATTAAATAGCAGCAGCAGCATCTACTTTCTGCTAGTAGAACAGCAGCGACATGGCAAACGATGCAGAATAGAACTGTACAAATCGAACAACAAAAGATGCACAATAAACCTAGGGACATGCCCCCTAGTAAGGCATAAACATTCCAAGGGACAACCCCCCAAGGATAGGTCAATGAAAAGAGGAAGCAACTAGGAACAAACCCAATTGCTGTTATAGCTGTTTCCAATGGACATCAAACAATTATGCTTATAAGCATCTGGTGCGGTTGTATTTTCCTGCATATAAGTATATTAACAAGTAAACACCGACAATATAGCAGCAACAACATTAGCTCAACTGATCAAAATTCAGTCTAAGAAGATAGATTAAAAAACAATAGCAGTAGCAACATTAGCCCATAATCTGAATTTTTCCCTAAATAAATACCTTTACCTCTGCCCATATGCGTTTCTTGTATGGATATAGCTCCGAAGCCCTCCAATCAGTAAAAGTTTAGGGTGCTAAAGTTGCGTTTCTTGCTAAGATGCCAAGTTGACTTTGTAAGGGACCTGCCGTGTTACCTATTGGTTGATTGTCTTTATTCAATTTAACTTATAACTTCGCTCCTGTACCCCACCCAACATTGGATGAGCAAAGCCTCTCTCCCCTTGATTCTTTGTTGTTGCGAGTTGGGATCTAGTAAAGAATAATATGGAATAATGAACATAAACAAGTAAATGCAAGTAACTGCATAATTTAATTTCCTTGGCAAATAAAAGGTTGAACAACCATATATATTTTTTCTTTTGTACATTAAATTGAATGTACCTGCTCCAACTGAAGTTCTTGACCCTTCATTGCTTTGTTCCAGTGACTGCAAGTTTGGAGTAGTGTGACTGCTCATAGATTGTTGATGTGATTCTAGCTCCACGGCTCTCTCATTTACGTGACCTGCCACTTCAATGATTTACCAATAGAAGGAATTCTGTGAATGTATGTATGTATGTGCCTGCTGGTATTGGAAATGCCCATGCACCATGGCACCATGAGTTATATGTGTTGTGGTTGTTTCTAGTGCATTTTGATGCTGTCTTTGAGCAGCAATTCTACTACATTTCACTATGGTTCGTGCAACTCTCCATTTTCCCTCCTCTCCTCCCTTTCTAAAACTCTAGGAGTAAGAAGCTGGATTGACTGGCAGATGGAAAAGTTGCAGAAATCAAGTACAAGGACAAAATGATATAGTGCAAGACTTGTATTAGCATGCATTAAAATCAAGAGAAACTATATGGCACTTCCATTAGATCATTTAGGAGTTAATTTAGGTGGTTTGTAAGGACACAAAATTCAGCAATAATAAAGCTACTAACTGTCAAAGTAATAGGACAATTAGTAAGTTTATTTGAAATTGAAATAAGCTAATAAAACAATTATATACCTTCATCAGATGGTGACTGGAACTCATGATAGTTTGGTGGTAGTTGATTTCCATGCTGGTCTTGACTAATGGTAGGCAAAGGCTGCAATATAGTACTCATAGGTGCAGCCCGACATCGCACTCGCTTTGCTTGCACTGGCGGCAGCGCCTGCAATTGTACTGACTGATTTTCATGCTGGTCTTGACTAATGGTAGGCGAAGGCTGCAATGTAGCACTCATGGGTGCAGCCTGACATCACACTCGCTTTGCTTGCACCTGCGGTTGCGGCTGCTCCTGCAACTGTACTTGCTGATTTCCATGTTGGTCTTGATTAATGGTAAGCAAAGGCTGCAATATAGCACTCATTGGTCCAGCTGACAATTGTACACGCTTTCTTGTAGTAGCCACCTACATTAAAATTACAATAATATGATGAATGCAACAAAGTGAAAATTGCTTAATTGGACATAGTGTAACAAGGATAAACATTAACCAAAAAAAAAAAAAACTCTTATTTAATATTCCACACAGACATGCATCACCTTACTCAATCGACCCCCAGAACATTGTTCATCTTCCAAGGAACATTCATCATCTTCGAAGCAAGAACTACTCCCATCCTCACCGTCTGCCGGTTGCCAATCCTCGTCATCATTAACAGCACAATCCATCTTGTGTCTTCTCTTTCCAACAGTTGTACTTTTCTTTAAAAACGGATTTGCCAATTGCTTACACCCCAGAGCTTCAATCTTTGCATAGTTCTCTTTAATTAACTTATTTCTTTTTTCCAAGTAGTTTCTCGTCTCAAGGGCCAATTCCCCAAACTTGAAAACTATTTTCCCATCCTTAGCCATCTTTTGCAACAATTATTACAATATATTAAGACACTATCAGCAATTCAGAAAGAAATATAGATATGCATGTGACATTAGGAGCACAACACAGCATAATAAAAAATTAAATGACTCAGTAGCGTAAAAACTAAAGCATAAACAAGTAGAAGCAAAAACAAGTACTGGATACAAAAAATTACATGACATATGGTCCCACTTTCTAAGAGTGAAAAAACAAGGAAAACATGGCATCATACCACTAATCATCCTTGTCATGATCTCCATCTTCATCATTTTCCTCAAAATCATCGTCATCATCATCATCAGTACAATCCTCCTCCTCATCACTATAATCAACCTCCTCCTCGTCACTATAATCAACCTCATCCTCATCACTATCTTCTGCACCAACATTATTATAATCGTCACCATCTATATCGTCATCAACCGTTACTCCATCCACATCTGTTCTAACCCAGTTAATATCATTATCAAGAGTATATGTAGCATCATCTAACTGTTGACCACTATAAGGCTCAGCTTGGGGACAAGTTATTTCATCTTTTGTAGATTGTTTTGCATTCATGTCATATGAGTCTCTAGGAGTCATCTTAACAACGACATGCCAATCTTCGTCAATGGGGTCTTGAACATACCAAACCTGTTGTGCCTGAGATGCAAGGATGAATGGTTCATCTGATGTGCGATTGTGTCTATACAAAAGGTGCCTGAAATTTACGAGTGTGAACTTGAACTCATCTTGCCTCATTCCTACGTTGTTATCCACCCAATCGCATTTGAATAGCATAAACTTAAAGTCATTAGAATATCTCAATTCAATGATATCCCTTAAAACTCCATAGAAAATCACCTCTCCTGTAACTGGGAGTTTATCTCTTGAGCTTGCATAACTTTGTGTGTATGCAGTCAACGATACTCCAATGTTTTGAGTTTTCCTCCTCTCCTCACGCTCCTTGGTGTGAAATTGAAACCCGTTTATAATGTACCCAGTATACCTTTTAGCCCATTTGTCTGGTGCTGAAGCTAACACACTCAGTTCGTTGGATATGTTCGCATTTTTTGTTCGCAGCAAGTCTTGAACCTATATTTTCCCAGCATATATGGTTAGAGAAACCTAGTTACTGGTGATTAGAGATATTCAGAATAGTGCTACAAATGTTGACAAGACTTACGTGATCTCTAAACCAATTAGGAAATTGTTTTTTTTTTGGGTAAATTAGCTTGAAATTAAAAAAGGTTAACCGAATGTACAGCCTACAAGGGGCATACCCCAAGAGGAAAAAAAAAAAGAAAAAAACAAGAATGACGAAAGTGCGGTAAACCATGCACAACCCGCATGGAGAGTTAGATAAAGTAAATACATGAAGATGCCATGTGTACGGTAAGTAAAGTACATAGAGCTAAATGAAATAGAGCTACGACCTGGCACAACCCGCCAGGCTAGGAAATAAGGTAAATAAAGTAAATAATCAAGGTCAGAGATGACCACATGATAACCAACACTGAGGAGAAGCCAACAAGTAAGACGGCTACAAAGCAAGCTGAACGGCTACTACAGAGGAACAAGGCATCAAGAGGCTCGAACCAGAGTTGACGGCATCCGACAGGGCTACCTTGCCAAGTACCCTACCCTGCTCACCACGCTCAAACCTTCCGGCCTACTACTCCCTCATCCAAGCCTAAGGCTCGCCCAAACCTCCTGTTGAACCCAACTACCTAATAACCTCCTCCTCCAAGGCTGGGTTAAGAGAACCAAGAACCTAGTACTTCCATCAACCCCAAAGCTAGTATAATACCCACTCAACAAGCAAGTGTGGAATGCAATTCAGGCCAAGCTACATGTGGAGATGTCGGCATCCGACAAGGCTACCCTGCCAAGTACCCTGCACACCACGCCCATTCCATCCAGACTACTACAACCTCGCCTACATCCCCTAGGCTCGGTAACGACTGAAAGAGGACCAAGCTACCCCTTTCGATCAGTGAACAACCACCGACCTAATCAATGACAGCTCCGGCAGCTACCTTGCTCAATCAGAATCCAACCACCAATCTAATCAGTGGCACCCACAGCTGCTGCTACTGCGAACTACCCTTTTCAATCAGAACAGATTCTAATCTAATCAACGATAGCCACTCAAACCTCAAGTGGACCAAACTGCTCCTTTCGATCAGCGAAGCCACCAATCTAATCAGAAACAGACCGCAAAGCTACCCCTTTCGATCAGTGAACAACCACCAATCTAATCAATGACAGCTCCGGCAGCTACCTCGCTCAATCAGAATCCATCCACCAATCTAATCAGTGGCACCCACAGCTGCTGCTACTGTGAACTACCCTTTTCAATCAGAACAGAACCCAATCTAATCAACGATAGCCACGACCACAAGAATACTACACACAACCTCAGGGCTAAAAGCACAGGATCTAGGGATATAAAAGGCTCGACCAAGAGCCCGACAACCCCCGATTTCAGTCCAACAGGTGACCGCCTATCGGGGATCGCAGATACTAACAGTAAACTGGCCCATAGGTCCAGCAACAAATTGACTGTAGACTTGTTCTGTCCAATATTGGACTTGGAATTATGTTTGGAATCCGTGCCACTTTTTTTTTTTTTTAAAAGAAATTTAGCCCCAAATTGGGCAATGTATCGACTGGACCAGCCAGCCCGTAAAGACTACTGTGATCTTCCCAGCCGGCCTGCCTGCCTGGGCTGGCAAAAAAGCCCCAAGAATGGGCATCCCAACAGTGTTAACCCGATCTCAGTCCAAGCAGGTGACTGTCCATCGGGGATCTGAAAATGAATCTACAAGAAACTGATCTCTGACCAGTACACCTTCAATTTCCAACAAACAACTGACCTCGGCCGTGCTGCGGTGGAAATAACGGTAAGCTGAACGTCGGAACTGGGAAATGAGTTCCGGTGACTCCTTAAGACGTGAGTTGACCCACGAACTGGGATACCTCCCATAGACGCCACCATTTCCTGCGATGGATATAGTAGCTCTGTCGCCGTCCACCTTTGTGTAAGCTCCGGAGCTACCTGCAACCCACCTACCGGCCGAGCACGACTCCGGCTAGAAAACCCCTAAAAGGGCTAAGAATGAGAGCGGATCTGAAGGAGACCGTCCCGAGCACGAGCTGTCCACCTCCGTTTTGACCCAAAATCGGACCCAGCTTGAAGACGAAGTGAGACGGACTATCTCCCGTCGCTGTACCCTCAATGGATCAGCCCAGTACAGCCACGAGCGTAGTGGGTCTTGGACTTGGACTGAATACGTTGAATGATAAATAGACCCAGACGAAAACAGTGAAAACCCCTTTCCTCTCTGTGAGGATGGATAAAACCCATGGCTGGAATAGCCGGATAAAGGTTGGCCGGACCAGGAGGCCGGATATGGGTTGGGCGGTGGAGGAGAACTTCTCTAGAGAGAGAAGTTCCCTTGCCCATGGTGGACCCTTAATTAGGAAATTGTTCATTGTGCTTCCTCATAAGATCACTCTCACTTAACCGGCGACTATCATTTCTAAGAACTTGAATGTGTTTCCTGCAATTAAAATGACTAGTCATTACATACGCACTACGGTACTATTGTTGAAATGTAGTAACAAGTATAATCGATTTCTTACTCCCGGAATGGGGCTACGACATCAGAATTGGCTAGGACATATCTATGTGCCTGCACCCAAGCATTGCTATCAAGCTCAAATAATTTTCCTTTCCCTAAACCACGACCTCCATGCTCACCATCGTAGTTTCGTATTGGTCGACTTAACTTTGTCTCAACATCATGCAAGTACCGTGCGCAAAATGTCAAGCATTGTTCTGTCAAATAACCTTCTGCAATGGATCCCTCTGGATGGCTCATATTACGCACGTACTTCTTGAGTGTAAGCAAATACCTACGGTTAACATAAATTTTTAATTAGTGTTGGAAGTTAATATCTAAATTTTTGTTCATAAATATGTCAACTAGTAGTCTAGTAGTATATACATACCTCTCAACGGGGTACATCCATCGATAATATACTGGTCCAGCGACACTTGCTTGTTCCGCTAAATGAATGGGTAAATGCTCCATTATATCAAAAAATGAAGGTGGAAAAATCTTTTCGAGACGGCAAAGAGTCAATGCAATTTGCTTTTTAAGATCCTCAAAGTCATTTGGATCCATTACTTTGGAGCATAACCGTCTATAAAAAGTGCTCAACTCAATTAAGGCTTCACAAACATGTCTAGGCAATGCCCTCCTCGCAGCCAATGGCAATAGTTGTTGCATAAGAATATGACAATCATGGCTCTTCAACCTTGAAATAGTTGTGTCTTTGAGGTTTACACGGCGTGAAATATTGGAGGAGTAGCCGTCAGGGACTTTAACATTTTTTAACACTTTGCAAAATATATGTTTCTGTTCTTTACTCATTGTGAAAGAAGTAGGAGGTAGAAAGACTTTCCCACCAGGCCGTTGTTGAGGATGGAGTGCCGTGCGTATACGCATGACCTTTAGGTCTTATCGAGCCTTTAGATTGTCCTTTGTTTTCCCCAAAATATTGAGTAGTGTCCCAAGTATATTTTCCAAGACATTCTTCTTGGTATGCATCAGGTCAATATTGTGGCGAATCAAAATATCCACCCAATACTCTAAGTCAAAAAATATACTTCTCTTTTTCCAATTATGTTCTACTCCTTGCTCCATAGTGTTGGCACTTATTCCAACATCAGCATGTACTCGTCTCTTTTTAGGTGCAGTTCTCCCCCTTTCTTCACCCTTCCCAAAATTATTCTGAATGAATTGAACTTGTTTAAAAATATCAGCACCTGACAAGTGAAGTGGCCTTGGTCTAGTTTCAATAGTTCCATTAAAAGCTATGGCATCTTTCCGAAAGTTATGTCCTTGATCCAAGAAGCGTCTATGGCCCATATAGCAATACTTCCTAAAGTTCTTCAACCATAGAGATTGGATTTCCACATTGCAAGAAGGACAAGCTAGTGCTCCTTTTGTGCTCCAACCAGATAGAATCGCTAATGCTGGAAAATCATTTATAGTTCCCATCAATACTGTAGCTCGCATACGAAACATTTGTTGGGTTGATGCATCAAAAGTTAGCACACCTTTAGTCCACAACTCTTTTAATTCCTCAATCAAAGGCTACAAGTAGACATCAATATCATTTCTAGGACCATGAGGACCATCAATGAGCAAAGCCAGAATGAAAAACGGTTGTTTCATGCACAACCACGAAGGCAAGTTATACGGCAACAACACGACTGGCCATGTGCTATGAGTAATGCTCATTGTTCTAAACGGGTTAAAACCATCAGCTGCTAATCCCAATCTCACATTTCGAATGTCTTTCGCAAATTCAGGGTGTTTTTTGTCTAATGTTTTCCAAGCAGGTGTATCAGCAGGGTGCCTCCATTTACCATCATTGGTCCGTCCCTTTGCATGCCATCTCATATGTTTTGATGTTTCCTCTGACAAGAAAAGCTTTTGAAGCGCTAGCTTTAAAGGAAAATGCCTTACTTGTTTCGCAGGAATTTGTGTCAGTTTGGCTGTTCTATCATCTGAAAAGACATTAGATTCTTTATATCGTGATGTTCCACATTTTTCGCAGTTGCGCAGCCCCTTTTTATCTTTCCAAAACAACATACAGTCCTTGGGACACGCATCAATTTTTTCGTAACTAAAGCCTAAGGCCACATTAAACTTCATTGCTTCAGCAAACGACTTGGGCAAGGTTTCACGAACTGGTGTAGACACCTCCCAAACGGGGCATCGCCATACAAATTGATCACATTGTGTTTGCTCGATTGGTTGCTTGCTTCGTAAACCAAAATCATGGACATTCCCATGGCTAGGAACATCGCCACATGATAGTGGTTATCATCAAAACAGAGTCGCCACCTAGTTTATCAAAACTAGGAAAACAGATAGAGATTTTGGATACGGGAGCCAAAAGTACAATAAGGGGAAGGTGCTAGGCACCCCTCTTTGCCCAGTCGTGAGACTGGCCCATAATCATTCAACATAAGACGTATAGATGCTTTGTTTAATTCTAACACATAGTCTGCTTAATTAATCCTTTAAACAGTAAGTAAAGTGAGCCAGGACTATAATTGGAGCATGCATCAGAAACCAAAACAAAACAAGCTGTCCCAGGGAGATGGATCCCGCGGCCGGTGAATGGATGTCACGGCCGAGGGATCCTCCTGGTTTGATATACCGGCCGAGGGATCGAAGCCCCGGTCGGTGTTCTTCCTCACACCAGACTAAAAATTAACAGGTAATCAAAACGTTACGACTAGTCAAAAAGACAGTAAATAGGACAAACCAGAGGCCGTTGGGCCTCACCACCTTGATCCCTCAGTTGCTTGATTGCTTTGGATTGGGCGTGATTGACTGATTGCTTGATTGAAAACCCTAGGGTTAGGGTTTGAACTTCGGGGTTTGATCGCCGGATTGATGGCTTCCTTCGGGAGGTTAGGGCTTTTGAAGTATGGGATTGAGAGAGTATTTTGGCAGAGCTTTGAGGGTTGAAAGAGTGTGTAAGTATATCAATTTCGTGTGTTTATTTTCGGAGTCCAAAGGCCTTTTATATAGGCAATTGGTGACTCACTCCGGTCAATCAAATCACGAGATGGCAATTGCAATTGCAATGCATCTCTAACTCTACGTCGTAATCTCTGAGCGTAGCCCGAACGCATCGGAAAGGTAGTGTAATCGGATACGTCTGACAGAACACGTTCCAGAGTCTGGAAAAAGGTTGATCTGGCGGCCGAGTAAAGGATATCACGGCCGAGGAATGGATGTCTCGGCCGAAGGATAGATCTTGCGGCCGAGGGATTGATCTCTCAGGGAGATTTTGCTAGCAACAGGTTGCTCGGGTGAGGAAATGATGTTGGGGCCGTGGGATCGATGTCACGGCCGACAGATGGATTCTCCTAGGCTTCTGTATTTCTGTCTGAAAGGCTGTATGACTTTGAAATGGGTCCTCTAAGTGGCTCAAAGTTCTTACCGAAAGTCCTAAGGTTCTCAAGGAAGCAATCAGCAATCACTGTATCCATTTCATCATCGGGATTGTCCCAAGGTGGGACTTGAAATAATCGTTAGGCCAAATTGGGGTGTCTACAGATGCCCCTCTTTGACTGAACTCAAACGGATCGCGAGACATGTTTGAGTAAGAGTTAAAGCTGTAAAAAGCAACTCAATTTGGTCCAACCACTATTCCAAGGGGTTTTCGAAAAAGGTTTTGTTATGGTCGGGCCGGGAGGCTGCCTACGTATTCCACAAGGGAAATTCAGACCAATCGTAGTTCGGGCAAATAAAACAAAAGTAAAAAGTTTGGAGGGTTAGAGACAGAAGACGTACCTTAGGGCTTAAAAAGCCGTAGTGTGACGTATCTAGACTGAGCTAGGGTTTTGGTGAAGAGTAGTTGAAGGAGCGCGGGGCTACCTGGGGAGTTTTTGCGGAGAGCTTCCTTAGTATTTTGGGGTAGATCAGTACACTGCAGGTGCGTTTGCTTTTCTTGATCATCCTTACTTTGACTGAAATGAGCTCGGTAGAGTAGCCTATCCTTGCGAATGAGTTGGAAGGGATTGATGTAATGGGGTGGAATCCAAACCATATGCTGGGGATAAGTTGGACGCCGGCTTGGTTTTTGAGATGTGGGGGGGCACAGGGCCAGTAACTGGAGCACGGAGCTTTTGGAGATGAGGGAACCGAGGCACGGAGCCGGTTGTAGTCATAAGGCGAGAGCCTGGAGAGTGATGGAATCGAGGCGTGGAGCCTGTTGCAATCTTGAGGCGAAGGCCTGAGGGGATTGGATTGATAAGACCGAAGCGCGGAGCTAGTGTTGATCATAAGGCGAGAGCCTGAGGTGTCAGAGCTTTGATAGGACCGAAGCGCGGAGCCGGTGTTGATCATAAGGCGAGAGCCTAAGGTGAGCTTGGAGCTTGATGATACCGAAGCGCGGAGCTGGTATTGATCATAAGATGAGAGCCTGAGGTGAGCTTGGAGCTTGATGAAACCGAAGCGCGGAGCTGGTATTGATCATAAGGTGAGAGCCTGAGGTGTCAGAGCTTTGCGCTTAACGTGATGAACAGAGCCTGCTGTGGTCATGAGGCGAAGGCCTGAGGAGAGCTTAGAGCTTGACGAAATCGAAGCGCGGAGCTGGTATAAGGCGAGGGCCTGAGTTGTCAGAGCTTAGAGCTTGACGTGATTTGAACCGAAGCGTAGAGCTGGTTGCATTCTGATGGTCTGTGCATGGAGCTTTTCCATCATGAGTGTTGGCGTGGAGCCAAAGGATCGAGGCGCTGAACCGATCAATAAAACCGAGGCGTAGAGCCGGTTGATTGCAGGGTTGACCTGTTTCGTGAGAGACATGTAGAGTGTATATGTGCGATGCTTGTTTGTTAGATGTGAACAGATATGATAATGCAGACTCGATGTGATAATGCAATATGTGCACGGGCCCGTGCGTGTGTGTTTGTTTTAAGCTTAGAGCTTCTATCAAGTTCCGAACTTGAGCATTCAGAGCGTAGAGCTCGAGCATTCGGACGGCAGAATCTGAGCTTTCAAAGTACAGGCTTTGAGCGTCTAGTACGCAGTGGTTGGGCATCCAAGCGTAGAGCTTGAGCATTCAAAAATGTTAGATTTTTGAGCATTCAGGCGTAGAGCCTGAGAATAGATGTCTTGATTGTTGGGGCGGCTTAGAGTCTGTTGCTTGTTTATGGCTTCGAGCCAGTTGAGACAATGGGCTTAGAGCCGCTGGGTTGGTTGTTACGGCTTCGAGCCACTAAGATTATAGATACAGGCTTCGAGCCTGTTAGAGTAATGGGCTTCGAGCCGCTGAGATTGTGATAATAGGCGTAGAGTCTGTTGCTGTGATAGCGAGCATAGAGCTGCTGAGATAGTAAACATAGGCTTCGAGCCTGTTGAGGTGATGGCTTGGAGCCACTTGAGATAATAGGCTTTGAGCCGCTGAGTTGTGATAAAGGGCGTAGAGCCTGTCGATAATGGGCTTAGAGCCGCTAAGATGGTTGCTATGGCTTTGAGCCAGTTGAGATAGCGGGCTCGGAGCCGTTGAGTGAGTGTATACAGGCGTAGAGCCACTGGGATGGTAGACATAGGCTTCGAGCCTGTTGAAGTAATGGGCGTAGAGCCGCTGAGATTGGTCGTCATGGCTTCGAGCCTGTTAAAATGGTGGGCTGGGAGCCGCTGAGTTAGTAGGTGGAGGCGTAGAGCTGCCAGGTGTCTTGTTTTGCCGTAGTAGGAGCTTCGGCCAGCAGTTTGTGGAGAGAGATTTTCCTCATGCTTGGACATGCCCCCAAGGCTAGTTTTGATCATGTTGCATTGGTTTGGGGATGCCCCTAAGGCTACTTGGTTGGTTGAGGACTTAGAAGTCTGTAGTGGCTTGAATTGGTGCACTGAGCATGATCTGATGTTGCTGAGGAAAATTGATTGGAGGGCCAGGAGATCGATCTCTCGGCCGAAGGATTGATGTCTCGGCCGTGAGATAGCCATCGGTCAGAAAATCGATTTAAGTTAAACTTAATCGATCTCACGGGTTATTTCTCCCTTCCTTTTTCTATCCCTTACTCTCCTCTCCTGTTTCGAACGATCGCCGCCGTTCCTTCTCCTCCGACCAACCACCGTCGTCTTCTACGTTCACCGCCGCCGTTTTTCCTTCGACCCCGCAGTTCGGGCCATCACTTCCCTTGGCTGCCATGGCCTCATCTCCGCCTCCTCCTCCGCCATCTGGCACTGCTGCCGCGTCTAGAGACACAGGTAAAGCTCCGGCCGTCGAGGCCGCGATTCTTGGCGGGGTTTCAAGTTCCCGCGTCTTGCGTTCAAGTCGGCGTAGGGCCACTGTTGGGGGGAGTTCCTCGCAACCCATTCCTCCCGGGGTTGAACCCGAGGTTTCTACTGATGTGGGTGGTGATATTCTTCCACCTTTTGACGTCGCCACTTACGCTCCTCAGGTTCACTTGGTCGGGCGTGGTGGTTCTTTGCGATACCGTCCTCCCCTCAGTGACATCCCACCTGAGGTCTTGCATAGGGAGCCAGAGCAGCACTTTGGTTTCACCAACAGGAAGGTAGAATTTTATCCTGTCAAATGATTTTTGTATAAGATTTTGCAGAGTGATAATTTGATACTTTGATAGGGAGTTTGAGTTCTAGAAGTTGCCCCCTATATAGGCGATATCTTGCGTATTTGATCCCTTATTCGTATTTTGTCAGGCAAACGAGAGGCTGCGCGTGTAGGGAAGTTGCCCCTAGGTGTTTGAGTGGTATGAGAGGCTTCCCCAGGAAGCCAAGGATGCGGTTGCTTTGGCTGGCTTTGAGCCCTTGATACTTGGTTTCCATCTTCTGAAGGCGGAGTTGGGATTGACCACATCCTTGGTCGAGCGGTGGTGGGATACCACCAACACTTTCCACCTTCCGGAGGCTGGGGAGATGACGATTACTCCGGGCGACTTTGCTTTGCTCACAGGCCTGAGAGTTGGCGGCGATCCTCTTCCAATTGACCCGCGGATCCATGAGCGGAAGGGTGCCCTTGGATATCTTCTGGGGAAGGTTCCCATTGTGTCAGAGAGTGGTCATATCACATATACCTGACTTCGGGAAGAGTTTGATCAAGCTGATATCCTGACGGAGATTCCCCTTTCTCAGCTTGTACGAGCTTTCCTGCTTTATCTCCTTGGGCAAACTTTGTTTTGCAACAAAGAGAATTCCGTACACGTCCAGTTCTTGGCTGCTTTGGTGCACTTAGAGACCATAGCAGAGTTTGATTGGGGAACTCCCGCCCTAGCCACGTTGTACGGACACCTCAGTGCCTGTTCCCGGGGGGTTAGTTTGTCGCTTGGCGGACACCATCGTATTCTTGAGGTACATATTTTGATTCCTGCGTTATTCTTTTGTTGCTTCTATCTTTGTTTATTCATGTTTTCCGTCTTCGCTTGTAGCTTTGGGCTTTTGAGCACTTGTTGCAATTTCCTCCTCCGACTGGGCACAGAGAGCCTAGGTTTGTTCCACGGGCAGCCCGTTGGTTGAAAGGAGTTCGGAAGTCACGGTAGCCTGCCATGGACTTGCTGGCTTGGAGGCGAGTTTTGGATCGCCTAACGGTGGATCAGGTATGACATCTCTTTATCCTCTGATTTTCGTGCAATTTCCTCATTCTGTCATTTTGATGCTGTTTCCCTTGCTACTAGGTGCATTTTGACCCATGGGGCGTGCTATTTGACGATGCTCCTCTGGAGTTGACCTCAGCTCGGGCGTTAGACAGCCAGCACTTCCTTCTGGAGGGGCCATTTTTGAGAGCCTGGTATCTTGGGGAGAGGGTAGCGAGCCAGTACTTTCCACGTTCCGAGGTGTTACAGCTTGTTCCTCTCCCTCCTCCTGTTGGTATGAGATCGACCCATCTTTTAACCGGGGAGGGCTTGCTACTTGCTCTTGAGAGACAGCCAGCCATGAGTTTTCTTGTAGCGGGAGATTACTCAGCCTTTCGTTTGGCCTCTTTGACCCTTCCTACCGCTACTACTGCTGCTGCTCCTCCTGTTTGGCCGCGGGCCCCCAGTTTCATTTCTTTCCACAATGCAAATGGAGAAGAGGAGCGCTTGACACTGACACCGTGTGCTACGCAATTCTACGTGCTTCCTGCCGGAGTTCAGCAGGTAATATTGTAGATTCTGCTTTGGTTTCCTTCAGCATTCCTTGCTTATTTGATTGTATATGCAATTGCTTCCTCTGCAGGTGCCTGCTGAGGTATTTCAGGAATGGTTGCGTGATTTCCAGAGTGCAGAGGCTTTGGCTCGACGGCAGCGTGGCCGAATAGCTGCGGTATACATCCTTTGATCTCTTCTTTTTTTATCCTACGTTTCACGTGAAACTGAATGCCTATATCCTGTGTCTCTGCAGCTTGAGGCAGAGCGAGTACCGACAGTGTCAGTTACTCAGAGTGCCGGAGTTAGCGAGGGTGGGAGTACTGGAGCTGGTGGTGGAAATGCCGCGGCTGGTGAGGGACAGAGGATCAGTGTCTCAGTTCCTGAGCATTTTCGTCCTGCGCCCAAGAGGGGTCGTGGGCAGTAGCTAGCCTTTCCTTTCTTGTACCTGTATTTGTTAGTTCTAAAAACAGATAACTTGATATTTGTATTTTTCGTTTGTATTTGAAGCATCCTCAGCATGTATGAGAGATTAGATACTTATGCAATATTTTTCAAAGTTTTGTGAATGTCTGGATTTAAACATGGGCTGAGGAATGGATCACTCGGCCGAGGGTTCCATTCTTCGGCAGCTACTTCCATTTCCTAAAAAAGTTGGATTTTTGCTTTTAGCCAAGTGGCGTCTTTCCCTTCTTACACCTGAATTTGATTCAGGCTCTTTATTTGCTTTTGCTGTTCCTACAATCTCTTTGCCATGTTTTGGGATTGTTAGAATGCTTAGTCCCTTATGTTGACGACTTTTAAGTCAAAGAGGACGAACGATGATTCTTACGTGTCTTTGTTTTTGTCAATTCCCTGGAAAATGACTAACTCATTTTTTGCGAGCTCAATACGCAGGGTTAGCTATGCCTATCATTGAGTACAAACCTCTTGGTATTGTCTTTCTTCTTTCCAAATGTTTGGGCCGCATCTCGATGCGAGATTGCCTATGTATCCCAATCAGGGAATCAGGCATTTTACGTAGTTCCAATATCACCACCTTTGGGGGCTGGGTTTTCACTCTTGGTTTTTCTTTCTCTCATGCTCTAAGTTTTGCCTAGGTTACCTGATAGAGGTTGAGTCCCTAGCGAGCTTTCCTTCGAATGCCTTAACTTTTGCCTAGGCTGCGTTTTTCGCTTTTTCTTTGTCCTAGCAGGCTCTGCTCTTACTTTTGCTTGGGTGTATATTTTACCCAACGAGCATTTTTCTCTCAAGAAGGTTTTGGTGTTTTGGAGAGGAATCTGATGGAGATGTTTTTATGAATCTCCTGTTGCGTTTGTACTTTCACAATGGGCAAGCTAACCCTAAGTGTTCTCACGGAGATAGCGTCTTCTTCCTGAGTTTTGATAAAAGCCTAGTTCTAAGTAACCAGGGTTCGTCCCCTCTTTCCTTTTGGTTGGTAACATAAAGAATTAGATTCTTAAAATCCTTTTATCTTTGGCAGAGAGATTGTAGCGTATAGCAATCACATTTTAAAGGCGGAATCATTCGTCAAGCATAGAAGCGATAAAATGGGGATTTATTTAATCGTAGATAATGCCCAAACAAGGGCCCAAAACATGTCCTAGCTTGTTTTTAGGAAATGAAAGCAATGTTTTTGTCATGCGATTTACTGTAGTATCTCGGGAGTGGCTCCTTTTCCTTTTGTAGTTTTATACTCTTCTTCACCCTCTTTGCCAAACAAAATCTTTAGGTCAAACTCAGCTAGCACCTCAATCCAGTCTTCGGAAGTAGGGGATGAATTGGTTAGTTCTTCTTCCAAATCACTGTCGGTCCATTCCTGATCAAAGAAGATTTGCATTCCAGGGTACCGTTGCTTGGTAACTTCGTCTTCCCATGTCTCTGCGAAGCCACAGAATGGAAAGTCTTCTCCTTCTCTTACAAACCAGCCATTGAGTGTTTTTGGGATCATGAGGTTCTCTTCTTTGACCCTGCTTCCTTTTGCCTTAGCATTTTCCATGTTTCTCTTCCTTTTTACCTCGGCTTCTGTAGGGGTGTAGCCAAGACCAAAGGCGTATTGATTATGCGGAGGATCAATCATTTGCGGGATGCCTTGTGATCTTTTGCCTAAACCCAACCCAGGGAGGTATTTTTGCTTCTTCAGCATCCATATGGCGGGGGTACTTACGTAGAAGTTTCTCTCAGCCATTAAGGCTTGCACAGCGATTGCTTCCTCAAGACTGAATCCAGTAAGGAAGGTTTCTTCAGTTTCTTTTTTTTTGGGTAATGCCCTAGGGCGGTTAGCTTGAAATATAAAAGAGGTTAACCGAATGTACAGCCTACAAGGGGCATACCCCAGGTAAGACAAAGCGAAAATATAAAGAGCGCCAAGTGGCTACATGGGTTGCCCGTGTCCTTGCCCCCGCCAAACAAACTATCCCAAGGAATAGAAAGTTCAACGGGGAACCTGGACACGGGCGTGGCAATAGCAGTAAATACCCGACACCAACCGTCGGTAAGGGTACAAGTAGAGGCCCTCGAAGTCCTCGCAATACATACTACGGACAACCTAACAACATAGAGGCCCTCGAAGTCCTCGCAATACAATCTAGTGCACAACCCGCACTGATTAAACTAGAAAATAACAACATAGGATGACCAAATATAATCAGGGCCCGCTGCGGATGGCCTAACGAGCGGCTGGACGAGGAAGACTCGAATCGCCCGGGCTGAAGCTGCTGCCTAGCCTCTGCCCGAGCAAAACAATCACTGGCAGCTTGGCTGCCCCCCGCCCGAGCCACTCACAGATGGCCTGCCCGGGCGATTGGCCGGAAGGTTGACCGCTGCTGCTGGCCGTTGCTGCTGGCCTTTCCGGACAGAGAGATGAAGGAGGTTGGCTGGTCCAGTGGAGACCAGCTGAGGCTGGCCGGACCAACGGCCGCCCGCTTTGGGTAGCCACGGCTACGAGATCTGAGGGAGCCGAGGGTCAGTGAACCCGTAGAGCTCTGATTGGGGGATGCCGGTTGGGTCAGCAAACCCGTGGAGCCGAGGGTTGCCGGTTGGAAGGCCGGCGAGAGAGGCGCCGGATCTGTTGAAAACCAGCGGCGGCCGGAACACGGCGACCTTGAGAGGAGTCGATCCATGGCCGGCGGCCGCTGCTGCTGTTAATGGCGGCAGCCACCGGAGCTGCTGCCTCTGCTACTGCCGGAAATGGTGTTAGCTTCCAGATCTGGATAGGGCCGGGCCTGGACGGCCGGCTGTGGGTTGAATATGCCATCGAAGGCCAGATCTGGAATGTAGAAGGGCGGTGGAGGAGAGCCCCTGTCGTGCGAGGGGCTCCCTTGCCCGAGTACTGCTGCTTCTGCCGTAGGAAGACCAGCGTGGCTGGGCTGGGCTGGGCTGGCCAGGCGTGGCTGGCTGCTGGGCTGACCGATTAGAGTCTTGAATGAGCCACCAGAGGAAACGGTGGGATCTGCTCCAAAATCGGTGGGTTTTCCGTGAGAACACCACCATTTCCGGCGAGTATCTGCCTTCCTGTGAAAAGTACCCACGAGCAAGGAGCTCGGGGTTATCTCTGTGAACTTGAAAACCCAAGGCTGTGGGATCGTAATCTCTACGACGGGATTAGAGCACTGATTGATTACCTCTAACCCGTTGTGGAATCGGTCCACGGGGTGGACTTCGGAAGATCCCCTTTCTCTATAGAACCTGTCGCCGGTGTGGGAAACAGTCTAAGAGAAGGATTGAAGAACATACAAAGATTCAAGAGTGAATCTGTTTGGTCCACCAGAAAATCGGTGGATTTTGTACAAAAATCTGGTTTTTGGTAAAGGGGGAGTGCATTCTCTCTCTAGGAAGAGAGAGAAGCTCTCAACCCATTTCGTTTCTTCAGTTTCTACCTCTTGGACAAGCGTATCAGAATGAGTTCAGATTGATGAATCCCCCAGAATGGTTACGACCCTTCCGTCTACCGCGAATTTGACTTTTTGATGCAAAGTGGAAGGTACTGCCCCAGCGTCATGTAGCCAAGGCCTTCCTAATAAAAGATTGAAGGTGGCCGGTATATCCATCACATGGAACTCCACGTCCCTTTTGATCTTCTCCACTTCTACTGGCAGTGTGACACACCCAACCACTCTTCTCTTTGAATTGTCATACCCCTTTACTCCCTGGCTTGAAGGGCGTACGTCGGTGGCGTTTATCCCTAGCTTGTCGAGGGTCCTTTGAGGACATACGTTTAAAGCAGACCCATTATCTACCAAGACTAGTGGGATCCATTTGGTGAGACATTTAAGTGAAATGTAGAGAGGTTTGTTGTGTGCAGGCCCTTCAGGGGGTAGATCCTTGTCAGTGAAAGCTATCGTTGGTTTCGGAGCTTTTGACGCCATTATGAAACCCACCAGTTCTTCGGGGGTGATGTTGATGGGAACTTTGGCTTTCCCCAAGGTTTTAAAGAAGGAATTGTGATGCTCGTAGGAGGACATAAGCAATCCCCAAATAGAGATATCAGCTTGGATTTTCTTTAGTTGCCTTAGCACTCTGTCTTCCTCAGGTTCGGTCCTTTGGCTTTCTTCTCCTTCTTCTTCTTCCATTACTCGTGTTGAGGTTGAACTTTCTCCGCTTAGTTTAGGCGGTTTATACACCCTTCCGCTTCGGGTGAGGTGACCCACTTCTTCATCTTGAGTACCCCAAGGATCAGCAGGCTCAATTCTTCCAACTTTCCAATCGCTTGGCAAGGCTTGACGCATGTCCAACCACCAATCCCCATCATCAATGGCATAGATGTGGGGTTCTCCCCCTGTTGCAAAGCATTCCTCATTCTTAGAGAAGATTAGGGATGGTTTGGCTTGGGTATTTGGAATAATGTGTAGGGTAGGATTATATGTGGGGCTATTGGATAGGCTTATGAGATTGATATTTTGAGGCAGTGGTTCGTTGTTGTGTGCGGGAAGTGGATTGGTCTGCACATTAGGCTTAGGAGGTTTTATAGCTTGACTATCAATGAGATCCTAGATGTCATGACGAAGACGCATGCAACGGTTTGTCTCATGTCCAGGGTGTTGGTGGTACGCACATTGCTTATTGGCATCATAGCTTGGGCCATAAGGTGGCTGAGGAGATGGATTATTCAAGGGCCTAAGGTGCCCTTGACGGCTTAGGATGGCTAAGGCTTGGGATGGAGTCATATAGAGTGGGCTGAAATTGCGGCGAGGGCGATTCGTGTTCCTAGATGAGCTAGTTTGAAAAGGGTCTTGTGGCAAAGTTGAGGGTGCTGACGGAGGCAGGAGATGCACGGGTTGGAAAGGTTTTTCTGGGTGGAGGGTGTTCTTCTTTTCCAATGAGGCCCAACTTGATCCCATCTTCAATTTGTAACCCAGTGGTATGTAGGCGTTTGAAGTCAGTGATAGCTTGAGTGTAAATGTGGGTGAGGTATTTGGGCTGTAGATTCTTGACAACTATCCTCACTTGATCTTCCTTGGAAGGGCGGTTTTTCATCTTGGCAGCCTTTTCTCTCCATCTTGCCACAAAGGTGGCAAAGTCCTCACTGGATTCTTGTTTAGTCATCTCCAAATCTCGGGTAGTTAGCTCAATTTGGACATTGTACGCATATTGCTTGACAAAAGCGTTGGCAATTTCTGGCCAAGTTTGATAGTGTACAAATTCCAAAGTGAGAAACCAATCGAGGGCGCTTCCAGTGAGAGTTCTTTGAAACAATTGAGCGATAAGCTCGTCGGTCAGGCCCATAGGCTTCAGAGTGTTGATGACATGGCGGACATGGCTGGTAGGGTTACCAGTCCCGTTGAACTTCTCGATGTTTGGCATTTTGAACCGTTCAGGCAGTTGAGATTCTGGAAAGAGGCAGAGTCCTTCGAAATCTAGAATTTGGTCTCCTTGCGAACGAGCCAAGGCGTGCTTGATCTCCTTGACCTGTTTGACCAATTCAGGGTTTTCTATAATTTCATGAGGATTTTCTGCTTCTTCCTCGTTTTTCCTGTCTTCAGCATCTCTTGCTGTTTTCTCAGCTTGTAAATAGGCAATTTGGGCTCGGAGCTCGGTGATGGTAGCATCATTGTCTGCCATTTTTGGGATGCAGGTAGAGGAATTGCTTGGTGAGGTTTGGAATTGGGTAGATAATCGGGTTTGTTGAGGAGACGACCGCGAAATCCCTGAAACTGATTGGGACCGTTGCGGTGAGAGTGTTCTGGTAGATGAAGGTGACCAACGAGGTGACTGTAAAGACCTCTGTTTGGCGTGACTTCGAGTATTGTAAGAGTATAAAACTGGCTGAGGTTGCTTCTTTAACCTACTTATTGTGCCTGCTTGAAAAATAGAATACCTGGAAGTTAGTATTCGGCCTATGTAGGGTTAAGATTCTGGTTGAAAATCCCAACCCTTCTGCACAGAAAGAGTTAATTACAACAACAAATGATACAAGGTGTGAGGAAGAACTTTTGCAAGTAAAATGCAAGTAGGTTCCTAGCCTGTAGGTTCCTGTCTTAGTTTGATAAGTTCTATGGCTTTCTAAAGCATGCAAGGTTTTGGTAGTTTCAGGGTGCTCCGTTGTCAAAGGGTACCAATCCTCTCTCCAACCCATCATAGGCGGTGATTGGGTGATTCCCTTTTTGATATACCACTAGGTACGAGTGACTGTGGAGTTTGCTGGAACCCCCAACATAGCCCGTGTCATGCCGGGATATCAGGTGAACTCAACGGATTGCCCGCTCGATGCATATGATAGATGAATTAAACAAGGCATGTATTAGTCTTATGTTGAACTTTTTTGGTTATGGCTCTCAATTCCCCAGCAGAGTCGCCAAAAACTGTAGACACCTCCCAAACGGGGCATCGCCATACAGATTGATCACATTGTGTTTGCTCGATTGGTTGCTTGCTTCGTAAACCAAAATCATGGACATTCCCATGGCTAGGAACATCGCCACATGATAGTGGTTATCATCAAAACAGAGTCGCCACCTAGTTTATCAAAACTAGGAAAACAGATAGAGATTCTGGATACGGGAGCCAAAAGTACAATAAGGGGAAGGTGTTAGGCACCCCTCTTTGCCCAGTCGTGAGACTGGCCCATAATCGTTCAACATAAGACGTATAGATGCTTTGTTTAATTCTAACTCATAGTCTGCTTAATTAATCCTTTAAACAGTAAGTAAAGTGAGCCAGGACTGTAATTGGAGCATGCATCAGAAACCAAAACAAAACAAGCTGTCCCAGGGAGATGGATCCCGCGGCCGGTGAATGGATGTCACGGCCGAGGGATCCTCCTGGTTTGATATACCGGCCGAGGGATCGAAGCCCCGGTCGGTGTTCTACCTCACACCAGACTAAAAATTAACAGGTAATCAAAACGTTACGACTAGTCAAAAAGACAGTAAATAGGACAAACCAGAGGCCGTTGGGCCTCACCACCTTGATCCCTCAGTTGATTGATTGCTTTGGATTGGGCGTGATTGACTGATTGCTTGATTTAAAACCCTAGGGTTAGGGTTTGAACTTCGGGGTTTGATCGCCGGATTGACGGCTTCCTTCGGGAGGTTAGGGCTTTTGAAGTATGGGATTGAGAGAGTATTTTGGCAGAGCTTTGAGGCTTGAAAGAGTGTGTAAGTATATCAATTTCGTGTGTTTATTTTCGGAGTCCAAAGGCCCTTTATATAGGCAATTGGTGACTCACTCCGGCCAATCAAATCACGAGATGGCAATTGCAATTGCAATGCATCTCTAACTCTACGTCGTAATCTCTGAGCGTAGCCCGAACGCATCGGAAAGGTAGTGTAATCGGATCAAACGTCTGACAGAACACATTCTAGAGTCTGGAAAAAGGTCGATCTGGCGGCCGAGTAAAGGATATCACGGCCGAGGAATGGATGTCTCGGCCGAAGGATAGATCTTGCGGCCGAGGGATTGATCTCTCAGGGAGATTTTGCTAGCAACAGGTTGCTCGGGTGAGGAAATGATGTTGGGGCCGTGGGATCGATGTCACGGCAGACAGATGGATTCTCCTAGGCTTCTGTATTTCTGTCTGAAAGGCTGTATGACTTTGAATTGGGTCCTCTAAGTGGCTCAAAGTTCTTACCGAAAGTCCTAAGGTTCTCAAGGAAGCAATCAGCAATCACTGTATCCATTTCATCATCGGGATTGTCCCAAGGTGGGACTTGAAATAATCGTTAGGCCAAATTGGGGTGTCTACAACTGGAAACACTTTTCTCAATAACTCAACTAGCATATCATATGAGGTATCAGTCCAACCACCATGCACTTTTATGTGCAACAAATGAGTTGTAAAAGAGAGAGCTGTAAATGTCTTACAATTGGGGTACAACTCACGTTGTGCATCGTCAAGCAGCTTAAAAAATTTCTTAGTCTCCTTATCGCGCCCTAACCCCATACTTTCAAGTCCTTCATTGTCTCTAATCCCTCCATCTTGCCTTGGAACTCCAAATGCATCATGCACCATACCAATCATATTATCTTGAAAATAAGAGCTTTGATTTGCATCCGATTCATTTCTACTAGATGAAGCTAAAGACTCTCCGTGAATTGTCCATCTCGTATAGTTAGTATTGAATCCATTTATAATTAGATGTTCTTTCACGCCACTTCTTGTCCCAAATGCTTAGTTCACACATTTCTTGCAAGGACAATATATCTTTGAATCTGGATGCTTTTTATCATAAGCAAATTCTATAAACTTTTCCACCCCTTGTATATAGGTAGGGTCTAGCCTATTCCTTATATGAATCCAGCTCTTATCCATAGGAGTTAACTTAAAAAAACCTAAAATTAATATCGTGTCATAGTATTGGTTATAACTCACAATAAGAATGAAACATGGATGAGAGAGGTAAGAATACATTTTTTGTTGCAGCACAGAAAACATACTAGTCTTATAAAAATTACATAGTAATCTCACATCTAACCCCCTATCCCTATATGGGCGTCGTTTCCTGGGAGGAACATATGAGAAGAATACCTAAAAAGAATACGATACTTCAAAGCCCAAAAAGAATACATGTGCTAGCAGAATAATAACAGTAGTTTGTAGACAGTCCCTGCGAGTGGGACAAGGGTAACAGCTAATAATGCAGAACTTTCCCCTCAATTGACTCAATGCATATCATATTTAAAAGCTGAATTTCTTCTTTTATAGAAATAGTAATTACATAGTTACTTCCTCAGTATGCATTAAAGCTACTGTAATTGAAATTTTCAGATCCGCACAAAATTGGTGGCACCTAGTGGGGAAGCTTTGGGTGGTGTGGTGGGTGCTTTCCGCATTGTTTTTTTTTGGGTAAAATAGCATGAAATAGAAAAAAGGGTAACCGGATATACAGCCTACAAGGGGCATACCCCAGGAGGAAAAGAAAAGAAAACAAAAAAGAGTAAGAAAATTGATCACGCCAAATGGCTACAAGACATTGATGAGGAGCTATGTTTCCAATCCATCTAGTAAGAGGGAACGGAAACACTGCCAATTGTTACCAACAAAAAGATTACGCCCAAGGCATCTAAAAGTGCTATTAAAGGCATCTAATAGTATTGTTTCCTTAGAGCACTTGAACTGGACACTTACACACTTTACAAGCACATGGTTTCTAATAGTATTGTTTCCTGACAAGCACTTGAACTGGACGATTCCAGAAAGCAGGACACTTGCACACTTGCACTCATCGTATATAGCAGAACAGTCTGCCCCCAATCTGTGATCTGCCCTTCACATATGCTGAAGCTTGATAGGTGAAACAATCTGTGATGTGATTTGTTCTCCTCCTAGCAAAGCAATACACGCTCCAAGGGACAACCCCAGAGGATAGGTGAAACTGAAGGAACACAAATCCAACACAGCAATTACAATGTAAAACCAATAGCTTGTTATGCTGCATACAAACTAGGTGGTACAATGTATCACTAGCAGATCAGAACAAAAGAATCTACTAAGGTATCTACTACTGGACTGCATATAAAACAGCAGCAGAACTGCACAACAAGTCCCAACTGAGCCTTCATCTAATAAGCCTTCAACTGATATTGCTAGCAGCAGAACAGACTTGATTTTAATAGTACCCGCGTGAAATCGGCCATCACACAAAACAAAACAAAATGCAGAGGACGTCCCCCTCTGCGAAGGGAGATCCCAATGACAGCCCCTATTGGTTAGGCGACTAGTATAAATGAACAACCACTAAATAAACTTAATACAGCTTCTGAATATACAGCAGTCAACAACTACATTCAACATCTGAACCGAAAATGGACACTTGACATAGAACTGGACAATGGACATCACAAGGGTTCTTATCAGCATCCTTGTGCATCCCAATGATATTGAAAGGGTGCAGTTCTTAAGCCAAAACAGTACATCAGATTCAGAACAGCAGCCAAAACAGGACCTATCAGAACATCATAACATCATAACATCAGAACTGCCATGGCAGCAGCAGATACAGAACACAGAGCTGCCATGGCAAAACTCACTCCATCAGCAAAACAAGAGGTATAACAAAACTATGCAGTTACAGCAGCAGGTATAGCAAACCTTAGCAGCAGTAACTTAATGCATAAATGAACTCCACCAATCCAACTAACTACTGAACGAACCATCAGTCAACAGTAAATAACTACTGAACCATAACAACAGTAGACAACAGGTGCAGTATAAATGATCACCGTGAAATTACCCTGAAATTACAAAGCCAAAACTCCCAACTCCCACTCTCTATACAATGCCAAAACAGGGAAACCTTATTCTCCCTCAACTAAACCTCACATAATGCCCCCGCTAAATATTACCTCCTCTCACAAAGACGGAAGGGGCTAGAACACTCAGCTCACAAGGATTGCACTCAATATAGTAGGAACTCTCAAAGCACCAAGGAACCTAAAAGAGATAAGGTAACTACCTGAGTACTTAGTAGTAATAGAAGGCCAAGCAGGCAGGTTGCTGCACTCCCCTGCTTCTGCTTCTGTTTCTGTGACCAAGGAGGAGCATGAAGCTGTATCCCCCTTGACCAATGACTTGCTGTACAACCACCTGAGTGCTTCTGATGCAGCCTCAGAGACAACTCTGGATCAAGTTAGATCAAGGGGAACCCCTTGAGATTTACCTGCATGTGTTATCATGTGAGTATATGGGTCTAACAACTTCTGAACCTCCTGCAACAAAACATATGCAGAACTGCAACAAAACAACTTCTAAACCTCCTACAACCATACAACAGAAAGCATTTCAGCTACCAAAACAGGTTCAGAACATTCAGAGCTGAACACAATCAGAACTGGGCCTTAGTAAAATCAGTCATCAGTCATCTGTCAATTACTGTACCAAATGCAGAATTGTAGCAACACTTTGGTATTACAAGGTCACAAGTATGCTACACATGTCAGAGCACACTACAGTTCACTCAGCAACAGTTCAGCATCCAAAAGTACTGTCAAAACAGGAATGCTGAAAGTTTGAATGCTGATCCCAATAGTAACATATGTAACAAAGTGGTGCACAGTCTACTGAAGTAGTCTACTGGTGCACAAAATGAACATGCAATTCTTCATGAGCAAAAGCAGCTATGAGAACCATCTACTTTCCTCACTAAGAGAACCCTCACTCCCTCCTCTGAACCTCACATAGCTCCCCCACTAAATATTACCTCCTCTCTCAAGGAATGTTGGGGCTCTAGCTCACAACTCACAGGGTTAACACACAATGTAGTAACTACCTGCTAGAATAGGCAGATTCAGAACTGAACAACAACAGGTAGGTTTTGTGACCTCTCATGCCAAGGATTAAGGTAACTACCTGCTAGAATAGAAGTAATAGAAGCCATAACAGGCTGCAGCCACAACAGGCCCCCTTTGAGTGATGTGGATTCTCATTTGAACCCCAATCCTGCTGACCAAACCTGCAACATCTAATGCCACAATATGAATACACTAACACACAACTACCCCATTACCCATTGATGCCCCACACTCTATTAAACCTATTATTTTGTGAGCCTACGGGCAACTTTGGCAACGACAGTAATCTACCCTTAACCATGTTAAAGACTTTATGAACAACCACTTCCCATGTTCTAGTTGTATTTTGAAACTTCCTTAAGTTCCTTTCAATCCAAATATGATATACTGTAGTAGTAAAAATCAACTTAGAGACGATATTCCTTAGAGATTTTCCCCTAAAAGAGGAGAAGTGGGTAATCCATGCTGGCCAAGGCCTAGGGGACCAACTCGTATCCATCTTTTCCAACATAGCATTCCAAACCCGTGTGGAAAAACTACAGTTGAAGAACAAATGATCATGGGTTTCACTACCCTGGCAAAAACTGCATTGGGAGATTGATTTAATCCCAAAGAGAACTAATCTATCCTCCGTGGAGAGTCTACCCTGGATGGCCAGCCATGTAATGAAGCTACACTTAGGAATATGCCCAACAAACCAAACAGCCTTATGCCAATTTACCTTGGGGAAAGGAGCCCTCAATTCCTCCCAAAGAGAGGCTATACTAAACTGTCCAGATGCATTCAGAGTCCATCTAACTTGGTCCCTGGAGCCACGCAAAGGTGGAAGATGCCGTCTAACTTCATTCAACTCCCATGTTTGCGTGATTGGGAAGGTCCAACCAGAATTGTGAACTATGAGGGACACTTTGGCATTCAATGGAAGGCCAGAGTCATAAACAATTCTGGAACCAAACTTATCCAACAGAGGGCCTAACGGGTGCCAAAGGTCAAACCACATGGATGTGTTCTCCCCATTACCAACTAAGTGACGTATGAAGGGTTGGACTAAATGTCTTAGATTAAGTAATTTCCGCCAAACCCAAGAGGGATTAGCAGGCATTTTAAGGCTCCAAAAGTTCCTACCCTTTAATAAGTAGGATTTAACCCATTGGCACCACATGGATTGCTCTCCCCCGGAGATCAAGTACCATATATGCTTGGCCACCGCAGCCTTATTCCACACCTCCATAGATTTGAAGCCAAGACCCCCCTCATCTTTAGGGGCGCATAACTTCTCCCAAGCTATCTTAGCCCCTGATCTTTTAAGGTCAGGGCCAGACCACAAAAAGGCCCTAAGGATAGATTCAACTTCCTTGATGACCTTTTTGGTAAAATGAACAGGGAGGACCAATACGTTTGCATTGAGAACAAGATGTTCTTGATAAGTTGGACTCTCCCCGCATAAGTAAGGTCCCTATTGGTCCAACTTCTAGTTTTGGCAGTGATACTATCAACCAGCCTTTGGCAGTCTACAGCTTTAAGCTTTGTAGATAACAATGGAACTCCCAGATATCTCACTGGAAGGGAACCCTCCCGAAATCCCAAATCCTGCAAAATATTCTCCTTAACTCCCACACTAACACCAGAGAAGAATATGCTACTCTTACCTGTGCTAGGGGAGAGACCAGAAAGAGCCTCAAACTCATTCAATGCTTCCTTGATGAGTTTAATCGAAGAAGACTCTCCCTTGCAAAATATCATTAGATCATCAACAAAGCACAGATTTATCAATTGATTAGTTTTACATCTCCAGTGATAATGAAAGCCCTGGAGCTGGGCTTTCTCCTTAAGTAAACTCGTAAGCACTTCCATCACAATAACAAAGAGATACGGGGATAACGGATCCCCTGTCTCAGCCCCTTCTTCCCTTTAATGTACCCCGTCACTTCCCCATTGATACATAGGGAATAGTTTGCAGTGGTTACACATGCTTGAAGCCACTTAATCATTGTAGGATGGAAGTTCATGGCGGACAGGACGTCCCAAATAAATTCCCACCTAACATGGTCATATGCTTTCATAATATCAACTTTCATGGCACACCTAGGGGAAGGAGAGGACTTGTGATACCCTCTCATGAGTTCTTGGGTAAGGAAAATGTTATCTGCAATTCTCCTTCCTTTCACAAATCCTGATTGGACCGGATCTATGAGCAAAGGAAGAGCAGATTGCAATCTCTTGGCTAGAATCCGAGAGATGCATTTGTAAATAGTATTGCAGCATGAAATGGGCCTAAAGTCACCCACCCTGGAAGGGTTTGGAACCTTAGGAACAAGAGCTACAATAGTGGAATTAGCTTTAGTGAGCAGTTGTCCAGACCTGAAGAAGTTCTGGACAGCTGAGGTTACCTCTCTCCCAATAACAGACCATGCCTTCCTAAAAAACCCTCCATTATACCCATCCGGGCCAGGTGCTTTGGTGGGGTTAATAGACCACATGGTCTCCTTAATCTCCAAGTCTGTGACAGGGGAGACCATATTAAGACTATGCTCAGGGCTGAGTTTATTTCTGATTAATTGACACACTCTAGTTGGACCCAGATGAGGTGTGAGATGGGACGTTCCAAAAAGAGTTGTGTAAAAGTTAACAAACTGTTCTTTGATGACCATAAGATCATGTGAGGTAGATCCATCATTTAATTCTAAGCTTGTTATTTTGCTCCTATTCCTCCTATTGGTCACAGCTTTAAAGAAATAGGACGTACATTGATCTCCAAGTTTCAACCATTGTATTCGAGACTTTTGTTTAGCTAAGCTTTCCTCAGCCCTAAGCAACGTGATGTATTGTTTGTGTACCGCTCTCTCTTGTTCTATGGCAGCACTATTATTAGGATGAGAGCCTATAATTATTTGTATGTTTTCTAAGGCTTGCTTAGTGGCACTCACCCTCTCAGAGATGCCACTAAACTCTTCCTTATTAAGCTGCTTCAAATCCTTTTGAAGGCGTTTAAGCTTCTCACACACACAGAACATGGGGTTCCCAAGTACAATTGTCCTCCAGCTCCTCTGGACAATTGTAAGGAATTGAGGGTGGTCAGCAAGGAAGTCAAAAAACCTGAAGGGTTTAATTGACCTTCTTGGGTTGGGCTGGACGAACACCACACCTGGAGAATGATCTGAGATTCCAGGCACCAAAAATTGAGCCGATGATTGAGAATATGTTCTCATCCAAGGCTCATTCACTAATACCCTATCAATTTTGGAAGCCACAAAATGAGGAGGGACCCGCTTATTGGACCACGTAAATAAGCACCCTGAAAATCTAAGGTCATCAAGCTCGGAGGAGAACAAACAGTGATTAATGTCATCCATGGGAGGATACCACTGTACATTCCCCCCAACTTTCTCCCTAGGATACCTAATAGCATTAAAGTCACCAAGGACCACCCAGGGAGAAGAGGTCCTAAACTGAGAAAGGCTAATCCAAAGAGATCTACGGTCTGAGATAGAGTTTGCCCCATAGACCATTGTGACCAAAAATGATGCACTCCCATCTTTTGGATGGACCTGACAGTGAATAAATTGATCAGTCTGATATAACACTGTAATAGACAAGACACCAGGGTCCCATCCAACAAAAATCCTTCCTAAAGCAGCATGGGGGTAATTGTTCACAAAGCTCCAACCAGGGCAGATGAATTGGGTGATTCTATCTGCCCAAGTTGCCCTTATTTTATGCTCAAGTAAACCAACAAGACTCAACTTATTAGTGTTCACAAAAGATCTTGCTTCTTTCTGCTTAATTGGGTCATTCAGACCACGGATGTTCCAAAAACCTAAATTGAAAGTTTGAAAAGACATTGGAAACTAAATCACAAAGTAACAACAAGAAGCATAGCTTGACAGAAATAAAGCTACAGTTATTCAAAAGGATACCAAAAGGATATCATTTATTCCGTCTTTTGGAGTTGCTACTCCACTTTTTGTTATTGTTTTTTCCACCGGACTTGTTGAAACCCTTGGAACTCTGAAAGGGAGCCTTTCCCTTTACTTCTTTAGACTTATCATCCGGAGGAATTGGTTTAGCTTGCGGATCAAGTTGAGCAGGGAATACCTCCGGGTCTAGATCATTATATGTATTACTTGGACTTGTCTCCAAGCTACAATTGAGAGCCCCTGTATCCATCATCACCTCAAAAGGAATATCAGTATTGAAATTCAGCTCCTCCTCTTCTGGGTCACTTTCATCTATGTCCTCTTTTGAGACCTTAGGCATTGACGTATCCACCACAGCCACCACAGGTATTGTAACTGCCTCCAGTGCTACTGAACCCCCTACATCGATAGAGATTCCTTTACTAACAGCATGCCAATCCTCCTTCAGAACTTCATGACCCTGAGCTTTCTTATTAAGGATGGACTTTGAACATTTAGCGGTTGCATGTCCAAAAACCCCACATTCTGAGCAAACCGGAGGCATTAGCTGGTACTCCACCCTAACTGATACACTCTCCCCATCCACTGTGACCTGTATGTCATCTGGTAGTACATCAGCAGCCTCTATTTCCACACACACCCTAGCATATGCAAGCCTAGACCTCTTTTCTGTAGCTCGATCAACGTATTTGGGCTGTCCTATTGCACTAGCCACCCTGCTTAGTCCCACTTCTGTCCAACACTCTAGGGGCAAGTTATGAAGCTTAACCCAAGACGGGATAGAGGACGGAGAAATCTTAGTTGGATTCATCATTCTTCTCCATTTCTGCAGAACAAGGAATTTTTGGGAGAAGAACCAAGGCCCCCCTTCTAGGACTGCAAGTTGGCAAGCTTCATCTTTAAATTCAAAATATAAGAATCCTGCATTATCTGACTTAACTGACAGCAGGCCATAGTTAGTGTTTTTTCCCCACTGTTTATGAGCAGTTGAATTTGCCAGTCGAAAATCCATCCTACCATCTAGGAAATGACCAACCAAACAATGTGACCAACAATTCTCATCCAAGTGAGTAACATCAAGTTCAACAACAGCATTTTTCCCTCTCTTTAATTCTGGATAGAAATCTAACTTCATATTACTTGAGGGCCCTTGAGACCTAAATAGGGAGGCCCAATTCTTATTAGTTTGAGATGTACGATTCACAGCTTTAGGCTGAGCAAGATTAGTACTTGTTGATGCATGAGACACTGGGTTAGGTACAACACCCAACTTAGTTCTAGTATCCTCGACAGGAAACCCTAGATTAGGGTCTCCTTCTACATATGGATTAGGGTTAGTTTTCCGAACCTGTGCAGGTGTACGCTCGAACTGGTAAGTGTTTCCATGCAAATGCGTGACTCGAGCTCGTGCTTCTGCTTCCTTTTCCAGTTTCTCCTCAAATAATGCCTGCTGCACCTTCTGTGCAGCAATAGTGTTAACCCCAGGCCCCTTCGAAGGCAGGACTGATCCCATGGCAGCTTCAGCTTCAACCCTCAAACCTTCCTCCAAAAACACCTGTTGTAGCTTCCTAGCCGAACCAGGGCTTTTACACGATTTAGGGCTGAGCTCCCCAAATCTATGAGGAGAAGCTTGCGGCCCAGCTCTTGAGATCGAGGGACCATCATCAACCTCTCCTGAGGTACCATCAGTAGGCTTCTTGAGATTAGGATTACCTGGTTCGAGGCCCAGATGGAGGGTATCACCTGAATGGAGCCTCTGACGATCTTCTTTCCATGATTGTTGAATGGTCTGTAGTTTAGCTGTAACGACATCAAGAACGAAAGGATCCTCCGAATTGTTGAGCTCATCCTCCAGGTGACCCACAATCTCGAGCATCCGAGCTTCGGATTCCCTCTGCTTTTGTTCGTTCTGATAGGCCTGTTGGAGTTTACGAGCAGGGCTCGTCTTGATGTGTTTTGGACTGTGGGTTCCAAATTTAATTTGGGGATCTGATGTTGCAGTCGATTTGGGTGGGGGTGGGGTTTGCTCGGAGAGAACTGTGCCTTCACCATGCTGTACTGAGCTCTTCTGCCTACGGCGAAGCTCATTTGAATCCTGGGCCTTGCTGCCCAACCCTTCAGAGATTGTGCCGTCTGATATGGTGACCCTTGATGTTGAAGTCGAATGAGACTGCTGAGGTTTCGTATTTTCTGAAACCTGTTGTAGTCGCCGAACTTCAGTAGAATCCATGGCTTGAAGGCCCAGACCGTCCGCCATTGAAGAAGATCACTGGAAGAATTGGATCTCAGAAATCGCCATTGGACTTGTCAGAAATCGCCACGTGAATATTTCTCCGCATTGTTATCCTGACTGAAGGGTTCTTTTCTCTTTACAAGGGCTTATTGCCCACTATTATGGGTGTGACTCCTTTAGGTGCAGTTTTCTACAGGGTGTATGATATATTGAAATCAGCTTATCTACATTCACCTAAGTGAAGGAAAAGGATTCAGTACATGAAGGAACAGGGGCAGGAACTGAGTGCTCTAGACCAGTTGGAGTTGGGACCCGTCAGAACCTTGCTACATGGGGCTATTTCTGGTGCTTGTGCTGAGGCTAGTACCTATCCATTTGAAGTTCTCCGAAGGTAGCTTCAATTACCAAGTAAAGCAAACAAATTAAGTGCATTGGCGACTTTTGTCAAGATAGTGGAGCGAGGAGGCATTCCAGCTCTCTATGTAGGACTGTGTCCTAGTTGATTACAGGTATGTGGATGCACTACTCTTGATTTCTAGTTATGTTGATGCACAACTAATTCTCTAATATCATATTCCGTCATCCATTGTCAGAATGTTGTTCTATTGATGTACATGTTCTGCCGTAGTTAATGGTTCTAAGATTGCGCTTGGTCAGTCTTTGAGAACTTGTTACAACCGCTAATAGTGCTAAGAGCCTAAGATAGTTAATAAGGCAGGCATGACTGAATAAATTTTGAAATTTGACAGTCAAGGAAATCCTCATGGAATGGATGTCTATTATGCATTTCTTACTCTCAATTCTATGAAGGATTCACTAAACTCTGGCCTCTTGACATTTCTTTTGTGCATTTATGTTGCATGGACTCTTCAAAATATGGGAAATACCATGGACATTCAACGCTAAGATTATATTATGAGATTGGTGTGCGGCATACTTATTTAGACATTACCCTAGAAAGGCTTTTTAGTAATAGAAGTCTACGATTATGCATGAAATGCTCCAAGGCATAAACAAGATTGGTACTAGATTATAAAAAAGAGTATTGGACAAGTATCAGAGAGTGTCCGAGAAGTTTCAGTGTTCGACACTGACACGTGTCGAACATGGACACTTATCCTTCTTTAAGTGTCTGTGGTTCTTAGATTATGAATATTTTGACATGTCCCCATGTCCTTGAGATGCAAAGTAAATGAA
The DNA here is from genome assembly GCA_018127125.1 of Rhododendron griersonianum. Lineage (NCBI taxonomy): Eukaryota > Viridiplantae > Streptophyta > Magnoliopsida > Ericales > Ericaceae > Rhododendron > Rhododendron griersonianum. The sequence continues at coordinate 32,222,654 of CM030790.1, read as the reverse complement.
TCTAACTCACCGCACTTGACTGAGTTCATGTAATAGCTTTGTGGCCACTTCAACAAATTTCTCTTCATTTACGCAGGTATTTTATTATGGTACTACACTAACCATCTCCCAAGGGGTGTTAAATAACTAAATTTTTTACTGTGGTATTTCACTATGGTACCTGAAGATGGTATTTTTATTGTTAACTAGTACTTGACGAAGCCACTGCCTCTATCGATAACGCAATAGATTTTGTACTCCAAAAAATAATGAGAACGGAATTTGCAGATTGCACTGTAATCATTGTGGGGCTCATAGAATATCCACTAGCTGTGATGGACTCCACTATGGTTCTTTCCATTAGTGATGGTAAGTGAGCCTTCATATTTTTTTTTTTTGGGTAAATCAGCTTGAAATCAAAAAAGGCTAACCGAATATACAGCCTACAAGGGGCATACCCCAGGAGGAAAACAAAAGAAAACAAAGATTGAGAAAATTGAAATCTAAGCCAAGTGGCTACATGGATTGGATAAGTTGTAATCTAGATGGAGGCAAAACAAATAACATCAATTGAGGTACATTTGTTTCCTTCCCATCTACAAAAGGGGGTAAAACACCATTCCAAATAACTAAAGCAGACTCTGGATGGAGGTACAGCCACAACAACCAGAGCAGCTTCCACCAGTGAACTTGGACACAGCTGCAACATGAAAGCAGGATGCAGAAGCTGGCCCTAGAAGCAGAATACGTGCAGAGTGCAGAATGCAGTCGAAGCAGCAAAGCAGAACTGGCTGCCACTACTGGACAGCAGCAGCAGCAGCAGGGAGGCTAGCAGAAGCCAAAACACCTGGACAGTAGCAGAAAACACAATACAAAGCCATAACAGCAGCAACCCATTCCTGGACAGTCGCAAAACACTTGAAAACACTTGAGTCCTTTAAATCAGAGCAGCAAAAACAGCAGCAGCAGATGACAAAGTAACATGAAGATTTGACATGTGAACAATGTTATCAAAAAGAGAGACGTAACATGAAGATTTGTACTCTTTTTTTTTTCACATCTTTGTTTGAATTTACAGGACAAGTAGTAGAGTACGATAGGCCGACGAAGCTCATGAGTAATGAAGACTCATAGAGAGAAGTAGAATATGAAGAGATGATGACAGAAATTGATTCACAGAGTAGAGTAAGGCTACATGATTCTGACCTTCTTTAGTCCACACTTGAAGAGCCTCTTGCACTAAGCTGCCAGCCTGCCAATTTGTATCAAGTTAAGAAGTACGGTTGTGGATGCGGATGAGGACACACTATTTTTTTCCCCTGAAATCAAGGCACGTCAGACACAGAGGGACACGTCTAAAATACAGTACATAAATATTTTAGATTGATCTTAAGAATTCATACAAAAGCCGAATACATTATTTCTATCAAGTTTTTTTTTCTTGATCGGCCATTAATTCTATCAAGTTAAGAGAACACAACACAAACTGTATTAATTAACACTGAAGATAAAAATCTAAGGTGATTGTTTCACCTCTTAATGTGATCCCAACATGTCCATGACGTGCGCTAATTTGTCAACAATATCTCTGACTAAACAAAATTTAAGGGAAAATTTAAAAACGAAATAATATATTCAGGTGTGTCCGACATCAGCATGGAGAGTATTGTGTTGTGTCCATGTTTAACAAAAGATGGACACGGATATCTAAGGCTGATAAACATGTCCGTACTTCTTAAGTAATGAGTACCATGCCATCTTATAGAAGAAAATGAATACTAACCCAACTAGTTTTGACTTCGGTGCTAGTAACACCTAACTTCAAGTGATTTTCTCTCCAAATCAACTCACAAAAAGATAATCTCTCATATAAGAGTACAAACAAGGGTGTACAATCCATTTTACAATGAAGATCAAATTAAATAAGAACTCTCACACAAATGTAAGGAATATTAAGATAAGAGTATAGTTGAATGAATGATTTTGCAGGTGGTAGCTCACTCTAGTATTTTCTTCAAGAGTTCGTTGTCTCTTTCTTGTTCTTCTTATTGATCCATCTATAAGTACTAGCAAAGAGGTACGTGCGATGCACGTGGAAGATAGCGAAGTAAATGCCATAAAGATCTCAGTAACTAATGTTTTCCTACTACAATTAAACGTTCTTCGATTATCCACAAAAATTTGGAATTTGGGATCCTCCCAATTCAGAGCAAGCTTCATATACAAGTAAGCAAATAGAGATTACAACTGCAAATACCAAAAGGGAGTCTTAGTTTATTTTGTAATTCCTATAACCACAATCATATATTATGCTTCGGCTAAGTCAACCTACGGGGTTACAATACGGAGCTATTGACCAAGCTATTGAGCTTCATTTTGTCAATTTTTTTTTCTTCTAAAATTAATTGGAAAGGAATAGCTGTTACGGGAGGTCCGCAGCATCTCCATAGCTTAATGGATTATTATACTAACAAAACTTCAACCATATGGCCACTGTGTTCACTCTCTTAACATACATTTCAACAAACAGATTATATGCATCTTTGAAAGACCCACATCTATCTATACACAAAATTGAGATGGACTCCACCAATTTTGGCCAAAAAAATAAATAAATAAAGTTTCTTGTACCATCAACTACAACATCTATACACAAAATCAAAACCAACAACTTAGCAAATCCCGCAATCTAAAATGGCAGAAATAGAACACAAGCAGTACATCAATTTTGGAACTATAAGCATGCAATTCTGAAACCCTAAATAGAGAGACGGGATTCAAGATTCAAAGGTGAACAAATGAAGAAATTTTGTAAACTCAAAACTCTAAATAGAGAGAGGGGATGAGAAGTTCAAACCCAGAACGCAAATCAACTCAAAACTCTAAATATTGTACCTCTGCTTCCTAAGCCTCGCAGCAGATGATGAGAAGAGGTCGTCCAAAGCTCAACGAGGTTATGTCTCAAAAAAGATGGGAAGAGGGGACGGGCTTGGCGACCGACCGCGTCACGGCTATTCCTTCTGTACTACAGGTCGGTGGAGGAACTGTAAGAAAACAATTCCAATCCGTGCTCTAACTCGACATATTCGTTCTTCTAAATCTTCGACATCTTCAGCGGAATCTTAACCTGTGATGGTATGTGAGATATCATGGAGTGAAGATGAGGATTTTTGTTTGCAGGGAGATCGATCTAGGTTTTTCCGTTTCGGGGGCTTCCGTTTTTGGGGTTTTGATTTGGGGATTTTGTTTGCAGTGGTTTGGGAACTGAAGTGAAGCTGAGATATTGATGGAAAAGGAAAAAATAAGAGGGAAAAAGGAAAAAGTAGGAGGGAAAAAATACTAAACGACGTCGTTTTAGGAGGGGAGCGAATAAATTGCGCGCGATCGTGGTAATATTGGCGCCCATGACGAAACTAAAAACGGCATTTTTTGCAATAATGCCGTTTTTGAGTAAATTTTTCCGGCATTTTATAACTAATGCCGTTTAAAGATAATATTTTGCGGCATTACTATTAATGCCGGGAATAGCTAAATTTAGCGGCATTTTAACACATGCCGGTAAGAAAAATGCCGTTAATGCCACATTTTCTTGTAGTAAAAAGATAGGGGGAGAGGGGGTCTCCTTGACGAAGGCCACGCTCGGGGGAGAATTCAGAAAGGGCTTCTCCATTTCACAAAATGGAGGTGGATAAATTGGTAACGCAAGTCATTATAAGCTTTATCCAATTAGTGATGAAATTAAAGAACCTCAAAGTATCAGCAAGAAACTCCTAAGAGATTTTATCATACGCTTTTTCCAAATCAATTTTGATGACCATCCCTCCTTTTTTGCCCTTCTTTTTGTGAAGAGTGTAGAGGACTTCTTGGGTAATAATGATATTATCCGTGGTGGATCTCACAGGTATGAAGCTATTTTGGGAGGGGCTGATAATGGATTTAAGGAAAGGTTTAAGTCTAGCAACTAACATTTTGGTAATGGCTTTATAAATCACGTTGCATGGACTAATGGGCCTAAACATCTGCACATTATCAGGTTTATCACCTTTAGGGATCAAAGCAATGAAAGTTTTATTAAGCTCAGCAGGTATAGACCAATTGGTGAAGCAGGTTTTCACAAAAGCACAAACCTCCGTTCCCACTATGTTCCAATATTTGTGATAAAAAATAGCCTGAATGCCATCGGGGCCAGGAGCTTTGTAAGGTTGGATGCTCTTAATGCTTTCCCAGATTTCAGCAGAGGAAGGGCAAGAATTGAGAATTAAGTGATCATTAGTAGAAAGCTTGTTATGGTCTCCAGAGGCAAGGGCCCTTGGGGACGAGGAAATAGGGGTTTTGGTGAAAAGATCCATGAAATGATTCTGCACATGATTTGCTAGGGCACTTGGTTCATCTATCCAAATATTATTAGAATCTTTCAGGCAAGTGATTTTACTTTTATTTCTACGAATGGTGGTGGACAGGTGAAAAAACCTAGTATTCATGTCCCCCAAAGTAATCCACTCAGCCCTGGATTTCTGGAACCAAAGGACCTCCTCTTGATTAAGGATCTCATTGAATTCAGAAATAAGATCTTTTTCAAAACATTGAAGACTGTGAGAAAAACGGTAATCTAGGGATTTTTGGACTCCCCCTAATCTAGCAAGGACCCAACGTTTCCTTCTTAAAATATTTCCAAAAACATCTTTATTCCAGGCCATAGCATCTTTAGAAACTTGATTGATACAATCGAAAATAGTTGGTCCTAACCGCATTCCTGAGAAAGGAGGTTGAGAGCTTCTCTCTCTAAACCTAGAGAGAGAATGCACTCCCTCTCTGTCAAAAATCCACCACAAATCCGGTTATGAGGTACCAAGCTCAAATCGGTGCTTATAGTGGACTGCTACTTTCGTGGTAATCCAGTTTTGTTTGGTCCTTCTTTTAATCAAGCAGGCACACATTTGGGTGCTCAACAGTCTAGATCGGAGCCGAGTTCTGCTCGATTTCTGTCTTGGAGATTCTACACACAGGCACCTCATCTGGTGCTCATCAGTCCAGAACCGAAAAGGATGGGGCGATTGGTTCTCTCATCAGTTCATAGCCAAGTCGGATTTCAAGATCCGTTCTTCAGAAACCCAAAATAGATACGATCGAAGCTGTAAACGGCGGAGGTACGATCGCAGCTTGTCGGTGTCATACATCCGGGTCAGAGGTAAATCATGCTCTAAATCTGATTCATTCCTGAATCTGATTCAAAGTTGAGAAAGGGATAATTTCCGTCCAAATAATCTTTCAACAACAGGGGTTGAAAATCCAACACAAAGCCGATGAAGGTCTTGGTTCTTCGATCTGTTGCAGCCGGGTCTTCAAAGCTCAAAATCGATTTCATGGGTTGAAAATCAATACTTGTCACTGGTTTGAATCGATTTCTCGTCACTGGTCTAAATCAAAGGAAATCAATACTTTGATCGACCAATTTCATTCACGGTTTGCGTGGTGTGGAATTGAAGGGATTCCGAGGGAACTTTCAGATCGACACCAGCTCTGATTGATTCAAGAGGGTTATTCAGAAATGGGCTCTCATCTTCATCTATTCAATCTACTCTGCTACTTGGAGGGTTAGCAGCGATTCAAGAGGGTTAGCAGCGAGGTAAACGGGGAAAGCGCTGCTACTTGGAGTAGTTCGATCTACTCTAGTGTAACCTGTTGGGCCTAACATCGGACCTGGTGCGGCGGGCTTGATCTCCGGCGTTTGGCGTTTGGTGGTTGGTTCTGACTGGGTTTAAGGTCCATCCAGCCGCTGTTGCCGGCCATGGTTCTATACGGGCCGGCCCACCAGTGGAAGTCCACAATTATCCCAACCGTGGGAACACCTACACGACTGCCGGAGACATGTCCAGATAGTCGGAATTTTCAAATCCCGAAGAAGGGGTAAGGAGGTCGTTACTGACTGAATTATCAATCATTGTCCGAATTAACTGGTTGTGGTTTTTGCTAACCCGTGAGCTAGTTAGATTATCTGTTTAATGTCGAAGTTGTTGCTGGACTGTTGGGCCAGTGTACTGTTAGTTTTTGTGGAACCATCTTTGGGTTTCATTGTTCAAGCTCTTTGTTGAGCTTCTTAAAATTCCTAGTTACTATGCTTCTCTAGCCCGGTTGTTGTGTGTAGTATGGTTGTGACCGTGGCTATCATTGATTAGATTGGGTCTTGCTCTGATTGAAAGGGGTAGCTTTCGCAGTTGTCACTGATTAGGTCGGTGGTTGGGTTCTGATCGAAAGGGGTTGTTTTCGAGGCTGTTGTTGATTAGGTTGGTGATTGTTCTTTGATTGAAAGAGGTAGCTTCTGGGGCTGTCTTTGATTAGATTGGAGGTTGATCGCTGATTGAATGAGGCAGCTTTGGTCCTTCTGCAGTATCTTGTGTCCTCTTTTTGTGTTTTGCCAGATGATTCGGTGGTAATGTACTGTTAATGGCGGCTGGATTCGAGGCCCTTGTACTGTCCCACTTTTAGGTTATAGTGAGCCTTGTGTACTAGGTCGAGAGAGTTTTAGGTCGGATGGAATGGGCGTGGTGTGCAAGGTACTTGGGGAGGTAGCCTTGTCGGATGTCGTCATCTCCGGTTCAATCCTCTCTCGGAGCCCGGTCCTCTGCAATAACTGTTCCTTAGAAGTGCATGCTATACTTGATACTTCTGTGCTAGGTTGGAGCATTGGAATCTTGGTCAGCTTATTATGCATTGGAATCTTCGACATTAGCTATTTATCTTATTTCCTAGTCTAGCGGGATGTGCCAGGATATAGTTAGTTTCTTGTTATTTCATTTCGTTTCATTTCGCTTCATTCATATCATACCCATTGTGCTATCCTTCCTTACAGATGGATAGTGCAATGGGGTATGATATCAAATCACATTGCACGCTTGTTGCATTCCGTACTTTATCCTACTCTCCATGCGGGTTGTGCATGGGTTATCGCACTTTTTTCACTCTTCTTTTTTTCTTTCCTCTTGGGGTATGCCCCTTGTAGGCTGTACATTCGATTAACCTCTTTTAATTTCAAGCTAAATTACCCAAAAAAAATAAAATAGTTGGTCCTGATCTCTGACATGGCCGTGGAGAAACAGTGAGATCCATGGCTGACGGTACAATCTCAATGGTGGAAGGACTAGGTATCAAAGCTCTGGACTCAAATGAGCTACAAAGGAAACAAGTACCACACATGGAAAGCCCTAAAAGTGGGATTCCATTTACTCTAAACCCCCATGGGACCTAGCTCTTCAGGGGACTTCGATCTTCAATCCACCAAAATCAGTTCGGTTCATTCATCACCTCCAAATGGATTTGGGGCTCACAGCCCTAAATCGTCCAAGAATACAAGTTCAGCACAGAAATTACAACAGGACTTTTTCGAAGAGGGGTTGAGGGTAGAAGCTGAAGCCGCAATGAAGGGCTCGGTTCCACATCATCTTCGAATGGGTCTGGGGCGCATAGCCCTAATTCGCAAAACAACTGTGGTGTGGGCTACCACAGCCCCGGGTTTTTGAGATCGGGGCGGCCCAATTTTGGAAAAATCGCGCGCCTTGTGCCATTTTGGATAAAATAGTTTGAAAAATCGTTTTGGTTTGATTTGAAGAGTCGCCACCCGGATTTGTGGTATATCACCCGAGAAACCGTTTTGTTTAAAAAATGATTGATTTGAAATTGAAAACCAGAGATCGTTTTGAGGGTCCGGGAGCCACGTTACGAGGGGGGAAGGGTTTTACGGCACCCCCCTCGCCCGATTCGAAATCGGTCTCTACTAAACGTTTGTGGGATTTTTAAAAGGGATTTTATTTCATTTTAACCAGCTAGCAAGTATCCACAGTAATACCATGTAGGAAGTGCATGCATGTGCATGTGTACAGGGAGTGACAAAATGGTGAAAGAATGCCAAAATAACATGAAATGAAGCCCTGCCTACTAGATTCACTCTCGAGCGCTCGGGAGTGGTCCCGAGCGCTTGGGAGTTCTGACACTCTCGACCTGCAAAACTTTGTTAGCACAGACAGAATATAATGTAAAACTGGAAACTGAAATGTTATTATGTACACTAATGGCTCAGCAGAGGACTTGAAAGACTGAGTTAAGCCTTCAATCTTTCAGATCATGCATCCCTGCCTCAACAAGGCTAGACCCATAAATTTAAAAGAGCAATAGGCTACACTTATGCATGCAGAAACCAGAGAACACAGCAGACTGGGAAAATGGGATGCAATGGCATGCATTCACTCCCGAGCGCTCGGGAATGGTTCGGAGCGCTTGGGAGTGAGCTGCATGTTAGCTTGCTCTCAAACAGGAAATGGTACTGACTTGACATGCAAACACCCTTGTTTTGATATTTCCCAAGAGGAGAACATCTTTCAACTTTGGAAAAACCTTATTTTACAATAAAACTTGTGAGAAATGCTTCTGTTTTAGTGGAAAATGACTTCCTTGTGCATGCATGCCAAAATGAAACCATTTCTTTTAAGAGTACGCCTCATTCCCAACCTACTATGTGACAAAGGACCATGCATGAAACTGGGAACTGTCCCGAGCGCTCCGGAGCATTCTCGAGCGCTCGGGAGTGTTTCCAGTAAGGGTTTTGTGAAAACATTTTTTTGTACCCCATTGCTCTTGTTTTTACACTAGGGTCTCCCAACCATGCACCTAGTATTGAAGACTGGGTCAGGCTGAGAGACCCCCCTTAGAAGGGAAGAACAGCCTCTTTGTTTATGATCAAAGGTAAAGGTTTCTACCTTTTGCTTGAACTTTGCTCTTTGGAATAGCTTTGAAATGTGGATGAAGAGAGAAGAGTACAAGAGATCAGAAGCAAAGAGTGTTCTGGATTTCTTGCCCTTTTCCTTGGTGATTTCTAAAACCTTTGGAGTTTGGAAAGAGAGTTTTAGTTTGGAAAACTTTGGTCTTGAGCAAGAGAGAGAAAGAAAGTAGAGAATGGAGATCTCCAGGAGAAGGATTTCGTAGCCCCTTCTACTGAAACCAGACCCTCCTATTTATAGGCTAAAATAACCTATAGTTTTTGAAATCAAATGGTTTTTGAATAAAACATTTTAAAATAGCAAAATCCTTGGCCTGAAGATCCCTGGCACCAGAGGTTGAGTGTTGACTGAATCATCAGCCGGATCAAGATGGTGGTAATGATGAGTTGCATGGATAGTGGGTGAAACTGCCATCCATTGGGCAACACAACAGTCTCGAGCGCTCGGGAGCAGTCTCGAGCGCTTTGGACTTCACTCTCGAGCGCTCGAGAGTGAGCCAGGCCAGAGGTTTTGTAAAATGGTTTTGAGCGCTCGGGATTGCTCCCAAGCGCTTGGAAATGCTTTTGACCATTTTTATTCCCTTTTCAAATCTTTCAAGGAGCAAAGTCTCGATCGGCGTGAGGCTTGTTTTAATCCAAAGTCAACATCGGGGAGCCTCCGGGCCACAAATCAAGGAAATTTGACAAGTCCAAATTGGGGTGTCTACATGTGGGCTCCTCGTCAGGCGCACGCTTGAAGAGAGTCGCCACCCGGATTTTTGAGATGGATGATCCGAGAAACCAGGAGTTTGTTTGAAAGAAAAAGGCTTTTGATCTAGCGAAAACGTTGAGATTTTGGATTTGGGAGCCACGTTACGAGCGGGGAAGGTTTTGTTGAAAAAGCACCCCGCTCGCCCGGTAAAGACCGGTCTCTACTAAGCATTTTAAATGGGGGATTTAATATCATTTGAAAAACTTAACTTTAAAACATGTGTGGGAAAGGGACATGGGATCTAATATAACACATTAGCGTGCTTGTGGTGCAAACTATACAGTATGAAATGGATGAGCAATGTACAGAAAATGAAATAACAGCATTACAACAGTCCGCCAATATCATGTGAAACACCGCACGACGACTCGGATACATCGCACAGTGTAACTAAAACACCGTGCGGTATACTTGTCTATGCATTCCAGAATCAGTTTGCTCTTACATGACAAAACAAACCATAGGTCCGCAAAATAGTTTTTTTATATTTTCTGAATCTCTGAAAAGTGATTTACGAGACCATTTTTTGTGTGTGGGTAAATCAGCATGAAATTAAAAAGAGGATAACCGAATATACAGCCTACAAGGGTCATACCCTAGGAGGAAAAAGAAAGAAAATAAAACAAAAGACAGATAGAGGCTACGCCAAATGGCTACTGTGGGCTACCACAGCCCCGGGTTTTTGAGATCGAGGTGGCCCAATTTGGAAAAAATCGCGCGCCTCGTGCCGTTTTGGATAAAATAGTTCGAAAAATCGTTTTGGTTTGATTTGAAGAGTCGCCACCTGGATTTGTGGTATATCACCCGAGAAACCGTTTTGTTTTGAAAAATGGTTGATTTGAAATTGAAAACTAGAGATCGTTTTGAGGGTCCGGAAGCCACGTTACGAGGGGGGAAGGGTTTTACAGCACCCCCCTCGCCCGATTCGAAATCGGTCTCTACTAAACGTTTGTGGGATTTTTAAAAGGGATTTTGTTTCATTTTAACCAGCTAGCAAGTATCCACAGTAATACCATGTAGGAAGTACATGCATGTGCATGTGTACAGGGGAGGATGAAATAGTCATGCAAAATATGCAAGATGACTGAAAATGCAGCCCTGTCACTGTATTCACTCTCGAGCGCTCGGGAGTAGTCCAGAGCGCTTGGGAGTTCTGACACTCTCAACCTGCAAAGCTTTGTTAGAACAGACAGAATATAATGCTAAAATAGGAACTGAAATGCTGCTATATACACTAATGGCTCAGCAGAGGACTTGAAAGACTGGAATAAGCCCTCAATCTTTCAGATCAGGGGCCTTGACAAGATTAGATCTACAGATTTAAAAGAGCAACAGGCTACACTTATGCATGCAGAAATTAGAGAACACAGCAGACTGGGAAATGGAATGCAAAGGCATGCATGAACTCCCGAGCACTCGGGAATGGTCCAGAGCGCTTGGGAGTAAGATGCCTGCCAGCTTTGCTTCAAACTGGAAATGGTACCGACTTGACATGCAAACACCCTTGTTTTGATATTTCCCAAGAAGAAAACATCTTTTACCTTTGGAAAAACCTTATTTTACGCGAAAACTTGTAAGTAATGCTTCTGTTTTAGTGGGAAATGACTTTCTTGTGCATGCATGCCAAAATAAAACCATTTCACTTAAGAATGCACCTCATTCCCAACCTACTATGTGACAAAGAACCATGCATGAAACTGGGAACAGTCCCGAGCGCTCCGGAGCATTCTCGAGCGCTCGGGAGTGTTTCCAGTAAGGGTTTTGTGAAATTTTTTTTTGTACCCCATTGCTCTTGTTTTTACACTAAGGGCTCCCAACCATGCACCCAGTATTGAAGACTGGGTCAGGGTGAGAGACCCCCCTCAGAAGGGAAGAACAGCCTCTTTGGTTGTGATCAAAGGCAAGGATTTCTACCTTTTTCTTGAACTTTGCTCCTTGGAATGGCTTTGAAATGTGGATGAAGAGAGGAGAGTACAAGAAATCAGAAGCAGGGAGTGTTCTGGATTTCTTGCCCTTTTCCTTAGTGATTTCTAAAACCTATGGAGTCTTGGAAAGAGAGTTTTAGTTTGGAAAATCTTTGCTTTCAGCAAGAGAGAGAGGAGAATGGTTCTTAGAGAGAGAAAATTTCGTAGCCCCTAAGCCTGAAACCAGACCCTCTTATTTATAGGCTCAACTAAGCTATAGTTTAGAAATCAAATGGTTTTTGAATAAAACATTTTAAAATGGGAAAATCCTTGGCCTGAAGATCTCTGCCAACAGAGGTTGAGTGTTGACCGAACCATCGGCCGGCTCAAGATGGTGGAAATGATGAGTTGCATGGATAGTGGGTGAAACTGCCATCCATTGGGCAACACATCAGTCTCGAGCGCTTGGGACTTCACTCTCGAGCGCTCGAGAGTGAGCCAGGCCAGAGGTTTTGGAAAATGGTTTTGAGCGCTCGGGATTGCTCCTAAGCGCTTGGAAATGCTTTTGACCATTTTTATTCCCTTTTCAAATCTTTCAAGGAGCAAAGTCTCGATCGGCGTGAGGCTTGTTTTAATCCAAAGTCATCATCGGGGATCCTCCGGGCCACAAATCAAGGAATTTTGACAAGTCCAAATTGGGGTGTCTAAAGTGGCCCCTCTTTGGGCGTCGCTCAGCATCACGTCTGGATACGAGTGCCGTCCAAAGATTGAGACAGCCTAATTCGAGCCAAATCAAATCCTCAATTGAAAACACAAATGCAAGCGAAAACACAAACATTTGATGCATGTGGTCGCGTCTTTTCAGACTGCCTACACACCCTTTTCTGCAGGGATCAGACCAGCGTAGTTCTTTGGGGCAAATGCAAACATGCAGATGCAAGCAAATGGCGGAAAAGGATGTCCCTTAGGATGGTGCCAAATTTATGGCGGCGGAGAAACTGGAGAAAACCGGGGGGATGTCCCTTAGGACGGTGCCAAATTTATGGCGGCGGAGAAACTGGAGAAAACTGGGGAGATGTCCCTTAGGACGGTGCCAAATTTATGGCGGCGGAGAACCTGGAGAAACCGGGGGGATGTCCCTTAGGACGGTGCCAAATTTATGGCGGCGGAGAACCTGGAGAAACCGGGGAGATGTCCCTTAGGACGGTGCCAAATTTATGGCGGCGGAGAACCTGGAGAAAACCGGGGAGATGTCCCTTAGGACGGTGCCAAATTTATGGCGGCGGAGAACCTGGAGAAACTGGGGGGATGTCCCTTAGGACGGGCCAAATTTATGGCGGCGCAGAACCTGGAGAAACCGGGGAGATGTCCCTTAGGACGGTGCCAAATTTATGGCGGCGGAGAAACTGGAGAAAATTGAGGAGATGTCCCTTACGACGGTGCCAAATTTATGGTGGCGGAGAGTGTTCGCACATATAGTACCTCAATGAATCAAATGAATGTATGAAAATGATCGCATGCTTGTGATATGCAGGTGCAGCCACAGTGTTCAGCCAGGGCACGACCTCAGGCTACCACGAGTTCTCCAGCTTCCGCCAGCACATGGGGACAAGGGACACAGAGAGTGTCGCGGCCCGCTGCAGAGGCTAGACAGTTCGAGGTTATCCCTAGGGCGGTGTCCCAGGGGAGACTCGCTCGTGAGGAGGAGGAGGAGGAGGAGGAGTCAGGGGAGTCTCCGGAGTCTCGTGTTTTATGGACGACGGATTCAGAGACTGCTCCTGGCTCCCCAAGTAACGATGTCGGTGACGATGGTGACGAGAGTGACAGTAGAGAGCCCGAGGGCCACCCGCGGAGGAGGACTCGTCGTGTCTGAGTCTTAGGTTTTTGCCTTGCTAGCTTACTCGTATATAGACCTGGGTGCCGAGGTAGTCGTAGCTTCTAGGCCTGCGTGCCTTGATTTTGTTTGGGCCTGCGTGCCCCGGTAGTTAGGATTGGGCGTGTGTTTGCCCCAGCTTTGTACCTCCTTCCATGCTCATCGTAAATACTGTATTTGTTTATGAAAGCTTGCATTTTGCTCTTTCGCATTCAATTCGCACTCCCTTTTTAGAATTGTATTTTATGAAATATGCTCGTCTAGCCTGAAAGAAAGTAAAGAGCACGCAAATTTGGACCAATACTCTCAAAGCAGGAATGAAAATCTGACATCGACACACAGTCAGTAATGCACATTGCGACTTATACATATCGTTGGGTTCAATAAAACACACTTAACGTGGTATTTGACATACTCGAGGGACGAAAGCCCTGGGAATTTTAGTATTTTTCAAAGAACAAGAACAAATATGCAAGAAAACACGTAATAGAAACTGCTGTATCCCCTGGGAACATGTTGAGAACTTTCTGATTGGAGTTGGACGCATTTGTGGCATTGAACTGAGGCTGGAATGCTGGGATCAGAACCCACTGTAAAACAGCAGAACTCTCGAGCGCCCGAGAGTGGTCTCGAGCGCTTGGGTCTTCACTCCCGAGCGCTCGGGACTTCTGTCACTGGCAGTTCAGAGTTGTTTCCCAATGCCACTCACTAGCTATTCCCATGTCGTTTTCTTCTGCATGCACACTTCCAAGACGTCTTGTAACTCTGCACCATATGTTTCCCAGTAGAAACAACTTCCCAAAGCAAGACTTGGGCTTTTCCAACATTTCTTTTTAAATTTCCAAAGTTTGAAATTTTTGAAATTGTCTTGGAAATGTTGAGCTTGAAGAGTTCCAAGGCTGGTGAGAGTTGGCATTGCATTCTCCAGACTTCTATAAATAGAGAGCTCCTGTTTTGGTCATTCATTCACACCTCATTCCATTCTTCTCCTCTCAAAAACCCTTTTTCCTTTCAAAAACCCATTCCCCTCATGGCCTTGCTAAACCAAGCCTTGCTCCGTCCCTGGTTGGACAGCCTCGAGGGCATCGACTGGCTGAACTTATGAGGACACCGACTTTACGCTCTTAGGCATCTTCGGGAGGTCGCAATCCGTCCTATCTTGCTACATGCGGCGGTGCGCTTTTGGGATTCCGAAGTGCACGTCTTTCGCTTTGGTTCTCAAGAGCTATGCTCCACCATCGAGGAATTCCATGCTTACCTTGGAAGTCACGACTCCACGGAGCCCATTGTCCCAATGCTTAGGGAGAGTATGAAGAACATTCTGAAAGCCAATCTTGGTGTCAGTGGAAATGTCGCTGAGTTTCTCACTCGGGGCAATGCCATCAACATTGTGCAACTGTACGATAGACTCAGTCCACCCGGGGACCTGACAGACTTCGAATACCAAGCTCGACGAATAACAGCCTGTTGCATTTGTCTCTTGGCGGCTTTTCTGTTGGTTCCTCCCGTCGGTCAGCCCAGTTCTCTATTGGTGGGTGTTGCTTCCCAGATTGAGGCTCGGAAGGATGTTGCACCCTTGGTCCTTGCCGAGACCTTGATGGGGTTAGACGCTGTCCAAGCTGGTCGTACAAGGGTTTTTGGTGGTAGCCCGCTATTGCTGCAGGTTAGGGACCTCACTCAGCTCTCCTTTTTCTATTTTTCTCATTCATTTTACCTCAACACTCGGTTTAGGCTTTATCTGGCTCCTTACTTGTTTTCTCTCTTTTTGGGTAGATGTGGCTTTGTGACAAGTTGAGCCTGCTGACACCTCCGGCGAATGACTGGTGGTATCGTGCAAGTGGATGGAACCGTCCCTTTCTAGCGACGTACAGTAATGAGGATGACTGGGCTGATTTCTTTGCTTCTGCCGAGGAAGATGACATCGTTTGGCGGTGCCATTGGCTGAGGCTCCCTGCCATGACTGCTGGTAACATGGGTTCGACGCATGTGCCCGTGGCTGGTTTGACAGGCTTCTCCTTCTATTCATCCTTCCGCATCCTCCGTCAGTTTGGACTCAATCAAGAAGTGCTGCTGCCGGGTTCTGAAGTGCTTCGTCTCCCTCCCTTCACCATTTCGGGCCTTCGGAGTTATGTTCGATCGTGGGAGGCTCGCAGGACTGAGCCAAGTGATCCACTTTTCTCTATTGCTACGACCGGAAGGTATCGCAAATGGCTGAGGAGAGATGTGGAAGCAAGGATGGGTTGACCGCTTACTTTGCCGTTTTTGAAATAAAAGGAGTGTGTTAAAAATGTGTGTTTTTCGTTTTCATGCTCAGCTTGTAATAAAGAGATAATCTGAATAAAATTGGCTGATTAAGGGTTTCCCCCTTTTGGTTGGTTAATCGCATGCGCCTCTGAGAAAACGTTCTGATTCGTCAATTTGGGATATTTAGGACCGAACCTCAGCGCGAGATTGCCTACGTATCCCTCGTGAAAGGGAATCAGGCCCATACGTAGTTCGGGCCGGGGTTTGCTCGGGTATGAACGCTCTCCTTTTTGCGCTCTAAATTTTGCCTAGAGCCGCCCTTTCGGGTTTTCGGCCTAGCGAGCTCTTTTTTGACTTTTGCCTTAACTTTTGCCTAAGTCGCCCTTTCGGGTTTTCGACCTAGCAGACTTGCTCTAAATTTTACCTGGGACCGCCCGCCCTTACGGTTTTCGGCCCAGCGAGCTCTCTCAGGGGTAATACCGTTTAAGCTGATCCAAATTGACGAGGTTTGAGAATTCGTTTCCGTCGAGGTCGATGATTGAGGCTGCTCCTCCAGAGAGAATGGTCTTGATGATGTATGGCCCTGCCCATTTAGGTCGGAACTTTCCTCGTAGATCAAACACCGGCACACGAATTTCCTTAACTACCATGTCCCCCTCTTGTAGGTCCCTCGACCTCACTTTCTTGTTGAATGCCCGGGCGATTCTTCGCTGATAACCCTGAATGTGGTACAATGCCCGTAGCCTCCTTTCGTCGAACAACATGAGCTCTTCAAATCTCCCACTGATCCATTCGGCCTCGTTCACTCCGCTCTCAGCCATGACCCTCAGCGATGGAACTTCTAGCTCGATAGGGAGAACGGCTTCCATACCGTACACCAAAGAATAGGGTGTTGCCCCCGTTGGTGTACGAATAGATGTCCGGTATCCCCACAGAGCTAGTGGTAATTGTTCGTGCCAATTCCTAGCTGACTGAGTAGTCCTTTCGAGGATCGTCTTGATCATCTTGTTCGCTGCCTCAACTGCCCCGTTTGTTTGTGGCCGATAAGTGGTCGAATGATGCACTTGAATTTTGAACTCGTCGAAGAGTTCCAAAACCTTCCCCTTGAAGTGAACGCCATTATCAGACACGAAGGCTTGAGGGACTCCATACCGATAAATGATGTTTTGCCTGATAAAATGAGCCACTTGAACGGCCGTCAACGTCTTATACGATGCTGCCTCGACCCACTTGGTGAAGTAATCCACTGCTACCAGAATGAACCTGTGACCATTGGAAGCCACGGGAGTGATCTTTCCAATAACATCGATGCCCCAGGCGGAGAATGGCCACGGTGTCGCCATTGAGTGTAATTCCGAGGGCGGGACATGGATAAGATTAGCATGAGTCTGGAACTTATGACATCGGCGCACATACTCGATGCAATCTGTTTCCATGGTTGACCAATAGTATCCCAACCTGAGAACCTTCTTTTCTAGCATCATTCCGTTCATGTGGGGTCCACAAACACCTTCATGCACCTCTTCCATTACTGCTCTCGACTCGCCGTTGTGAACACACAACTTATGAACCCCGCACGGAGATCGCCGGTACAATTTCCCACCGCAGATGATGTATTGAGATGCGAGTCGCTGCAAGGCGATCCGATCCTTCTTAGTTGAATCAGCAGGAAATTCCCCCTTCTCGACGAGATTCCAAATATCATGGAACCAAGGGAGGCCATCGTCTGGTTCGTCGATGTTCATGACGTAGTTGTACACGTGCTTCCCCCTCTGCTCAATCATGACAGGTCTCAGCTTTACCCCGATTGGAAGCTCCAGCATGGATGCTAAAGTAACCAGTGCGTCCGCGAAGTGATTCTTCATCCTTGGTACGTGCGTGAAGGTCACCTTTTGAAAGTTCGGGATAAGCTCGTCGAGTTGCTGATGATACAGCTTCATCTTCTCATCCCTAACTTTCCATTCTCCATTTGCTTGCGATACGACCAAGTTGGAATCTCCGACAACTTCCAGTACCTTGACTCCAATTTCCAACGCAGCTTCCATTCCTACAATGCATGCTTCGTATTCTACCTCGTTGTTTGTGACTTCGAAGTTTAGCTTGAAAGTGAGGGGAATGTGCGACCCCTCAGGCGAGACCAGCAGTATGCCAATCCCAAAGCCCTTCTGATTAGCGGCCCCATCGAAGTACAACATCCATGTTTCGTCAACTGCTGTCATTACATCTTCGTCGGGAAATTGAAATTCAGTGTGTTCTGGGCCCTCAATTGGACGATCCGCCACGAACTCTGCCACCGCTCTTCCTTTCACTGACTTGCGAGTGACGTACTTGATTTCGAACTCAGCCAATAAGAGCAACCAACATGCTAGCTTACCAGTAAGTGCTGGCTTCTCGAATAGATATTTGAGAGGGTCCATCCGAGAAATCAGTATCACCGAGTAAGCCAGCATGTAGTGTCTCAATTTCTTCGTGGCCCATATCAGTGCCCAGCACGTCTTTTCCAATGAAGTGTACCGTTCTTCGCTTCCCACCATCTTCTTGCTCAAGTAGTAGATTGCCCTTTCAACCCCATCTTCTCCTTCTTGTGCCAACATGTACCCCATTGACGAGGGCGTGACGGACAAGTATAGGATCAAAGGTTTTCCCGGGATGGGCGGCATCAAGATTGGAGGAATCTGGAGATAAGTCCGCACTGCTTCAAAGGCCTTCTGGCACTTGTCATTCCACTCGAATTTCACGTCTTTCTTGAGTAGTCGAAAGAGTGGTTCACAGGTCAAGGTCAACTTGGCGATAAACCGGCTGATGAACTGGATCTTCCCTAAGAAGCACCTGACCTCTTTCTCGGATTGGAGTGGCTCCATCTCAAGAATGGCTTTGATCTTGGAAGGATCCACCTCAATCCCCCTGGTTGTGATCATGAACCCCAGCATCTTGCCAGCCGTGACTCCGAACGTGTATTTCTGTGGGTTGAGACGCATCCTGTATTTCTGAATCATTTCCAAGAACTTCCTCAATGCTGGGAGATGGTCTTTCTGCTCCTTTCCTTTCACTATCATGTCATCGACGTATACTTCAACCTCCTTATGAATCATGTCGTGCAGCAGTGTCGTGGCACCCCTTCGATATGTAGGACCTGCGTTTTTCAACCCAAATGGCATAACCCGATAACAGTATGTCCCCCACTCGGTGATGAATGTGGTCTTTTCCCTGTCTTCCGGAGCTAGGAGGATCTGATTGTACCCTGAGAAACCATCCATGAAAGACAGTAAAGCGTGCCCTGCAGTATTATCCACAAGTATGTCTATATGCAGTAATGGAAAATCATCCTTGGGACTCGCCTTGTTCAGATCTCTGAAATCGACGCACACTCTGATTTTTCCGTCCTTTTTGGGGACAGGAACGATGTTGGCTACCCAAGTGGGGTACTCCGTTACGATTAGAAAATCGGCGTCGATTTGCTTTGTGAGCTCCTCTTTTATCTTAAGCACCCAATCGGGCCGCATTTTTCTGAGTTTCTGCTTAACGGGTTTTGCGTCGGGGAAGAGAGGGATCCTGTGCTCGATGATCTCCGGGTCGATTCCGGGCATGTCCGCGTGAGACCAAGCGAAAACTTCTTTGAATTCTTTTAGTAAATTTGTGAGCTCTTGAAGCTCATCGGGGGACAGCCCGGAACCGACCTGAACCAATCGAGGGTTCTCCTCATCGCCCAAATTTATAGAGATTATTTCTTCTTTTAAAGGCTGAGCATGCCTTTCATTTTCGCGATCGATGAGGGAACGGATCTCCTTGGGGACGTCCCCATCGAGATCTATTCCTTCATCGTCGGGATCTAAACAGTTTATTTCAAAAGTCGGCAAGTAAGCGAAAGCGTCATTCATTTCATTAGCAGCCTCCTCAGAAGGGGGAAATACAGCGGTTGACTCAAACTCAAAGTAAAAGCTACGCTGTGGAGGGCCAATAGGCACAAACTTCGACTCTGTGCTAGACGACGAGCTAGTGTCGGACTCAGACTCAGTGTAGGTGCTGTGAGTGCGAGTTACATGTGGTATGAAAGTGCAATTATCATAAACGCCTACAGCCTCCACGATGAGTTTGGAAGGGTCTTCAACTTCGTCTTCCTCTCCAAGCACAAGCACAACAGCATCTTCGACCATACCCTCCAGATCCTCGCCCTCAAATAGGAGTTGGAGACTACCCAAACCAAAAGCCTCCAGCCAGTCGAGTGCCTCAGATACCTCTTCCACCTTGGTCACTACTTCATCCTCTTCCCAAGTGTCGTTGGCAAAGATTTCAAACCCCGGATACTTCATTTTTGTGTCAAGATCCACAAAGGGCTCGGGTTCTCCTTGGTACAGTGCCTCTTTCACTTTCAGCTTAACCCCGGCTGCATGAGCCCGGGCGCGGTTGCGCCACTTCTTTGCTGGATCGCTCTTCTTGGCCTCATATCCTAGACCAAAGCGCTCGTTACTTCCAGGGAAATCGGGGAACTCCGGGACTCCTTGACCATAAATTCCCAAACCCATGCCTGGTAGATATTTCATTCTTTTCATAATTTCCAGCGCTGCGGAGCTCACCAAGAAACCGTCCTCGGCTCGGATGGTGCACACTTTCGAAGTCATAACCGCAAAGCCCCCCATAGCAATATCCTCCTCTCCATGCATAATCTCTAGCAGTGGGGAGTTATCCTCAGAGTGTGGATGGATGCCTGAGTCTCCATGGATGATGAGGGTTCCAGAATCTAAACCCAGGATGAGTTTATGATGCAACGTTGAGGGCACGCCCATGACGTCCGACCTGTGCAGCCATGGCCTCCCCAGCAGGAGGTTGAACAAAGCAGGTATGTCAAGTATGCAGAATCCGACTGTGGTCTTGAACTTCCGGGTTGCAAGTTCCAAGTTGACGGTCCCCAAAACATCGCGGCGCGTATTATCATAGGCGCGGACACCCAGATTCGACGGTTCAAAGTCCTTGTTCTTGAGGCCCAGGCAATAAGCGGTGCAAAGCGGGCACACGTTGATGGCAGAACCATTGTCAATGAGAATTGCAGGGACCCATTTTCTGAGACACTTCATCGTCACGTGCAGTGGCTTGTTATGGTCAGCTCCCTCCGGCGGGAGGTCCTTTTCTGTGAACGACAGGGTGTGCTGGGTGAGGTTCATCGGGGTTATAAGGGCAATGAGAGCTTCCGGGGCTATATCAGAGGGAACCTCAAGTCTGGAAAGGGTGTTTACAAGCCTGCGGCGGTGCTCACGGGATGCAGCTAACACTCCCCACATAGACATACGAGCAGGGGTTTCTTGGAGTTGTCGGATGATAGGGTCAGTGATAGTAGCTGGGTTTTGTTGTCGGGAGGCGTCAGGGTTTGAACTCACGAAAGGGTTGAGATGGACAGGTGGGTTAGATTGAGGTGGCGGGTTTGTGGAGTTAGGGGGGTTATTTTGTGGAGCTTGAGAGGTGTTCGGGCTTGCCGAGTTAACAGGGTTGTTTTGCCGCGGCGGAGGGGCTTGGGACGAGCTTCCCTGCTGGAGGTTGGTAGGTTGGTAGACTCTTCCACTCCTGGTAAGATTGCTGATTGTTTTGGGAATGGGCTCCCACCAAGTACCCTCCCAAAAGTTGGAGAAGTTAGTGTCGCAAGGGTGAGCCTTACATTTTCCTTTGTCAAGTGCCGTTTTCTCCAAGGTTTCGTTGAGGGCTTCCATCTCCAGAGCGTGCCACATATTTCCTTCCTCTAGGGAGCTCCAAAAGTTGACGTTGCTATTGCTGTTGTTGATGTTGTTGCTGTTGTTGCTAATCTGTAGAGAGCCTTCATCTATCATGGCCTTATTGACGGTCAGTTCTTCGCCATCAATCCACACATTCACCAATTCAGATTTTCCCCACAGATCTTCAGGGTCCAGTACACAGATAGCGGGCTCATTGGGGATTTCGACTACGGGTTGTGGAAGGTGCTCCCCAATAATGTAATCCTGTGGGATGAAGGCCTGATCCATAATATGGTCCAGAGCGTCGGATCCTCTAGTGATATTGATAATGGCGCTGACAGTGAGCCCCGAGAACATGCGGGGGTTCATGAGGTCCAATTCTTCACGAACTTCCTCCTCTAGGAAGAGGTATGCCAATGACGTCTCATCTAACGGGTCGGAATCATCAATCCAATGCCACCCGTTGGGTTCGGGCTCCCATGCCCACTCATCCTCTTCTTCAATCGGTTCCAGCTCCAAGAACAGAGCAAATAGGGAGTACCCGTCCAACGGGTCGGTCATCACTTCTTCAAATTCTTGCCTCCAATTGCCATGTTCCAATTCTTCAACTTGGTGAGCATCGAGTGCGACGGGCCATACTCCAGTTATGATAGCCCGGTTTTCCACTGCAAGGAAATCACTCGCCAACTCTTCCCACCTTCTTTAGAAGTCCCATTCCGTGGACTCAAGTGCACAGACTGTATCTTCGGCTGGTATCTCGACAATTGGTTTGGGTTGGGTGGCAGGGAGGATGTAGAGGCTGGGGTTAAAGGGTTGGCTTATGGAGATATGATTGGTGCGGGCATTGGAGTGCTTCGGGAGTGGGTTTGAGACGGTGTTTGGCTTTTGTGGTGGCATGGGGAGAGTTTTGTTGTCTATGAGATTCTGGATAGCGTGGCGGAGACGGAGGCAGTTGTCGGTTAAATGTCTCGGGCTCTGGTGGAAGGCACAGTATGCGTTAGGGTTGTGGGATGCAGGGAGTTTTTGAGGTAGGGGAGTAGGGGTAAGTGGTTTAAGCATGCCACTTTCGACCAACTTCTCGAGCACAGCAGAGAGGGGTGCCGAGAATTGAGCGAAAGTGCGGGGTTGGGTACGGGGTTGACTAGCTTGGGTCATAATTTGATTGACGGGCTCGGCTTGAGTTGTGTTTGAGGAAGTGTTTGGGAGGTTGGTGTAGTTCGAGTTGCCAAAGAGGGCGTTGCTGTTTGTCAAGGATCCCCAATTGAACTGCTTCTTCGACGACTAAGCCTGTGTCGAAGAATGTTTTAAAATCTGAGCACGCTTGAGCCATAACCTTGTGCCGTGCGAGAGTTGGTTGAAGGTTCCAGACAATCATCCGGATCTGGTCCCTGTCGCTTGGTCTGTCTTTCATCTGTGCGGCCTTAGCCCTCCACCTTTTCACTAACTCGGCGAAGGCCTCCTTTGCTTCCATCTTTGTTGATTCTAATTCACGAGTGGGCACCTCCAACTGAATGTTGTAATCATATTGCGCCACCAAAGCCGCGCTTATGTCCTCCCATGAGCGCTTCTTCCTTTCGTCCAGGGTAGTAAACCAGTGCAAAGCATGCCCCACTAGAGTCTGCGAGAACATCTGTGCCATAGCATCCTTCTCCACTCCCCACATGGAAAGTGCTCCGATGTATCCGGTCAAGTGAGCCTTTGGGTCTCCTGTCCCGTCAAACTTAGCAAAGTCAATTGGCCTGAATTTTTCTGGAAGCTTTGCGTTAGGAAATAGGCAAAGCTTATTGATGTCAAAGCCAGTTGATGCTATCTTCTCATTTCTTGCCACGGACTCCTCTAACAGGGTGATCTTCGCCAATACTGCAGCCATATCGGGGTTTTGCGGGGTTTCCATTTCAAAGGTCAGCTGCTCCGGGTTCGGATTCGGGTTAGGGTTTGGATTGAGGTTTAGGTTGAGAATAGGATTGAGGTTTAGGTTGAGGTTAGGATTTGGATTTGGAATCGGATTGGGATTTGGGATCGGAATCGGATTCGGGTTTGGGTTAGGATTTGGATTCGGGTTTGGTGGTGGAAGACGTCGTGCGATCCCAGTAATCATCATCATAAGTTGGGCGATTTGGTTATCAGTGCGCTCGCGCGCCCAGACGTTGGATACCTTCCCTTATCTGTCCCATTTCTCCGTACAAGTTTTCCAGATTTGGGTTAGGGTTTGGATTAGGAATGGGGTTAGGATTCGGATTTGGCTTGTCTCCGTTAGGGTTGACATTTGGGTTGGCGTTTGGATTGCCTCCGTTAGGATTTGGGTTTGGATTGAGGTTTGGGTTTAGGTTCCCGATCAGTAGATCCATTTCCATCCTCAAATCTGATGCACTGACAGAATCTGCTTGAAGTCGAAGCCGTTCCAATCTCTGTCCCAAGGGTCTGGTCCAGGAGGGTATGGTGTTCTTCTTCTTCGGCCCAATTTCTCAGTACTGATAGCAAAGCAAAAATCGTGCTCAGACGCGATTCCTGTTTATTTTCGTGAAATATGTGCATAGGTTTTAGAAAATGTGCATCATCGTCACCGTCATCGACTCTTATTTTTCCAAAAATGATTTAGTATCCTTCATGCGAGGTTGCCTTAATCCTCGGATTTTTGGGGTGTATCCTCGTTTAGGAACCAATGCTTCCCAAAGGATGCTAAAATAGGCTAAGTGTTCGACTAATGTTCCCTCGACAAATCGACCATTGGTTTGGAATGACTAGGGGTGGACAACGTGATACTATAACCAAAGCGGCGTAAGCGGTACGTTTGCTTTTAGTCCGGATGGTGTTGGTATCACGACGTTTTGTTTCCATGTCATTCCTTCCTTTGGTTAATTCTTCGATTAAGCACTAGTCAAGGACTTAGCCAAAATTCTAGTTTCCCTCGGGTTTTAGTTCGAGGACTCACACAGTTGATCAACACGCATAAGAGAGCGTGACTCTTCATCGGGTCTTGGCAACCTCTCAAAGACAGCGCGAGCGAGCCTCGAGAACAGTGGCTGACAGAATGATGATGCAAGATGAAATGTAGCACGTAAACAGGATATAACATGTAGTCCTACCCTGTAGGTTCCTGTCCTAATTTGGAAGGATCTATGGCTTGCTAAACATGTACAAAGGTCGGTTTTGGCTTGAAAAGGGTTCCCCGGACTAGAGTCAAAGTATACCTCCCACTATCGAGCGTACACCCAATAATGGTACAAACGGTAGGGATGACTCATCACGGTCGAGGGTTGCTGAGCATTCCGGGATTCCCCATCACCGGCAAGCCAGGTAGGATTGCCGAAACACAACAACGGGGTTGCACAAGATATATACAAGAAATAGAAAATGAAACAAAATCCCTTTGAAAATCCCACAAACGTTTTTCAAGCTTGGCTCACAAGTTTAATTGATATTCAAAAAAAGCGGGGCGTTTCAACAACAAACATTGCTCTTGTTTTTACACTAAGGTCTCCCAACCATGCACCCAGTATTGAAGACTGGGTCAGGGTGAGAGACCCCCCTCAGAAGGGAAGAACAACCTCTTTGGTTGTGATCAAAGGCAAGGATTTCTACCTTTTTCTTGAACTTTGCTCCTTGGAATGGCTTTGAAATGTGGATGAAGAGAAGAGAGTACAAGAAATCAGAGCAAGGAGTGTTCTGGATTTCTTGCCCTTTGCCTTAGTGATTTCTAAAACCTTTGGAGTTTTGGAAAGAGAGTTTTAGTTTGGAAAATCTTTGCTTTCAGCAAGAGAGAGAGGAGAGTGGTTCTTAGAGAGAGAAAATTTCGTAGCCCCTAAGCCTGAAACCAGACCCTCTTATTTATAGGCTCAACTAAGCTATAGTTTAGAAATCAAATGGTTTTTGAATAAAACATTTTAAAATGGGAAAATCCTTGGCCTGAAGATCTCTGCCAACAGAGGTTGAGTGTTGATCGAACCATCGGCCTGCTCAAGATGGTGGTAATGATGAAGTTGCATGGATAGTGGGTGAAACTGCCATCCATTGGGCAACACATCAGTCTCGAGCGCTCGGGAGAAGTCTCGAGCGCTTGGGACTTCACTCTCGAGCGCTCGAGAGTGAGCCAAGCCAGAGGTTTTGGAAAATGATTTTGAGCGCTCGGGATTGCTCCCAAGCGCTTGGAAATGCTTTTGACCATTTTTATTCCCTTTTCAAATCTTTCAAGGAGCAAAGTCTCGATCGGCGTGAGGCTTGTTTTAATCCAAAGTCATCATCGGGGAGCCTCCGGGCCACAAATCAAGGAATTTTGACAAGTCCAAATTGGGGTGTCTACAGCTAGAAAGGACTAAGAGACAATGAAACAACTGTTTGAAAGGGGCTGCTTGGTTCACCTGCGGTTCGAGTGGCCACTTCTTGTGGATCCTCTTTCTGTCCCGCTTTTAGTCGTTAGCGAGCCTAGGGGATTAGGTTGAGGGTGTAGTAGTCTGGATGGAATGGGCATGGTGTGCAGGGTACGTAGCAGGGTAGCCTTGTCGGATGCCGACATCTCCAGTTCGAGCCTCTCTCGGTCCTTGTCCCTCTGTAGTAGTTGATCTCTTTAAAGTGGGTATTATGCTTGCTCTCTGGGTTTGTTGGAAGTATTAGGTTCTTGGTTTGCTTATCCCAACTCGGGAGGAGAGGGTTTTTGGTAGTTGGTTGACAACAGGTGGTTTTGGCGAGCCTTAGGCTTGGATGAGGGAGTATTAGGCCGGAAGGATTGGGCGTGGTGAGCAGGGTACTTGGCAGGGTAGCCTTGTCGGATGCCGTCATCTCTGGTTCGAGCCTCTTGATGCCTTGTTCCTCTGTAGTAGCCGTTGAGCTTGCTTTGAAGCCGTATTACTCTGTAGCTGTTCTCCTCAGTGTTGGTTATCATGTGGTCATCTCTGGCCGTGACTATTTACTTTATTTCCTAGCCTGACGGGTTGTGCCAGGTAGTAGTTCAATTTCATTTCATTTCATGTTATTTCTACTCGTATCACTTCATATCATACCCCGTTGTACTATCCTTCTTCTTAAGTGGATAGTACAACGGGGCTATGATCTCTACACATATGACACTTTTGTTATTTTATTTCCATTACCCTACTCTCCATGCGGGTTGTGCATGGATATCGCACTTTTCTCAATCTTCTTGTTTTATTTTATTTTATTTCCTCCTGGGGTATGCCCCTTGTAGGCTGTACATTCGGTTAACCTCTTTTAATTTCAAGCTGATTTACCCAAAAAAAAAAACTGTTTCTTACCCATCTACTAGAGGGGAACAAAACATATGGCAAAAGGATTGCCCAACGTGCAACCTTGCAATAAAAGCCATCCT
This sequence comes from Rhododendron griersonianum, assembly GCA_018127125.1. Classification (NCBI taxonomy): domain Eukaryota; kingdom Viridiplantae; phylum Streptophyta; class Magnoliopsida; order Ericales; family Ericaceae; genus Rhododendron; species Rhododendron griersonianum. The sequence goes on along the minus strand of CM030790.1, from coordinate 32,196,108 downwards.
AACAAAAGAAGATAAGACTGCAACTGGACTCCATGCTCTTGCAACTGGACATCTACTTGAAACTTGACTTGACTTGAAACAAGAAGCTATAACAGAAGCAACCATAACAGGAGGTCCCCTACTGGACAGCAACAGATAGCAGTAGTAGCAGTCAGCATAGCAGCCATTGCCAAACAGCAGCTACTCATCAACAAAGATACATAGCTACATAATAGAAACTTGGAAAGTGGTACACAGCTACACATCAAAACAGATACACAGATACACATCTACATAGCAGCTACAAACAGTAGCAGCAGCCGTAGAGTACAGGAACCAAACAGCAGTAGCATGGTCCAACTGCAGTAGAGGAGCAGCGCCCTTAACAGCAAAACAGCTGCAGCTCCTATACAACAGCACCCTGACCAGCTTTGCCTGAATTGGACAGGTTCAATAGGCGCCTTCAGTGACTGTGCCGTAGAAAGCAGGCACAACACAACTTCTGAATTGTAGGACACTACACATTGCACTCTGAAATAGCAACCATTACAGCAGCAGTAATAGCAGCAGTATAACAGCAGCTAGGTATTGACATTAGCAAGAAAACAACAACAGCAGAACATCAAAAGAGGCTGCTCTAATGGTGATCAAGTATCATATCATTACAGCCATAGCAACATCATCATAACAGTAGCAGGAAGCTGATAGAAAAAAAAACCAACACCAGCATCCAAACACAATGCAAAGGACTTCCCTCTTTGCGAAGGGATATCCCAACGACAGCCCCTGATGGTTAGGCATAGACCAGAAATTAAACTCAGAATTCTATACTATTAACTAAAGCAGAGCAACATAATACAGAGCAAAACAATAACCACAAACTAAGAATGTACAGAACCACATATTATCTGCAACTTGTGTTGGAAACAGCAGCTGAACATATGAAAAAAAAACATATATTATCTATACTATTAACAGCAGCTGAACATATATTAACTGCAGGCTTGTTTCCACACTTTTTTTGGGGGTAATTTAGCTTAAAATTAAAAAAGGTTAAGCGAATGTACAGCCTACAAGGGGCATACCCCAGGAGGAAAAGAAAAAGAAAAAAAACAAGAATGACAAAAGTGCAGTAAACCATGCACAACCCGCATGGAGAGTAAGATAAAGTAAATACATATCAAAATGCCATGTGTACTGAGATAAATGAAATAGAACTACCACCTGGCACAACCTGCCAGGCTAGGAAATAAAGTAAATAGTCACGACTAGAGATGACCACATGATAACCAACACTGAGGAGAACAGCTACCAAGTAATATGGCTTCAAAGCAAGCTGAACGGCTACTACAAAGGAACAAGGCATCAAGAGGCTCGAACCAGAGTTGACGGCATCCGACAGGGCTACCCTGCCAAGTACCCTGGTCACCACGCCCAAGCCTTCCGGCCTACTACTCCCTCATCCAAGCCTAAGGCTCGCCAAAACCACCTACTACAACCCACTACCCAAAAACCTCCTCATCCATAGCTGGGCTAAGAGAACCGAGAACCTAATATCTCTAACAAGCCCAAAGCAAGCATAATACCCACTCGTTTCCACACTTGAACATATGATAAACATTGAACAAAGGTAGCTTGCTTACGAGACCATTTTGTTCATCTTATCATTTAAAACAATGTTAAAAGCTTTTTGCAATGTTAAAAGATTTAATAAAAAAAAGAAAAGACTTTTAACATGAAACTTGATTCTGGAATGTACCCGCACAAAAAAGTAACAAGCAGACTAAATAGAACAACACAAGAAGGAATATGTACAAGAAATGAAATAATGCACGGTGTAATACGCTTCGCCGTGCGGTGTCGTAAAATGCCGCACGATGTAGCGTATCCAGTGCATAAACTTTTTTTTGGGCTTTTTGAATATAAAGCTCGTTTAAGACCCAAACTCGGTATAGAAAGACCGAGAAAGGCCTCGATCGGCTCCCCTCAAAGCTAAATGTGGTTTAGCACAAGGAAACTTGATTTATACCTTTTGATTGAAGCTTGGATGTGCTTGAAGATGGAGAGTGGAGGTTGATTTGGATTGAGTTTTGAGAGACTTGTGAGTAAATGAGTGTAGAGAGAGAGAGAGAGAGAGAGAGAGAGAGAGAGAGAGAGAGAGAGAGAGAGAAATCAATTTGAGATTGATTTTGTAATAGACTAACTTGTGGGTTCAAGGGGGGGGTCTTTTTAGAGAGAGAGAGTGAGAGTCTAGAAAATGGCAGAGTAATTTTATTTGGAGTTGAAGGGATGCTTCTCAACTAGAGGGGGGGTGTATTTATAGGCAAAATGATACTTGGAGTGCACCCAAAGGATAAAAAAAAACGTGCAAAATGTGCTCAGGCCAAGCCATTTTTCAATTGTTGCATTTGCAGCCGTGGTCGACAACTTTCTGCTGCTGTCAGAACTTTTTCTCAAAATGCCGCGCGACATAAAGAGAAATGTCGTGCTGTATATTGAAATCTCGTGCGACGGAGTGATTTTTTGAAATGCCGCGCGGTTTTTCGAGACAACACAGCACACTGAACTTCGCGGGGGTGCCCCGGACACTCCCGAATTCGGATTTGGACGCGGTTTGAAGCGTTGGAAAGCTTGTCGAGTCCTCTTTCTAACCTAATTGGTTCCACTCAAAGGTATTTTATACATTGAAATATGTGCCCATTTTACCCTCAGTGTGTCATGGAAAAAGTTTGTTTTTGACCAAGCAAACGTGTTTTTGTCTTTGCAATTGAACCGGGGGCCACCCTATATGTTTAGAGAAGGAGTTTTCTTGAGGTTAGAGAAGGAGTAGCAAAGGAGCAACAATCCAAGCCTTGAAGGTATATTTTTTCTTATTTCATCATCGAGGAAACTTAAAGATTATTCGGAGGCCCAAATTGGGGTGTCTATAGTAGTCCCTCTTTAACGGAACTTATGTACCATTGCTTGGTATAAGTGACGTTAAAGATTAGACATCCCAATCCATCGCTCCAAAGTCTTTAAGTTAGATGCAAGAATGCAATAAAGGTTGTCGCGCTCGTGGAGCTGCCTACGTACCCCATTGTAGAGATCAGACCAATGTAGTTCAATTGGGACAATGCACGTATGTTGATGCAAGCGGATAGTGTTATGCGAGGAAGAGCCCCAGAGGACGAGATGCTCGAACGGCGAAGAGACTTGATTTTTTGAAAGTTTTAATTTTATTGTATTTTGAATTTTGGAAATAGCTTTAGCTTGAATTTGAATAGTTTGAATTTTGAAAGAGACTTGAATTTGAAAAGATTAAATTTTGAAGATTTTGAATTTTGAAAGTAGCTTGAATTTTGAAAGAGACTTGAGTTTGAATAGCTTGAATTTTGAAAGAGACTTGAATTTGAATAGTTTGAATTTTGAAGACCTTGAATTTTGAAAGATATTTGAATTTGAATAGCTTGAATTTTGAAAGGCTTGAATTTTTGAAAGAGACTCGAAATTGAATAATTTGAATTTTGAAGAGCTTGAACTTCAAAAGATACTTGAATTTGAATAGCTTGAATTTTGAAAATCATGAATTTTGAAAAAAAACTTGAGTTGAATAATTTAAATTTTGAAGAGTTTGAATTTTTTGGAAGTGGCTTGAATTTGACGTTCGATTGAGACAATACATGAATGATAATGCAAGTTGATAAGTCAATGAATGTCACGTAAACATGCAAATTCAATGCAAGTATGACAAAAGTAAGTCCCATAGGACAAAGTGCTAGACAAAGGGAAGTCCCAGAGGACAAAGTGCTAAACAGAGTGTAGTCCCGGAGGACAAAGTGCGAGACAAAGTGTAGTCCCAGAGGACAAAGTGCGAGACTGTAGACACCTCCCAAACGGGGCATCGCCATACAGATTGATCGTTTGTTTGTTCGTTTGGTTGCTTGCTTCATAAACCAAGATCGTGGACATTCCCATGGCTAGGAACATCGCCACACGATAGCGGTTATCATCAAAACAGAGTCGCCACCTAGTTTATTAAAACTAGAAAAATAGATAGAGATTCTGGGTACGGGAGCCAAAAGTACAGTAAGGGGAAGGTGTTAGACACCCCTCTCTGCCCAGTCGTGAGACTGACCCATAGTTATTCAACATAAGACATATAGATGCTTTATTTAATTCTAGCACATAGTCTGTTTTTATCCTTTAAGCAGTTAATGGTGAGCCAAGACTGTAATTGAAACATGCATCAGAAAAGCAGAACAAAACAAAAGTTGTTCCAGGGAAATGGATCCCGCGGCCGGTGAATAGATGTCACGACCGAGGGATCCTCCTGGTTTGATATACCGGCCGAGGGATTGAAGCCCCGGTCGGTGTTCTTCCTCACACCAGACTTGAAAGTTAGCAAATAATCAAAACGCTACGATTAAGATTATAGACAGAAAACAGACCAAACTAGAGGTCGTTGGGCCTCACCACCTTGATCCCTCAGTTGCTTGATTGCTTCGGATTAGTGGTGATTGACTGATTGCTTCTTGAAACCCTAGGGTTAGGGTTTGGACTTCGGGGTTTGATCGTTGGATTGATGGTTGCCTTCGGGAGGTTAGGGCTTTTGAAGAGAAGGTTTGAGAGAGTGTTTCTGCAGAGTTTCGTGACTGATGGGGGTGTGTTGTGTTCTTAATTTCGGAGCCCAAAGGCTCCTTTATATAGGCATAGGAGTGACACAACTCGACCAACCAAAGCACACGATTTGGAATTGGAGTTGCAATGTAATACAAACTCTTTGTCGTAATCTCTGAACGTAGCCCGAACGCACCGGAGAGGTAGTGTAGTTGGATCAAACAATCGACAGAACGTTCCAGAGCCTGGAAAAAAGACGATCTGGCGGCCGGGCAAAAGATCTTGCGGCCGAGGAATGGTTCTTGCGGCCGAAGGATGGATCTTGCGGCCGAGGGATTGATCTCTCCAGGAGATTTTCATGCAATAGGTTGCTCGGGTGAAGAAATGATGTTGAGGCCGTAAGATCAATGCCACGGCCGAAAGATGAATTCTCCTAGGATATTGTACTTCTGTTTGAAAGGCTATTTGGCTCTGGATTGGGTCCTCTAAGTGGCTAAAAGTTCTCACCGAAAGTCTTAAGGTTCGCAAGAAGGCAATCAGCAATCACTGTATCCATTTCATCATCGGAATGGTCCCCAAGGTGGGACTTGAAATAATTGTTAGGCCAAATTGGGGTGTCTACAGATGCTCCTCTTTGACTGAGCTCAGACGGATTGCGAGACATGTTTGAGTAAAAGCCAAAGCTGTAAAAAGCAACTCAATTTGGTCCAACCACTATTCCAAGGGGTTTTTTTGAAAAAGGTTTTTATTATGGTCAGGCCGGGAGGCTGCCTACGTATTCCACAGGGGAAATTCAGACCAACCGTAGTTCGGCAATATAGAAAAAATAAAAAGTTTGGAGGGTTAGAGACAGAAGACGTACCTTTGGGCTTAAAAAGCCGTAGGGCAACGTACCTAGACTGAGCCAGGGTTTTGGCGGAAGATAGTTGGAGGAGCGCGGGGCTGCCGGGGGAGTTTTTGCGGAGAGCATCCTTAGTATTTTGGGGTAGATCAGTACACGGCAGGTGCGTTTGCTTTTCTTGATCATCCTTACTTTGACTGAGGGGAGCTCGGTAGGGTAGCCTATTCTTGCGAATGAGCTGGAAGGAATTGATGTAATTGGGGTGGAATCCAAGCCATCTGCTGGGGATGAATCGGACGCCGGTTTGAGATATGGGGGGCGCAAGGCCAGTAACGAGAGCACGGAGCTTTGGAGATGAGGGAACTGAGGCACATAGCCGGTTGTAGTCATGAGGCGAGAGCCTGGAGAGCGATGGTTTCTGACGTGGTGGAACTGAGGCGCGGAGCCGGTTGTAGTCACAAGGCGAGGGCCTAAGTTGATAGAATTGAGGCGTGGAGCCTGCTGTGGTCATGAGGCGAGGGCCTAAGGAGATCGGAGCTTTGAGCTTGACGTGATTTGAACCGAAGCGCGGAGCTAGTATTGATCATAAGGCGAGAGCCTGAGGTGTCGGAGCATAGAGCATGACGTGGTTTGAACCGAAACGTAGAGCTGGTTGCATTCTGATGGTCTGTGCACGGAGCTTTCTCATCATAAGTTTTGGCGTAGAGCTAAAGGATCGAGGCGCTGGACCGATCAACGAAAACTGAGGCGTAGAGCCGGTTGATTGCAGGGTTGACCTGTTTCATGAGAGATATGCATAGTGTATATGTGTGATGATGTTGGTTGTTAGATGTGAACAGATATGATGATGCAGACTCGATGTGATAATGGTGATGCAATTGATGCAAATGTGCACGGGCCCGTGCGTGTGTGTTGATTTAAGCTTAGAGCTTCTATCAAGTTCCGGACTTGAGCATTCAGAGCGTAGAGCCCGAGCATTCGGACGGCAGAATCCGAGCATTCAAAGTACAGGCTTTGAGCATCCAGTACGCAGTGGTTGGGCATTCAAGCGTAGAGCTTAAGCATTCAAGTATAGAACTTGAGCATCCAGTACACAGCGGTTGGGCATTCGAAGAGCTTCGCGCATTCAAAATGTTAGATTTTGAGCATTCAGGCGTAGAGCCTGAGAATAGATGATGTCTTGATTGTTGGGGCGGCGTAGAGTCTGTTGAGATAGTTGTTACGGCTTCGAGCCAGTTTGAGATAGTGGGCTCTGGAGCCGTTGAATTGTTAGGTGAGGGCGTAGAGCGGCTGAGTTGATGAGTTGGTGGGCGTAGAGCCTGTTGAGAATTGATTGTGACTACAGCTTCGAGCCAGTTGAGATGGTGGAATATGGGCTTGGAGCCGCTATGATAATGGGCTTGGAGCCGCTGAGTAATGGGCTTGGAGCCGTTGAGCATAGGGCTGCTAGTGAGCTGTTGAGAGCATAGAGCTGCTGACGGTGAATAGAGCCGCCAAATGATAGTGAAGTGGCTGAGGTAGTGAGCATAGAGCTGCTGAGATAATGAGCTCGAGGCTTGGTTGCAGAGCTACTGTCAATAGTGAGCTTGAGGCAATTGAGTGAGCTCAGTGCCGTTGAATGCATAATGAGCATATGGTGTTGCTGAGTTGTTTGAGATGGTGAATATGGAGCTTGAAGCAATGAGCATGGTGCTGTTGATAGAGCCTATTGAGTATTCCATCTTCCACGGGGTTTGATTTGTTCCTCATGCTTGGGATGATTCCAAGGCTAGTTTCCTCATGCTCGGGATGTTTCCAAGGCTAGTTCTGAGTATGCTCGGGATTGTCCCCAATGCTAGTTCTGAGTATGCTCGAGATTGCCCCCAAGGCTAGTTTTTTGAGTATGCTCGGGATCATCCCCAAGGCTAGTTCTGAGTATGCTCGGGATTGCCCCCAAGGCTAGATTCCACATGCTCGGGATTGTCCCCAAGGCTAGTTTTGAGTATATTCCACTTTGTTAGGGAGATTTCCATTACCTCCACTGATGGGGTGATTCACACATGCGCTCTAGGAGATTTCCATCGCCTCCTTTGGCAAATTCAACTTGTTTTGGGAGATTTCCACCATCTTCGTTGATGAGGTGATCCTTATGCATGCCTAGGAGATTTCCTTTACCTCCTTGTTAGGTAGATTCAACTTTGTTAGGGAGATTTCCCATTACCTCCACTGCTGGGAGTGCCTTCTGAAGGGTGCGCTGGGCCAGAACTGCATAAATGTGCATTAAAGTGGGAGCCACAGGATTACTTCACCGGCCTGGAAGTGGTGAGGCTGCTTATCTTTAAGACGTGAGCTTGAGGTAGCTACAGAGCTGCTGAATGACTGAGATAGTAGGCACGGGGCTGTTGAGGTGAGCGTGGAGCTGTTTGAGCGACTTGGGCACAGGGCTGCTGGATGAACACGGAGCTGCTGATAGTGAGCCTAAAGCTGCTGGGTGATAACGGGTATAGAGCTTTTGAACACAGGGATGAGCGTAGAACTGTTGAACGGCTTGAAAAGTGAGCACATGGTGCTGCTGAGTGACCTGATGGTGCAAGAAGTATGGTGCTTGCAGAGAAGGTGTTTTCATGGGCGTTTGAGCCACTGAGTTGAATACTAGAGAGTTGCTGGGTTATGATGTTGTCTGAGATGGCGAACAAAGAGCACATGGTGTTGCCAGGTGGCTAGTTGGAGCTACTGAATGAGCCTGGCTGTTGGAGTGATGAGCTTTAGGCCGCTAGGTGAGTGAGACCATTTGTGAGCATAGAACCGCTAAGTTGGTTGGCATAGAGCCACAAAGCAGCACTTGAGCATCCTCAATGTTTCAGTAAGCTTCCTGAAAAGCAAAAAGTTTGCTTTAGTTCGGAGTTTTTGATTTTGTATGATTTAAGAGTGAACTTCTTATTTGTGGGATGAAATCCCTTTTAGCTAGGGGCGTGAATGAGAAGGACCCATGGTTGGGTCGAAGTTGTTCTGTTTAAAGAAGCTAAAATAACTGTGCCTCCTGTTTAGGCAATGCATGCTTTTTAAATGTCTATTTGATGCCCCTAGCTTTTTATTTGTTCATGCAATGAGATTAACTCCCTTTTTGTTCTTGGCAGAGAAATAGGAGACTGGAGGCTCACGATGGAGGCAAAGAGGTGCACAAGTGGTTTGTGACGTTGCCGGAGCAGGCTCGGGAGTTAGTACGCGCTGCTGGTCTTGGGGCGTTTGTTTTGGGCCTCAATCTTCTGAAGATGGATTGGTCGTTGATGACCTTGCTAGTTGAAAGGTGATGGGATACTACCAAAATGTTCCACTTTCCTTCTGTTGGTGAGATGACGATCACGCCAGGTGATTTTTCTTTGCTTACTGGCCTATGAGTAAGTGGAGCTCCTCTTCGGGTTGACCCCAGGCTTTGGGAGCAGACAGGGGCTCTGGAGTGGTTCTTGGGCAAGATGCCTCCTCTTCACTCCCGAGGTCAAGTTGATGTCTCTTGGTTGAGCAAGACTTTCATGAAGACTGATATTTTGACTCAGGTGAGGATTGAGCTGTTGACACGGGCTTTCCTTCTCTATCTCCTCGGGCAGACATTGTTTGCCGACAAGGATAGTTCAGTGCATACACAGCTCTTGGCCCCTTTGCAGTATTTGGGGGCCGTTAGGGAGTTTGATTGGGGATCATCCGCTTTGGCCACCTTGTATGACACTCTTGGAGCTTGCCCACGGGACAAGAGTTTTATCCTTGGCGGTCACTACCGAGTGCTTAAGGTATATCCTTCTTCTTTACTTCCTTTCTCTTCAATTTCCAACTGATACCAATCATGAGGATGTGAACTGTGTTTCTCACTGTGAGCGATGGCTGGTGGGCCAACGGAAGCCACGGTCGCCAGTTTTGAGCCTTGGCGACGAGTTTTGGACCGATTGACGGTTGACCAGGTACCCCTTGCATTCCTTGTTTTTAGACCTCCATTCCTCTGTGCTGTGGCTGATTTAGACTTTGTTTGCAGGCGAGGTTCGACCCTTGGAGTGGTGTATCAGAGGACACCCTTCTTGCGCGTTCCAGGGTTTTAGATTGTACTCGTAGCTTGTTTGAGGGTCCCTTTTTTTATGCCTGGTACTTATGTGATCGGGTAGCCAGCCAGTGGCGCCCACGTGCTGAGGATCTTCAGTTTGTTCCTCCTCCTCCTCCGGTGTTGATGAGATCTACTTCTTCGATGTCTAAAGTAGACTTGGAGAATGCCCAGATCAGAGACTGGGCGGGTTTGCTTCTTTAGGCAGGTGACTGTATGGAGTACTGCCATTTTTCCTTGGTTCTGCTTGCTATTCCTTTAGTTGCTCCTGTTTGGCCACGGGCCCTTTCCTTTATCTCCTTCCACTCTGATGACGGAGAAGAGGAGCGCTTGGTGCTTGCCCCTTGTTTTGTATTCTTTTCCTTGAGCTTGAGGCTGAGTGAGCACCAGCTGTCTGTGGGGAGGATAGCCAGCAATCCCCTTCTTCATCTCAAAGATCGTCTCGAAGACGCCGTCACGACCAGCTTTAGGATTTTCTTTTTCCTTCCTGTTCACGGTTAGCAAAGAGAGAAGCAGAAACTGTATTTGTATAGTGAAAGCAACCACAGTGATGATTTGTAGGCAAGCTTTTGTTCATGAAATGAGAAATGCTTTTTACGCCCATAGATGTCTTGAGTTTGCATGCGATAGTCAAAACATGGCTTTTTGAACAAGTATTTGCTGATAGACGGTAATTTGTGTGAAAATGAAATACTGGCCGAAGAATCGATTACTCAGCTAAAGAATTGATGTTGCAGCCGATGTATCAATTCTTCGGCTGTTACTTTGATTTTCCAAAGGTAGATTTTGTTTTTGCCAAGTGGTATCCTCTTTTCTCTTCCTTCTCATGCTTGGTTTTGATTTTCCGTCTTTTGCTTTTGTCATGTTCCATAGTCTGATTGCCAAGCTCGAGAGTTTTCGAGGTATCCTGCTCATTGTGTTAATGACCTTCAGGTTAGAGGGGATGAGCATAATTCTCGTGTCTTTTGCTGTTGTCAATTCCTTGAGAAAAGTATACTCATCTTTTTCGAGCTCAATACGCAGGGTTAGCTATGCCTATCAGTGAGTACAAATTTGTTAATGTTTTTCCTTCTTTCCAAATGTTTAGGCCGCATCTCGATGTGAGATTGCCTACGTATCCCTAATCAGGGATCAGGCCTTTTACGTAGTTTCAAAATCATCACCTTTGAGGTTGGGTTTTTCACTCTTGGTTTTTCTTCTCACATGCTCTTGATTTTGCCTAGGTTACCTAATGGAGGTTGAGTCCCTAGCGAGCTTTTCTTTGAATGCCTTAACTTTTGCCTAGGCTGCGTTTTTGCATTTTCTTGCCCTAGCAGGCTTTGCTCTTACTTTTGCTTGGGTTTTCAGGTTACCCAACGAGCACTTCTCTCAAGAGGGTTTCTGCGTTTCGGAAGAGGAATTTGATGGAGATATTTTTCTATATCTCCCTTGTGTTGTCCTTCATAATGGGCGAGCTAACCCTAAGTGTTCTCGCGGCGATAGTGTCTTCTTTCTAAGTTTTGACAAAAACCTAGTTTCTTAAGCAACTAAAGTTCCTTCCCTTTTGTCAGAGACACAAAGAACTTGATTTCTTGAAGTTTCCTTTGTTTGGCAAACAGACTATAGTGTTTGGCAATTGCAATTTAGGAAGTAAATCATTAAATAAGCATAGTCTAAAGGATGAAACAGGAGTTCACTTAGCAGAAATAAAATGCCTAAGCAGGGGCTCAAAACATGTTTTAGTTTGATAAAAGCAATGTTTAATGTTCTTTGCCATGTTATGACTTCTTAGCTACTGTAGCATTCCGAGGTTGTTTTCAAAACCTTTGTCTTTCGCAACTTTATACTCTTTTCCACCCTCTTCTTTGCCAAACAGGGCCTTTGAACTGGATCTATCTTCACTGTTTGCACGGTGACTACCTCTTTGAGACATGAGTAGTCCCTAAATGGAAATGTCAGTCTGGGTTTTCATCACCTCTTTTTCCTCCTCATTGATTATACAGTTATAAGAGAGATTAGTTACTTCCACTTGGCCGAATAGTGATGTTAAGGAGATTCCATCGAGTGGATCATCGTATTCTCCTTCCATTTCGTCAAAGTCACTTTCCCCTATGCTTGTTCTTCTTCATTACTTTTGTCAGTCATGTCGGGATCGATCACTTCCGATTGATCGGACTCACTGTTTTTTTTTTTTTGGGTAAAACAGCTTGAAATAGAAAAAAGGCTAACCGGATATACAGCCTATAAGGGGCATACCCCAGGAGGAAAAGAAGAAAACAAACGAGTAAGAAAATGACTACGCCAAGTGGCTACATGCCTAGATAGGAACATAATAAACGCTGTTTCCAGCCCATCTAGAAAGAGGGGAAGAAAACAACGCTAGTTGACAACAACAAAATAGGATTCGAATCATAAAACCAAATTACATTGCATGTGGCATTCATGACAACAGCTATCCACAAAAACGCTACTCCACTGTGTCCACAAAAGAGCTACAATTACAGTAGCTGGGGCAGCCTAACATCAAAATGAGCAGCATCAAGGCTTGAACTGAACACAAGGTAATGAGTAGCAGTAGTATCATTGGGACATCCTAAACACACGGTAATGAGCAGCAGTAGTATCATTGGGATACTTTTGCTCCATAGCAGCAAAGTCAGCAGCAGCCAAGGGCCACACCTGCTGAACTGAACACAAGCAGCCACTACCACTTGGAACCTCATCAAAACACTTGGAAACTAATCTGCAACAGGGCAGGAGCACTTGGACAGCCTTCAACCTGGGCAGGCCCATAATATGGGGCTGCAATGGACAGCAGCAGAGCTGGACAGCAGAACTGGACAGCAGCAGAATGATGACAGCAACCAAGACAACATAACTGGAACCACTAGCAGCCATAGCAGACAGCACAGCACAGCCACATAGCAGCCATACACAGTCCACTATAACATCTTGGCATGAATCCCCGAGATACACACCATGCAACAGAACAACATTAGACACTAGTAACTATACACATGCAAAGGACGTCCCCCTCTGCGAAAGGAGAACCCAACGACAGCCCCAGTTGGTTAGGCCTAAACAATATATAGAACTCCCAAAGCAGGATCAGAACTTACAAGCTAGGGACGGCCCCCTAGAAAAGCATTAACATTCCTAGGGACAACCCCCCAAGGATAGATTAAACAACTTTTTTTTGTGTGGGTAAATCAGCTTGAAATTAAAAGAGGCTAACCGAATGTACAGCCTACAAGGGGTATACCCCAGGAGGAAAATAAAATAAAACAAGAAGATTGAGAAAAGTGCGATAACCATGCACAACCCGCATGGAGAGTAGGGTAATGGAAATAAAATAACCAAAGTGTCATAAGTGTAGAGATCATAGCCCCGTTGTACTATCCATTTTTAGAAGAAGGGTAGTACAACGGGGTATGATATGAAGTGATACGAGTAGAAATAACATGAAATGAAATGAAAATGAACTACTACCTGGCACAACCCGCCAGGCTAGGAAATAAAGTAAATAGTCACGGCCAGAAATGACCACATGATAACCAACACTGAGGAGAACAATTACAGAGTAATACGGCTTCTAAGCAAGCTGAGCGGCTACTACAGAGGAACCAGGCATCAAGAGGCTCGAACCAGAGATGACGGCATCCGACAAGGCTACCCTGCCAAGTACCCTGCTCACCACGCCCAATCCACCGGCCTAATACTCCATCATCCAAGCCTAAGGCTCGCCAAAACCACCTGCTGTAACCAACTACCTAATAACCTCCTCCTCCAAAGCTGGGTTAAGAGAACCAAGAACCTAATACTTCAAACAAGCCCAAAGCATGCATAATACCCACTCATCAGAGATCAACTACTACAGAGGGACTCGGACCGAGAGAGGCTCGAACTGGAGATGTCGGCATCCGACAAGGCTACCCTGCTAAGTACCCTGCACACCACGCCCATTCCATCCAGACTACTACACCCTCAACCAAATCCCCTAGGCTCGCTAACGACTATAAGCGGAACAGTAAGAGGATCCACCAGAAGTGGCCACTCAAACCACAAGTGAACCAAGCTGCTCCTTTCGATCAGTGCAAACCACCAATCTAATCAGAAACAGACTGCGAAGCTACCCCTTTCAATCAGTGGACAACCACCAATCTAATCAATGATAGCTCCGGTGGCTACCTCGCTCAATCAGAATCCATCCACCAATCTAATCAGCGGCAGCCGCAGCTGCTACTACTACAAACTACCCCTTTCAATCACAACAGACTCTAATCTAATCAACGATAGCCACGACCACAAGTATACTACGCACATCCTCAGGTCTAAATAAGCACAGGATCTAGGGATATAAAACTGCTCAACCAAGAGCCCGAACACCCGATTTCAGTCCAACAGGTGACCGCCTATTGGGGATCATAGATACTAACAGTAAACTGGCCCATAAGTCCAGCAACAATTTGACAGTAACTAGACAAATGCAAAGCGCAATTTGAATAACGATGAGAGACAAGGATACTATGAATCCCTCACTGCCCGAGCCACCCAGTCAGCATGCTTGCCCGGGCTGGCTGCTACCCGCTGCTGCTGCTGCCTGCTGCTTGGCCCAAAAATGGCTGGCCTGGCTCCAGCCGGCTGGCCTGCCCTGCGGTTGTTGACCGGCGAGCCTCCGCGGCTCTAACTCAGAACCACCGCGGCTCCAATCTGGCCGACGGCTGTTGAGGCCCACGGCGGTTATTGCCCATGAACGGAGTTGCTGCCGATCCGTGGCCGGACCTCGGTGAACTCCCCGAGGGAAGTCCTCCCGTCGCCGTAGCCACAAACGCCAACTGATGTAGAGGCCGGACCGAAGATGGCCGGCTGTGGGTTGGCCGGGCCAGCGGTGGCCGGACCAGCGGTGACCATATCTGGCTTACCAGTGGTGGCCGGACCAGAGTTGGAGTTACCCGGCAGCTGGAATTGACTCCAGCAGCCGTGTAGAGAGGAGATCTCCATGCCCAGCCCCTCCGGTCCGGTGAGGATGAGCGGTGACCTATTGAAGCTGGATGCTGGCCGACGGCTGTTGAGCGGGCCAGAACTGGCCGGACCAGAGGCCGCCGGAAGGTGATAGATGGCCGGACCCAAGGGGTTGCCGGATGTGGAATGGGCGGTGGAGGAGAGCCTCTGTCGAGAGAGAGGCTCCCTTGCCCTTACTGGTCCGGTGCTGCAGCTACCGGAAGTGATGGTTGGTCGGTCGGAGGGAGCTTCCTCTCTAGGCCAGAGAGAGAAGCTCCCAGCCGGCGTTTTTAGTCAGCCCAAAGTTGTTAGGTTAAACAACTTGGATGTTACAAAACACAAAGACCAGCTACACAGTCATAGCAGCAGCAGTAGCCGTACATTAGCATCAAAAAACAGTCATAGCTGGGTTGGAAGTAGCACCCAGACTACACACTTGCATTGCTAATAGCTCAACTACATAACCTGCTCAATCTAGATGGCATACAAGTCCATAACAGCTAGTAAACAAAAACAGTAGCTGAAGCCTAAAATAGCAGTAGCAGATCAGATTGCAACAGCCAAAAGACAGCACCAAAAGCAGTAGATTTACCCAATCTGCATTTTCCATAGCAGAAATTGCAGCTCAACACATTTGCATACACTTGTTGGCCGTAGATTTACCCAACCTGGCCGAACACAGTCAGCAAAATGGTAGTTCCATAACAGAAATAAAGCAGCCACACATAGCATAGCTTGTTCCATAACAGAAATATAACAGCCATACTTAGGACAATAACACAATAGCAGTACAGCAGTGGCAGTAGCAGTAAGAGTCAAATGTAACATCAGTAAAACTGAAAATTAAAGCAGCAACAGAATTGCCCAATAATCAATAGATGTAGACACCCCAATTTGGCCTAACGATTATTTCAAGTCCCACCTTGGGACAATCCCGATGATGAAATGGATACAATGATTGCTGATTGCTTCTTTGAGGACCTTAGGACTTTCGGTGAGAACTTTGACCACTTAGAGGACCCAATTCAAAGCCATACAGCCTTTCAGACAGAAATACAGAAGCCTAGGAGAATCCATCTGATGGCCGTGACATCGATCTAACGGCCACAACATCAATCCCTCACCCGAGCAACCTGTTGCCAGCAAAATCTCCCTGAGAGATCAATCCCTCGGCCGCGAGATCTATCCTTCGGCCGAGACATCCATTCCACGGCCGCGATATCCTTTGCTCGGCCGCCAGATCGACCTTTTTCCAGACTCTGGAACGTTCTGTCAGACGTTTGGTTTGATCCAACTACACTACCTTTCCGATGCGTTCGGGCTACGTTCGGAGATCACGACGTAGAGTTAGAGATGCATTGCAATTGCAATTGCCATCTCGTGATTTGATTGGCCGGAGTGAGTCATCCCTATGCCTATATAAAGGGGCTTTTGGGCTCCGAATATACACACAGAAATTGAGATACCTACACACTCAATCAAACCTCGAAACTCTGCACAAATAGTCCCTCAATCCCATACTCCAAAAGCCCTAACCTTCCGAAGGCAGCCGTCGATCCGGCGATCAAACCCGGAAGTTCAAACCCTAACTCTAGAGTTCTCGATCAAGCAATCAGTCAATCACACTCAATCCAAAGCAATCAAGCAACTGAGGGATCAAGGTGGTGAGGCCCAACGGCCTCTGGTTTGTCTTAATTTATTGCTTTTCTGATTAACTATAGCGTTTTGATTATTCATTAATCTTTCTGTCTGGTGTGAGGATGAACACCGACCGGGGCTTCGATCCCTCGGCCGGTACATCAAACCAGGAGGATCTCTTGGCCGTGACATCTATTCACCGGCCGCGAGATCCATCACCCTGGGACAACTTTGTTTGTTTCCTGCTTTCTGATGCATGCTTCAATTACAGTCCTGGCTCACTTTACTTACTGTTTAAAGGATTAATTAAATAGACTATGGGTTAGAATTAAACAAAGCATCTATACGTTTTATGTTGAACGATTATGGGCCAGTCTCACGACTGGGCAAAGAGGGGTGCCTAACACCTTCCCCTTATTGTACTTTTGACTCCCATATCCTGAATCTCTGTCTATTTTCCCAGTTTTAATAAACTGGGTGGCGACTCTGTTTTGATGATAACCGCTATCATGTGGCGATGTTCCTAGCCATGGGAATGTCCATGATTTTGGTTTACGAAGCAAGCAACCAATCGAGCAAACCAACGTGATCAATCTGTATGGCGATGCCCCGTTTGGGAGGTGTCTACAGTTTTTGGCGACTCTGCTGGGGATATGAGAGCCATAACCCAAAAGTTCAACATAAGACTAATACATGCCTTGTTTAATTCATCTATCATAGGCATCGAGCGGGCAACCCGTTGAGTTCACCTGATATCCCGGCATGACACGGGCTATGTTGGGGGTTCCAGCAAACTCCACAGTCACTCGTACCTAGTGGTATATCAAAAGGGGAACCACCCAATCACCGCTTATAATGGGCTGGAGAGAGGATTGGTGCCCATTGACAACGGAGCACCCTGAGACTACCAAAACCTTGCATGTATTAGAAAGCCATAGAACTTATCAAACTAAGACAGGAACCTACAGGCTAGGAACCTACTTGCATTTTCGCTTCCAAGTTCTTCCTCACACCAAGGGTCGAACCTCACCTGCAAACAGAGTCTAAATCAGCCACAGCACAGAGGAATGGAGATCTAAAAACAAGGAATGCAAGGGGTACCTGGTCAACCGTCAATCGGTCCAAAACCCGTCACCACTCAGGAAGTCTCAAAACTGGTGACCGTGGCTTCATTGCCCCACGGACCATTACTCGTAGCGAGGAACACAGTCCGCATCCGCATGTCTAGTGTCAGTAGGAAACTGAAGAAGATACTCAAAAGCCCAGAGAGAAAAGGGGCTACCAGTTGGCCAAGGCAGATGCTCCCTAATCAAACTCCTAAGCAACCTCCAAATACTACAAAAGGGGTACGCTGGAACTGGTAAGTGTTTCCATGAAGATGAGTGACCCGTGCTCTTGCTTCTGCTTCCCTTTCCAGTCCCTCCTCGAATAATGCTTGCTGCATTTTCTGTGCAGCATTAGGGTTGGTTTGAGCATTTGGGCTATGTGCCCCAGACCCATTCGAAGATGGTGGTGGAACCGAGCCTTTCATTGCGACTTCAGCTTCTACCTTCAAACCTTCTTCCAAAAATACATGTTGGAGTTTCCTAGCTGAACTTGGATTTTTGCACGATTTAGGGCTGTGAGCCCCAAACCTATTCGGAGATGATTGCGCACCAGAGCTTGAAGTTGTTGTTCCGAAGTCGACCTCATCTGAGAGACCAGATATCGGCTTCTTGAGGTTAGGGTAAACTGGTTTGAAACCCAGATTTGATGTAGCGTCTGGATGGATCGTGCTAACTGCTGAGAGCTCAATCGTTGACCTCTGCTTGCGACGGATTTCATTGGAGTCAAGGGCTTTGAGACCTAGCCCATCTGCTAACAGGATCGTACCATCAGCCATGGGATTCGCTGCTTAATCTGATCGGAGACCAGGGTTCCTGTGCAAATCGCCCATTTCGCCCCGTCCTCATTATTTTCTTCCTCCTCCATCATGAAACATTCATCCTCCTCTGGGAAGGTAAAGGTTGGCTTGGCTTGGTTGTTTTGGACAATGAATTGGCCAGGATTCTATGTGGGGTTGTGAGATAGGTTTATGAGATCGATGTTTCGGGGTGGTGGTTCAGCATTGTGAGTAGGAAGTGGATTGGCTTGCACATCAGGTTTTGGAAGTTTTATAGTTCGGCTATCAATGAGATCTTGAATGTCATGGCTGAGACGCATGCAGTTATCTGTTTCATGCCTAGGGTGTTGGTGGTAGGTGCACTGTTTGTTAGGATCATGGTTTGGGCCATAGGGTGGCTAAGGAAGTGGTTTGTTTAAAGGTTTGAGATGCCCCTAACAGCTCAGAATGGCTAAGGCTTGAGATGAGGTCATATAGAGAGGGTCAAAGTTGCGACGGGGGCGATTTGAGCTTCGGGATGAGCTAATTTGAAAAGGGACCTGTGGTAAGGTTGAGTTAAGGGTGTTGACGGAGGCAGGAGATGTACGGGTTGGGAAGGTTTTCTTGGGTGGAGGAATTTCTTCTTTCCCAATGAGGCCTAGCTTGATCCCCTCTTCAATCTGCAGCCCAGTAGCATGTAGGCGCTTGAAATCAGTGATAGCCTGAGTGTAAATGTGCGTGAGGTACTTGGCCTTCAAATTCTTGACAACTATTCTCACTTGATCTTCCTCAGAGGGGTGGTTCTTCATCTTGGCGGCTTTTTCTCTCCATCTAGCCACAAAGGTTGCAAAGTCTTTGTTTGACTCCTGCTTAGTCATTTCCAAATCTCGAGTTGTTAACTCAATTTGGACGTTTTATGCATATTGCTTGACAAAAGCATTGGCAATTTCTGGCCAAGTATGATAGTGCACAAACTCCAAAGTGAGAAACCAATCGAGAGCGCTTCCAATAAGAGTCCTTTGAAATAACTGAGCAATAAGCTCATCATTCAAGCCCATTGGCTTCAGAGTGTTGATGACATGGCGGACATGGCTAGTGGGATTGCCAGCTCCATTGAACTTCTCAGGTAGTTGAGAATCCGAAAAAAGGCAGAGTCCTTCAAAATCTAGAATTTGGTCCCCTTGTGAACGGGCCAGAGCGTGTTTGATTTCTTTGACTTGCCTGGCCAATTCGGGACTTTCGGCCAACACCATTTTATGAGGATTCTCATCTTCCACCGATTTCTCTTCGTCCTCAGCATCTCTTGCTACTTTCTCTGCTAGTACGGTAGTGACTTTGAGCTTGGTGATCAGCAATGATGGCGTCGTTATCTGCCATGAGAGAGGATTACTTGATGAAGCTTAGGATTTGGTAGATGATTGAGTTTGTTGAGGAGATGACCGCGAAGTCCCTGAAAGTAATTGGGACCGTTGCAGTGCAGGTGTTTTAGCCGGTGAGGGTGACAGACGGGACGGCTGCAAAGACCTCTGTTTGGCGTAACTTCAGGTGTTGTAAGAGTATAAAATTGGCTGTGGTTGCTACTTTGTTTTACTTATTGTGTCTGCTTTGAAAAGTAGAGTACCTGTAAGTCAGTACTTGGCTTGTGTAGGGTTAGGATTTGGGCCGAAAATCCCAACCCTTCTGCACAGAAAGAGTTATTTACAACAACAGATGATACAAGGTGTGAGGAAGAACTTTTAAAGTCAAATGCAAGTAGGTTCCTAGCCTGTAGGTTCCTGTCTTAGTTTGATAAGCTCTATGGCTTTCTAATACATGCAAGGTTTAGGTAGTCTCAGGGTGCTCCGTTGTCAAAGGGCACCAGTCCTCTCACCAGCCCATCATAGGCGGAGATTGGGTGATTTCCTTTTTGATATACCACTAGGTACGAGTGACTATGGAGTTTGCTGGAACCCCTTACATAGCCTGTGTCATGCCGGGATATCAGGTGAACTCAACGGGGTTGCCCGCTCGATGCATATGATAAATGAATTAAATAAGGCATGTGTTAGTCTTATGTTGAACTTTCTGGTTATGGCTCTCAAGTCCCCATCGGAGTCGCCAAAAACTGTAGACACCTCCCAAACGGGGCATCGCCATACAGATTGATCGTTTGTTTGTTCGTTTGGTTGCTTGCTTCATAAACCAAGATCGTGGACATTCCCATGGCTAGGAACATCGCCACACGATAGCGGTTATCATCAAAACAGAGTCGCCACCTAGTTTATTAAAACTAAGAAAATAGATAGAGATTCTGGGTACGGGAGCCAAAAGTACCGTAAGGGGAAGGTGTTAGGCACCCCTCTCTGCCCAGTCGTGAGACTGACCCATAGTTATTCAACATAAGACATATAGATGCTTTATTTAATTCTAGCACATAGTCTGTTTTTAGCCTTTAAGCAGTTAATGGTGAGCCAAGACTGTAATTGAAACATGCATCAGAAAAGCAGAACAAAACAAAAGTTGTTCCAGGGAAATGGATCCCGCGGTCGGTGAATAGATGTCACTGCCGAGGGATCCTCCTGGTTTGATATACCGACCGAGGGATTGAAGCCCTAATCGGTGTTCTTCCTCACACCAGACGGGAAAGTTAGCAAATAATCAAAATGCTACGATTAAGATTATAGACAGAAAATAGACCAAACCAGAGGCCTTTGGGCCTCACCACCTTGATCCCTGAGTTGCTTGATTGCTTCGGATTAGTGGTGATTGACTGATTGCTTCTTGAAAACCCTAGGGTTAGGGTTTGGACTTCGGGGTTTGATCGTCAGATTGATGGCTGCCTTCGGGAGGTTAGGGCTTTTGAAGAGAAGGTTTGAGAGAGTGTTTCTGCAGAGTTTCATGACTGATGGGGGTGTATTGTGTTCTTAATTTTGGAGCCCAAAGGCTCCTTTATACAGGCATAGGAGTGACACAACTCGACCAATCAAAGCACATGATTTGGAATTGGAGTTGCAATGTAATACAAACTCTTCGTCGTAATCTCTGAACGTAGCCCGAACGCATCGGAGAGGTAGTGTAGTTGGATCAAACAATCGACAGAACGTTCTAGAGTCTGGAAAAAGGATGATCTGGCGGCCGAGGAATGGTTCTTGTGGGCGAAGGATGGATCTTGCGGCCGAGGGATTGATCTCTCCGGGAGATTTTCATGCAACAGGTTGCTCGGGTGAAGAAATGATGTTGAGGCCGTGAGATCGATGTTACGGCCGACAGATGGATTCTCCTAGGCTTCTGTAGTTTCTGTCTGAAAGGCTATTTGGCTCTGGATTGGGTCCTCTAAGTGGCTCAAAGTTCTTACCGAAAGTCCTAAGGTTCGCAAGAAGGCAATCAGCAATCACTGTATTCATTTCATCATCGGGATGGTCCCCAAGGTGGGACTTGAAATAATCGTTAGGCCAAATTGGGGTGTCTACAGAGACAAAGTGAAGTCCAAGAGGACAAACCACTGCTCGAGAGACTAAAAGGCTTCTAGGTCGGCTAGACTACAGGCTTAAAAGATCATGGATTGATCTTGGAATTGACTCTTG
The DNA here is from genome assembly GCA_018127125.1 of Rhododendron griersonianum. NCBI lineage: Eukaryota > Viridiplantae > Streptophyta > Magnoliopsida > Ericales > Ericaceae > Rhododendron > Rhododendron griersonianum. The sequence continues at coordinate 32,174,581 of CM030790.1, read as the reverse complement.
AACAATCATTCAAGATTCGCCTATGACACCGAACGACAACGATGATGATGTTCCTTGAAAAATAGGGGACGTGTTTAAGCACCCTATTTGCTTTACTGTCTTTGGCCAGTGGACCGGTATTCTCAGGAACTTTGAATTTGTGTTGGATTCCGTGCTGGATTTGAGTTGGTGTTTGCCTTTGGTCAGGGTTTGAGTCTTGGATTTGCTTTTCCCGGTAAACGACATTGAGCCGCTGTACCCCAATGAGTAATGACCCCAAGTCCTGAGGGTTTTGACAAGTTGTTATCCATGCACAGTTCAGGCTATGGTTTCGCTCGGGTATTAACACTCTCCTTTTGCGCTCTAAATTTTGCCTAGTACCGCCCTTTTGGGTTTTCGGTCTAGCGAGCCCTTTTGATTAACTGCCTTAACTTTTGCCTAGGCCGCCCTTGCGGGTTTTCGACCTAGAAGGCTTTTGCTCTAATTTTTGCTTGGGTCTGCCCGCCTTTGCGGTTTTGCAACCCAACGAGCTTCTCTCAGGGGTGGTATTTTTCCATGCGTTGAAATGGCTTCCACGAGTCGAGAATTAACATGACCGAGATGACTCTTTTGACTTTTGGCAAAATGGGTGGATTTTGACAAGACTACGTTGACGCAAACGAGGGGGAGAAAGATGAACCGACTTTCGAATGGTGCCCCTGATTGGGTGAAGTGTTTGACTCTTTGAAATGGAAAACAATGCCCAGGTTCTTGGAATTCACCTTTCGGAATTTCAAAAATTGTTTTACTCCATCAATTGATTTTTATTCAAATCTTTCGATTTTGCTTTGTCAAAACACGAGAGTTTTTATCATGAACTATGCCCTAGGTTGCTGATGATGGCCCGTGGATCAAAAATGCCCCAGTTTGGATTTTTGCTTTGGGCAATGCTTTGACTTTTTAATCGTGGGTTGAGAGCTTCTCTCTCTAAGCCTTAGAGAGAGAATGCACTCCCCATGGACCGATTCCACAACGGGCTAGAGGTAATCTTGTTCTGTGAGGGGCAATCAGTGCTCTAATCCCGATTTTGAGAGTTCTCGATCCCACAGCCATGGGTTTTCAACTTCATAGAGTTGACCCCGAGCACCTAGCTCGCGGGTCCTGTTCTTGAGCTACTGCACAAGACCCCGTTGGGGTTCAATCATGTCAATCATCTGTTCAAATGGAGCTGCCTTCGTTCAAGACTAGCTTCGGCGAGTCATCTAGATCCATGGTTGTCTTCATTACTGGTCCAGATTTACTCGGTTGTGGTACACTCCGTTTAGATCTGGTTCGAGGAAGCACTATAACGGATCTGGTTTAAAGAACAGGCCTTCTATGGCGATTGAAAATCTGGCCGTACAGGTTCAGTTCTCTTCCCGGCGACGGTGACCTAGGTGTTGGGCATCATCGAGCTTACCGGCCATGGTGGTGTCCCACTTTTTCGAGCCGGCCAAAACTACACCGGTGGAAGTCCGAACCAACACCAACACTTAATACATGATCTTTTGAACTCCGATGCCCAGCCAAATGGTTTGGGGCAGACGGTGATAAGGAAATGGGTTATCCACTACTGCGGCTGTGGCTTGTAGGGCAAATATAAGGTGAAGCTTTGGAATCCGAACCACAAAGGTATGATTTTTTAAGGTCGGAGGAATGATCCTTCGGACTGGATCTGTTTATTGGGCAGGTTCAGATGACTGCTAATTACAAACTTGTTTGGGCATTTCAATATGGTTCTTTGTAGTAGCTTAGTCAAATGCTAGATTTGTTGCTGGACTTTCGGGCAAGCGGACTGTTAGTATTTGGGTTTTCAATTCAGGTGCTGCCAATATCATCTTCACACGTAGTGTAGTTCGACACAGACTAAGAATTGAAGTTGTACCATTTTGGTTTCAATGGAGTTTTGTGTTGATTGGTATTAAAATTAGAACTGAGCTTACATAACCTAGTTTTGGGTTTACACATCTGTGAGCTTTGAAATGAGAAACAGTGCAGTACTAGTGGCTGTTTATGGGCACATGTAGCCCATGTTTCAATCCCAGTTTGAATACTGGGCACCTTGCCCAATTTGGGGCTGATCGCTCATGCTTTTGCTGAGGTTCTCATATTCCAAGTTTCTTTGCTTCTCTAGCCTAGTTCTTTATTGTAGTGTGGTGTGTTTGAGGTTATCTACAACTAGATTGGTGGTTATGCGCTGATTGAAAGGGGTAACTTCGCGAGTTGTCATTGATTAGATTGGGGTTTTGCTCTGATTGAAAGGGGCGGCTTGATGAGTTGTCATTGATTAGATTGGGGTATTGCTCTGATTGAAAGGGGCAGCTTGGTCTCACCTGCAGTTTGAGAGGCCTTTTCGGTGGTTATGCGCTGTTTGGTTCTTGTGTTGTTCTGCTTCTTGTTTTAGCGAGCCTAGGGGATTAGGTTGAGGGTGTAGTAGTCTGGATGGAATGGGCGTGGTGTGCAGGGTGCTTGGGAGGGTAGCCTTGTCGGATGCCGTCATCTCCAGTTCGAGCCTCTTCTCGATGCCTGTTCCTCTATAGTAGCTGTTCTTTAGAAGTGGGTATTATGCTTGTTTTCTGGGTTTGGTTGGAGTATTAGTGTGTTGGATTGCTTATCCCATCTCTGGAGTTTGTGGATGTTGGTAGTTGGCTGAGAGTGGTTGTTTCGGCGAGCCTTAGGCTTGGATGAGGGAGTATTAGGACTGATGGAATGGGCATGGTTTGCAGGGTGGGGCCCCCTATCGGATGCCGTCATCTTTGGTTCGAGCCTCTTCTTGGTGCCTTGTTCCTCTGTAGTAGCTGCTCAGCCTCTCTTGTTGTCGATTTGCTTTGTTGCCGCTAGTTCTCAGTGATGGTTATCATTTGGTCATTTCTGGCCGTGACTATTGATTTTATTTCCTAGCCTGGCGGGATGTGTCAAGCAGTAGTTCGCTTTTATGTTTTACTATTCATATCACTACATAGCATACCCTGTTGTACTACATATCATACCCCATTGTGCTTCATTTCTCATAGATGGATAGGGCAACGGCGTATGACGACAAATCACATTGCACTTTGTTATCTACTTTATTCTACCTTACTCTCTATGCGGGTTGTGCATGGTTTATCGCAATTTTGTTTTTCACTTTTCTTCTTTTCCTTTTCTTTTCCTCCTGGGGTATGCCCCTCCCTTGTAGGCTGTACATTCGGTTAACCTTTTTTAATTTCACGCTAATTTACCCACACAAAAAAAATGCTTTGACTTTTCTCCATGTATTGATTTTCGGTCATGCCTCTTAATGCCTAGGGTTCTTGCTATCAAGTTGCGCTTTCCAATCCGAAAGGACTTTTTGGGTTGAAATGTGGGCCATGGTTTGGGCTTAACAAAGAAAGGAAAATTGGCTAAAAAATTTCACTTTCTTTTGGGTTTTCAAAGCTAGAAGCTATTTTTGAACTTTTTTATGCCCCTTTGCTTTGGTGGGCGTTTTCTCTTGATTTCTCATGCCTTCAATGCCTTTCAGTGTGTTTGACACTTTCATCCTGTTGATGCTTTGAATCTCGATGTGTCTGGCACTTTCACTCTTTTGAATTTCTTTTTTTGGGTAAAGCCCTAGGGCGGATAGCTTGAAAATAAAAGAGGTTAACCGAATGTACAGCCTACAAGGGGCATACCCCAGGTAAGACAAAACAAAAAAATGAAAATGAAAAATATAATGGACGCCAAGTGGCTACATGGGGTGCCCGTGTCCTTACCCCCGCCGAACAAACTATCCCAAGGAATAGAAAGTTCAACGGGGAACCTGGACACGGGCGTGGCAAAACAGTAGATACCCGACTCCAACCGTCGGTTTAGGGTACAATCAGAGGCCCTCGAAGTCCTCGCAATACATAGGAAATACAGTGATTAACCTAGAAAACAGTAAATAACAGTGGCTGCCCATCGGGCAGACTGCTGTTTGCTGAGTGCAGGCAGGCAGGACATATGAAATAATAGTGGCCAGGCAGGCTGGATTGCCCAGGCGGCTGTCCGAATGGCTGCCTGGCCGGGCTGGCAGCTGCCAGGCAGGCAGGCTGGCCAAGCAGGCAGGCTGACTGACGGCCCAGGCTATTGAGGCCACGGCGGCTGGAGGCCACGGCGGTTGTTCGTGGTGGGAATAGGAACCCACAGTGGAGTGACCACTGCCGGCGGCCTGTTGAACGCCCGGATCTGAACGGGCCAGATCTGGACGGCGCCGCCCCCAATGGCGATTGGTTGAAAATAAAGCAGCTCAGCCACGGGGCTAAATTGCTGTACTGGCCGAGCCTGAGACGGTCGGCCGTGGGTGGAACGGCCTTCGAAGGCCAGTTGTGGACTGCTGCAGCCAGCTGTGTTGCTACTGCTGCGGCTGGCCAGTTGGGTTCGTTGAAGAAGATGAACAGTGTCGCCGGACATGGCCGGCGCACTTCCAGATCTGAAATGGCCGGGGTCTCCGTGAGAAGGCCAGGCCGTGGGATTGAAGGCTGGACCAGAGGAGGCCGGACCTGGTAGAGGGCTGTTAAGCCATGACTTGCCAATAAGAGGCTGGCCGGACCAGCAGTAGTGGTAGTCGGATGAAGGCCGGCTTCGTGGTGTTGCCGGGTTGAGGTTGGTTCAGATCTGCTCAAAGTAGATCTGAGATAGAACCCACCGGTTCACGGCGGGGTTGAGGTAGGACGAAGCCATGGCGATGAGCTTCAGACCGGAGTGGGAGGGCGGTGGAGGAGAGCCCCTGTCGTGCGAGGGGCTCCCTTGCCCGACATGGCTGCTTCTGCTACCATCGTAGTGGGAGACCGGCGTGGTGGCCAGGCGTACCTCCTTAGCCCGTAGCTGCTGCTTCTAATGGCCAGTGGCCTTGGCTGCTGCTGTTGGTGGCCGGCCGGAGGCCTGGCTGCCATGGCTGGGGGGCTGCCTGGGCCGAAGGGTTGCTTTCTCTCTCTAAGCTAGAGAGAGAAGCTCCCCAACCGGTTCCTATTGCCCATCTACTTGAGCAAAAGTTGGAGTGATAACCATGCACAACCAGCTGGACTTGGAACAACAGCTAACAGAATTACTCTTTTGAATTTCAATGTTTCTTCTGGCACTTTTATTTTTCATTTCACCCCAATGCGGGGAATAGCTGGCTAGCTGGGCTTCTTTTTCAAAGAATTTGATTGGGGCTCAAAAGGGGCTATCAAAAGATATATCTTTATGCATAGGATGAAAGAAACGATGGCCTTTCTTCATTTTGGATTGCGCAACCCAACAACTGAACCCTAGATGCTTATTGAGAGGCTTTTGTCTACTCTAACTTTTGCCTAGGTCAGATTTTGAAGTTTTGACCTAGCGAGCCTTTTCAGAGTCACGACATAACATCTTAGAATGGATATGGCATCAGGAAGTGGTCCCTTGAAATTCTTCTTCTTGCCTAAGGTGAGGGTTCAATAAAAAATAATCTCGTGTTTTGTAGTGATTATCATGATTTTCAACTGATGGTAGAAAATAATTTCAAAACCCTGAGTTTATTACAGAGATGTGACGTTCAAAAGACAGCGACCGAACCACTAGGAGTTGACTCAAAAGACCATGACCAAACCTTGAGATTGACTTGAATGCTCGTGACCGGGCCTCAGGATGAGGCTGCCTACGTATCCTATAAAGGAATCAGGTCACAACGTAGTTCAGACCCACGAAACTGACACTTTTTTTTGTGTGACTCTTACAGACTTAAAATTGAGAACACACAGACACAACAGTGAAAGCTTGAATGACTTGAGTTCAAACTGACTCAAACACAAAGATGGTTATTTAGAGGACAAGGACTCGGAGCTTGAAAACTCCCAGACTCGTGGAAGGTCTGACCGTTGCATGGCTATTGATGGTTTACCCTTCTCTGCTGAAGAAGGCAGCGTTGATGCAAGGATTGCGCTTGGACACGGGGTCTGGCTTTGGTTGAGGAGGTGCCTTAATGACCTTGTTATCAATGAGGTCTTGGATAGCATGGCGAAGACGGATGCAGTTGTTTGTGTAATGGCCGGGCATTTGATGGAAGATGCAGAAGGTACCGGGATTATGGGATGCTGAGACCTTTTGAGGTAGAGGAGCTGGAGGAAACGGCTTAATGAGGCCAGCTTTGAGGAGCTCCACATAAACCATGGATTGGGGTGCGGAGAAGCGGGATGAGGTTCTTGATTTGGCGCTGCGGTTAAGTTGAGGGCTCATTGTGGTACCAGAATCTTTGCTCGTATTGCAGGCCTTGCTTGCTTCGGCTAGGCCTTTGAACATTTCGGAGAGCTTCATCTTTGGGGGTGAATGCCCTTCATCCACGTCTTCCTTAGCATTTTGCTTTAGATTTGGATCCGAGACTATGTAGGCGAGGAGACTATCCATCTTTTGTGTTAAAGCCTCTATTTGGATCATATGCGTATCCATTTTCTGGCCCATTTCCTCCATAGCCTTTCTTAACTCTTTAAGGTCTGTTTGCTCCGTTGTCTGTTCAAATTCCAATACTGAAATGCTGGATTCATTGGGAATGGGTACAATTGGTTTACGTAAGTGAGCAGGGATGATGTAGTGAGTGAGGTCAAATATAGTGGAGCTAGTGTTGATATAGTGGTTTGACAAGGTGCTTGATTCCTTTGGTGGTGGAAGGATTGTTTCGCTATCGATAAGGTCTTGAATTTTGTAACGGAGACAGTGACACTTATCGGTAACATGGCCGGGCATTTGGTGAAAGACACAGAAGGCATTTGGGTCGTGGTAAGCTGGAAGTTTTTGAGGCAGAGGAGTTGGAAGGAGTGGTTTGATGAGACCGGCTTTGAGGAGCTGTTCGTAGAGTGTGGATAGGGGTGTGCTGAATTGGGTGAAGGTGCGGGTTGATTTATCAGCTATCGGGTTTATTTCGAGGGGTTTGGCATTTGAGGAGTTCCTGACGTGGAAGGTATTGCTATTTCCGAAAAGGACTTCGCCATTTAACGAGATGGAGTCCCTTGCCTTTTAAGGTGGGTTCTTTCTTCTCGAGAGTACCATCCCTAAGGGCTTCTTCAACAGCCAATCCAAAATCGTAGAAGGTCTCAAAATCGGGAGACGATTGCGACAAAACCATGTAGGGGCCAATGGCACTGGGCAGGTTTTTAGTGATGATACGCATATGCTCTTTTAGGTCTGGCTTATTGTGCATTTGGGCAGCTTTGGCTCTCCACCTTTTTACATAGTCAGCGAAACTCTCATTTTCACCCATTTTGGTGTTTTCAAGTTCTCGGGTGGTCATTTTCAGCTCAATGTTGAAGTCGTATTGGGAAACAAAAGTCATTCCAATGTCCTCCCACGTCTTTTTCTTTGAGGGTGCCAAGGAAAGGAACCATTGTAGAGCCGAGCCAGTAAGTGACTCATGGAACAGTTGAGCCATGGCGTCTTTTTCGACCCCTCGCATGGAAAGGGACCCAACATACCCTAGCAGGTGGGCCTTTGGATCAGTAGTCCCATCGAATTTGGCAAAGTCTATCCCTTTGAACTTCTCAGGAAGTTTTGCATTGGGAAACAGACTTAAACGATCCATGTCTATTTCATTCCTCCCCATCCTTTCTGTTTTGAGGATAGATTCCTCGAGTTTGTTGATTTTGGCAATCAATTCTGCCACTTGGGGATCAGCAATGGACGTATCCCTGGCGAGCGATGATTAGCGATGATTCTGGATTCGGAGTAGATTTGGCTGGTAGGCGATCACTGATTTCTTGCATTGATTCGAACATCATGGTCATGTTCTTTTGGACATCGGCAACGACTAACTTGAGCTGACCATCTATGTTCGTAATTGACTACCTGAGTTGATCTTCTAGGTCGACCATAGCCTGCCTGATTTCTCTTATTTCATTCCTTTGACCCACCATTTAAGATATCACCACCGGTGACTGAGCTTCTCTTTACGGACGGTTCCAATTGGGTGAAGTCCTTCGACAAATGTTTCAGAACTGACAGTAAAGGAAAAAAAGGTGGCTCAAATTGTGCCCGAGAATCATGCCCATGCAATGTCGTCGGTGTCGTCTACATCTTAAGACCTACCTCAGCTCCAAATCTCACTTAGGATATGACTGTACCAAGGGTTTTAGCAGCCACGGGTAAGTTGTGTCAGGCAGGTTAAATTTCGAATGCTTCGGAATCAGAGCCAATCTTCTTATCTTGACCATCCGAGACAAAGCAATAAGGTTGCCAGAACCTAGATACAAGCACACCCTAAGGATAGATCCAAACCAGAGGGGCCGTTCGGGCACGGCAAACACCAGAGGTATCTCATACTCCATAGATTTGAAGTCTCCTAGACTCACAGAAAACGGTTTCAAAAAGTTGCCTTGATCCTCAGAGTTTCTTTTGACAATGTATCCTTTATAAACAACGAAGCTTAAGAGATGTCAAAACAAACTAAGTCTTCATCATTTTTTTTTCAAATGTTCAATTTCTGTTTTTGAAATGACGTGGTAAAAATGACGCAGTATTATGACCTGGTGGCGTGAGCGACGTGGTGCTATTAGCCTAAATGGTGTAAGTATCACATCATTAATACTTTAGTCATTCCTTCATTTTTTTTTTCGTTTTCTTTTGAACCTTTGATTGAAAAATGCATCAAAGACTTAGTAAGAATTAATTTCCCTCAAACACGTCATTTTAAGGATTAATTAGTACTCCCTCCGTCCCATAAAGTTTGGCATTTTCAGGAATGCGTGCTATTTTTAATTTGCATATATCTTTCAATCTATAATGTTTTAGGTGATTTTTTGAACTTTGTTTAATAGAACAAATTAAAATCTATCAAACAAGATCCATATTGGTCATAAAAAAACATTACGGATTAAAAGATATAGTTAATTTTCTCATAGGGCTGGAATAGTGAAAGTGCCAAACTTTATGGGACGGAGAAAGTATTAAGCAACGTGCATCTCATGGGGCACGACTCTTAATCGGGTGTTAGCAACCTTTTAAAGACCGTGGAACCTAGAATTATTCTAAAAGGTGGATTAACCTACCGGTTTGTGGGGGCCTGACCTCTAGCCTGCAGAATGCAATGATATATGAATGATATGCATGTACAGAAAAAGAAATGCATATAAACAGGATATATCACATAAGTCCTAGCCACAGGTTCCTGTCCTAGTTGGGAAGGTTCTATGGCTAAGTACAAGTGCAGAAGGCCGGTTTTGATCTCAAAAGGGTTCCCCGGACTAGAGCCAAGATGTACTACCCCATGTCAAGTGTATTGCAAGACAATGGTCGAACAGCACGATGGCTCATCATGGTCAAGGGTTGCTAGGCATCCCAGGAGAGCTTGTCACCGGTAAATCGGGCAAGATAGTCGAAACACACTAGCGAGGCTTGTGCGGTGCAAAGTGTAAAAAAAAAGTTAAGATTTTCAAATGATTTTAAATCCCCCAAGAAAAATGTCTTTCAAGCTTAGCTCTCTTGATTATTCAATACTTCTTATTCTTTTTTTTTTAAATAAAAGCACAAGTAAAGTATTGAATAAAAGTCCCCAGCAGAGTCGCGACTGTTGGCTCCCCGCTAGGCGCGCGCTCGAAGAGAGTCGCCACCTAGATTTTTGAGATGGATGATCCGAGAAATCAGGAGTTTGTTTGAAAGAAAAAGGTTTTTGATCTAGCGAAAACGTTGAGATTTTGGATCCGGGAGACACGTTACGAGCGGAGAATGTTTTGTTGAAGAAGCACCCCACTCGCCCGGTAAAGACCGGTCTCTACTAAGCATTTTAAATGGGGGATTTAATATCATTTGAAAAACTTAACTTTAAAACATGTATGGGAAAGGGACATGGGATCTAATATAACACATTAGCGTTCTTGTGGTGCAAACTGTACAGTATGAAATGGATGAGCAATGTACAAAAAATGAAATAACAGCATTACAGCAGTCCGCCAATATCATGTGAAACACCGCACGACGACTCGGATACATCGCACGGTGTAACTAAAACACCGTACGGTATACTTGTCCACGCATTCCAGAATCAGTTTGCTCTTACATGACAAAACAAACCATAAGTCCGCTGTAGACACCCCAATTTGGCCTAACAATTATTTCAAGTCCCACCTTGGGACCATCCCGATGATGAAATGGATACAGTGATTGCTGATTGCCTCCTTGAGAACCTTAGGACTTTCGGTAAGAACTTTGAGCCACTTAGAGGACCCAATTCAGAGCCATACAGCCTTTCAGACAGAAATACAGAAGCCTAGAAGAATCCATCTGTCGGCCGTGACATCGATCCCACGGCCCTTACATCATTTCCTCACCCGAGCAACCTGTTGCTAGCCAAATCTCCCTAAGAGATCAACACCTCGGCCGCAAGATCTATCCTTCGGCCGAGACATCCATTCCTCGGCCGTGATATCCTTTACTCGGCCGCCAGATCGACCTTTTTCCAGACTCTGGAACGTGTTCTGTCAGACGTTTGATCCAACTACACTACCTTCCCGATGCGTTCGGGCTACGCTCAAAGATTACGACGTAGAGTTAGAGGTGCATTGCAATTGCAATTGCCATCTCGTGATTTGATTGGCCGGAATGAGTCACCAATTGCCTATATAAAGGGCCTTTGGACTCCGAAAATATACACACGAAATTCATTAGAGAATACACTCTCTCAAACCTCGAAACTCTGCACAAATACTCTCTCAAACCCACTCCTCAAAAGCCCTAACCTCCCGAAGGCAGTCGTCAATCCGGCGATCAAACTCCGAAGTTCAAACCCTAACTCTAGGGTTTTCAATCAAGCAATCAGTCAATCACACTCAATCCGAGGCAATCAAGCAACTGAGGGATCAAAGTGGTGAGGCCCAACGGCCTCTGGTTTGTTTTATTTATCGTTCTTACGCTTAATCACAGCTTTCTGATTATCTATTAATCTTCCCATCTGGTGTGAGGAAGAACACCGACCGGGGCTTCGATCCCTCGGCCGGTACATCAAACCAGGAGGATCCCTCGGCCGTGACATCAATTCACCGGCCGCGGGATCCATCTCCCTGGGACAGTTTGTTTTGTTTTGCTTTCTGACGCATGCTTTATTTATCGCACTGGCTCACTTTACTTACTGTTTAAAGGAATAAATAAACAGACTATGTGTTAGAATTAAACAAAGCACCTACATGTCTTATGTTGAACGATTATGGGCCAGTCTCACGACTGAGCAAAGAGGGGTGCCTAACACCTTCCCCTTATTGTACTCTTGGCTCCCGTATCCAGAATCTCTATCTGTTTTCCCAGTTTTAATAAACTGGGTGGCGACTCTGTTTTGATGATAACCGCTATCATGTGGCGATATTCCTAGCCATGGGAATGTCCATGATTTTGGTATACGAAGCAAGCAACCAACCGAGCAAACACAACGTGATCAATCTGTATGGCGATGCCCCGTTTGGGAGGTGTCTACAGTTTTTGGCGACTCTGCTGGGGAATATGAGAGCCATAACCAAAAAGTTCAACATAAGACTAATACATGCCTCGTCTAATTCATTTATCATATGCATCGAGCGGGCAACCCGTTGAGTTCACCTGATATCCCGGCATGACACGGGCTATGTTGGGGGTTCCAGCAAACTCCACAGTCACTCGTACCTAGTGGTATATCAAAAAGGGAATCACCCAATCACAGCCTATGATGGGCTGGTGAGTGGATTGGTGCCCTTTGACAACGGAGCACCCTGAGACTACCAAAACCTTGCATGTTCTAGAAAGCCACAGAACTTATCAAACTAAGACAGGAACCTACAGGCTAAGAACCTACTTGCATTTTATTTGCAAAAGTTCTTCCTCACACCTTGTATCATTTGTTGTTGTAATTAACTCTTTCTGTGCAGAAGGGTTGGGATTTTCAACCCAAATCCTAACCCTACACAGGCCGAATACTGACTTCCAGGTATTCTACTTTTCAAGCAGGCACAATCGGTAAATCAAAGAAACAACCACAGCCAACTTTGTACTCTTATAACACCCGAAGCTACGCCAAACAAAGGTCTCTGCAACCCTCCCGTCTATCGTCCTCATCTGACAAAACACCCTCACCACAACAATCCCAACCGCTTTCAGAAACTTCCCGGTCATCCCCTCAACGGACCCCGTCATTTACTAAATCCCAAGCTTCGTCAAGCAACCCTTCTACCTTCATGGCAGACAACGACGCCACTATTGCCGACCTCCAAGCTCAAATCACTGCACTACTAGTAGAAAAGGCAGCTAGAGATGCTGAGGATGAGGAAAGATCAATGGAAGACGAGAATCCCCATAAAGTAGTGTTGGCAAAAAGTCCCGAGTTGACCAAGCAAGTCAAGGAAATCAAACAAGCCTTGGCTCGTTCACAAGGGGACCAAATTCTGGATTTCGAGGGACTTTGCCTCTTCCCAGAATCCAAGCTGCCTGAGAATTTCAAGATGCCCAACATTGAGAAGTTCAATGGAACTGGCAACCCTACCAGTCATGTTCGCCATGTTATCACACCCTGAAGCCAATGGGCTTGAATGACGAGCTCATCGCCCAGTTGTTCCAGCGAACTCTCACCGGAAGTGCTCTTGACTGGTTCCTCACTTTGGAGTTTGTGCATTATCAAACTTGGCCAGAAATTGCCAATGCTTTCGTCAAACAATATGCGTACAACGTCCAAATTGAGCTAACAACTCGAGACTTGGAAATGACCAAACAAGATTCCAATGAGGACTTTGCTACCTTTGTGGCAAGATGGAGGGAAAAGGCTGCTAAGATGAAGAACCGCCCCTCCGAGGAAGACCAAGTAAGGATAGTTGTCAAAATTTTGCAACCCAAATATCTCAGGCATATTTACACACAGGCTATCACCGATTTCAAGCGCTTGCATGCCACTGGGTTGCAAATCGAAGATGGAATCAAGCTAGGACTCATTGGGAAAGAAGAGGCCACTCCTCCACCTAAGAAAACCTTCTCTAGCCGTACATCTCACGCCTCCGTGAATGCCCTTGGCACATCCTTGTCTCAAGACCCTTTCCAAACTAGCCCATCCCGAAGCTCAAATCGACCCCGCCGCAACTTTGATCCTCTTTACATGACCTTGTCCCAAGCCTTGACCATCCTCAGTCGTCAAGGGCATCTCAAATCTTTAAACAAACCACTTCCTCCGCCGCCCTACGGTCCAAACCATGATCCAAACAAACAATGCGCCTACCACCAACACCCTGGGCTCGAAACAGACAATTGCATGCGTCTTCGTCACGACATTCAAGACCTTATTGATAGTCGAACCATAAAACCTCCAAAACCTGACGGGCAAGCCAACCCACTCCCTACTCATAATGCTGAACCGCCACCTCGAAGTATCAATCTCATAAATCTATCTCACAACCCCACATACAATCCCAGCCAATACATTGTCCAAGACAACCAAAACAAACCAATCTTAACCTTCCCCGAGGAGAACGAGTGTTTTATGATGGAGGAGGAGGAGGATGATAACTCTGATCAGTCAGAAGTAATCGACGCTGAGATGCCCGACATAAGTAGCAAAGATCAGGCAGAGGGGGAAAAGCTAAGGAAATGGAAAAGAACATTCCTGGGCAAAACACAATTTGGAGGATCCAGACATTCCATTTGTAGAAGATGACGAATGGCTTCGTATCTGGTTTGAGAATATGAAGAAGGAAAAAGAAAGGGTCATCATGATGAGAAGGCATGCTCGCTTCGAGCCTGCCCAAATAGTGGTACGCATCAACCGTACCAAAATTCCAACACCGCCCATTGTTTGGGAGACAATCAATCTCATAGAGAAGGTAGAGGAGTTTCAAAAGCAACCATGGGTCAACCCTTACGACGAGTGCGACTATAGTCAATGGATAGAGGAAAGAGAAGATCTAGATTTCATATGCACAGAACCCTATAAAAGAGGGGAAAGCGACTTTGATGAAATGGAAGAAGAGTGCAATGATCCGCTCGATGAAACCTCCTTAGCATCACTATTCAATCAGGAGGAAATAGCTGATGACCACACAATCAATGAGGAAAGAGAAAGGGAGATTCATACCGACACATCCATCTGGGGATTACTCATGGTTCAAGGAGGTAGCCGTCGTGCAAACTTCAAAGATGAACCCAGTTCAAAGGCTCTGTTTGGCAAGGAAGAGGGTGGAAAAGAGTACAAAGTTGCAAAAGACAAGGGAAATGACCCCAACATGCTGCAGTAGCTGAGAAGTCACAACATGGCAAAAAAAAAACGTTAAAACATTGTTTTTGCTTTCTAAAACAAACTAGAACGAGTTTTAGGCCCCTGTTTGGGCATTTTATTTCCGCTAAGAGAATTTCTTTTTCATCTTCTAGACTATGCTTATATAAATTCCTAAATTGCAATTGCCATGCGCTATACTCTCATTGCCAAAACAAGGAAAAAATTCGAAGGGATCAAAATCTTTGTGTCCTCGACAAAAGGGAAGGAAAGGATGAACTCCAATTGCTTAAGAAACTAGGTTTTTGTCAGAACTTAGAAGAAAGACACTATCTCCGTGATAACACTTAGGGTTAGCTTGCCCATTGTGAAAGTACAAACGCAACAGGAGATTCATAAAAACAGCTCCATCAGATTCCTCTCCAAAACACTAAAACCCTCTTGAGAGAAAAATGCTCGTTGGGCAATCTATACACCCAAGCAAAAGTAAGAGCAGAGCCTGCTAGGACAAGAAAAAGCGAAAAACGCAGCCTAGGCAAAAGTTAAGGCATTTGAAGGAAAGCTCGCTAGGGACTCAACCTCTATCAGGTAACCTAGGCAAAACTTAGAGCATGAGAGAAAGAAAAACCAAGAGTGAAAACCCAACCCCCAAAGGTGGTGATCTTGGAACTACGTAAAAGGCCTGATTCCCTGATTGGGATACGTAGGCAATCTCGCATCGAGATACGGCCCAAACATTTGGAGAGAGGAAAACATCAATAGGTTTGTGCTCAATGATAGGCATAGCTAACCCTGCGTATTGAGCTCACAAAAGATGAGTATGCTTTTTTTTGAAGAATTGGCAACAAGCAATAGACACAAGAATTATAGTTCATCCCCTCTAACCCAAAAGTCATCAACGCAATGAGTATGATACCTCAAAAACTCTTAAGTTTGGCAATCAGGTTATAGAGCATGGCAAAAGCAAGAGTCAAAAAATCAATGACTAAGTATAGGAAGGAATGTGAAACAGCATGCCACTTGGCTAAAGTAAAACCTAGCTCCCTTGGGAAAATAGACGTAACGGCCGGATAATCAATACCTCGGCCGCAACAATGATCATTCGGCCGAGTAATCAATTCTTCGGCCAAGTGTTTTCACAAATTACTGTCTATCAGCAAAAACTTGTTCAAAAAGCCATGTTCTGACTATCGCATGCAAACTCAAGACATCTAGGGGCATAAAAAGCATTTCTCATTTCATGAACAAAAGCTTGTTTACAAAATCATTGTTGTGGTTGCTTTCACTATACAAATATTGTTTCTGCCTATCTTCTACTAACTATGAACAGGAAAAAGAAAAGCCCTAAAAGCTAGGCGATCTCTGAGAAGAGGGCGAGGGCTGCTCACTGGTCCCCACATTCCCCCCACCAGCAGCCGGTACTCCCTCAGCCTCGAGCTGCAGCCAAAGAGGGATATAAACATTCAGACTCAAGGGATAATATATAGCAGATAAAATTCATGAAGAGAGTCGTACCTCGAGGATCCTACGGCGCTGTCTCCGAACCAAAACCTCCGCACTCTGATAGGCGTGAAGCCATTCCTGCACTATCTCGGCAGGTACCTGTGGAACAGTCAAACATTACAAATATCTAAGCAAGAAATACAATACAAAGTGATGAAAGCTAGAATGGAAAGCTAAAGATACCTGTGAATCCCCGGCTGGTAAGGTATAAAGCTGGGTTGTACAAGGAGTCAGCGCCAGACGCTCCTCCTCCCCATCATCTGAGTGGAAGGAGACAAACGAAGGAGCCCGTGGTCAAACAGGAATAACGGAAGGAGCCACAATGGGGGAGGCCAAGAAAAGACGGCAGTACTTCGTATAGTCACCTGCCTGGAGGAGTAAACCCGCCCAATCTCTGATCCGAGCATTCTTCAGATCTTCCTTCGACATTAAGGAAGTGGACCTCATAGGTACTGGAGGAAGAGGACGAACAAGCTGAAGAGCCTCAACGCGTGATCGCCACTGACTAGCCACTCGATCGCCTAAGTACCAGGCTCGGCAAAATGGACCCTCGAGCAAGCTGCGGGTTCGGTCCAGGACTCTACAACGTGCAAGAGAGACATCCTCTGGTACACCACCCCAAGGGTCAAACCGTACCTACAAAGCAAGGACAAAATCAGCCCCAACACAAGAATACGGAAGTCTAAAGGACAAGGGGTATAAAGAAAAGGGTACCTGATCGACTGTCAGGCGGTCCAAAACTCGCCGCCACTCGGGAAGGCTCAAAATTGGTGACCGTGGCCTCCGTTGCCCCACCAACCATCGCTCGTAATGAGGTATGCAGTTCGCATCACCATGCCTAGTCTCAGGGGGAAACTGGAGAAGGTGCTCGAAAGCCCAGAGCTGAAAAGTAGGTTAACCGAAGCAAGTTCAGAACTAGAAAAAGTCAAAGTGAAAACAGAAGTACAAAGGAACGATACATACCTCAAGCACTCGAAAGTGACCACAAAGAATGGGACTCTTGTCCCGCGAGCAAGCTCCAAGACTACCATACAAAGTGGCCAAAGTAGACGAGCCCCAGTCGAACTCCCGAATAGCTCCCAAGTGCTGCAAAGGAGCTAGAAACTGCGTGTGTATCGAACCATCCTTGTTGGCAAACAACGTTTGCCCAAGGAGGTAAAGAAGGAAAGCCCGTGTCAATTGCTCGACACTCACCTGGGTCAGAATGTCAGCCACCATGAAAGTCTTGCTTAGCCAAGCAAGATCGATATGACCCCAAGAACGAATAGGGGGCACCTTGCCCAGAAACAACCGCAAAGCACCCTCTCGCTCCCAAAGCCTGGGGTCAACTCGAAGAACAACTCCGCCTACCCGCAAGCCAGTCAGCAAAGAGAAGTCACCTGGAGTGATAGTCATCTCGCCAGCAGAAAGAAGGTGGAAGGTATTGGTGGTATCCCACCACCTCTCAACCAGTGACATCATCAACGACCAATCCATCTTCGGAACACTGAGGCCCAGAACGAATGCCTCGAAGCCCGCAGCACGTACTAGTTCTCGAGCCTGCTCTGGCAGTGTCAAAAACCACTTGTGTACCTCCCTGCCTCCACCGTGAGCCTCAAGCCTCCTGTTTCTCTGTCAGAGACCAAAAAGGGAGTTAATTTCATGATTGCATAAACAAAGGAAAGGCTAGGGGCCTCCAATTAATATTCAAAAGCACGCATTGCCTAAGCAGGGGGCATGGTTATTTAAAAAAAAAAAAAAAAGCAAACTCAACCCTAACACGGGTTCTTCTCATTCACGCTCCTAGCCAAAAGGGATTTTCATCCCGCAAACAAAAAATAATAATTTCATTCTTAAAACATACAAAGATTTCCAAACTCCGAACTAAAGTAAACTTTTTACTTTTCAGGAAACTCACCAGCACGTTTAGAACACTCAAGTGCTGCTCAGGCTCTCTGCGAACTCCCTCGGCCTCTGGGCCACCAACAGGAGGGCGGTACTGCAAGAAACCGCCATAACCCAACCTACACGAAGGAAGAATGTAGGTAGCAGCATCAAAACAAACCAGGCTCCTCAATCGCTTCCTCGTCAGAAGACGGATACTCGCACATACATGGAGGATGCGAGGATGAACCCGCAACGTCTGAAGATGGCGTGGCCATCACATCCAAACCAAGAACGGAAGAAAACCGACGGTTTCAAACAACCAAAGCTGGCAGCAACAGCAACAGCGGTCGAAGATGATGGCAGCCGGCGACGGTGGTGGAGGAGAACGGTGGTGGAGGAGAACGGCGGCACGTGGTGGTAGTCGTCGAACGAAAGGAATGGAGAAGAACAAGAGAGGAGGAGGAGAAAAGATTAAATGGGCCGTGAAATCGATTAAACCGAACTTAAATCGATTTTCTGGCTTTTTGCTTTCTCACGGCCGACACATCGATACCTCGGCCGACACATAAATCCATCGGCCGAGAGATCGATCTCCTGGCCCCCAGATCAACTTCCTTCAGCCTCAGTACATTTTGCTCAGGGTACCAATTCAAGGAATTACGGACTTCTAAGTCTTCAACCAACCAAGTAGCCTTGGGGGCATCCCCCGAGCCAGTACAACATGATCAAAACTAGCCTTGGGGGCATATCCAAGCATGAAGAAGTTCTCTCTCCACAAACTGCTGGCCAAAACAAGTCAGAACACTCAGCGGCTCTACGCCATATATTTACTATCAAACACCGTGACTCCAGGTCCACCACCTCCACAGGCTCAAAGCCATTATCTCAACGACTCTACGCCCGAATTCACCAACTCATCAAACTCAGCGGCTCTACGCCCCCACCTATCGACTCAGCGGCTCCAAGCCCACCGTTTCAACTGGCTCAAAGTCGTAAACAGTCAAGTTCTTAACAGGCCCGAAGCCTATGTCTACTATCTCAGCAGCCCATCATCGACAGGCTCTACGCCTGTATTCACTCATTCAACGGCTCTAAGCCTTCGACTCAGCAGCTCTATGCTCACTATCATAGCAACAGGCTCTGCGCCTGTACTCGTTCACTCAGCAGCTCTACGCTCGCTATCACAACTTAGCGGCTCCAAGCCCACTATCCCAACTGGCTCAAAGCCATAACAACCAATCTCAGCGGCTCAAAGCCCATTACTTCAACAGGCTCGAAGCCTATATCTCCCATCTCAACTGGCTCAAAGCCATAGCGACTATCTCAGCGGCTCAAAGCCCATCATCTCAACTGGCTTGAAGCCGTAAACAAGCAACAGGCTCTACGCCGCCCCAACAATCAAGACATCTATTCTCAGGCCCTACGCCTGAATGCTCAAAATCTAACGTTTTGAATGCTCAAGCTCTATGCTTGGATGCCCAACCACTGTGTACTGGATGCTCAAGTTATACACTTGAATGCTTAAGCTCTACGCTTGGATGCCCAACCACTGCGTACTGGATGCTCAAAGCCTGTACTTTGAATGCTCGGATTCTGCCGTCCGAATGCTCGAGCTCTACGCTCTGAATGCTCAAGTCCGCAACTTGATAGAAGCTCTAAGCTTAAAACAAACACACACGCACGGGCCCGTGCACATATTGCATCATCATTTTCACATCGAGTCTACACAATCATATCATCATATCTGTTCATATTTAACAACCATCACACATATACACTCTGCATATCTCTCATGAAATAGGTCAACCCTGCAATCAACCGGATCTACGCCTCGATTTTTATTAATCGGTTCATGCGCCTCGATCCTTTGGCTCTACGCCAACACTTATGATGAGAAAGCTCCGTGCACAGACCATCAGAATGCAACAAGCTCCACGCCTCAATCTAATCACCTCAGGCTCTCGCCTTATGATCAATAACAGCTCCGCGCATTGGTTCCATCAAGCTCTAAGCTCACCTCAGGCCTCCGCCTCATGACCGCAAAAGGCTCCACGCCTCGATTCCATCACCCTCCAGGCTCTCGCCTTATGACTACAACCGGCTCCGTGCCTCGGTTCCCTCATCTCCAAAAGCTCCGTGCTCTAGATACTGGCCCTGTGCCCCCCACATCTCAAAAACAAACCGGCGTCCAACTCATCTGTAGACACCCCAATTTGGACTCTTCAAAATTCCTTGATTTGTGGCCCGGAGGCTCCCCGATGATGACTTTGGATTGAAACAAGCCTAGTATCGATCGGAACTTTGCTCCTTGAAAGATTTGAAAAGGGAATAAAAATGGTCAAAAGCATTTTCAAGCGCTTGGGAGAAGTCCCGAGCGCTCAAAACCGTTTTCCAAAACCTCTGGCTTGGCTCACTCTCGAGCGCTCGAGAGTGAAGACCCAAGCGCTCGGGAGTGATCCCGAGCGCTCGAGTCTTCTTTGCTGCCCAATGGATGGCAGTATCACCCACTACCCATGCAACTCATCATTACAATCTCTTTGAGCCAGCTGAAGCTCAGTCCACACTCAACCTCGGTCAGAAATCTTCAGGCCAAGGATTTTGCTATTAAAAAAAATGTTTTATTTAAACCCATTTGATTTTCAAAACTATAGGTTATTTTGCCTATAAATACCACTAGTCTTCAGCTGAGCAAGGGACCACGAAATTTCCTCCTGGAGAAAACCCATTCTCTGCTCTCTCTCTCTCTCTCTCTCTCTCTCTCTTGCTCAAAACCAAAAACTTCCAAAATTCACCTTCCAAACTTCAAAAGTTTTAGAAATCACCAAGGAAAAGGGCAAGAAATCTAGAATACTCTTCTGATCTCTTGCACTCTTCTCACTTCACCCACATTTCAAAGTCATTCCAAGGAGCAAGGTTCAAGTAAAAGGTAGAAATCTTTACCTTTGATCAACTAAAGAGGCTGTTCTTCCCTTCTGAGGGGGGTCTCTCAGCCTGACCCAGTCTTCAATACTGGGTGCACGGTTGGGAGACCCTAGTGTAAAAACAAGAGCAATGGGGTACAAAAAAAATATTTTCACAAAATCCTTACTGGAAACACTCCCGAGCGCTCAAGAGTACTCCAAAGCGCTCGGGACTGTTCCCAGTTTCATGCATGGTCCTTTGTGACATAGTAGGTTGGGAATGAAGTGCACTCTTAAAAGAAATGGTTTCATTTTGGCATGCATGCACAAGAAAGTCATTTTCCACTAAAACAGAAGCATTTCTCACAAGTTTTCATGTAAAATAAGATTTTTCCAAAGTTAAAAGACGTTTTCTTCTTGGGAAATATCGAAACAAGGGTGTGTGCATGTCAAGATAGTACTATTTTCTATCTGAGAGCAAGTTAGCATGCAGCTCACTCCCAAGCGCTCTGAACAATTCCCGAGCGCTCGGGAGTGCATGCATGACATTGCATCCCATCTTTCCCAGTCTGCTGTGTTCTCTGGTTTCTGCATGCATGAGTGTGGCATGTTGCTCTTTTAATTTTGTAGATTTAATCTTGTTAAGGCAGGGATGCAAGATCTGAAAGATTGAGGGTTCATTCCAGTCTTTCAAATCCTCTGCTGAGCCAGTAGTGTATATAGAAGCTTTTCAGTTCCTATTTTAGCGTTATATCCTGTCTGTGCTAACAAGTTTTGCAGGTTCAGAGTGTCAGAACTCCCAAGCGCTCGGGACCACTCCCGAGCGCTTGAGAGTGAATCCAGTAACAGGGTTTCATCTTCTCTTATTATGAGTCGCATGCACAACCATTCCATTTCACCCTCTACTGTACACATGCACCTGTATACACTTCTTATGTGTTATAACTGTGGATATTTGCTAAGTGCTCTAATGAAACAAAATCCCTTTTATAAATCCCACAAACGTTTAGTAGAGACCGATCTCGAATCGGGCGAGGGGGGTGCCGTAAAACCCTTCCCCCTTCGTAACATGGCTTTCGGACCCTCAAAACGATCTCTGGTTTTCAACTTCAAATCAACCATTTTTCTAAATAAAACGGTTTCTCGGGTGATTAACCACAAATCCGGGTGGCGACTCTTCTAACCATATTTTTCTTCAAAACGGGAAAAATAAATTTTCTTTTTCGGGCAGGTAGCCCACATCATCCCAGCAGATGGTTTGGATTCCACCCCACTACATCAATTCCTTCTAGCTCATTCACAAGGATAGGCTACTCTACCGAGCCCCTTTCAGTCAAAGTAAGGATGATCAAGAAAAGCAAACGCACTTGCTGTGTACTGATCTACCCCAAAATACTAAGAAAGCACTCCGCAAAAAACTCCCTAGCAGCCCCGCGCTCCTTCAACTACTCTTCGGCAAAACCCTGGCTCAGTCTAGGTACGTCACACTACGGCTTTTTAAGCCCTAAGGTACGTCTTCTGTCTCTAACCCTCCAAACTTTTATTTTTCTTTATTGCCCGAACTACGATTGGTCTGAATTTCCCCTGTGGAATACGTAGGCAGCCTCCCGGCCCGACCATAACAAAACCTTTTTCAAAAAAACCCCTTGGAATAGTGGTTGGACCAAATTGAGTTGCTTTTTACAGCTTTGACTCTTACTCAAACATGTCTCGCGATCCGTCTGAGTTCAGTCAAAGAGGGGCATCTGTAGACACCCCAATTTGGCCTAACGATTATTTCAAGTCCCACCTTGGGACCATCCTGATGATGAAATGGATACAGTGATTGCTGATTGCCTCCTTGAGAACCTTAGGACTTTCGGTAAGAACTTCGAGCCACTTAGAGAACCCAATTCAGAGCCATACAGCCTTTCAGACAGAAATACAGAAGCCTAAGAGAATCCATCTGTCGGCCGTGACATCGATCCCACGGCCCTAACATCATTTCCTCACCCGAGCAACCTGTTGCTAGCCAAATCTCCCTGAGAGATCAATACCTCGGCCGCAAGATCTATCCTTCGGCCGAGACATCCATTCCTCGGCCGTGATATCCTTTACTTGGCCGCCAGATCGACCTTTTTCCAGACTCTGGAACGTGTTCTGTCTACACTACCTTCCCGATGCGTTCGGGCTACGCTCAAAGATTACGACGTAGAGTTAGAGGTGCATTGCAATTGCAATTGCCATCTCGTGATTTGATTGGCCAGAGTGAGTCACCAATTGCCTATATAAAGGGCCTTTGGACTCCGAAAATATACACACGAAATTCATTAGAGAATACACTCTCTCAAGCCTCGAAACTCTGCACAAATACTCTCTCAAACCCACTCCTCAAAAGCCTTAATCTCTCGAAGGCAGCCGTCAATCCGGCGATCAAACCCCGAAGTTCAAACCCTAACTCTAGGGTTTTCAATCAAGCAATCAGTCAATCACACCCAATCCGAGGCAATCAAGCAACTGAGGGATTAAGGTGGTGAGGCCCAACGGCCTCAGGTTTGTTTTATTTATCGTTCTTACGCTTAATCACAGCTTTCTGATTATCTGTTAATCTTCCCGTCTGGTGTGAGGAAGAACACCGACCGGGGCTTCGATCCCTCGGCCGGTACATCAAACCAGGAGGATCCCTCGGCCGTGACATCAATTCACCGGTCGCGGGATCCATCTCCCTGGGACAGTTTGTTTTGTTTTGCTTTCTGACGCATGCTTTATTTATCGCACTGGTTCACTTTACTTACTGTTTAAATGAATAAATAAACAGACTATGTGTTAGAATTAAACAAAGCACCTACATGTCTTATGTTGAACGATTATGGGTTAGTCTCACGACTGGGCAAAGAGGGGTGCCTAACACCTTCCCGTTACTGTACTTTTGGTTCCCGTATCCAGAATCTCTATCTGAGTTCACCTGATATCCCGGCATGACACGGGCTATGTTGGGGGTTCCAGCAAACTCCACAGTCACTCGTACCTAGTGGTATATCAAAAAGGAAATCACCCAATCACCGCCTATGATGGGCTGGTGAGAGGATTGGTGCCCTTTGACAACGGAGCACCCTGAGACTACCAAAACCTTGCATGTTTTAGAAAGTCATAGAACTTATCAAACTAAGACATAAACCTACAGGCTAGGAACCTACTTGCATTTTACTTCCGAGTTCTTCCTCACACCCATTGTATATGTGTATGTTGTTAAATTTCTCTTTTGCAGGTTAAACCTTAGGAATCTCTCTAAGTCAAATAAACAGTATGTAAGATTAATCAATCTAACTAAAGCAAAAACCTTTTTCAGGAAAAATGATTGCATCACTGTTCATGTCTGATTCGCACTTTCAAGTTGTCACCAAGCTGTCTGGTCCGCTCCACTTTGCTGTTGAAGACTTCAACCCCTCTGAATACATCACTCCAGTAAATCAACCAAAGCATGTGGTGACTATCATTGAAGACAACCATGTCATGTTCGCTGGAACGGTTTATGAGGAAGAAGTAGAAGACCTGATCGAAGAAGAAGGGTTTCGCAGGGTTCCAATCTATTTTTATGACCCCCTATGCACCTACCGACGACTATTGGCTAATCGACGAGGTCAACAACCTCGAAACTGAAGAGGCAAAGGAAGAAGAGTCTGTCGACAATAACCCACTAGACGAAATATCACTGAACCTACTCTTTGATGAGGGGGTCACCAACAATGAAATAAGGGTGATCCACCCCATCACAGATAGCTTTGGTAATTGGTGGGGCTTTGTTGGCACACGACGAGTCGACAACAGCGACGAGGCAGAGATTGAAGCTCAATTGAAGGAGATAACGGCGATAGCAAATCAAATGGCCCTCCAAGACTTGTAGGGTGACAATGATGAAAGTGCGAATCAAGGTGACAGTGAAGTGCTGGTGATCAACCTTGGTGATGAAAAAGACTGCTCTGAACTGATTGTGGATGCTGAAAAAGGGGCTTACCCTAACTGGACTGTGGAACACACTCTGAAATACAAAATGAAAAGCGCTAATTCTGATCTTAGTTCTGATTCCGATTCCGACTCCGAGTCGACTCAGTCCGAGTCAAGCTTTTCATCTTTTGAAACTACTAAGTCTAGTGAGGAAAACCTGGTTAAAGTACCAAGGCATAACATTTACTTTGAGTTCGACTCTGAAATGTCTTTTGATAATCTTAGCAATGAGAAGGAAGATTTAGAGTATTTCACTTTGTCTATGATCAATTCTGTGGATTCCGACAAACCAAACTTTGAGGAAGAAATTCCAAAAGAAATTCTAGAATTCATCAAAAGAGAAGAAGAAAGGCACGCTAAACCTTTTTCTGAGGAAATAATCACAGCAAACATAGGCTCTGAAAATGAGCCCAAAATGGTTAAAATTGGTGCCGCACTATCCCCTCAAGAAAGTGAAAAACTAATCCTTTTGCTAAAAGAATACAAAGATGTTTTTGCCTGGTCTTACAAGAACATGCCTGGAATAGACCCCTTCATCCTAATGCAAAACCAGTTAAACAAAAACTGAGACGTATGCGCCCTGATTGGGTCCTAAAGATAAAAGAAGAAGTCACTAAACAAATCAACGCCGGTTTTCTCATAGTCACCGAATATCCACAATGGGTAGCTAACATCGTTCCCGTACCAAAGAAAATTGGAGGAATCAGGGTCTGCGTAGATTTCCGAGATCTCAACAAGGCCAGTCCAAAGGATGA
Organism: Rhododendron griersonianum; assembly: GCA_018127125.1. Classification (NCBI taxonomy): domain Eukaryota; kingdom Viridiplantae; phylum Streptophyta; class Magnoliopsida; order Ericales; family Ericaceae; genus Rhododendron; species Rhododendron griersonianum. Next base: position 32,149,415 of record CM030790.1, on the reverse strand, counting down.
CTTCCCATTACCTCACATAGACGAGCTAGTAGATAACACCGCAGGCCATGCATTGCTATCCTTCATGGATGGATTTTCTGGGTACAATCAAATCCTTATGTCCCCTGAGGATAGAGAGAAAACCACCTTCACTACGTCTTGGGGAACCTACTGCTACTGAGTGATGCCGTTTGGGTTAAAGAATGCTGGAGCCACTTACCAGAGGATGGCAACAACACTGCTGCATGACATGATGCACAAAGAGGTCGAGGTGTATGTCGACGATATGATAGTCAAATCAAAGGAAAGGGAAGGACACCATGGAGCACTCCAAAAGTTCTTTGAGAGGATTAGGAATTACAAACTACGTCTTAACCCTCAAAAATGCACTTTTGGGGTATCAGCTGGAAAGATGTTGGTATTCCTCATCACTCAAAGAGGAATCGAGGTAGACCCTTCCAAGATACAGGCTATCATGGAGATATCACCACCTAGGACGGAGAAGGTTGTAAGGAGTTTCTTGGGGAAGGTACAGTTCATCAGCAGGTATTTCCAAGCTCACAACTACCTGTGAATCTCTTTTCAAGCTACTGAAGAAAGGTACCGATTTTGAATGGAGCCAAGACTGTCAGCAAGCGTTCGAGGCAATCAAAGAATATCTTCAGAATCCACCTGTACTGTCACCGCCCATCCCTGGGAAGCCATTGATTCTGTATCTCTCAGTAACAGACACATCCATGGGGTGCATGCAAGCATAAGAAAACAACGCCAAAGTAGAGTGCGCCATATACTACCTCAGCAAAAAAAATGATGGACTATGAGACAAGGTACACTCCCCTCGAGAAAACCTGTTGGGGGCTAGTTTGGGCCACAAAGAAATTGAGGCACTACCTGTTAGCACATCCGGTGGTGCTGGTCTCTCGTTTAGACCCAATCAAGTATCTTTTCGAAAAGCCAGCACTTATCGGAAAGCTAGCTAGGTGGTTATTGCTACTAGCAGAATTCGACCTCAAATACATGACAAGGAAATCAGTAAAGGGAAGAGCTGTGGCAGAATTCTTGGCAGATCACCCTGTGACAGAGGCCGAGGCAGAGGACTTCATGTTCCCCGACGAGGACATCTTATGTCTCTTAGACGACACCTGGCAACTTTACTTTGATGGAGCATCAAACCGATGTGGATATGGCATAGGGGTATTACTAGTTTCCCCAAACGACTCCCACATCCCTTTGTCATATAAACTGAGGTTTGAGGTCACTAACAACCAAGCTGAATACGAGGCTTGTATTGCTGGAATGGAGGCAGCCCTGGAGCTAGGGGCAAAAAGGGTAGAAGTCACTGGGGATTCAAACCTGGTGGTATCTCAAGCCAGAGGAGACTGGAAAGTCAAGGAAGATACACTGAAGCTATATCATTCTGTGCTGGAAGATCTAATTCCACAGTTCGATTCCGTTATCTTCACACACACACTTCGAGTGAGCAATAGATTTGCAGATGCACTGGCAACATTAGCATCTATGGTCGAAATACTCCTGGGATTCACAATACGGCCTCTCATGATCGAGCAAAAGGTTAAACCAGCATGTGAATGCACCTTTACCGAGGAAGGTGAAGACGATGGCAAGCCATGGTACGAAGACGTGAAGGAATTCCTGGAAAAAGGAGAATACCCATCCGAGGCCACCTCGAAAGACAAAACAGCTCTGCGGAAGTTTGCTGCCCGATTTGTAATATGTGGAGGAGCATTGTATCAAAGGGCGCACTTGGGTCCAAGTCAACTTTGCGTCACAACGGAGGACAGCCGCAAGGTAATGGAGGAAATACACGAAGGAATTTGTGGGCCACACATGAATGGGGCAACGATGGCAAAGAAGATCCTACGTCAGGGATATTACTGGACTACAATGGAGGCCGACTGCGCTGATTATGTTCGCCGATGTTACAAATGCCAAACTCACGCTGATCGTATGCGTATTCCCCCTACGGAATTGTATAGCATGACATCCCCTTAGCCATTCTCCACTTGGGGGATAGACGTCATTGGAAGCATAAATCCAAAGGGAAAATACAAACATCAGTTCATTCTGGTGGCCATTGACTACTTCACCAAGTGGGTAGAAGCAGCTTCTTATGCTACTCTCAAAGCCACTCATGTGGCCAAATTCATTTGCACTAATATCATCTATCGATATGGTGTACCTCACTAGTTCGTCTGTGACAATGGATCGCACTTCAAGGGGGCGACAAAGAAGCTTTTTGCCGAATTTGGGATACAGAATCATCGGTCATCTACTTACCAACCTCAAGAGGATTCTGCGGAAGACTACCGACACTTACACAGACTGGCCAGAAATGCTACCTCTGGCACTATGGGGTTATCGAACAACTGAAAGGACTTCAACTGGGGCCATTCCCTACTCTCTGGTTTATGGAATGGAAGCTGTCTTGCCTATCGATCTGGAATTACCTTCGTTAAGGGTTCTAGCTGAGACTGGAATGATCGAAGAAAACTGGGTTCAAAATCGCCACGATGAGTTGGTATTACTAGACGAAAGGAGGCTGAGAGCGTTATACCATGTACAAGGGTATCAACGCCGCCTTGCACGAGCATTCAACAAAAAGGTGAAACCTAGGGACGTCAAGGTAGGAGACATGGTGCTCAAAGCAATTCGTCGCCACGTTTCAGACCCAAGGGGCAAGTTTAGACCAGACTGGGGAGGCCCCTACCTTATCAAACTCATACTTTCTGGAGGAGCAGCATACATTGCAGACTTGGATGGAATGGAATTCGCAACGCCAGTCAACATTGACAAGCTGAGGAAGTATAACCCATGAGAGATGCTCGTTGGACCGAAAACCACAAGGGTGGGCGGATCCAAGCAAAAATTAGAGCAGCCTGCTAGGTCGAAAACCCGCAAGGGCGGCTTAGGCAAAAATTAAGGCATAAATAAAACGCTCGCTAGATCGAAAACCCGCAAGGGCGGTTCTAGGCAAAATTTAGAGCACAAAAGGAGAGGAAAACACCCGAGTGGACCCTAACTAAAAACAAAACAAATCCCCTTTGTTGGAACTACGTTTATGGCCTGATTCCCTCTATGGGATACGTAGGCAATCTCTAAATTTGAGATCCGGCCACTGCTATCATCATCACTTCCAAAATTTCTAGGTCTATCCTAAAGCATGTTCACTATCAAATCATGGCAATAACATCTCTAAAACGACCAAATGTTTTATTATTTCCAAAGGGAAAGGACAAAGCAAACCTAAACAATTCTTAATCCATGAAAGCTAGAATCAAACAAACATCTTTCGAAAAACATAAGCAAAGCGTCAGCCTCTAGGTCTTCCTTCTCTTTGCACTACTATCCTCCAAAAGGTTTTTCTTCAACCAGCGTTTGTAAGAACCCGATAGCTTGACAAAGAAGTTCTCAGCAACCTCATGCATCACTCTATTTGGCCAAAGACGCAGCATATTGCGACGGAAGTTGGCATCATGGATCTTAGAGACGGTGTACTCAGGGTCACCCAGGATTGCGGTTTGTTCAGCCCCAAACTGCCTTTGAAAGCGAGCAGGAAAGTAGAAAACGACTCTACTACCAATCACTGCTACACCAAAATGGTTCATGGTACTCGCAGTCATGCTCTCAATACCATACCAGGGGAAAACCCATTGAATCCAATCACCTCTGCAAGTCTTCATCCATGCTTCCCAAGCAGCCTCAGTTGGGAGCTGTTTAATCATGTGACGCTCCGTACATTGGTCTGGATTATAAGGAAGTCGCTCTGGCGCATCCCACACCTTTAGCTTCTCAAACAACCACACCTAGAGAACAAGGGAAAATTGTGAGTTGAGAGAACACGTGAGTCAAAACAAAAGAGTGATGAGTGAAAAGATAAACTTGACAAATAAACAAATAAAAGAGCGAACCTGCAATAGCAAAGGACTGCCTGAGAACTGAGCTGTAGGACTGCCCTTCATCACATCTAGACCCATCAAGGTCTCTGCCAATACTAAGCCAGCGAAACCCACACGGTTTCCAATCTGTTGAACAAGGTTAAGCAACACGGGATAAGCATGGCCAGAGGAAGGGCCAAGCAAATAATAATGAAGGTGACAAATGCACAATGCATGAAAGCACGCCTTCTGTAGGGAAACTTGACGATGAGCCTCAGCTGTACCAAAACACTGAATAAGTTGCAGAACCTCCTACCTTCCCTTCACTAGGAAGAATTTAACTTCATGTTTCTGAACTTGGAGTAAATCCTTCAGGAGATCACCTCGGTTGAACAAAGGATTAGGGACAACAAAACCCTCTCTGTCCGAATGACCCATGATGGCCGCAAACTCCTCGATAGTAGGACACAATTCCTCTTTCCTAAATCGAAAAACGTGAAAAGCGGGGTCCCACAAACTAGTGGCCGCCCTAAGGAAGGCAAAATTCATAGGAATTTGACGAAGGGAGAAGAGAAAGTCCATGCCAAAGGACTTAAAGTGTAAACAGTCGAGGCCATTAAAGGAATCCAACCATTGATCAAGGACTGGTTGTGCCATGTACAAAGAATTGCTACTGATAATGCTATCGGGTTCGTAGAACGCGTATTTATAGAACTAAGTCAAGTCTTAGTTCGAATCGGAATCGGATTCTTAATCCTCGGAATTTTGGTCGGTCTCTCGGCCGGCACTTCAATCTGACGGCCGTAGGATCTATCCATCGGCCCATAAAAATCAGGGTTGACCTACAAGTCAAACCCAGGCAGACAAAACAATCCTTCGGCCGCCAGATCAAAGCCTCGGCCGCTTAATCATTAGGTCGGCCGCCAGAACGGCTCTTTTACAGACTGTTCCCACGGTTCAGTTTGTTTCATTGGATTAACAAGCTATTATACGCAAACGACGTAAATATGGCATACACAATCACAAGCAGAGCAAAAAGGTTTTTGTTTCATATAACGAAAGCTTTTTTACATCACAAGGTGGATCATCCCATATTTCCTAAACAAACTATACATCGATTTCCTGTCGAACTAACCTATGCAGGAAGAGAAACAGAAAAACAAAAAAAGAGGAAGCAGAAGGGGATGCCGAACCCTCTGGTGGTCCGAACACCGGAGACCAGCTGCAGAAAAGAAGAGGACACCCCTGGGGCGGTGTATACCAGAGGAGTGCTACGGTGCAGAAGGGACACCACATGGCCCAGAAAAATCACCACACCGCGTACCACCGCCACACCAAGAGCTCCGCGTCACGAAAGCAAGTCACCCATTAAAGGGTCCCTAATCGAAGCTACCCGTGTAAGGGCCCCTAATCAAGCATCAAGACAGGATCGAAAACAACGCGGTCTCCCTCCGCGCACGCTAGCCACGTCAGCATATCACCCACGGCCCGGAGCTGTCGGAAACAAGGAGAAGTGGAAGGGATCTTCGGTGGAAGTCTCAGACGTAGGAAACAGAGAGAAAAGAAAGGAAAATGAAATGAAACGGCTGAGGCCATGGCCTTTTATAGGCCCCTGGAAACGAACCGATTAAACGGCCGAGTATTCGATACCTCGGCCGAGACATCAATCCTTCGGCCGAGAGATCGACTCCTGGCCTCCTAAATCAATCTCCTTCGATAAACATCAGATCATGCTCAGTGCACCGATTCAAGCCATTATGGATTCTGGGTCCTCGACCAACAGAATAGCCTTGGGGACACACCCAAGCCAGTACAATGTGATCAAAACTAGCTTTGGGGGCATATCCAAGCATGAGGAAGCTTTCTCTACACAAACTGCTGGCCAAAACAAGTCAGAACACTTAGCGGCTCTACGCCCATATTCACTATCAAACACCGTGACTCCAGGTCCACCACCTCCACAGGCTCAAAGCCGTTATCTCAGCGGCTCTGCGCCCGTTACCTCAACAGGCTCTACACCTGTATTCACCCACCTGACGGCTCCAAGCCTAATCACTATCAGCAGCTCTACGCTTGCCAATCCCAGCAGCCATAACAACCAATCTAGCGGCTCGAGGCCCATTATCGACAGGCTCTATGCCTTTGAACACTCAACTCAGCGGCTCTAAGCCCACTGTCTCAACCGGCTCGAAGCCGTAACAAACAATCTCAGCGGCTCGAAGCCCATTATCAACAGGCTCTATGCCCATATTCACTCACTTAGCGGCTCGAAGCCCATTATCAACAGGCTCTACGCCTGTGAACACTCAACTTAGCGGCTCTAAGCCCACTATCTCAACTAGCTCGAAGCCGTAAACAAGCAAATCTTAACAGGCTCTACGCCGCCCCAACAATCAAAGCCATCTATTCTCAGGCTCTACGCCTGAATGCTCAAAAATCTAACATTTTTGAATGCTCAAGCTCTACGCTTGGATGCCCAACCACTGTGTACTGGATGCTCAAGTTATACCCTTGAATGCTCAAGCTCTACGCTTGGATGCCCAACCACTGCGTACTGGACGCTCAAAGCGTGTACTTGTAAACACCCCAATTTGGCCTAACGATTATTTCAAGTCCCACCTTGGGACAATCCCGATGATGAAATGGATACAGTGATTGCTGATTGCTTCCTTGAGAACCTTAGGACTTTCGGTAAGGACTTTGAGCCACTTAGAGGACCCAAATCAAAGCCATACAGCCTTTCAGACAGAAATACAGAAGCCTAGGAGAATACATCTGTTGGCCGTGACATCGATCTCACGGCCCCAACATCATTTCCTCACCCGAGCAACCTGTTGCTAGCAAAATCTCCCTGAGAGATCAATCTCTCGGCCGCAAGATCTATCCTTCGGCCGAGACATCCATTCCTCGGCCGTGATATCCTTTACTCGGCCGCCAGATCGACCTTTTCCCAGACTCTGGAACGTGTTCTGTCAGACGTTTGATCCGACTACACTACCTTTCTGATGCGTTCGGGCTACGCTCAGAGATTACGACGTAAAGTTAGAGATGCATTGCAATTGCAATTGCCATCTCATGATTTGATTGGCCGGAGTGAGTCATCCCTATGCCTATATAAAGGAGCCTTTGGGCTCTGAAATTGATACACCTTCACACTCTATCAAGCCTCAAAGCTCTACACAAATAATCCCTTGATCCCATACTTCAAAAGCCCTAACCTCCCGAAGACAGCCGTCAATCCGGCGATCAAACCCCGAAGTTCAAACCCTAACCCTAGGGTTCTCGATCAAGCAATCAGTCAACTCACGCCCAATCTAAAGCAATCAAGCAACTGAGGGTTCAAGGTGGTGAGGCCCAACGGCCTCTGGTTTGTCTTAATTTACTGTATTTTTGACTAACCGTAGTGTTTTGATTACCCGCTAATCTTTCTGTCTGGTGTGAGGAAGAACATCGACCGGGGCTTCAATCCCTCGGCCGGTACATCAAACCAGTGTGATTACTCGGCCGTAACATCCAATCATCGGCCGAGTAATCGATCTCCTGGGACATTTTGTTTGCTTTCCCTGCTTTCTGACGCATGCTTATTTATCGCACTGGCTCACTTTACTTACTGTTTAAAGGAATAATTAAACAGACTATGTGTTAGAATTAAACAAAGCATCTATATGTCTTATGTTGAACGATTATGGGCCAGTCTCACGACTGGTCAAAGAGGGGTGCCTAACACCTTCCCCTTATTGTACTTTTGGCTCCCGTATCCAGAATCTCTATCTGTTTTCCTAGTTTTTGATAAACTAAGTGGCGACTCCGTTTTGATGATAACCGCTATCATGTGGCGATGTTCCTAGCCATGGGAATCTCCATGATTTGGTTTACGAAGCAAGCAACCAATCGAGCAAACAAACATTGATCAATCTGTAGGGCGATGCCCCGTTTGGGAGGTGTCTACAGTACTTTGAATGCTCGGATTCTGCCGTCCGAATGCTCGAGCTCTACGCTCTGAATGCTCAAGTCCGGAACTTGATAGAAGCTCTAAGCTTAAAAACAAACACACACGCACGGGCCCGTGCACATATTGCATTATCACATCGAGTCTGCATCATCATATATGTTCACATCTAACAACCATCATCGCACATATACACTCTGCATATCTCTCATGAAACAGGTCAACCCTGCAATCAACCGGCTCTATGCCTCGGTTTCTATTGATCGGTTCAGCGCCTCGATCCTTTGGCTCTACGCCAACACTTATGATGAGAAAGCTCCGTGCACAGACCATCAGAATGCAACCAGCTCTATGCTTCGGTTCAAATCATGTCAAGCTCTAAGCTCACCTCAGGCCCTTGCCTCGTAAACCACAGTAGGCTCCATGCCTCAATCTAATCACCTCAGGCTCTCGCCTTGTGATCAACACCAGCTCCGCGCTTCGGTCCTATCAATCCAATCTCCTCAGGTACTCGCCTCAAGACTGCAACAGGCTCCGTGCCTCGATTCCATCACTCTCAGGCTCTCGTCTTATACCAGCTCCGCGCTTCGGTCCCATCAAAGCTCTGACACCTCAGGCTCTCACCTTATGATCAATACCAGCTCCGCGCTTCGGTTCCATCAAGCTCTAAGCTCATCTCAGGCCTCCGCCTTATGACTAGAACCGGCTCCGTGCCTCGGTTCCCTCATCCCCAAAAGCTCCGTGCTCTAGATACTGGCCCTGCGCCCCCCACATCTCAAAAACAAATGGCGTCCAACTCATCCCAGCAGATGGTTTAGATTCCACCCCACTACATCAATTCCTTTCAGCTCATTCGCAAGGATAGGCTACTCTACCGAGCTCCTTTCAGTCAAAGTAAGGATGATCGAGAAAAGCAAACGCACCTGCCGTGTACTGATCTACCCCAAAATACTAAAGAAGCTCTATGCAAAAACTTCCCAGACAGCCCCGCGCTCCTTCAACTATCTTCCGCCAAAACCCTGGCTCAGTCTAGGTACGTCACACTACGGCTTTTTAAAGCCCAAAGGTACGTCTTCTGTCTCTAACCCTCCAAGCTTTTTACATTTCTTTATCGCCCAAACTACGATTGGTCTGAATTTCCTTTGTGGAATACATAGGCAGCCTCCCGGCCCGACCATAACAAAACCATTTTCGAAAACCCCTTGGAATAGTGGTTGGACCAAATTGAGTTGCTTTTTACAGCTTTGACTCTTACTCAAACATGTCTCGCGATCCGTCTAAGTTCAGTCAAAGAGGGGCATCTGTAGACACCCCAATTTGGCCTAACGATTATTTCAAGTCCCACCTTGGGACCATCCCAATGATGAAATGGATACAGTGATTGTTGATTGCCTCCTTGAGAACCTTAGGACTTTCGGTAAGAACTTTGAGCCACTTAGAGGACCCAATTCAGAGCCATACAGCCTTTCAGACAGAAATACAAGAGCCTAGGAGAATCCATCTGTCGGCCGTGACATTGATCCCACGGCCCTAACATCATTTCCTCACCCGAGCAACCTGTTGCTAGCCAAATCTCCCTGAGAGATCAATACCTCGGCCGCAAGATCTATTCTTCGGCCGAGACATCCATTACTCGGCCGTGATATCCTTTACTCGGCCACCAGATCGACCTTTTTCCAGACTCTGGAACGTGTTCTGTCAGACGTTTGATCCAACTACACTACCTTCCCGATGCGGTCGGGCTACGCTCAGAGATTACGACGTAGAGTTAGAGGTGCATTGCAATTGCAATTGCCATCTCGTGATTTGATTGGCCGGAGTGAGTCACCAATTGCCTATATAAAGGGCCTTTGGACTCTGAAAATATACACACGAAATTCATCAGAGAATACACTCTCTTAAGCCACGAAACTCTGCAAAAATACTCTCTCAAACCCACTCTTCAAAAGCCCTAACCTCCCGAAGGCAGCCGTTATTCCGGCGATCAAACCTCGAAGTTCAAACCCAAACTCTAGGGTTTTCAATCAAGCAATCAGTCAATCATAATCAAATCCGAAGCAATCAAGCAACTGAGGGATCAAGGTGGTGAGGCCCAACGGCCTCTGGTTTGTCTTATTTACTGTATTTCTGACTAACCGTAGCGTTTTGATCATCTGTTAATCTTTCTGTCTGGTGTGAGGAAGAACACCGACCAGAGCTTCGATCCTTCGATCCCTCGGCCGTGACATCCATTCACCGGCCGCGGGATCCATCTCCCTGGACAGTGTGTTTGCTTCTCTGCTTTCTGACGCATGCTTTACTAATCGCATTGGCTCACTTTACTTACTGTTTAAAGGAATAAATAAACAGACTCTGTGTTAGAATTAAACAAAGCATCTACATGTCTTATGTTGAACGATTATGGGCCAGTCTCACGACTGGGCAAAGAGGGGTGTCTAACACCTTCCCCTTATTGTACTTTTGGCTCCCGTATCCAGAATCTCTATCTGTTTTCCCAGTTTTAATAAATTGGGTGGCGACTCTGTTTTAATGATAACCGCTATCATGTGGTGATGTTCCTAGCCATGGGAATGTCAACTGTAGACACCTCCCAAACGGGGCATCGCCATACAGATTGATCACGTTTGTTTGCTCGGTTGGTTGCTTGCTTCATAAACCAAAATCATGGATATTCCCATGGCTAGGAACATCGCCACATGATAGCGGTTATCATTAAAACAGAGTCGCCACCCAGTTTATTAAAACTGGGAAAACAGATAGAGATTCTGGATACGGGAGCCAAAAGTACAATAAGGGGAAGGTGTTAGGCACCCCTCTTTGCCCAGTCGTGAGACTGGCCCATAATCATTCAACATAAGACATGTAGATGCTTTATTTAATTCTAACACATAGTCTGTTTATTTATTCCTTTAAACAGGTAAGTAAAGTGAGCCAATGCGATTAGTAAAGCATGCGTCAGAAAGCAGAGAAGCAAACAAACTATCCAGGGAGATGGATCCCGCGGCCGGTGAATGGATGTCACGGCCGAGGGATCCTCTTGGTTTGATGTACCGGCTGAGGGATCGAAGTCCCGGTCGGTGTTCTTCCTCACACCAGACAGAAAGATTAACAGATGAGCAAAACGCTACGGTTAGTCAGAAATACAGTAAATAAGACAAACCAGAGGCCGTTGGGCCTCATCACCTTGATCCCTCAATTGCTTGATTGCTTCGGATTTGATTGTGATTGATTGATTGCTTGATTGAAAACCCTAGAGTTTGGGTTTGAACTTCGGGGTTTGATCGCCGGAATAACGGCTGCCTTCGGGAGGTTAGGGCTTTTGAAGAGTGGGTTTGAGAGAGTATTTTTGCAGAGTTTCGTGGCTTGAGAGAGTGTATTCTCTGATGAATTTTGTGTGTATATTTTTGGAGTCCAAAGGCCCTTTATATAGGCAATTGGTGACTCACTCCGGCCAATCAAATCACGAGATGGCAATTGCAATTGCAATGCACCTCTAACTCTACGTCGGAATCTCTGAGCGTAGCCTGAACGCATCGAGAAGGTAGTGTAGTTGGATCAAACGTCTGACAGAACACGTTCCAGAGTCTGGAAAAAGGTCGATCTGGCGGCCGAGTAAAGGATATCACGGCCGAGGAATGGATCTCTCGGCCGAAGGATAGATCTTGCGGCCGAGGTATTGATCTCTCAGGGAGGTTTGGCTAGCAACAGGTTGCTTGGGTGAGGAAATGATGTTAGGGCCGTGGGATCGATGTCACGACCGACAGATGGATTCTCCAAGGCTCTTGTATTTCTGTCTGAAAGGCTGTATGGCTCTGAATTGGGTCCTCTAAGTGGCTCAAAGTTCTTACCGAAAGTCCTAAGGTTTCTCAAGGAGGCAATCAGCAATCACTGTATCCATTTCATCATCAGGATGGTCCCAAGGTGGGATTTGAAATAATCGTTAGGCCAAATTGGAGTGTCTACAGATGCCCCTCTTTGACTGAACTCAGACGGATCGCGAGACATGTTTGAGTAAGAGTCAAAGCTGTAAAAAGCAACTCAATTTGGTCCAACCACTATTCCAAGGGGTTTTCGAAAAAGGTTTTGTTATGGTCGGGCCGGGAGGCTGCCTACGTATTCCACAAGGGAAATTCAGACCAATCGTAGTTCGGGCGATAAAGAAAAGTAAAAAGCTTGGAGGGTTAGAGACAGAAGACGTACCTTTGGGCTTTAAAAAGCCGTAGTGTGACGTACCTAGACTGAGCCAGGGTTTTGGCGGAAGATAGTTGAAGGAGCGCGGGGCTGTCTGGGGAGTTTTTGCGTAGAGCTTCTTTAGTATTTTGGGGTAGATCAGTACACGACAGGTGCGTTGATTTTCTTGATCATCCTTACTTTGACTGAAAGGAGCTCGATAGAGTAGCCTATCCTTGCGAATGAGCTGGAAGGAATTGATGTAGTGGGGTGGAATCCAAACCATCTGCTGGGATGAGTTTGATGCCATTTGTTTTTGAGATGTGGGGGGCGCAGGGCCAGTATCTAGAGCACGGAGCTTTTGGGGATGAGGGAACCGAGGCACGGAGCCGGTTGTAGTCATAAGGCGGAGGCCTGAGATGAGCTTAGAGCTTGATGGAACCGAAGCACGGAGCTGGTATTGATCATAAGGTGAGAGTCTGAGGTGTCAGAGCTTTGATGGGACAGAAGCGCGGAGCTGGTATAAGACGAGAGCCTGAGAGTGATAGAATCTAGGCATGGAGCCTATTGCAGTCTTGAGGCGAGGGCCTGAGGAGATTGGATTGATAGGACCGAAGCGCGGAGCTGGTGTTGATCACAAGGCGAGAGCCTGAGGTGATTATATTGAGGCGTGGAGCCTGTTGTGGTTTACGAGGCAAGGGCCTGAGGTGAGCTTAGAGCTTGACATGATTTGAACCGAAGCGTAGAGCTGGTTGCATTCTGATGGTCTGTGCACGGAGCTTTCTAATCATAAGTGTTGGCGTAGAGCCAAAGGATCGAGGCGTTGAAACGATCAATAGAAACCGAGGCATAGAGCCGGTTGAATGCAGGGTTGACTTGTTTCATGAGAGATATGCAGAGTGTATATGTGCGATGATGGTTGTTAGATGTGAACATATATGATGATGCAGACTCGATGTGATAATGCAATATGTGCACGGGCCCGTGCGTGTGTGTTTGTTTTTAAGCTTAGAGCTTCTATCAAGTTCCGGACTTGAGCATTCAGAGCGTAGAGCTCGAGCATTCGGACGGCAGAATCCGAGAATTCAAAGTACAGGCTTTGAGCGTCCAGTACGCAGTGGTTGGGCATCCAAGCGTAGAGCTTGAGCATTCAAGTGTATAACTTGAGCATCCAGTACACAGTGGTTGGGCATCCAAGCGTAGAGCTTGAGCATTCAAAAATGTTAGATTTTTGAGCATTCAGGCGTAGAGCCTGAGAATAGATGACTTTGATTGTTGGGGCGGCGTAGAGCCTGTTGAGATTTGCTTGTTTACCGCTTCGAGCCAGTTGAGACAGTGGGCTTAGAGCCGCTGAGTTGAGTGTTCACAGGCGTAGAGCCTGTCGATAATGGGCTTCGAGCTGCTGAGTGAGTGAATACGGGCATAGAGCCTGTTGATAATGGGCTTCGAGCCGCTGAGATTGTTTGTTACGGCTTCGAGCCGGTTGAGACAGTGGGGTTAGAGCCGCTGAGTTGAGTGTTCACAGGCGTAGAGCCTGTCGACAATGGGCCTCGAGCCGCAAGATTGGTTGTTATGGCTGCTGGGAATGGCAAGCGTAGAGCTGGTTGGTTACTTGCTTCGTAAACCAATATCATGGACATTCCCATGGCTAGGAACATCGCCACATGATAGCGGTTATCATCAAAACAGAGTCGCCACCCAGTTTATTAAAACTGGGAAAACAGATAGAGATTCTGGATACGGGAGCCAAAAGTACAATAAGGGGAAGGTGTTAGGCACCCCTCTTTGCCCAGTCGTGAGAGCGTAGCCCATAATTATTCAACATAAGACGTATAGATGCTTCGTTTAATTCCAACACATAGTCTGTTTATTTATTCTTTAAACAGTAAGTAAAGTGAGCCAGTGCGATAAATGAGCATGCATCAGAAAAGAATAGATCTTGCGGCCGAGGTATTGATCTCTCAGGGAGATTTGGCTAGCAACAGGTTGCTCGGGTGAGGAAATGATGTTAGGGCCGTGGGATCGATGTCACGGCCGACAGATGGATTCTCCTAGGCTCTTGTATTTCTGTCTGAAAGGCTGTATGGCTCTGAATTGGGTCCTCTAAGTGGCTCAAAGTTCTTACCGAAAGTCCTAAGGTTCTCAAGGAGGCAATCAGCAATCACTGTATCCATTTCATCATCGGGATGGTCCGAAGGTGGAACTTGAAATAATCGTTAGGCCAAATTGGGGTGTCTACAGATGCCCCTCTTTGACTGAACTCAGACGGATCGCGAGACATGTTTGAGTAAGAGTCAAAGCTGTAAAAAGCAACTCAATTTGGTCCAACCACTATTCTAAGGGGTTTTCGAAAAAGGATTTGTTATGGTCGTGCCAGGACGCTGCCTACGTATTCCACAAAGGAAATTCAGACCAATCGTAGTTCAGGCGATAACGAAAAGTGAAAAGCTCGGAGGGTTAGAGACAGAAGACGTACCTTTGGGCTTTAAAAATCCGTAGTGTGACGTACCTAGACTGAGCCAGGGTTTTGGCGGAAGATAGTTGAAGGAGCGCGGGGCTGTCTAGGGAGTTTTTGTGTAGAGCTTCTTTAGTATTTTGGGGTAGATCAGTACACAGCAGGTGTGTTTGCTTTTCTTGATCATTCTTACTTTGGCTGAAAGAAGCTCGGTAGAGTAGCCTATCCTTGCGAATGAGCTGGAAGGAATTGATGTAGTGGGGTGGAATCCAAACCATCTGCTGGGATGAGTTGGACGCCATTTGTTTTTGAGATGTGGGGGGCGCAGGGCCAGTATCTAGAGCACGGAGCTTTTGGGGATGAGGGAATCGAGGCATGGAGCCGGTTGTAGTCATAAGGCAGAGGCCTGAGATGAGCTTAGAGCTTGATGGAACCGAAGCGCGGAGCTGGTATTGATCATAAGGTGAGAGCCTGAGGTGTCAGAGCTTTGATGGGACCGAAGCGCGGAGCTGGTATAAGACGAGAGCCTGAGAGTGATGGAATCGAGGCATGGAGCCTGTTGCAGTCTTGAGGCGAGGGCCTGAGGAGATTGGATTGATAGGATCGAAGCGCGAAGCTGGTGTTGATCACAAGGCGAGAGCCTGAGGTGATTAGATTGAGGCGTGGAGCCTGCTGTGGTTTACGAGGCAAGGGCCTGAGGTGAGCTTAGAGCTTGACATGATTTGAACCGAAGCATAGAGCTGGTTGCATTCTGATGGTCTGTGCACGGAGCTTTCTCATCATAAGTGTTGGCGTAGAGCCAAAGGATCGAGGTGCTGAAACGATCAATAGAAATCGAGGCATAGAGCCGGTTGATTGCAGGGTTGACCTGTTTCATGAGAGATATGCAGAGTGTATATGTGCGATAATGGTTGTTAGATGTGAATATATATGATGATGCAGACTCGATGTGATAATGCAATATGTGCACGGGCCCGTGCGTGTGTGTTTGTTTTTAAGCTTAGAGCTTCTATCAAGTTCCGGACTTGAGCATTCAGAGCGTAGAGCTCGAGCATTCGGACGGCAGAATCCGAGCATTCAAAGTACAGGCTTTTAGCGTCCAGTACGCAGTGGTTGGGCATCCAAGCGTAGAGCTTGAGCATTCAAGTGTATAACTTGAGCATCCAGTACACAGTGGTTGGGCATCCAAGCGTAGAGCTTGAGCATTCAAAAATGTTAGATTTTTGAGCATTCAGGCGTAGAGCCTGACAATAGATGGCTTTGATTGTTGGGGCGGCGTAGAGCCTGTTGAGATTTGCTTGTTTACAGCTTCGAGCCAGTTGAGACAGTGGGCTTAGAGCCGCTGAGTTGAGTGTTCACAGGCGTAGAGCCTGTCGATAATGGGCTTCGAGCCGCTAAGTGAGTGAATACGGGCATAGAGCCTGTTGATAATGGGCTTCGAGCCACTGAGATTGTTTGTTATGGCTTCGAGCCGGTTGAGACAGTGGGCTTAGAGCCGCTGAGTTGAGTGTTCACAAGCGTAGAGCCTGTCGATAATGGGCCTCGAGCCGCTAGATTGGTTGTTATGGCTGCTGGGAATGGCAAGCGTAGAGCTACTGATAGTGATTAGGCTTGGAGCCGTCAGGTGGGTGAATACAGGCGTAGAGCTTATTGAGGTAACGGGCGCAGAGCCGCTGAGATAACGGCTTTGAGCCTGTGGAGGTGTTGGACCTGGAGTCACAGTGTTTGATAGTGAATATGGGCGTAGAGCCGCTAAGTGTTCTGACTTGTTTTGGCCAGCAGTTTGTTGAGAGAGAGCTTCCTCATGCTTGGATATGCCCCCAAGGCTAGTTTTGATCACATTGTACTGGCTCGGGTGTGCCCCCAAGGCTATTCTCTTGGTCCAGGACCCAGAATCCATAATGGCTTGAATCGGTGCACTGAGCATGATCTGATGTTTATCGAAGGAAATTTATTTAGGAGGCCAGGAGATCGATCTCTTAGCCGAAGGATAGATGTCTCGGCCGAGGTATCGAATACTCGGCCGTTTAATCGGTTCGTTTCCAGGGGCCTATAAAAGGCCATGGCCTCAGCCATTTCATTTCATTTTCCTTTCTTTCCTCTCAGTTTCCTACGTCCAAGACTTCCACCGAAGATCCCTTCCACTTCTCCTTGTTTCCGACAACTCCGGGTCGTGGGTGATATGCTGACGTGGCTAGCGTGCGCGGAGGGAGACCGCGTTGTTTTCGGTCCTGTCTTGATGCTTGATTAGGGGCCCTTACACGGGTAGCTTCGATTAGGGACCCTTACATGGGTGACTTGCTTTCGTGACGCGGAGCTCCTGATGTGGCGGTGGTACGCGGTGTGGTGATTTTTCTGGGCCATGTGGTGTCCCTTCTACACCATAGCACTCCTCTGGTATACACCGCCCCAGGGGTGTCCTCTTCTTTACTACAGCTGGTCTCCGGTGTTCGGACCACCAGAGGGTTCGGCATCCCCTTCTGCTTCCTCTTTTTTTGTTTTTCTGTTTCTCTTCCTGCATAGGTTAGTTCGACAGGAAATCGATGTATAGTTTGTTTAGGAAATATGGGATGATCCACCTTGTGATGTAAAAAGCTTTCGTTATATGAAACAAAAACCTTTTTGCTCTGCTTGTGATTGTGTATGCCATATTTACGTCGTTTGCGTATAATAGCTTGTTAATCCAATGAAACAAACTGAACCGTGGGAACAGTCTGTAAAAGAGTCGTTCTGGCGGCCGACCTAATGATTAAGCGGCCGAGGCTTTGATCTGGCGGCCGAAGGATTGTTTTGTCTGCCTGGGTTTGACTTGTAGGTCAACCCTGATTTTTATGGGCCGATGGATAGATCCTACGGCCGTCAGATTGAAGTGCCGGCCGAGAGACCGACCAAAATTCCGAGGATTAAGAATCCGATTCCGATTCGAACTAAGACTTGACTTAGTTCTATAAATACGCGTTCTACGAACCCGATAGCATTATCAGTAGCAATTCTTTGTACATGGCACAACCAGTCCTTGATCAATGGTTGGATTCCTTTAATGGCCTCGACTGTTTACACTTTAAGTCCTTTGGCATGGACTTTCTCTTCTCCCTTCGTCAAATTCCTATGAATTTTGCCTTCCTTAGGGCGGCCACTAGTTTGTGGGACCCCGCTTTTCACGTTTTTCGATTTAGGAAAGAGGAATTGTGTCCTACTATCGAGGAGTTTGCGGCCATCATGGGTCATTCGGACAGAGAGGGTTTTGTTGTCCCTAATCCTTTGTTCAACCGAGGTGATCTCCTGAAGGATTTACTCCAAGTTCAGAAACATGAAGTTAAATTCTTCCTAGTGAAGGGAAGGTAGGAGGTTCTGCAACTTATTCAGCATTTTGGTACAGCTGAGGCTCATCATCAAGTTTCCCTACAGAAGGCGTGCTTTCATGCGTTGTGCATTTGTCTCCGTCATTATTATTTGTTTGGCCCTTCCTCTGGCCATGCTGATCCCGTGTTGCTTAACCTTGCTCAACAGATTGGAAACCGTGTGGGTTTCGCTGGCTTAGTATTGGCAGAGACCTTGATGGGTCTAGATGTGATGAAGGGCAGTCCTACAGCTCAGTTCTCAGGCAGTCCTTTGCTATTGCAGGTTCGCTCTTTTATTTGTTTATTTGTCAAGTTTATCTTTTCACTCATCACTCTTTTGTTTTGACTCACGTGTTCTCTCAACTCACAATTTTCCCTTGTTCTCTAGGTGTGGTTGTTTGAGAAGCTAAAGGTGTGGGATGCGCCGGAGCGACTTCCTTATAATCCAGACCAATGCACAGAGCGTCACATGATTAAACAGCTCCCAACTGAGGCTGCTTAGGAAGCATGGATGAAGACTTGCAGAGGTGATTGGATTCAATGGATTTGCCCATGGTATGGTATTGAGAGCATGACTGCAAGTACCCTGAACCATTTTGGTGTAGCAGTGATTGGTATTACTCGAGTCCTTTTCTACTTTCCTGCTCGCTTTCAAAGGCAATTTGGGGCTGAACAAACCGCAATCCTGGGTGACCCTGAGTACACCGTCTCTAAGATCCATGATGCCAACTTCCGTCGCAATATCCTGCGTCTTTGGCCAAATAGAGTGATGCAGGAGGTTGCTGAGAACTTCTTTGTCAAGCTATCGGGTTCTTACAAACGCTGGTTGAAGAAAAACCTTTTGGAGGATAGTAGTGCAAAGAGAAGGAAGACCTAGAGGCTAACGCTTTGCTTATGTTTTTCGAAAGATGTTTGTTTGATTCTAGCTTTCATGGATTAAGAATTGTTTAGGTTTGCTTTGTCCTTTCCCTTTGGAAATAATAAAATATTTGGTCGTTTTAGAGATGTTATTGCCATGATTTGATAGTGAACATGCTTTAGGATAGACCTAGAAATTTTGGAAGTGATGATGATAACAGTGGCCGGATCTCAAATTTTGAGATTGCCTACGTATCCCATAGAGGGAATCAGGCCATAAACGTAGTTCCAACAAAGGGGATTTGTTTTGTTTTTAGTTAGGGTCCACTCGGGTGTTTTCCTCTCCTTTTGTGCTCTAAATTTTGCCTAGAACCGCCCTTGTGGGTTTTCGATCTAGCGAGCGTTTTATTTATGCCTTAGTTTTTGCCTAAGCCGCCCTTGCGGGTTTTCGACCTAGCAGGCTGCTCTAATTTTTGCTTGGATCCGCCCACCCTTGTGGTTTTCGGTCCAACGAGCATCTCTCATGGGTAATACTTCCTCAGCTTGTCAATGTTGACTGGCGTTGCGAATTCCATTCCATCCAAGTCTGCAATGTATGCTGCTCCTCCAGAAAGTATGCGTTTGATAAGGTAGGGGCCTCCCCAGTTTGGTCTAAACTTGCCCCTTGGGTCTGAGACGTGGCGACGAATTGCTATGAGCACCATGTCTCCTACCTTGACGTCCCTAGGTTTCACCTTTTTGTTGAATGCTCGTGCAATGCGGCGTTGATACCCTTGTACATGGTATAACACTCTCAGCCTCCTTTCGTCTAGTAGTACCAACTCATCGTGGCGATTTTGAACCCAGTCTTCTTCGATCATTCCAGTCTCAGCTAGAACCCTTAGCGAAGGTAATTCCAGTTCGATAGGCAAGACAGCTTCCATTCCATAAACCAGAGAGTAGGGAGTGGCCCCAGTTGAAGTCCTTTCAGTTGTTCGATAACCCCATAGTGCCAGAGGTAGCATTTCTGGCCAGTCTGTGTAAGTGTCGGTAGTCTTCCGCAGAATCCTCTTGATATTCTTGTTTGCAGCCTCAACTGCCATTAGTTTGAGGTCGGTAAGTAGATGACCGATGATTCTGTATCCCAAATTCGGCGAAAAGCTTCTTTGTCGCCCCCTTGAAGTGCGATCCATTGTCACAGACGAACTCATGAGGTACACCATATCGATAGATGATATTAGTGCAAATGAATTTGGCCACATGAGTGGCTTTGAGAGTAGCATAAGAAGCTGCTTCTACCCACTTGGTGAAGTAGTCAATGGCCACTAGAATGAACTGATGTTTGTATTTTCCCTTTGGATTTATGCTTCCAATGACGTCTATCCCCCAAGTGGAAAATGGCCAAGGGGATGTCATGCTATACAATTCCGTAGGGGGAATACGCATACGATCAACGTGAGTTTGGCATTTGTAACATCGGCGAACATAATCAGCGCAGTCGGCCTCCATTGTAGTCCAGTAATATCCCTGACGTAGGATCTTCTTTGCCATCGTTGCCCCATTCATGTGTGGCCCACAAATTCCTTCGTGTATTTCCTCCATTACCTTGCGGTTGTCCTCCGTTGTGACGCAAAGTTGACTTGGACCCAAGTGCGCCCTTCGATACAATGCTCCTCCACATATTACAAATCGGGCAGCAAACTTCCGTAGAGCTGTTTTGTCTTTCGAGGTGGCCTCGGATGGGTATTCTCCTTTTTCCAGAATTCCTTCACGTCTTCGTACCATGGCTTGCCATCGTCTTCACCTTCCTCGGTAAAGGTGCATTCACATGCTGGTTTAACCTTTTGCTCGATCATGAGAGGCCGTATTGTGAATCCCAGGGGTATTTCGACCATAGATGCTAATGTTGCCAGTACATCTGCAAATCTATTGCTCACTCGAGGAGTGTGTGTGAAGATAACGGAATCGAATTGTGGAATTAGATCTTCCAGCACATAATGATATAGCTTCAGTGTATCTTCCTTGACTTTCCAGTCTCCTCTGGCTTGAGATACCACCAGGTTTGAATCCCCAGTGACTTCTACCCTTTTTGCCCCTAGCTCCAGGGCTGCCTCCATTCCAGCAATACAAGCCTCGTATTCAGCTTGGTTGTTAGTGACCTCAAACCTCAGTTTATATGACAAAGGGATGTGGGAGTCGTTTGGGGAAACTAGTAATACCCCTATGCCATATCCACATCGGTTTGATGCTCCATCAAAGTAAAGTTGCCAGGTGTCGTCTAAGAGACATAAGATGTCCTCGTCGGGGAACATGAAGTCCTCTGCCTCGGCCTCTGTCACAGGGTGATCTGCCAAGAATTCTGCCACAGCTCTTCCCTTTACTGATTTCCTTATCATGTATTTGAGGTCGAATTCTGCTAGCAGCAATAACCACCTAGCTAGCTTTCCGATAAGTGCTGGCTTTTCGAAAAGATACTTGATTGGGTCTAAACGAGATACCAGCACCACCGGATGTGCTAACAGGTAGTGCCTCAGTTTCTTTGTGGCCCATACTAGCCCCCAACAGGTTTTCTCGAGGGGAGTGTACCTTGTCTCATAGTCCATCATTTTTTTTGCTGAGGTAGTATATGGCGCACTCTACTTTGGCGTTGTTTTCTTGTGCTAGCATGCACCCCATGGATGTGTCTGTTACTGAGAGATACAGAATCAATGGCTTCCCAGGGATGGGCGGTGACAGTACAGGTGGATTCTGAAGATATTCTTTGATTGCCTCGAACGCTTGCTGACAGTCTTGGCTCCATTCAAAATCAGTACCTTTCTTCAGTAGCTTGAAAAGAGATTCACAGGTGGTTGTGAGCTTGGAAATGAACCTGCTGATGAACTGTACCTTCCCCAAGAAACTCCTTACTTCATTCTCCGCCCTAGGTGGTGATATCTCCATGATAGCCTGTATCTTGGAAGGGTCTACCTCGATTTCTCTTTGAGTGATGAGGAATCCCAACATCTTCCCAGCTGTTACCCTAAAAGTGTATTTTTGAGGGTTAAGACGTAGTTTGTAATTCCTAATCCTCTCAAAGAACTTTTGGAGTGCTCCATGGTGTCCTTCCCTTTCCTTTGATTTGACTATCATATCGTCGACATACACCTCGACCTCTTTGTGCATCATGTCGTGCAGCAGTGTTATTGCCATCCTCTGGTAAGTGGCTCCAGCATTCTTCAACCCAAACGGCATCACTCGGTAGCAGTAGGTTCCCCAAGGCGTAGTGAAGGTGGTTTTCTCTCTATCCTCAGGGGACATAAGGATTTGATTGTACCCAGAAAATCCATCCATGAGGGATACCAATGCATGGCCTGCGGTGTTATCTACTAGCTCGTCTATGTGAGGTAATGGGAAGTCATCCTTTGGACTGGCCTTGTTGAGATCTCGGAAATCTACGCAGACCCTGATTCCTCCAGTTTTCTTTGGTACGGGAACGATGTTAGCTACCCATTGTGGATATTCGGTGACTATGAGAAAACCGGCGTTGATTTGTTTAGTGACTTCTTCTTTTATCTTTAGGACCCAATCAGGGCGCATACGTCTCAGTTTTTGTTTAACTGGTTTTGCATCAGGATGAAGGGGTCTATTCCAGGCATGTCCTTGTAAGACCAGGCAAAAACATCTTTGTATTCTTTTAGCAAAAGGATTAGTTTTTCACTTTCTTGAGGGGATAGTGCGGCACCAATTTTAACCATTTTGGGCTCGTTTTCAGAGCCTATGTTTGCTGTGATTATTTCCTCAGAAAAAGGTTTAGCGTGCCTTTCTTCTTCTCTTTCGATGAATTCTAGAATTTCTTTTGGAATTTCTTCCTCAAAATTTGGTTTGTCGGAATCTACACAATTGATCATAGACAAAGTGAAATACTCTAAATCTTCCTTCTCATTGCTAAGATTATCAAAAGACATTTCAGAGTCGAACTCAAAGTAAATGTTATGCCTTGGTACTTTAACCAGGTTTTCCTCACTAGACTTAGTAGTTTCAAAAGATGAAAAGCTTGACTCGGACTGAGTCGACTCGGAGTCGGAATCGGAATCAGAACTAAGATCAGAATTAGCGCTTTTCATTTTGTATTTCAGAGTGTGTTCCACGGTCCAGTTAGGGTAAGCCCCTTTTTCAGCATCCACAATCAGTTCAGAGCAGTCTTTTTCATCACCAAGGTTGATCACCAGCACTTCACTGTCACCTTGATTCGCACTTTCATCATTGTCACCCTACAAGTCTTGGAGGGCCATTTGATTTGCTATCGCCGTTATCTCCTTCAATTGAGCTTCAATCTCGGCTTCGTTGTCGACTCGTCGTGTGCCAACAAAGCCCCACCAATTACCAAAACTATCTGTGATGGGGTGGATCACCCTTATTTCATTGTTGGTGACCCCCTCATCAAAGAGTAGGTTCAGTGATATTTCGTCTAGTGGGTCATTGTCGACAGACTCTTCTTCCTTTGCCTCTTCAGTTTAGAGGTTGTTGACCTCGTCGATTAGCCAATAGTCGTCGGTAGGTGCATAGGGGTCATAAAAATAGATTGGAACCCTGCGAAACCCTTCTTCTTCGATCAGGTCTTCTACTTCTTCCTCATAAACCGTTCCAGCGAACATGACATGGTTGTCTTCAATGATAGTCACCACAGGCTTTGGTTGATTTACTGGAGTGATGTATTCAGAGGGGTTGCAGTCTTCAACAGCAAAGTGGAGCGAACCAGACAGCTTGGTGACAACTTGAAAGTGCGAATCAGACATGAACAGTGATGCAGTCATTTTTCCTGAAAAAGGTTTTTGCTTTAGTTAGATTGATTAATCTTACCTACTGTTTATTTGACTTAGAGAGATTCCTAAGGTTTAACCTGCAAAAGAGAAATTTTACAACATACACATATACAATGGGTGTGAGGAAGAACTCGGAAGTAAAATGCAAGTAGGTTCCTAGCCTGTAGGTTCCTGTCTTAGTTTGATAAGTTCTATGGCTTTCTAAAACATGCAAGGTTTTGGTAGTCTCAGGGTGCTCCGTTGTCAAATGGCACCAATCCTCTCACCAGCCCATCATAGGCGGTGATTGGGTGATTTCCTTTTTGATATACCATTAGGTACGAGTGAATGTGGAGTTTGCTGGAACCCCCAACATAGCCCGTGTCATGCCGGGATATCAGGTGAACTCAACGGGTTGCCCGCTCGATGCATATGATAAATGAATTAGACAAGGCATGTATTAGTCTTATGTTGAACTTTTTGATTATGGCTCTCATATTCCCCAGCAGAGTCGCCAAAAACTGTAGACACCTCCCAAACGGGTCATCGCCATACAGATTGATCACGTTTGTTTGCTCGGTTGGTTGCTTGCTTCGTAAACCAAAATCATGGACATTCCCATGGCTAGGAACATCGCCACATGATAGCGGTTATCATTAAAACAGAGTCGCCACCCAGTTTATTAAAACTGGGAAAACAGATAGAGATTCTTGATACGGGAGCCAAAAGTACAATAAGGGGAAGGTGTTAGGCACCCCTCTTTGCCCAGTCGTGAGACTGGCCCATAATCGTTCAACATAAGACATGTAGATGCTTTGTTTAATCTAACACATAGTCTGTTTATTTATTCCTTTAAACAGTAAGTAAAGTGAGCCAATGTGATTAGTAAAGCATGCGTCAGAAAGCAGAGAAGCAAACAAACTGTCCCAGGGAGATGGATCCCGCGGCCGGTGAATGGATGTCACGGCCGAGGGATCCTCCTGGTTTGATGTACCGGCCGAGGGATCGAAGCCCCGGTCGGTGTTCTTCCTCACACCAGACAGAAAGATTAACAGATGATCAAAACGCTACGGTTAGTCAGAAATACAGTAAATAAGACAAACCAGAGGCCGTTGGGCCTCACCACCTTGATCCCTCAGTTGCTTGATTGCTTGATTGAAAACCCCTGAGTTTGGGTTTGAACTTCGGGGTTTGATTGCCGGAATAACGGCTGCCTTCGGGAGGTTAGGGCTTTTGAAGTGTGGGTTTGAGAGAGTATTTTGGCAGAGTTTCGTGGCTTGAGAGAGTGTATTCTCTAATGAATTTCGTGTGTATATTTTCGGAGTCCAAAGGCCCTTTATATAGGCAATTGGTGACTCACTCCGGTCAATCAAATCACGAGATGGCAATTGCAATTGCAATTGCAATGCACCTCTAACTCTACGTCGTAATCTCTGAGCGTAGCCCGAACGCATCGGGAAGGTAGTGTAGTTGGATCAAACGTCTGACAGAACACGTTCCAGAGTCTGGAAAAAGGTCGATCTGGTGGCCGAGTAAAGGATATCACGGCCGATGAATGGATGTGCAAAATAGTTTTTTATATTTTCTGAATTTCTGAAAAGTGATTTACGAGACCCTTTTGATCATCTTATCATGTAAAACAATGTTAAAAGCTTTTTGAAATATTAAAAGATTTAATAAAGTAAAAAAAAATGACTTTAACATGAAACTTGATTCTGGAATGTACCTGCACAGAAAAGTAACAAGCAGACTAAACAGAACAACACAAGATCCTATGTAGCCATTTGGCTTAGACTTTCTCTCTTGTTTTGTATTTTCTTTTCTTTTTCTTTTCCTCTTGGGGTATACCCCTTATAGGCTGTATATTCGGTTAGCCTTTTTTTTTATTTCAAGCTGATTTACCCAAAAAAAAAAAAAGAACAACACAAGAAGGAATATGTACAAGAAATGAAATAATGCACGGTGTAATACGGTTCGCCGTACAGTGTCGTAAAACGCCGCACGATGTAGCGTATCCAGTGCAGAAACTTTTTTTTGGGCTTTTTGAATATAAAGCTCGTTTGAGACCCAAACTCGGTATAGAAAGACCGAGAAAGGCCTCGATCGGCTCCCCTCAAAGCTAAATGTGGTTTAGCCCAAGGAAACTTGATTTATACCTTTTGATTGAAGCCTGGATGTGCTTGAAGATGGAGAGTGGATGTTGATTTGGATTGAGTTTTAAGAGACTTGTGAGTAAATGAGTGTAGAGAGAGAGAGAGAGAGAGAAATCAATTTGAGATTGATTTTGTAATAGACTAGCTTGTAGATTGATGTAGAGAGAGAAAGAGGTGTGTATAGTGGTGATGGGTGTAAGGAGTTGTAGAGAGAGAATCAAGGGGGTCTTTTTAGAGAGAGAGAGTGAGAGTCTAGAAAATGGCAGAGTAATTTTATTTGGAGTTGAAGCGGTGCTTCTCAACTAGAGGGGGGTGTATTTATAGGCAAAAAGATACTTGGAGTGCACCCAAAGGATAAAAAAATGTGCAAAATGTGCTTTGGCCAAGCCATTTTTCAATTGTTGCATCTGCAGGCGTGGCCGACAACTTTCTGCTGCTGTCAGAACTTTTTCCCAAAATACCACGCGACATAAAGAGAAATGTCGTGCTGTATATTGAAATCTCGTGCGACGGAGTGATTTTTTGAAATGCCGCGCGGCGTTTCTGGAATGCCGTGCGGTTTTTCGAGACAACACAGCACACTGAACTTCGCGGGGGCGCCCCGGACACTCCTGAACTCGGATTTGGACGCGGTTTGAAGCGTTGGAAAGCTTGTCGAGTCCTCTTTCTAACCTAATTGGTTTCACTTAAAGGTATTTTATACATTGAAATTTGTGCTCATTTTACCCTCAATGTGTCATGGAAAAAGTTTGTTTTTGACCAAGCAAACGCGTTTTTCTTTTTGCAATTGAACCGGGGGCCACCCTATATGTTTAGAGAAGTGGTTTTCTTGAGGTTAGAGAAAGGAGTAGCAAAGGAGCAACAATCCAAGTCTTGAAAGTATATTTTTCCTTATTTCATCATCGGGGAAACTTAAAGATTATTCGGAGGCCCAGATTGGGGTGTCTACAACAACCCTATTGCTGCACAGAAAATTCAGCAAGCTTATTCGAGGATGGACTAAAAAGGGAAGCTGAAGCAAGAGCACGGGTGGCTCACCTTCATGGAAACACTTACCAGTTTCAGCTTACTCCATCAGAGGTACGGAAATCAAACCCTAATTCAAAGATATTGTTTAATGCTCGGGGAAATCCTTACGTCGAAGGGGATCCTAATATGGGGTATAGTTTAGAGGACGTTCAACCTTGAACTACCCCACAACAGTTCCTGTCTGCCGCTGTTCTTAAATCTGTAGATGTACCTCATGTATCTCTAGAAGCTGCACCTAACTCTAAGCCACTGTATCCACCAAATCGACACGTTCAATCCAATCCTACATTACCAATTCATCAATCCCACAACCCAAAGTCGATTACAGGACAAAGCAGACCTAAACCAAAAAATTGGGCATCTCTTCTCCAGTCCCAAAGACTGTCTTTGGATATGGAGCTGGACTATTTCCCAGAAGGGTAAGGAAGCTTTGGTTGAAATTGATTTAGAGATGACTGAAGTGGGTAAATGGAATAGGTATCTAGTGGGGCATTTCCTTGATGGGAAAATGCCATACCCTCTTCTTTTTTCCACTGCTCGTAATCAATGGAAAGATCTCTTTGTAGCTGTCAAGCTAGATGTAGCTGGTTTTTATCTATTTGAGTTCAAAGATGAACAAGCAAAGCAGCAAGTACTTGAGGGAGGTCCTTACTTCTTTTCCCAGAAATACCTTGTTCTCAAGGACTGGCATAGAATGCTTAAACCTGCTCAAGAACAACCTTCTAAAATTCCAGCTTGGGTGAAATTTCATGATCTCCCTTTTGAGCTGTGGAATAAGGAATGTTTAAGTCGAGTAGCCAGCACAATTGGGAGACCACTACATGTGGATCAAGCAACTGCTAAGTCTGCAAAACAGCCTGGCCTCATCCATACTAAAAGTTCAAAAGCCAGAATTTGTATAGAAATCAATGTTGAACATGATCTTTCCGAGGAGGTCACTGTTGTTGTGGAAGGTGAATCTGTTATTATTCCAGTTGAATACCAAGTTCTACCTCCTATGTGCAATGTATGTCATGTATTTGGGCATTCAAGTGTCCAATGTGCCAAGAAAGCCTCAACCTCCTCCTCCCTTTCCAAGGTAGCAGTTCAGAATGAGAATGGGATTCAAGTAAGGAATGGAATTTCTTCACTTCCCCAGCAACCTGCTAAGCAAGAATGGGTTCAAGTGAGGAATGGAAAGCAAAAAGTTGTCCAGGATCTCTCTAATAAAGGGGAGACTGATCTAATCCTGTCCATTCCAGGTGTTTCAGGAGCTCAACTTAATGTGTCAGATGACACCTCTGTTTTGGTGGAGCAGGGGCAAAGTGATTCTGAAGAAGAGTTATTGGAAGTCCTGGAGAAGGTAGTGAGTTCTGTCAAGGAGGCTCAGATAGTGCAGGTGGCAACTCCATTGGAGGATGGCCAACTCCAACAGATCACATGCACTGATCCAGCCGTTGATGCTAGAGTAGGGGAGGTGGCAAGCATTCCCTTCCTCAGGCCAAGCAACCCAATCCCAAACCACCTGATCTACTAAGTGTAAAATCCAAGGAGAAAGTAGCTGCTGCTGCAAAACAATCCAAGGAGAAAGCAGCTGCTGCTGCAAAACAGCCTCTCTCCAAGTCTGCTCAAAAGAAATTGAGGAAGCAAGTTAAGGAGCAAGCTCATCGTTCCTTTTCCAGTGGAGGGAAGTAAATCACCTGTATCCTTTTGTTAGGGTAGTATTCTACTACTTCCATTTCCTGCCATTTAATTACCAAGTATTGTTTGATCTTATTTTATGTCAATGCAAGCTCTTAAATTTGGATTTTGGAATACTAGGGGCCTTAATGACCCTATCAAGCAAAAAGAGGCAAAATATTTTGTGAATCATAATAAACTCTCTCTCATAAGTTTGCTAGAACATAAAATAAAAGAGGACTTGGCTTCTAGAATAATGAAATTTGTTTGTCCTCATTGGAATTTTGTGAGCAACTACCCTCAAGCTCCCATTGGCAGGATTTTGGTGTGTTGGAATGCTTCTGTTGCTCAGGTTCAGGTTCTGGATCAATCTGATCAACACATTCACCTTGAGGTACAACATAAGTGGGGAGGGGCCCCTTTTTGTGCAACTTTTGTGTATGGGGCTAGCAGTTATTTGGGTAGACAGGCACTTTGGTCTAGTCTACATTACATTAAGCCCTTATCCCCTTGGATTGTTCTTGGGGATTTTAATGCCATTAGGTACCCTAATGAGAAGGTTGGGGGCAATATTATCTGGCCCCCCCATATGAATGAGTTCAATCAGTGCCTATACACCTTGGAACTTGATGATCTTACGTATATAGGGTGTTTCTTCAGGTGGGCAAACAAGAGGATCCCTCTCATTTTGTCACTACCAAGTTAGATAGAGTGTTAGTTAATGAGCAGTGGATGACAACTTATAGTGGTTCCTCCGGCCATTTTCTAACTCCTGGGGTATCTGACCATTCCCCTGCCATGTGAGCATCAAACCAACTCCTCGGGCTTGAAATTAAAAAGAGGATAACCGAATATACAGCCTACAAGGGGCATACCCCAGGAGGAAAAAGAAAGAAAATAAAACAAAAGACAGATAGAGCCTACGCCAGACGGCTACAAAGGACTAAGAGACAATGAAACAACTATTTCCTACCCATCTACTAGAGGGGAACAAAACAGATGGCCAAAGGATTGCCCAACGTGCAACCTAGCAATAAAATAATGCCATCCTGACAAAAGAAGATAAGACTACAACTGGACTCCATGCTCTTGCAACTGGACATCTACTTGACCATCCCCAATTCATGAATGTGGTTCAGAGAGTATGGAGGGGAGTGGTTATTGGAAACCCCATGTTTTATGTTTGTGAGAAACTAAAGTTGTTGCAGCTTTAGTTTAAGCAACTCAATCATAGAGAATTTAGTGACATCTCTAAGAGGGTGCTTGAGACCAGGCAAATCTTGGAGTCCTTACAGAATGTTCTGGGTACCTACCCTACAGATCCCTCTGTAATAAATCAAGAGAGGGAGGTTCATAAGAAGCTCCTCACTTTGTTAAGAGCAGAGGAAAGTCTGGCAAAGCAGAAGTCGAGAATTCAGTGGCTCAGATTGGGTGATCAGTGCACTTCTTACTTCTTTAAATCTGTGAATAATATGCATAATAGAAGTAAGATATCCAGTCTAGTCATGGAAGATGGGACTCTCACTCATGACAGTAAGGATATTAAATCCATCTTTGTCAAGTTCTATACTGATCTGCTAGGCACTGCCCATCCCTCTTCTTACAATGGGCTCTCTAGGATCCAACAGGTTGTCAGGTTAAGACTAACTGATAGTCAAATGATGACCATGATTGCTGATGTCACTGACATTGAAATAAGAGACACTTTCTGGTCTCTTAATCCTTCCAAAGCTCCTGGTCCGGATGGCTATAATGCGGGTTTTTTTAGGAAAACTTGGCCTATCGTGGGTCATGAAGTCACTGCAGCTGTAAGATCTTTCTTTAGGTCTAGTCAACTACTAAGAAAAACTAATTCGACTATTGTGGCCCTAGTTCCTAAGGTCCCCAATCCATCAAAAGTAGGTGACTTTAGACCTATCTCTTGCTGTAATACAATTTACAAATGCATTTATAAAATCCTTGCAAGAAGAATACATGTAGCCCCTCCTAATTTAATTGATCCTGTGCAATCAGGCTTTGTTAAAGGGAGAAGGATTGTTGATAATATCTTCCTGACTCAGGAACTCATGAGAGGGTACCATAAATCATCCCCCTCTCCTAGGTGTGCCATGAAAGTGGATATCATGAAAGCCTATGACAATGTGAGATGGGAATTTCTTTGGGATGTACTAGCTACCATGAACTTTCACCCTACCATGGTTAAATGGCTTCAGGCTTGTGTCACCACTGCTAATTACTCGATAAGTATTAATGGTGAAGCCACTGGGTACATCCTTGGGAAAAGAGGGCTAAGGCAGGGGGATCCTTTGTCCTCATACTTGTTTGTCATTGTGATGGAAGTACTCACTTGTTTGTTGAGAGAGAAATCCCTCCTTCCTGATTTCAATTTCATTGGACATGTGGTAATACCAAGATTATCAATCTCTGCTTTGCTGATGATCTGATGATTTTCTGTAAAGGGGATCTGTCCTCAATCAATCACATTCATGATGCTCTCACTGAGTTCCAGGAGATGTCAGGCCTATCCCCTAGTCCTGGGAAGAGTAGCATCTTCTTCTCTGGAGTCAATGCCACCTCTAGGCTATCCATTCTGAATGTCCTAGAGTTTAAAGAAGGCGCACTACCTGTTAGATATCTTGGTGTACCTCTTATCTCCACTAAACTCAAAGCCTCTGACTGTCAACGCTTAGTGGATAGCATTACTGCTAAAACAAAGTGTTGGACAAATAGAGATTTAACATATGCTGGTAGGGTGCAGTTGATAAAGAATGTTCTGTTTTCCATTCAAATCTATTGGTCCTCCTTATTTATCATCCCTAAAAAGGTGATAAAAGAGGTGGAGGCTATTCTAAGAGCATTTCTTTGGTCAGGCCCTGATCTCAGGAGAACTGGTGCTAAGGTCTCTTGGGAACACGTATGCTCTCCTAAGCAGGAGGGAGGTCTTGGGTTTAAATCCATGCAAACATGGAATAAGGCGGCCATCCAAGCATATTTGGTTCCTCATTTCTGGAGGGGAACAGTCCATGTGGTGTCAATGGGTCAAATCCTACTTAATAAAAGGGAGGAATTTTTGGAATCTAAAAATCTCAGGAGAATGCACTTGGGTTTGGAGGAAGTTACTGAACCTCAGACCATTGGTGCAACCCTTTATTATTAGTGTGTTAGGTGATGGCCACTCCACTTCCTTATGGTATGATAATTGGCATCCACTTGGCCCTTTGATAGCGAACTTTGGTGCCAGGATTGCTTTAGATTCTGGTATACCTCGGGATGCTGCTGTATCCCACATTATCCACAATTCAAATTGGGCTTTTCCTATTACACAAACTATTGAACTCAATGAGATCAGAAGATCATTGCCACCTCTTCTCTTCTCCAGGTTGGATGAGTCAGATTATGTTAGGTGGTCTCTTAATGCAAATGGTCAATTCGCAATTGCATAATTGTGGGATAAATTGAGAACTTCCTTCTCCAAGGTTGGGTGGCAAAAGTTGGTGTGGTTCTCAGGCCACATACCAAAGTGTAGCTTCATTACTTGGCTGGCTGTACAACAAAGACTATCCACTGTAGATAGACTGATGTTATTTGGTGTTACCAACTCCACTCAGTGTAGCTTTTGTCAAGGAAGTGAAAGTCATGACCACCTTTTCTTTAATTGTCCATTCTCCCAACAGGTGTGGGACACTATTCTTACTAAACTTCATGAAACTTGGCACTCTCGACCATGGTCTGAGTGGGTCACTTTTCTCTCAAACAAAAAGGGCAAATCTTTTCATGTTGTACTTACTAAACTGGTATTTACATCAATAGTTCATCATGTGTGGATTGAGAGGAATATAAGGAAATTTAAAGGCACATCCTGTTCTGGGGAGGTAATTGCTCATAAAATTTATTCTATGGTAAGGGCGAGACTTTTTTCATTACAACCGCTGCCACCATCTCAAGCTGACTGGGTGGTAAATGAATGGAATCTTAGTGGCCAATAATATCTTGGTGTGGTTGGAAGTTAATTTAACATGCGTATTTCATTTGTTTTCCTACTCTTCTCTGCATAGCTTGTGATATACCCTTGGGCAGAACTCTGGGCTACTATTACTTCTATGTACAAGGTAATTACCTTACTCTCAAGCAGCTGCTGTTCTACTGGTTGTCTTCAGCTCTTCTGTTTGCTAATTACACTTACCTTGTTGACTGCTACGGTTTATTGGGAATTCAAGCATATGAGCGTTCTTACTATATTGTGTGTAACCCTTGTGAGCTATGTGCTATATCCCCATCATTTCTTGTGAGTGGAGGTAATATCTAGTGGGAGACTTTTTGTGAGGGAGAGGCGAGGGAGTTGTGGCCCATCCTTTTGTTTCTAGAATGTTGGTGAGCTAGGTTTCGAGGGAGGAGAAGGGTGAGCAACAATAGTATCTCTCTTTTTCTCTGATTAGTTACTGGTTTACCTAACCTTGAAGAATCTGAACTCTTTTCCCGATGTGGTGCTTAAATACGTATTGGTGGTGCTTTGCTTTGCCTGTTATGACTGTTGCCGCTGTTCTTCTACGGATGCTGCTGTTTTCTTGCTATTTCCTGTTTTAGCAGCTGTTTTGGTGTATCTCGTTGCTGCTTCTTTATATGACTGATGCTGTTATGGTTCTATTTTGCAATGGCTATTTTCCCATGCTATATTTGCTGTAATCTGCTGTTATGGTTCAGTTGTTTAGTTGTTGGTGTCCATCTATTGTTCATATCCAGCTAGCCTTAGTATAGGTTTGGTTTGGTCTGCATTAGTATCCAGTTCTTGGTACAATCTGTTATCATTTTGTGGGGCAATTGAATTGCTGCTTACTGCTGCTATTTTCACCAACATAGTTGCTTTGATTTTGTATTGTCCTATCCTAGGGGGGTTGTCCCTTGGAGAGTTAATGCTTTTCTGGGGGCTATCCCTAGCTTTCTTTTGCTCTATTTATCTGTTGTTGCTGGCCAGTACTTTGTTGGCTGTTATGGATGTTGCTGCTGCCCAGTTGCTGCTGCAGCTGTCTATTCTGTGCACTACGGCTGCTGCTACTGTTGTGTGCATTATAGTTGTATTCTGCTATTTTCTGGGAGGTTCAATTCCTACTCTTTGTAGACACCTCCCAAACGGGGCATCGCCATACAGATTGATCGTATTTGTTTGCTCGATTGGTTGCTAGCTTCGTAAACCAAAATCATGGACATTCCCATGGCTAAGAACATCACCACATGATAACGGTTATCATCAAATAGAGTCGCAACCCAGTTTATGAAAACTGGGAAAACAGATAGAGATTCTGGATACAGGAGCCAAAAGTACAATAAGGGGAAGGTGTTAGGCACCCCTCTTTGCCCAGTCGTGAGACTGGCCCATAATCATTCAATCATAAGACGTGTAGATGCTTTGTTTAATTCTAACACATAGTCTGTTTATTTATTCCTTTAAACAGTAAGTAAAGTGAGCCAGGACTGTAATTGAAGCATGCATCAGAAACCAAAACAAAACAAGCTGTTCCAGGGAGATGGATCCCGCGGCCGGTGAATGGATGTCACGGCCAAGGGATCCTCCTGGTTTAATGTACCGACCGAGGGATCGAAGCCCCGGTCGGTGTTCTTCCTCACACCAGACAGAAAGATTAACGGATAATCAAAACACTACGGTTAGTTAAAAATGCAGTAAATAAGACAAACCAGAGGCCGTTGGACCTCACCACCTTGATCCCTCAGTTGCTTGATTGCTTTGGATTGGGCGTGATTGACTGATTTGCTTGATCGAAAACCCTAGGGTTAGGGTTTGAACTTCGGGGTTTGATCGCCGGATTGACGGCTGCCTTCGGGAGGTTAGGGCTTTTGAAGAGTGGGTTTGAGAGAGTATTTTGGCAGGGTTTCGTGGCTTGAGAGAGTGTGTACTCTATGAATTTTTGTGTGTTTATTTTCGGAGTCCAATGGCCCTTTATATAGGCAATTGGTGACTCACTCCAGTCAATCAAATCACGAGATGGCAATTGCAATTGCAATGCATCTCTAACTCTACGTCGTAATCTCTGAGCGTAGCCCGAACGCATCGGAAAGGTAGTGTAATCGGATCAAACGTCTGACAAAACACGTTCCAGAGTCTGGAAAAAGGTCGATCTGGGGGCCGAGTAAAGGATATCACGGCCGAGGAATGGATGTCTTGGCCGAAGGATAGATCTTGCGGCCGAGGGATTGATCTCTCCGGGAGATTTTGCTAGCAACAGGTTGCTCGGGTGAGGAAATGATGTTGGGGCCGTGAGATCGATGTCACGGCCGACAGATGGATTCTCCTAGGCTTCTGTATTTCTGTCTGAAAGGCTGTATGGCTTTGAATTGGGTCCTCTAAGTGGCTCAAAGTTCTTACCGAAAGTCCTAAGGTTCTCAAGGAAGCAATCAGCAATCACTGTATCCATTTCATCATCGGGATTGTCCCAAGGTGGGACTTGAAATAATCGTTAGGCCAAATTGGGGTGTCTACACTCTTGATCATGTGGATTGGGCTCAATTCTCTCATATGGAGTTGAAGTTCATGTGGAAGGATACTTGACTACTATAAGTCTCAGCAGATCCACACACTTGGGCCTCCTATTACTGCTAGGTACCCAGCCTCTGTTACTTTTCTGTTATGGCTGCTGTTATCAAGCAGCTGCTACTACTATTCACTGCTATTAACTGCTACGGCTATTTCTACGGTTGCTACCTAGTCATCTAGTTGTTCATATGCTAGTGTTAGTACTGTTGTTTCTTCTTCAGATAACTATTGGAATTCGAGCTGCTCACTCTGTTATGGCAGCTGCCACTGCTACTTCTGTTATGACAGCAATCAACATTTGCAGTGTTTTGTGCTGTTGCTGCAATTACGTGTCTGTCATGCCTTCTATTTTGCTGCTACTGTTGTTGCTTTTACTGCTGTTTGCTACTGCTAGCTGCTGCTACTGTTGACTGCTATAGTTTGTGGTTGCTGGTTGCTGGTTTCATTGTTAGCTGGTCCATTTTGTTACTAGACCTTGGCTGTCTCCATGTTGTCTCCATTTTGCTATTGTCTGCTGCCTTCTCGTGCGGCTTTTGCTACTGTTTTCTGCTGCTACATCGGCCAGCCACTCTACCAGTTAGCTCCTGGTTTCTCATTGTTCATCTGTTTAGCTCTATGTTATCTTATTAGGTGTTTTCCTTCCTTCTTGTAAGATGGACTGCAAACATCACACTTCACCTAGCTTCATGTAGCCAGTTGGCGAAGGCAATTTTTGTTAACTTCTTTTTGTTTTTTCTTTTCCTCCT
Organism: Rhododendron griersonianum; assembly: GCA_018127125.1. Lineage (NCBI taxonomy): Eukaryota > Viridiplantae > Streptophyta > Magnoliopsida > Ericales > Ericaceae > Rhododendron > Rhododendron griersonianum. The sequence goes on along the minus strand of CM030790.1, from coordinate 32,113,873 downwards.
GGGGTATGCCCCTTGTAAGCTGTATATTCGGTTAGCCTTTTTTTCAATTTCAAGCTGATTTACCCACACAAAAAAAAGAAGTTGGTCCTTGCCAAGCATTAGCGACAACGTTTTCAAAAGAGGGATTAGTAAACCAAGCTGCCTCCATACGAAAGGTCTGTTGATGGAATTATATCTATTTTTACCGAACACATGGATTAAAATAGGAGAGTGATCAGAATAAGTACGAGGGAGGATTTGAACCATACCTTCGGGGAATAGATTTTGCCATTCCTCATTACAGAGGGCACGGTCAAGGCGTTTCTGAACATTTGCCATACCTTTTCTCCCATTATTCCAGGTAAACTTAGGACCCGAGAAGCCCAAATCTACTAGATTGCAGTTGTTGATGTGTCTAGCAAATTTCCGCCTTTGACTATAACTGGAATCTACAGCAAAACTTTGTCCTTCAGAGGAATTCAGAGTGTCGTTGAGATCACCCACCACTAGCCAGGGTTTGTTGCTTTTATGAGCTTGAGATTCCATTTCCTCCCACAAAAAATCCCTATTCCTGGGGTTCGGGCTAGCATAAACAGTGGATAATACCCAATCCTCATAGCCATCCTTAGTAATCTTAGAGTGAATGGCTTGGGATGAGGCATGGGTTATATTTTCAGCGAAACTTTGGAAATATCCCAAACAATCCAGATTCCTCCAGCTCGGCCGTAAGGATCAACACAGGTAGAACCTGAAAAACCTAGATGTTTGAAAAAAGCCCCATTTTCCTGAAAGTTACCTTCGTTTCAAGAATTCCCTCTATCTCCAGCTTGTGGGTATGAATAAGTTCTGAAAAGTGTCTTTTGAAGTTATCATTCCCTGCTTCTCTATAATTCCAAATTAAAATATTGAAACTAGGCATGATGAAGGTTTCGTTAAGAGAAGAACTGGCTGCGAGGTCAAGAAGCCTGAGGATCCGTCTGCGACAGGCTGGAGGTTTTTTCAGAGGTTTGAAATTCACCCTGTGCTGATATTGGCCCCCGCCGATAGCCTCGTTTATCTTGATTTTCATGCATGCTCCTTCGGCCCACCATACGATCTCGGTGTGGAGAAGCGCTTCTGTATCTGGATCGAAGATCTTCCTCTCCTTGTCGTCCTTGAGCATCAACTTCTGCATTTCTGGCAAACTCATGATACGTAGTAGTGGATAAGGATGCTAAGTCCAGGGGCTTAGAAGGCTATGAGACTTGTGGAGCTTGTCCCGGTTGAAGAATGGTGGTGGGGTTTGTGGTGGAGATAGGGTGAGCAGCAGCGGGAACGATTGGGATAGGAGTAGAAGTGTGAAGGTGTTTAGGGTTATGTTGGGGAGTCTTTCTGATAATGGGAATAAGAACCGGGGTAGGCTGTTCCAACATTGGGTTTAGGCTAGATGTGGAGGCTTGCCCCACTGATGGACAAAATCTGGATCCACTTTGAATTTGGGCATTTGGGTTGGGCTTATTCTGTTTGATTGGGCTGGATTGCTATGCCACTGGACCTTTACCTTTGACTTTGCATCACCCAGTATAGGTACAATCCCCATAAAATCACAGATGAGTTGTTTGTCCATCACACCCATATTTGATGAGAAAACAATACTGGATTTATCGAAATTGATGGATTGACCAGAGGCAGCTCCATATAAAGCCAGAGTAACCTTCAATCTGTCACATTCTCCAAGTGCAGCCTTTGTAAATAGTAGGGCATCATCTGCAAATAAAATATGGGATAAGGTGGGGCAGTGACGGTTGATACGAAGACCTAAAAGGTTTCCTTGATCCATCTCCTTTTGAATAAGCCCATATAGCACGTCTTTCACTGGAAGAAATAGATAGGGTGATAGAGAATCTCCTTGCCTTAGGCCCCCCTTTGAGAAGAGACTCTAGCCCTTGATTCACCGTTGGCACATATATCAAACTGTACAGTAGAGACACATTCCATCACCCACTTTACCCATCTCTTATCGAAGCCCATTTTTAGTAAAATCGCTTCCAGAAAGTCCCATTCCACCCGATCGTACGCTTTGTTAAATTCCAATTTGATTGCCATGAATTCCTCTAAACCCTTCTTTTTTCTTTTCAGGAAGCGAAAGGCCTCATGAGCTACAATGACACTGTCTTGTATCATTCTCCCTGGGACGAAAGCTGACTGATTCACAGAGATGTATCCCAAGATTGAAGTTCAGATTGTGCCATTTGGTGGTTCAAGCAGCTGCTTCTAGGCGTTAAGAACCCCAGTTTGAAGCATTCATAATGTCTACCTATAGTTAGTTGTATTTCAGTAACATGTAAATTGGTTACACCTATTGTTATGTTGGCTCTTTTATTTTGCAGGTTGCACTATGTGTAATCATTTTGCCATCTGTTTCGTATCCCTCTTTTAGATGGATAGGAAACAGATGTTCTATTTTCTTCTAGTCCAATGTAGCCGTTTGGCGTAGGCTTTCTCTTGTTTTTTTTTCTTTTCTTTTCCTCCTGGGGTATGCCCCTTGTAGGCTGTATATTCGGTTAGCCCCCTTTTTATTTCAAGCTAATTTATCCACACAAAAAAAGACCGCTAGAGAGACCAACGAGATCCACATAGCAGCAATTCAGAAACTGAATTGCCTTCTAATTTTTTTTTTTGTTTGGGTAACTTAGCTTGAAATTAAAAAAGGTTAATCGAATGTACAACCTACAAGGGGCATACCCCAGGAGGAAAATAAAAGGAAAAAAAAATAAGATTGAAAAAAGTGCGATAGTCCATGCACAACCCGCATGGAGAGTAAGATAAAGTAAATAACATAACAAAAAATGCCATGTATGCTGAGATCATATCCCCGTTGCACTATCAAGGATCATACAACGGGGAATGATATTAAGTGATACAATTAGTAATAGTTGTAAATGATGTACTACTACCTGACACATCCCGCCAGGTTAGGAAATAAAATAAGTAATCACAGTCAGAGGTGACCACATGATAACCAACACTGAGGATAAGCAGCAACACAGTAATACGGCTTCAAGGGAAGCTGAACGGCTACTACAGAGGATCATGGTACCAAGAAGAGGCTCGAACCAGAGATGACGGCATCCGACAAGGCTACCCTGCCAAGTACCCTGCACACCACGCCCAATCCTTCCGGCCTAATACTCCCTCATCCAAGCCTAAGGCTCGCCAAAACAACCAGCTCTCAACCAACTACCAAAACCACAACCTCCAAAATTGGGATAAGCAAATCGAGAACCTAATACTTCCAACAAACCCAGAGAGCAAGCATAATACCCACTTCTAAGAGAACAGGTACTACAGAGGGACCAGGGACCAAGAAGAGGCTCGAACTTTGTAATAGCCCAACTTGTGGGTTGATGTAGAGAGAGAAAGAGGGGTATATGGTGGTGTGAAATGGGTGTATATATAGGCAAAAATATGCTTGGAGTGCACCCAAAGGCAAAAAACGTGAAAAATGTGCTCTGGCCAATCTGCTGACGCGCATGGGAATCTGTCAAACGCTCCTCCTGACGGTGTTTCAAATTTCAAAAGGCCATGCGGTGGAGTGATTTTTCTTGAATTTTCTGAAATGCCATGCAGCGTTTCTGGAATGCCGCGCTGCGTTTTGAAATGCCGCGCGGTATTTCGAAACAGGACAACACACTGAATTTCGCAAGGGCGCCCCGGACACTCCCGAACTCGGATTTGAGCGCGGTTCGAAGCATTGGAAAGCTTGTTGAGTCCTCTTTCTGACCCAATTGGTTTCACTCAAAGATGTTTTATACATTGAAATGTGTGCCCATTTTACCCTCAATGTGTCATGAAAAAAGTTGTTTTTGACAGAGCAAACGCATCTTTCTCTTTTGCAATTGAACCGAGGGCCACCCTCCATGTTTAAAATGGGATTTTCTTGAGGTTACTGAAGGAGTAGCAAAGGAGCAACAATCCAAGCCTTGAAGGTATATTTTTCCTTATTTCATCATCGGGGAACTTAAAGATTATTCGGAGGCCCAAATTTGGGTGTCTACACTAGTCCCTCTTTAACGGAACTTAGGTTGCTTTGTATAAATGACGTTAAGGATTAGACATCCCAATCCATCGCTCCAAAGTCTTTATGTTAAATGCAAGAATGCAATAAATGTGGTCGCGCTCATGGAGGAAGAGTCCTAGAGGAAGATAGTGTTAAATCCATCGCTCCAAAGTCTTTATGTTAAATCCATCGCTACATACGTACCCCGTTGTAGGGATCAGACCAACGTAGTTCAATTGGGACAATGTATGTATGTTGATGCAAGCAGATAGTGTTATGTGAGGAAGAGTCCTAGAGGACAAGATGCTCGGACGGCGAAGAGACTTGATTTTTTTGTTTTTGAAAAGCTTTAATTTTTTTGAATTTTGAATTTTGAATTTTGAATTTTGGAAATAGTTTTAACTTGAATTTAAATAGCTTGAATTTTGAAAGAAACTTGAATTTTGAAAAGCTTGAATTTTCGAAGAGACTTGAAATTGAATAATTTGAATTTTGAAGGGCTTGAATTTTTGAAAGTGGCTTGAACTTGAAGAGCTTGAATTTGACGTTCAATTGAGACAATACAGATGACGCAAGTTGATATGTCATGGAATGTCATGTGAGCATGTAAAATCAATGCACAAAAGTGAGTCCCGGAGGACGAAGTGCTAGATAAAGTGAAGTCCCAGAAGACAAAGTGTGAGACGAAGTGCAGTCCCAGAGGATGAAGTGCAGATAGAGTGCGAGTCCCGGAGGATGAAGTGCTAGACAGAGTGAAGTCCCAGAGGACAAAGTGCGAGACAAAGTGCAGTCCCAAAGGACAAAGTGCAGATAGAGTGCAAGTCCTGAAGGACAAAGTGCTAGACAGAGTGTAGTCCCGGAGGACGAACCACAGCTCGAGACACTAAAAGGCTTTTAGATCGGTTAGACCATAGGTTGAGAGAAACTACAGGCTTAAAAGATCGTGGATTGATCTTGGAATTGACTTTTGAACAAACATTCGAGATTCGCCTATGACACCGAACGACAACGATGATATTCCTTGAAAAATAGGGGAGGTGTCTGAGCATCCTATTTGCTTTACTGTCTTTGGCCAGTGGACCAATATTCTTAGGAGCTTCGAATTTGGGTTGGATTCCATGCCGGATTTGAGCTGGTGTTTGCCTTTGGTCAGGGTTTGAGTCTTGGATTTGCTATTCCCAATAGACGGCATTGAGCTGATGTATCCCAGTGAGTAATGACCCCCAGTTCTGATGTTTTCGACAAGCAGTTGACCATGCGCAGTTCGGGCTATGGTTTCGCTCGGGTATTAACACTCTCCTTTTGCGCTCTAAATTTTGCCTAGTACCGCTCTTTTGGGTTTTCGGTATAGCAAGCCCTTTTGATTACCTATCTTAACTTTTGCCTAGTCTGCCCTTACGGGTTTTCGACCTAGCAGGCTTTTGCTCTAATTTTTGCTTGGGTCTGCCCGCCCTTGCGATTTTCAGCCCAACGAGCTTCTCTCAGGGGTGGTATTCTTCCATGCGTTGAAATGGCTTCCACGAGTTGATAATTGACAAAACTGATATGACTCTTTTGACTTTTGGCAAAAGGGGTGGATTTCGACAAGACTACGTTGACGCAAATATACGAAGGAGGGAAAGACGAAGCGACTTTCAAATTGTGGCCCTGATTGGGCGAAGAGTTTGACTCTTTGAAGAAAATAGGATTCATGTCCCATAATTTACGACAAACCAGTTTTTTTTTCCATTCGAAATTTGTTTTACTCCATCAATTGACCAAAACACGAGAGTTTTTATCACGAACCAAGTTGCTAATGATGATCCATGTCCCCGTTTGGATTTTCGCTTTGATTGATGCAGGTTTCGCACAATGCCTTGATGTATTGATGCCCTTTAACGTAACACCTAGGATTCTTGCAATCAAGTTGTGCTTTCCAATCCGAAAGGACTTTTTTGGGTTGTAATGTGGGCTATGGTTTGGCCTTGACAAAGAAAGGATATTAGGCTAAAAAAAAATTCACTTTCTTTTGGGTTTTCAAAACTAGCAGCTATCTTTGAATTGTAGGTGCCTTCTTTTCATTTTTCTCATGCCTCAATGTCTTTCAGCGTGTTTGGCACTTTCATCCTGTTGATGCTTTGAATCTCGATGTGTTTGGCACTTTCACCCTTTTGATGCTTTGAATTTCAATGTTTCTTCTGACACTTTTATTTTTCATTTCACCCCGAGGCGGGGGATAGCTGGCTAGCTGGGCTTCTTTTTAAAGAATTTGATTGGGGCTCAAAAGGGGCTATCAAAAGATATATCTTTTTGTGTTGGATGAAAGAAATGATGGCCTTTCTTCATTTTAGATTGCACAACCTAACAACTGGATCCTAGATGCTCATTGAGAGGCTTTCGTCTGCTCTAACTTTTGCCTATGTCAAATTATGAGATCTTGACCTAGCGAGTTTTTTTTTTTTCAGAGTTAAGACATTGGAATGGCGTCGGGGAGTGGTCCCTTGAAATTGTTCTTCTTGCATGGGGTGAGGGTTCAATCAAAAATCATCTCATGTTTTGAAGTGATTATTATGATTCTCAAGTGATGGCGGAATACAATTCCGAGTTGGGCTGGGGATAATCACAAAAACTTGAGTTTATTATGATGATTTTGACAAAAACACGCGACACTCCTGCTCTTTTCCGGGAGGTTATCCTCTTGAGTGTTGAAGTTCATGTTATAGCAGGATATGTTCACGAGTGGTTCATCAAGCAGGTTTCCAGTTCTCCTATAAACAAGGAGCAGTGTTCAAGTGGTTCCAATGGCACACGTGGTTAATACTTCTATTTATCAGCTGTCCAGCAAATTGCTATTTTTCGGCTTCTGCTGCTGCTGTTATGCAGCTACTGTTGCTGTTTTGATTATGGTGATTGAGTTGTTCCTAGCCACGGCAGTCCAGCATCTGTATAGTTTGGGCAGCTTTGCTGCTGTTTTACTTCTCTTATTCAAGTGTTCTCAAGTCATGCTCATGGTAGTGGTTGTCCTTTCCAAGTGTTTTGAAGTGTTCTCACGTGGTAGTGACTGCCCATTTTGCTACTGCTGTTTCAAGTGTGTTCAAGTGATCTGATTCAAGTGTTCTCAAGTCATGCTCATGGTAGTGGGTGTCCATTTTGGAGGCTCTCAAAACTGCCCGAGCAGTTGAAGTGTTCCCAGGTGATTTGAAGTGTTTTCAAGTGGTAGTGTCACCAGTGCTCTCAAAACTGCCCGAGCTAGTTGTTTTCATGTTTTGATGTATCAAGTTGTTTCTAAGCTATTTTATTGGTGCCATTAAGGCGTTATTTTCCCTCACTCTTTCTAGATGAACTGGAAACAACGCTTATCTTTTAGTCCTTGTAGCCTTTTGGCATTAGTTTTTTCCTTAATCTTGTTTTGTTTTCTCTTTTTCCTCCTGGGGTATGCCCCTTGTGGGCTGTATATTTGGTTAGCCTCTTTTTTCAATTTCAAGCTGATTTATCCACACACAAAAAAAAAAAACACGCGACACTTGAAAGACAGCGGCCAAACCAGCAGGGGTTGACTCGAAAGACTATGACCGAACCTTGGGATTGACTCGAATGCCCGTGACCGGGCCTCAGGGTGAGGCTGCCTACGTATCCTGTAAAGGAATCGGGTCACAACGTAGTTCAAGATTACGAAACTGACTCTCTGTTTTGATTTTTCTTTTTTTTTTTGACAACAATCATTAATTTTAAAACATACAGACACAAAAGCGAAAGCATAAAAGACTCGAAGTACAGATTGACAAGGATGAAAACTTGACTCAAAACTTCGAAGATTTCCAAAACTCGTGGAAAGTCGGACAATCGGGCTAGATTGCTATGCCACTGGACCTTTACCTTTGACTGGCCTTTGCTGGTTTGAAATAGCTTCCTGATTTTTTTGTCCCACCCTATGTTGATCATTGGGCCTTGCATTTCTACTATTATTATTTTTCTGGGCCTGATTTTCCCCAAAAGGTGGCCCATATGCTCTGCTTGGAAAACCGTGACTATCAATTAAACAAATAGATTTACAAAAACAATAGAAGGAAGGGACGGAAGTTGGAAGAGTTGAGGTAGTGTAGTAAGAAAAGGCGATGGGAGGATAATCTGAACAACTTGGTCCATGCATTTGTGGATCCAGTGCGAGTTCTTGAGAGCTGATTTGACTATCCACGACCTCGAGGATTGTTTGAGAAAGATGCAAGCACTCTCTGACGGTTGAAGGAAAGTGGTCATACCTCCAAATTGGGTATTCTCCTGTGGGTACACCATTTCAGTGTACATAGGTATTTTAGTCATTTAGATGTATAAGGGTAATATGGTCATTTTAATGTATATAGGAATTTTAGTGTAGTTTAGATGTATAGGGGTAATATGGTCATTTCAGTGTACATGGATATTTTATTCATTTTAAATTTTAATATATATATACTACCTCCGTCCCAAAAATTGTCCGGTTCGCAAAACGGAAACTAAAAAATATTGCATTTTTTTCAAGAAAAAATTCAAAGTTTTTTTATAAATTAAAAATACTCATCGATATCTTGTGAATGGTTGAAAAAAATTAATTTTTTTTTTTTAAGAATTGTATTATTTTTACGTCCTCATTTTGAAAATAGGATTAACATTATGGGATGGAGGGAGTATGTAATTGGGTTAATGAATGAGTTAGGTTTAATTTTAAATAAATGGGTCCAATTGGGTATAGGTAATTAGTCTCATAATTAATGAGTTCTAATAGGTCAATAACCTATTAAAGACCCAACTCACTTATAACTTATCCAATTTAGCCTAAATCCATCCGATTTTTTTTTAAATGCTTGCAGGCTTACAAAATTGCATCAAAAGCAAAGATAGGCAAAAGATATAAAGGGGGACAAGCCACCCAATTACAAGGCAGATTCACAGATTTTGCTTAAAGCCGCTACGGTGTGGGCTGCTTTGTTTGCAACTCGGCGCGCCCAGTTGAAAACAATGCCACTAGCCCTTGCAAGATCCCTGATATATCTAGCACTACTGCTGCAACATCCCATGGCGAAACCAGTTCTGAAACACCGAGGAGAATAGCTTGCTTATAGTCAGATTCCACCGTGGCCCCTAGCCAATTCAAGGTTGAGACCATGAGACAAGCTTCTCGGATCGCCACCAGTTCTTCATGTAAAGCAGATGAAATTTTAGAAGTCTTGACTCTACCATCCACGAGTTCCCCTGCATGATCACACATCACCACTGCAATTGTATTGTTTGTATCCCCTTTTTGAAAAGCCACATCACAATTTACCTTGATTTTCGAAACGTCCGAGCCACCCAACCAGATGTGACATCTGCTATAGGTTGGTTATCCATTGGGACAGAACAAATCACACGAGTACTAGAAAACTCAAGTTGAGCAAAGTTTGCCCTTGCCATCACTACAGTTGGGTTCACCCGTTCATTACGGAATACAAAATCATTTCTTCCCTTCCAAATGTTCCATGCGATGAAAGTAACCTTACTGAGGAAATCCATAGCTTCCGACTTTGGCATAGACTCAAGAATATTGGTTGTCCACTTGATTGTTGAGTTTGGCCTTCCAATAGTCCCATCGAGCACAACGTTACAGCCAAACCACACAGCTCTCGCCCAAGGGCAATAAAATAGGAGATGTTCGATAGATTCCACCTCAGAGATGCATATCGAACAAATATTAGACTGGGCACATCTTCTTCTAAATAGATTCTCCTTTGATGCCAACTCATTCCTACAGCCCGCCACCAGAAATTCCTGAGAATATTTTGGCACTTTGAGCTTCCAAATAGCATTCCAAAGTTTGACACCTGGTTGAAAGGAGGGAGCAAGTTTACTAGGAATACTAGAGGCTTGCATTTTAGAAGCTAGATGATACCCAGACTTCACCGAGTAAACTCCATTTCTGCTATGATGCTATACTACTTTATTCCCCCTTTTGAGAATTGGAAGAGGGATATCTTGTATCGCTTTAAGCTCTGAAGGACTTGTTACAACAGTTAGTGTAACGATCCTAATTTTTGCCATAATTTTTTTCAAATAAAAATTTATATTTTGAATTTTATTCAATAATTAAACTGACTAGTAGATGTCAATAATTTTTTTTAACCCGTATGTTATAATGATCCAAAAATTTTAATAAGTTAAATTATAATTTTATACAAAAATTATTTCTTTATAAAGTTAGTTAATTAATCAGAAATTATACTCTACGTTAGTTTAAATCTAAATGCCTTGGTGTTCCATATGCACCTTAATTTTTTTTCACTACCTCCAACCAACTCTCTCTCTCTCTCGTTCCCACACCAAGCCAAATCATCCCCTTATCCTCCTCCTTGCACCCCACACTTCCTCCTTTCACACCTTCCTATACATACCACTCTCTCACCACCGAATTTTAGAACAAAAACACATCCACCCACCCCTAAAAATCAGTAGAGGAAAATAAGAGAGAAAACGTTCAAAACTCCCATGAAAGTTTAGAGAGAGAAACAAGGTGGGTTTTCGGTTCGCATTCTCCCGAATTTGAATTCGATTCACACCTCGCCCACCAAGTTCCCGAGCACCTCAGCTACGCCACCCACTCGTCCGAAGCCAGCCTCGGCATCCTGTGCTCTGTTGTTTCTCCAAAAAAATTTCAAAACCGTTCGAAATCATCCGGACCCATTACTCTTTTTTTTTTTTCAGTCGGAGTCAAGGTATTATAATCCTCTCCTACCTTCTCTTAAATATAAAGAGTGTTTATGTGTTGATAATTAACATTTCGGAGCAAAAGAAAATGATTCTGACGTAGCTGTTGGGAAACAATTCCCAGAACCCAGTAATGACGCGTAGAGATTAGACAATAAAATAACCGCAAAACCCTACAAGGCGGAATTAGGGTTTTACCTCAACTCCCTGCGAACACGAGCGCTGGTTGAACTTGTTATAGCACGTCTTGCTATAAGCCACGAATACTGCTCGATCGTACCTTACGATCTTCTATCGTATTCCCTGCACGTCTAGAACACGAACCGAGTGTGGCCTCTTTCGTGATCTGTTCGCTCTCTCTAAGCCTGCCTCTATTTCGTGAATAATAGAAAACGTCAAAACGTCAATCTGACCTAGAGAGCATAACGTGTATATATAGGGCTACGATAGAGACCTAAGGAGTAATAAGTCTGGGCTCCCCGTGTAAATAAGAAAACTTAATCCCACCAGGATTCTATTTCTTATTTCACTAATTATAATTCACCCCACTACAGAATTATAATTGCACTCCCGTCCTTATCTCAATTATATTACGTGCTCCATGATATTAAATACTTATTAATCTCCCCACGTTAAGATTACAGATACCCGTTGATTAAAATAAATTACTAACAATAGCACCATCGAAACCCATGGTATTCCGGAAGTTCACTGTACTGTGAACGTTTTTTTATTTATTTAGAAAGGATGACCCTATATTGCAGTTACACCCCTAAGGTTGTTTAGTATAGAAATTTGGCCCAATTGAGTTATTGACTTAAAACGATTAGTCCCTTAGGTTACTTAAGTGTACAGTTTCGACCCCATTGTTATATTATCACTAATATGTTAATCTAATTTCATAAAATAAACTAATACTCCGTACAAGCCTAGACTTACTAGTAATTGAACAAAATTAATTTTCTTTATTAATAAAGATTTCCGTTATTAATATTAACTTCGTGGTCATACAAGATTAAGTGCAACGACCCATTCATAAAAAAATTACGTGATTTCTATGCTTATTATTTATTTCAATTATCATTGTGATTATTTGTATATTGCTTTGACTCTTGATTTATATGCTAGATTGGATTTTAGTGACATGGGGTGGTATGCGAATAGAATTCACCTAAACGGTGCTAGGTAATAGATAAATTGAAAAGCTTTATGATTGCCTGTAGGCGGGTCTTTGAGATGTGAATTGAGATGGGTGCTAACAGAGGCCCAGTCTCCAAATTGACGGGAGTCCAATGATGATTTAAAACTGGCGAGGGTCCAGTGGTGATTAAGATAAGCGAACCCTAGTTATGATTCGGGCATGATAAACATTCCCTTTGTTTGTAATGAGAGGGATACACGCTGGGTACATAACTAGGGTGCAATATGTGACAGGAAAAGGAAGTGATCTTATGAGACAGGACATGGCTAGCAGTTGGGGAGGAAGGATCTCGTGGATGAGATCTTAGATCACACGTCAGGCTAATGAATAGTAATAAATCAGTTTATGTGTGAAATCTCTGCTTTACTCTTTCACATCGATATTATATTGTTTACTTGCTAGCTGTAATGTAAGAGGGGTGGTTGGGTTGGATTATTCTACTAGGTGAATTATTACTCATGGATACATCTGTATCCTGGTAAATCGGTTGCTTCGGCGATCAATTTGCCAGAGGGTGCAGGATTCAGTGGTGGAGCAATTTGACACAGGAGGAATACTAGGGGCAGAGATCGAGTATGCTTGGAATCTGTATCAAGACTAGAGTAGCTCTGGAGTTATTTCTTAAAAAAATTATTATTTAATACCTCCAAAATTCCTTGCAAAATCGGGGCATTACAGCTAGCTTTGGGGTATTCCAGCCCTTACCAATTTCAATCCCATTTGCAACCTGTTGAATGTCAGAATTATGGGGCCTAATTGATTGCACTTTGAAACCCTTCAGCGTTAGAATCCAGCCATCTTCCCAAAAGTTAATAGAGGCCCCATCCTGGCTTGCCATCTCAACCGTTTCTCCAGAAGACCCCTTCCATGGAGTAGGCTAAGCCACACCCTCGAAGCATGACATCCTTTAGCAGCTTGTAGGAAAGATGTGTTTGGGAAGTAGATACCCTTTAGCAATTTTGCCCAATAAGATCTATTTGGATCATTTGCATATCCATTTTCTGGCTCATTTCCTCCATAGCCTTCCTCAACTCTGTAAGTTCTGTTTGCTCCGTTGTTGGTTCAAATTCCAATACTGAAATACTGGATTCAACGGGAATGGGTACAATTGGTTTGGGCAGGTGAGTAGGGATGATATAGTGTAGAGACCCGTATATTCCTAATTATTAAAAAAGCTTATTAAACGCCTAATTGGGAAAAATATGATTTATGTGGTAGATAATTGAATTGGGGTGTAAAGTGAAAGAATGAGAATTAAAGGGAGTAAAAGTGTGATTTGCTTTTGAGGTAGTATAAATAGTGTGTGTGTGGTTGTAGGAGGTCATTTTATATCTCCTTGAATCTCTCTCTCTACCGTTCTCTTCTTCTCTCTAGCCGATTCTCTCTCTCTCTCTTGCTCCCTCACTCAAAACTTCACTCCATCTCACAAAAACCTCAAAGATCAACCTCCCTTCGGCCCTCCAATCGCGTTCTTGAGCTTGAAATTCGTTGGTTGAAGCTTGGAGGAGAGCTTTCTTTGATTTTGAAGTCCGAGGAGGCTAGGGCTCGTTCAAATCACGTGGATCTTGGCCATTGTTGCGAGGTAAGGACTTATTTACCTCTTTTATGTGTTTATGTGTTGATTGGTGTAGAATCATGCCTTGGATCGTTGGATTTTAGTTGTTGTTGTGCTTGCTTTGAAAATCTGCTGAAATCGCTACCCGAAGCATCGTGGTATCGATACAAATTTTGTGTTGTATCGATACAATAAGCTGATCTTTTTGGACAGTTAATATTGTATCGATACGGTTTTTGTGCGTATCGATACCAGGACCTTAAGTCCAGTTTTGCTCCTGCTGCTCCTCCGTCAATTGTTTTGACCCCCGATCACTTCTAAATCCTCTTGGACACCTCCTAACCCATGTTAAGCTTGTCTAATTGACCTCCTTTGATTATTCCATGCTATCCTTGTTCCGTTGGTCTTTCGTTAGTGAGGAACGAATAAGAAACTACTTAGCAAAAAAGTCGTTTAAGTGCATTCTATTGATTGTTGGTATTTGTGATTGTTCATGGCGCATTTGTGATAACATTGGCATATTTTATGATGTTGCATTTATGAATGTGGTCATGGGGAAGTCTTAACTTCTATATCGTATGAGAAAATAGTTGATTGGGTCGGAATTGGTTTAGGGAATCTCGTAACGCAAAGGTTGGTAATACAGAGACTTAGACGGGTTTCGTAACGCAAGGGGCGGTAATACGGTAACCCGAGTCGTTAAGGATCACCGTGACGCAAGGGGTGGCAACAAGGTAATCCCCGTGGTGTTATACGGTAACGCAAGGGGTGGAAATACCGAAGGTGGGAATTTGGGGTACCGAGTCGTGTTGAGATTGTAGAGTGCATGAATCTTGTGAAATGTGTGACTATCTGTGATAATGGCATATGTTTGATTGATCGAAATGAATGTCGATACACCAGTGAGTCAATTGTTATCTCCTGCTTGAAATACGCCTCCTTGTCCTCTCAGTTTGCACTTGTCATCATATTTACATATAAAATTGATAAAGATTTTCCTACTGGGCTAGTGTAACTCAACCTAATCTTTCTTTTCAGGACAAAATGCTGAACAATAGATTGCATGCAATCGTGTGCTTGGACATGAAGACTTTTTGGGAGCTAATTTCATTTAAACATCTTGTAATGACTTTCTTTTGAAAAAGACGACTTTGTAACTAATTATACTTAAAATTTCCTTTGACTTAACCGTCTATAACTTGATAACTTGTCTGTATTTGTATTTAAGTTTATTTCGGCCGGAGTGCCAAAGTTGTATAATTTCAAGTTTGGGGACTTGCTTGTAAAGTTTAACAGTTGGGAACGCTTTTGGGGTATTATTTATGTTATGCGAGGAACTTTAATTGAAATGGCTTAATTATTTATGTTGAAAGTCGAGGGTGTGACATATAGTGAGTGGGGTCAAATATAGTGGAGCTAGTATTGATGTGGTGGTTTGACAAGGTGCTTAATTCCTTTGGTGGCGGAAGGATGGCTTCGCTATCGATAAGGTCTTGAATTTTGTGACGAAGACGGTGACACTTATCGGTAACATGGTCGGGCATTTGGTGAAAGGCACAAAAGGCATTTGGGTCGTGGTAGGTTGGAAGCTTTTGAGGCAGAGGAGTTGGAAGGAGTGGCTTGATAAGACCAGCTTTGGGGAGCTGTTCATAGAGTGTGGATAGGGGTGTACTGAATTGGGTGAAGGTGCGAGTTGGTTTATCAGCTATCTGGTTTATTTCGAGAGGTTTGGCATTTGAGGAGTTCCCGACGTGGAAGGTATTACTGTTTCCGAAAAGGACTTCGCCATTGTCGGGATGGAGTCCCTTGCCATTTAAGGCGGGTTCTTTCTTCTCGAGGGTACCATCCCTAAGTGCTTCTTCAATAGCCATCCCTTAAACAACGTTTGGAAGCCATCCAAAGAGAGTTAGGATCTAATCCCAATGATCCTTCT
Organism: Rhododendron griersonianum; assembly: GCA_018127125.1. Lineage (NCBI taxonomy): Eukaryota > Viridiplantae > Streptophyta > Magnoliopsida > Ericales > Ericaceae > Rhododendron > Rhododendron griersonianum. The sequence goes on along the minus strand of CM030790.1, from coordinate 32,098,470 downwards.
AAGCAGGCCACTGAAAGGGAACTGTATAAGCAGTACCTTGTTTATACCAAGGCTGAAGAAAGTTTTGCCAAGCAAAAGTCGAGAATTCAGTGGCTTAAATTGGGGGATCAATGTACCTCATTTTTCTTCAAAACCATTAGTAACTCAAGGAATCGGAACAGAATTTCTAGTTTGGTTTTGGAGGATGGATCTATTACCCAAGACATTGAGTTGGTTAAGCAAACCTTCATCAATTACTACACTAACCTGTTAGGCACCAAGCATCTAAATTTGTACTCGGGATCCTCTAGGGTACATCAACTCATCACTAAGAAACTCTCTCCTTCTCAGAGTTTAACCATGGTGATGGAGGTGACAGATAAAGAGATCAAGGACTCGTTTTGGTCTCTTAATCCCCAAAAAGCACCTGGCCCAGATGGGTACGACGCTGCTTTCTTCCAAAAAGCTTGGCCTGTAATTGGCCATGAGGTGACCTCAGCCGTTAAACTCTTCTTTAGATCTGGCCAGTTATTGAAGATAGCGAATGCTACCTTAGTCGCTTTGGTTCCTAAGATCCCTAACCCTTCCAAGGTGGGAGACTTTAGACCCATTTCATGCTGCAATGTAGTCTATAAATGTATTGCCAAAATCCTAGCTAACAAAATCAAGCCTATCCTGCCATCACTCATTGATCCTGCCCAATCAGGATTTGTACAAGGTAGGAGGATAGCTGATAACATCTTCCTCACACAGGAATTAATGAGAGGTTACCATAAACATTCTTCATCCTCTAGATGTGCCATGAAGGTGGATATCATGAAGGCATATGACAATGTCAGATGGGACTTCCTTTGGGATGTCCTTGCCTCCATGAATTTCCACCCCAAGATGATCCAATGGTTGAAGGCTTGTGTCTCCACAGCTAACTACTCTTTGTGCTTTAATGGGGAAGCTATAGGGTACATTCCTGGGCAAAAAGGCTTAAGACAAGGAGATCCCTTGTCTTTTTACCTGTTTGTGATAGTTATGGAAGTATTGACTTGCATCCTAAAGGAGAAGTCTCTTCTTCCTGATTTCAAGTTTCATTGGAAATGTGGTTCTACTAAACTTGTCAACCTCTGCTTTGCAGATGATCTTATGATCTTTTGTAAAGGGGAGGTGAGCTCCATTACACACATCCAAAATGCCTTGACAGAGTTTGAGGCTTTGTCTGGACTTTCACCTAGCCCTACTAAGAGTAATATCTTCTTCTCTGGTGTTAACCCTTCCATCAAAACCTCCATATTGAGTATTTTGGGTTTCCAGGAAGGGTCCCTACCTGTTAGATATTTGGGAGTACCTCTTCTATCCACCAAACTCAAGCACGTAGACTGTAAAGTCATGGTCGATAGGATTGTATCCAAGACTAAATCATGGACCCATAGATACCTGTCGTATGCTGGTAGGATACAACTGATAAAATCAATCCTCTTCTCTATGCAAACCTATTGGTCATCCCTCTTTATTATCCCTAAAAAGGTAATTAAGGAGATTGAATCAATCCTAAGAGCTTTTTTTTGGTCAGGTCCTGATCTTAAGAAGACTGGTGCAAAGGTCTCATGGGAACACCTTTGCACTCCTATCAAGGAAGGTGGATTAGGATTTAAGTCTTTGGCTGTTTGGAACAAGGCAGCTGTAGCCAAGCACATTTGGTTCCTTGTCTCGGGGGTGGGAGCAATCTATGTGGTGCCAATGGGTTAAGTCTTACTTACTTAAGGGTAAGAGCTTCTGGAGTGTCAAAATTCCTAGTGATTCTTCCTGGGTTTGGAGGAAGATTCTTAACCTTAGATCATGTGTCCAGCCCCATATTAAGTATAACATTGGGGACGGCCAATCAACCTCTCTGTGGTTTGATAATTGGCATCCCCTTGGTCCCCTCCTGCCAAGATTTGGATCTAGAATTGTCTATGATTCAGACCTTCCCGAAGACGTCACTTTGAAGGCGATTATTAGGAACAATCAGTGGGCCTTCCCAATTACTCAATCTCCTGATCTTAATGAAGTAAGATCTGACCTACATTTAGTCCCCATCAATAACACCATTGGGGACACTTGCACTTGGACTCTCAATGCCATTGGGTAGTGGGTTGTAGCAGGTGGTTTTGGCGAGCCTTAGGCTTGGATGAGGGAGTAGTAGGCCGGAAGGATTGGGCGTGGTGAGCAGGGTACTTGGCAGGGTAGCCCTGTCGGATGCCGTCAACTCTGGTTCGAGCCTCTTGATGCCTTGTTCCTCTGTAGTAGCCGTTCGGCTTGCTTTGAAGCCATATTACTCGGTAGCTGTTCTCCTCAGTGTTGGTTATCATGTGGTCATCTCTGGCCGTGACTATTTACTTTATTTCCTAGCCTGGCGGGTTGTGTCGGGTAGTAGTTCTATTTCATTTATCTCAGTACACATGGCATTTTGATATGTATTTACTTTATCTTACTCTCCATGCGGGTTGTGCATGGTTTACCGCACTTTTGTCATTCTTGTTTTTTTTCTTTTTCTTTTCCTCCTGGGGTATGCCCCTTGTAGGATGTGCATTCGCTTAACCTTTTTTAATTTCAAGCTAAAGTACCCCAAAAAAAAGTTTACTATCTCCTCCCTTTGGGAACACTTGAGATCACATTACCCTGCCATTACTTGGTCTAAGGTGGTCTGGTTTCCCGGGCACATTCCTAGGTGTAGTGTGATCTCATGGTTGGCTATTCAGAATAAGTTATCTACGGAGGATAGACTTGTTCTGTTTGGCATGAAAGCTACCTCCTTATGTAGTTTGTGTATGGGTGTAGAATCGCGCAATCATCTATTCTTTGAGTGCCCCATAACTACTCAGATTAGGGGAATTCTATCCCCTAAGACCCTCTACATGGTTGGATTGACTTCTTGGCAGCAGTGGGTTAGTAATTTATCCACCTTAAGGGGTAAAGCCTTAGCAGTCACAATTGCTAAGCTTGTATTTACAGTCTATGTGCACCAAATTTGGCTTGAAAGAAATTATAGGAAGTTTCAGAACATTAGTTTGCCCTCCTGGAGTGGTTGCTACCAAAATTTCAATGAGGTTAGGAGCAGGTTGCTGTCCTTAGAGTGCAAGGGACCTACTCAGTTACTTTCTAAGTGGAACATTCACTCATGATTAATCTGTATATAATTGTTAATCTGAATCTTTACTCACATCATTTCATTGGCAGGTCACAGCTGAGAATTGGTCTCATACATGATCCCCCAGACCAAATCACTCAAAGCAGGGAGTCAATGTGACCAAATCCTTGTCGGATGTTGTGGTGACATGTAGATTCTGAGTGTCTTTACTATATTGTGTGTTGACCTTGTGAGTTGTGTGCTAGAGCCCCAACATTCCTTGAGAGAGGAAGTAATATTTAGTGGGGGAGTATTGTGAGGTTCAGTGGAGGGAGTAAGTGGACTCTCACTTGGCTTAGGTCATTTTTCTCAATCTTTTCTTTTTCTTTTTCTTTTCCTCCTGGCGTATGCCCCTTGTAGGCTGTATATTCGTTTAGCCTCTTTTTATTTCAAGCTATTTTACCCATACAAAAAAAAAAGTAAGTGGACTCTCAGCTTTGAGTCTGTTTGAGAGTGGGTGGTGTGAGGTTTCAAGGTTGTAGAGGTTGAGGTGGTGGTTTATTTAGTGCTTGTTCAATGGTACTTACCTCAGTGCTTTGTTTTCAGTTTTGGTTTATTCCTTTTGGTCTGTTATGTAACTATATTTCTATCTGTGCTTCAGACAATCCAGCAGGAGTCCTTACTAATTTCTAATGCTAGTTTGCTTGTAGATAACCACTAAATATGCTGATGCTGCTACTTTTGCTACTATTGTTGCGGCTGTTTTTCTGTCTCCTGCTGCTGTTAAGCTATTTACTTTCATCCATGTAAATCGCCTAACCATCAGGGGCTGTCGTTGGGATCTCCCTTCACAAAGGGGGACGTCCTCTGTATAGTATAGTATATTTTCTACATAGCCTGCTGCTCTGTGTGTTGCTACTGCAGTTGGCCGATTATGTTGCTGTTGAGTTCTGCTACTTTGCTACTGCTGTTTGTTAATGAACCGTGAGGTGATTCTGCTGTCCAGTTATGGGCGCTCCTATGGCGTTACCTGTTCAAATGGGCTACTGTCGTAATCTGCTGGTCGTTCCTCTCGGCCAGAATGGATGCTGCTATGTTTTGTTGCTGTTGCAGTTTCTTGAATGCCTGTTGCTACTCCAATCCATTCCAGCAGGTGTATTGTTTTATTGCTGCTGCTGTTCATATATGTGGCTGCCCATTGCTGCTGTGTGGTTTGCTATGCTCTGATTATCTGATTGCAATGCTATTAGCCGGACAAATTTACAAGGATGGTTGTCCAAGGTAGCACTAGGTTACAAAGATGGCATACACTCTTTTGACATGTGTTTCCCTCCCATCTATGAGATGGCATTGAAACATATGGATCCTATGTCTGTGTAAACTTGACTACCAATGAAGTGTAGTTAGTATTAACTAGATTAGATTGGTGTTCGCTACCATGGCCAATCGGTCCATTTTCAATGTAGCCTTTGGCGTTAATGTAGCCACTTGGCATCCATCAATTTTCTTAATCTTTGTTTTTCTTTTTCTTTCCTCCTGGGGTATGCCCCTTGTAGGCTGTACATTCGCTTAGCCTCTTTTTTATTTCATGCTAATTACGCCAAAAAAAAAAATTTCCAGAATCGTAGAAGGTCTCAAAATCGGTAGACGATTGCGACAAAACCATGTCTGGGCAAAGCACTGGGCAAGTTTTTTGTGATGATACGCATCTGCTCTTTAGATCTGGCTTATCGTGCATTTGGGCAGCTTTGGCACTCCACCTTTTTACATAGTCAGCGAAACTCTCATTTTCGCCCATTTTGGTGTTCTCAAGTTCTCGGGTGGTCATTTTCAGCTCAACGTTGAAGTCGTATTGGGACACAAAAACCATTCCAATGTCCTCCCACGTCTTTTTCTTCGAAGGTGCCAAGGAAAGGAACCATTGTAGAGCCAGGTCAATAAGTGACTCGTGGAACAGTTTAGCCATGGCATCTTTTTCAACCCCTCGCATGGAAAGGGACCTAACATACCTTAGCAGGTGGGCCTTTGGATCAGTAGTCCCATTGAATTTGGCAAAGTCCATCCCTTTGAACTTCTCAGGCAGTTTTGCATTGGGAAACAGACTCAGACGATCCATGTCTATTTCACTCCTTCCCATCCTTTCTGTTTTGAGGATAGATTCCTCGAGTTTGTTGATCTTGGCAATCAATTCTTCCACTTGGGGGTCAGCGACGGGCGCATCCCCGGCGAGCGATGATTCAGGGCTCATAGTAGATTTGACTGGTAGGCGGTCACTGATTTCTTGCATTGATTCGAACATTATGGTCATGTTCTTTTGGACATCGGCGATGACTGACTTGAGCTGATCATCTATGTTCGTAATTGACTGTCTGAGTTGATCTTCTAGGTCAACCATAGCCTGCCTGATTTCTCTTATTTCATTCCTTTGACCCACCATTTTGGATATCACCACCGGTGACTGAGCTTCTCTTTGCGGACGGTTCCAATTGGGTGAAGTCCTTCTTCTTATACGACAAATGTTTCAGAACTGACAGTAAAGCAAAAAAGCGGCTCAAATCCTGCCCGAGAATCATGCCCATGCAATGTCGTCAGCGTCGTCTACATCCTAAGACCTACCTCAGCCCCAAATCTCACTTAGGATATGATTGTACCAAGGGTTTCAGCAGCCACAGGTAAGTCATGTTAGGCAGGTTAAATTCCGAATGCTTCGGAACCAAAGCCAATCTCCTTATCTTGACCATCCGAGACAAAGCAATAAGGTTGTCGGAACCTAGATACAAGCACATCCTAAGGCTAGATCCAAACCAAAGGGGCCGTTCGGGCACGGCTTACACCGGAGGTATCTCATACTCCATAGATTTTAAGTCTCTTAGAGTCACAAAAAACGGTTTCAAAAAGTTGCGTCGATCCTCAGAGTTTCTTTTAACAATGTATCCTTTATAAACAACGAAGCTTAAGAGATGTCAAAACAAACTAAGTCTTCATTTTTTTTTTCAAAGGTTCAATTTTCGTTTTTGAAATGATGTGGTAAAAATGACGCGGTATTATGACCAGGTGGCATGAGCGACATGGCACTATTAGCCTAGACGGTGTAAGTATGACATCATTAATACTTTAGTCGTTCCTTCATTTTTTTGTTTTTTGAACATTTGATTGAAAAATGCATCGAAGACTTAGTAAGAATTGATTTCCCTCAAACGCGTCATTTTAAGAAGTATTAAGCAACGTGCATCCCATGGGCACGACTCTTCATCTGATGTTAGCAACCTTTTAAAGACTACAGAACCTAGAATTATTCTAAAAGGCAGATTAGCCTACCGGTTTGCGGGGGCCTGACCTCTAGCCTGCATGAGTGCGTGATGAATGTATGATGTGCATGAGGCATGACGATATAAGATGAGCACGTAAGCAGGATATGGCACATAGTAAAAATAAAGGGGTCCCTATCCTAGTTTGGAAGGTTCTAAGGTTATGTACAAGTGCAAAAGGCCGGTTTTGGTTTGGCGGGGTTCCTCGGACTAGAGCCAAAATGTAACTCCCGTTGTCAAGTGTATTGCGAGACAATGGTCGAACGGTATGATGGCTCATCACAGTCGAGGGTTGCTAGGCATCCTAGGAGAGCTTGTCACCGGCAAGCAGGGCAAGATTGCTAGAACACGCTAGTGAGGCTTGTGCTGTGCAGAGTGTAAAAGAAAACAAAGTTAAGTTTTTCAAACGATTTTAAATCCCCCCAAAGAAAATGCCTTTCAAGCTTGGCCCTGTTGATTATTCAATACTTTTAATTCCTTTTTTTTTTTTTAAAGTACAAGTAAAGTATTGAATAAACGTCCCCAGCAGAGTCACCACTGTGGGCTCCCTGACCGGCGCGCTCGAGAGTCGCCACCCGGATTTTTGAGATGGATAATCCGAGAAACCGAGAGTTTGTTTGAGAGAAAAAGGCTTTTGATCTAGCGAAAACGTTGAGACTTTGGGTTCGGGAGCCACGTTACAAACGGAGAAGGTTTTGTTGAAAAGCAACCTGCTCGCCCGGTAAAGACCGGTCTCTACTAAATATTTTTAATGGGGGATTTAATATCGTTCAAAAACTTAACTTTGATTAAAACATATACGGGAAAGGGTCACGGGATCAAATATAACAAATCAACGTGCTTGGGTGCACACTATACAGTGTGAAATAGATGAGCAATGTACAAAAAGTGAAATAAGAGCATTACAGCAGTCTGCCAATATCATGTGAAACATCGCACGACGAACCGGATACATCGCACAGTACTAAAACACCGTGCGATGTACCTATCTACGCATTCCAAAATCAGTTCGCTTTTACATGACAAAACAAACTATAGGTCTGCAAAATAGTTTGTTATTTTTTCTGAATCTCTGAAAAATGATTTACGAGACCTTTTTGTTCATCTTATCATGTAAAACAATGTTAAAAGATTTAATAAAGTCAAAAAGATGACTTTTAACATAAAACTTGACTCTGGAATGTACCCATACGATCTTTAAACAATATTAGCCGAAGTAGGAAAAGAAAAAGAAAAGGAAAATAAAGTAATAATGAACAGTAATAAAAATAACGCGCAGTGCAATACGCTACGCCGTGCGATGTTCTAAAGCACTGCACGATGTAGCGTATCCAGTGCAGAAACTGTTTTTTTGTGCTTTTTGAATATAAAGCTCGTTCGAGGCCCAAACCCAGTATAGAAGGATTGGGAAGGGCCCCGGTGAGCTCCCCTCAAGGCCAAAACGTGGTTTAGCCCAAGGAATTTATTTATACCTTTTGATCGAGGCTTGGATGTGCTTGAAAGTGGAAGAGTGGAGGTTGATTTGGACTAGATTTTGAGAGACTTGTGAGCAAATGAGTATAGAGAGAGAGAGAGAAAAAAAAATTAGTTTGAGACTGATTTTGTAATAGCCCAACTTGTGGGTTGATGTAGAGAGAGAAAGAGGTGTATATGGTGGTGTGAAATGGGTGTATATATAGGCAAAAATATGCTTGGAGTGCACCCAAAGGCAAAAAACATGAAAAATGTGCTCTGGCCAATCTACTGGCGCAGATGGGAATCTGTCAGACGCTCCTCCTGACCGTGTTTCAAATTTCAAAAGGCTGTGCGGTGGAGTGATTTTTCTTGAATTTTCTGAAATGCCGTGCAACATTTCTGGAATGCCGCGCTGCGTTTTGAAATGTCGCGCGGTATTTCGAGACAGGACAGCACATTGAATTTCGCGAGGGTGCCCCGGACAGTCTTGAACTCGGATTCGAGCGTGGTTCAAACCATTGGAAAGCTTGTTGAGTCCTCTTTCTGGCCCAATTGGTTTCACTCGAAGACGTTTTATACATTGAAATTTGTGCCCATTTTACCCTCAATGTGTCATGGAAAAAGTTGTTTTTGACAAAGCAAACGTATCTTTCTCTGATTGATAGAGGTAGCTTCTGGGGCTGTCTTTGATTAGATTGGAGGTTGATCGCTGATTGAATGAGGCAGCTTTGGTCCTCCTGCAGTATCTTGTGTCCTCTTTTTGTGTCTTGCCAGATGATTCGGTGGTAATGCACTGTTAACGGCGGCTGGATTCGAGGCCCTTGTACTGTCCCACTTTTAGGTTATAGTGAGCCTTGTGTACTAGGTCGAAAGAGTTTTAGATCAGATGGAATGGGCGTGGTGTGCAAGGTACTTGGGGAGGTAGCCTTGTCGGATGTCATCATCTCCGGTTCGACCCTCTCTCGGAGCCCGGTCCTCTGCAATAACTGTTCCTTAGAAGTGGGTGCTATACTTGATACTTCTGTGCTAGGTTGGAGCATTGGAATCTTGGTCAGCTTATTATGCATTGGAATCTTCGACATTAGCTATTTATCTTATTTCCTAGTCTGGCGAGATGTGCCAGGATATAGTTAGTTTCTTGTTATTTCATTTCGTTTTATTTTGCTTCATTCATATCATACCCCGTTGTGCTATCCTTCCTTACAGATGGATAGTGCAATGGGGTATGATATCAAATCACATTGCACGCTTGTTGCATTCCGTACTTTATCCTACTCTCCATGCGGGTTGTGCATGGGTTATCGCACTTTTTTCACTCTTCTTTTTTTTCTTTTTTCTTTCCTCCTGGGGTATGCCCCTTGTAGGCTGTACATTCGATTAACCTCTTTTAATTTCAAGCTAAATTAAGTCTTGGATTGTTGCTCCTTTGCTACTCCTTCACTAACCTTAAGAAAATCCCGTTTTAAACATGTAGGGTGGCCCTCGGTTCAATTGCAAAAGAGAAAGATGCGGGTTTTTTTTTTTGGGTAATTTTTCCTTATTTCCTTAAAGGTATATTTAAAGGTATATTTTTCCTTATTTCATCATCGGGGAACTTAAAGATTATTCGGAGGCCCATATTGGGGTGTCTACACCCTCGTAAGATCTGGACTGTCAGGGGATGCCCCAACCCCTGAACATTCCAGCTGAGAATCACCATTGAGATCGTGGCTGTTCGAGGCCATCCACCGGTGCCTTTTCTGATGGGAAAAGGATTCAGAGATCCCTTGAGTATTACTTCCTTCCCTGGATAGATTGACCCCATCGCTAGATTGAGAGATAGCAACCTCAACCAAATTTTTGTCCCCGACGTCAATCTCCTTTCTTCCTCTGGGGTTAGGTTTCCTAGAGCGACTTGGGTTGGAACGAAGGACTCTGGTTGAGGGGGGTTTCTGATTGTGATGAGTGGAGGTGGGGAGGGGAAGAGGCTGCTCGATTTTTGGTTTCTTGGATTTAGGATCGTTTTCTAGGGCCGAAAGAGGTTTCCTCTTTAGAGAGAGGGAGTCGAAGACCAAAGATAGGGAGATATCCATAGAGGTGGGATTAGAAGGTTTAGGTGGGCTAAGGGAGTGGGTCGTGGCATCAATGCATGTTGTAGACACCCCAATTTGGCCTAACGATTATTTCAAGTCCCACCTTGGGGACCATCCCGATGATGAAATGGATACAGTGATTGCTGATTGACTTCTTGTGAACCTTAGGACTTTCTGTAAGTACTTTTAGCCACTTAGAGGACCCAATTCAAAGCCAAATAGCCTTTCAGACAGAAATACAGCATCCTAGGAAAATCCATCTATCAGCCGTAAGATCGATTCCTCGGCTGCCAAATCCATTCTTCGGCTGCCAGATCCATTCTTCGGCCACCAAATCCATTCCTCGGCCGCCAGATCCATTCTTCGGCCGCCAGATCAATTCCTTGGCCGCCAGATCGTCTTTTTCCAGAATTCTGGAATGTTCTGTCAGTCATTTGATCGACGCACCAAAACCCTAGCAGCCTTTTTCCGATGCGTTTGGGCTACGAAGTAGATCGCATCTAGAGATCTTTGAACCCTAGAATTCCTTTTTGATTCACGCCATTTGATTGCCGGAGTGAGTCATCAATTGCCTATATAAAGAGGCCTTAGGGTTCCGAAATTAACATTCAATTCCTCCATCTCATACCTCTAAGCTCTGCAGAAATCATCTCACATACTCCCTCTATAGAAGCCCTAACCTTCCAAAGGCAGCCGCATTCCGAACGATCAAACCCCGAAGTACAAACCCTAACCCTAGGGTTTTCGAGAAGTAAATTAGTCAATCCCTTCTAATCCGAAGCAATCAAGCAACTGAGGGATCAAGGTGGTGAGGCCCAGGGGCCTATGGTTTGATCTCTTTTACGTTTTTTATGCATTAATCGTAGTGTTTTGATTATCTGTTAAATATCTGTTCTGGTGTGAGGAAGAACATCGGTTGGGGGATCAATCCTTCGGCCGATATATCAATCCAGTGGGATCCCTCGGCCGTGAAATCCATTCACCGGCCGAGAGATCGATTTTCCTGGGACAGCTTGTCTGTTTTGTTTATTTCTGATGCATGCTTTAATTATCGCACTGGCTCACCATTAACTGGTTAAAGGCTAAAATTAGACTATGTGTTAGAGTTAAATAAAGCAAGTATATGCCTTATGTTGAATAACTATGGGCCAGTCTCACGACTGGGCAGAGAGGGGTGCCTAACACCTTCCCCTTACTGTACTTTTGGCTCCCGTACCCAGAATCTCTATCTATTTTTCTAGTTTTAATAAACTAGGTGGCGACTTTGTTTTGATGATAACCGCTATCGTGTGGCGATGTTCCTAGCCATGGAAATGTCCACGATCTTGGTTTACGAAGCAAGCAACCAAACGAGCAAACAAACGATCAATCTGTATGGCGATGCCCCGTTTGGGAGGTGTCTACACATGCCAAGGTTGGGCTAGATGGCATGAGGGAGAAAATCTGATTGAGGCTAGGGGCTTTTGGGCTGTCAGGTGGTTCAGTAACGAAATAGGTTTGGTTAGGACCCGTCTGGTTGGTAAAGATTGGATTGGGTTTTGGAATAGAGTAGGTATCTAAACTGGGTTCGGATATGCCTTTGTATGGATCCGAGGATAGGGGTAGGATGGTAATAATATCTTTTGGCAACGTATGTTTATTTGAGGGGATAAGTTCAAAACGGAACCAGGGGAGGTACAAGATTGATTACTTGGCTACAGGGAGCCGGTGCCATCTGTCCCATTCAGGGATCCGAGAATTGGAATGGATTGAGGTGCAATCACTCTCGTCCCTTCCGTACGAACTTTTTGCGTAATATGAGGCTCCACTCACCCACTGAGGTTGTTTGCACGCGCCCCATAATCCCCATGGTATTCTAGCCGCTGACTAAGGAGATTCTACACCCTAATCGCAGCCTCATCCACTTGCTGTTTGAACTCTTCCACCAGGATGGGCGCACGTCCGACCCTACCAGTACACAAATCAGTCATGTAGCAAGCTGTTTCCCTACCTCTCGAGGAACGAATCTATAACCCTTCTTTTCGTGGCCAACTCGTCCACAGGCATAGCAAAAATCCAATAGCTTCTCAAATTTGTAAGAAATCCAGAGATAAAGAGTTCTCTGGGTTCTTCTTTCGAAGCCAAAATCCTTTTGGTAGAGGGAGAGACATGTTTATTTCCACCCTTACCCAAGGAAAGCTGCGATGAAGGAGCAAACCGTTTGGAGCTCCTTCAATGGCAAGAAGCTTGTCAAAACGTTTGCCAAAGATCTCAGCATTTGCCCTAGACATTTTATCCACTGGAAGCCCATGTATTTGAACTCAGAATGGGCACGATGAGAAATCTAGGTCTGAAATCACCTCCTTGTTTGCCAAAGGTATAAGGACCAGAAGGTTATTCATAATCGACCAGGGGCCTTCCTTAACAACCTCATCGCGATCTACATCATCCTCAAAGCGAAAGAGGAAAACATTGGTACTCCACTGAGTTATAGTGAACTCAACACGAGTTTTCCAGGCCCCTTTGAGAATATTAGTGACTATTTGAATGTTTAGCGCTTTTGGGCTAAGATTTTGCCCACAAGATAGTGGTTGCTAATTTCTCCTGTTTCTCCAGAACCCTCATCAATGTCCAAAATCTCTAGATCCACCATGGACGAATATAAAGGAGAAAAGCGAAAGAGAGAAGAAGAAGAGGGAGGAGAGATTAGGAGAAGGGAGGGAGAAGGGAAAAGAACGGGGAGAAAGAGGAAAGGGTGGAGGGGGAAGAAAAATGAAAGAAGGTGAGCGGAGGAGGAAAACAGAGAGGGTGAAATCAGAAGAGGGGTAATACAGGGGTGAGCTTCTCTCTCTAGAATGAGAGGCTTCCCTTAGTGGTTTTGTCTTGTTGTGTCCATCACCATCTACCACAAGACAAGACAAAACCACTAAGGGAAGCCTCTCATTCTAGAGAGAGAAGCTCACCCCTGTATTACCCCTAAGCCGTGATTGCAAGGTCAGCTTCTTGCACAAGTTTGTGTTTGACTTGTACTTGAGAAACGGCTAGGAGTGTATCCCATCCGGGAAAAAAAGGTCTACGATTATTGAATGAGAAAAACTTCTTTACGGGGCGTCCCGCAAAAAAGATTTACAGTGCTCAATCGCGCACGTCCAAAAGTATTTTGGATGGTCCCGATTGAAAACCATTTTTTACTAGTATGTTTATCGATCAAAATTGAAAACACATATCAGCCAGACGAATGAGATTGAGCGGAGTCGTGAATAAATTTTTCTCTTATTGAATATTCGACATTGGGTGCGTGTAATGAATAAATAAGATTCTCATATAGTCCTATCGTGGTATGTGGTGGATTTGTCTCTATTTTCTAGCACAAGAAAAACTTATTCATGAAGGAACTGTGAATAAGAAAAATTATAGAACCCAATGATATTTCAACACCTCAGCCAGACAGACGTGCTTTAAGTTGCATTCTGTGTGGCCCGTGATCCTCTGGTCCTCGATTCTTCGTGGGTGGTTCGATGATGGGTTAGCTTCCTTCTCCCAGCCTGCACAAGGAACGCACGACTAAGACCTGGTCGGGGGTTGTCCCGGCAAGGCCCTCCGGCGCGAGGATGAGTATAGCGCAGAGAGGAAGCAGAAAGCTTAGTGAGAGTGTGTGAGTGTATTGAGTAGCGTGTACCTGTTAGGGTTACCATCTCTAGGTATTTATAGTGCCTTTTGACTTGCCCTTCAAGTGTGATCGCGTGCCTTCCACGGGACCAATGACGTCATAGTGACGTCGAGGAGTAGATCTGATAACCGTTTTCAGGGCTGAGCTGGCACGCCCATGTGCGCCCATGATCACCTTCTGTTGTAACCGCTTCTGCACGTGGCAAGACGCGTGACCTTACAGCCAGCCGTCGTCGGCTGTACGTGATCTGAAGGTAGCCGAGCACGGGCATCACCGAGGACTGCCACGCGTTTGATGAGGGAGTACCATTGCTGAAGGTTCTGCCGTCGACACAATCCGAGCGTGGGTTTGTCAGCTGCTGAGACTGAGGCAATCGGTACATACGTGACAAATCAGCGTCGGCACGTCGCACATGAAGCTTCTGTCCAGTTCACGGCGGATCGGGTCCGCTTCGTGCGAACATTTGTGTTCGGCCCGCTACAATAGCCCCTCAATTTCTGCCGATGCCGTACGCATGGTAGAGATTGAAGTCAAGCCTCAGGCCGAACATGTCGAACCGCCGAGCGTGTACTTATTTGACGAAGATGGATTCCAGCCGAGCCTGAATCGTTTCGTTATCAGTAGGAATCCAGTCCGTCGAAGGATTATTCCAATGGTTGGGCGCCAGATGTCACCTCGTGGATGGGTACGGCAGACGAGGGGATGGCTGGCAAACCCTGCAACCCGTCCTTTCAGTGACACGCGTCATGCGCTGAGTGGATAGCTGTTCGGCGGTGCAATGATGGGCGGGAAACTCAAAATCCCTAACCCTAGCCCTATAAAAGGAGCGAGGCGAGGAGAGAGAAGCTCCTTCGTTCTCTCTCTCTCTAAACTCCATCTCCAGAGCCTCGAAGAGCAACCGTTCGTCTTCTGGTTTTGATTCCCAGCAAACTTGCCACCAAATCTCACTACAAATCCAGGTATGTGTTCGATTCTTGTTTCTCTTTGCTTTTCTGCATTTCCCAGTTGTTTTCTATTTCATTTCTGGGTTTTTTGGGGCACTTCTTGTTCCGAATGAACAGTGCACCCTGGAGATGAACGGACCGTTCATCTCCCTCTCCCACCTGTTCTTCCGAGCATGGGACCTCCGAGGGGTTCTGGGCTTGGCCGTTGATGGAATGGGCCGAGCCCCAGTCTCTGTTGTTTGGTAGGCGTCAACCGAACATGGTTTGGCCGAGCCTTGAGAAAGATGATGGGTTGGGCCATTTAGGGTACCAAGCGTAGTGAGACACCGTTTTTCTGACCGACGACGAGGTCTCATGTTTTGTTTTTGACTTTGTTAGGTCTGGCTCCCCCAATCATTGTCATCTCATCCGACTCTGAAAGTTCAGGGGACGATTCTGCGAACCTTGTGATCCGAGAGTACTTGGAGTTACACAGAAGCCGACGTCAAACCTCTTCCATCGCCTCGAACATGTCAGGTTCCGATGACTCCAATGCCGAGCTTGACCACGAGTACGGTGGTTTCAACACCGACCCAGAAATAACCTTCTCCACGAGCACAGAATCCGAAGCCGAGCACGAACTTGGGCCCGAGGCCGAGTCCAGGCTTCGTCAACAGGATGGAGCCGCAACTTCGTCTCGTTCTGCCCCCGCCGAGACTTCTTCTGAGAACAGGGAGTTTACTGATCTTTTTGAGAAAGGGCAGGTCTGTCCCCATGCCCATTACTTTAGTGGGCGTCCGGATGAGTATGCCAACTTCTGCCGAACGTATCGCATCCCTAGCGACGTCGTCGTCCACCAGGTAGCTAGTAATAGGATAAGGGATAAAAGGGCAGATCACCCCGAACACATAACAGTCCCTTTAATGGCCATCTGTGAGGCCGGGCTCCGCTTCCCCCTTCATCCATTTCTGAGGGAATTGCCGACTAGGTTCGGCATAGTACCTCATTATTTTGCCATCAATAGTTACAGGATTGTGATGTCCGTAATTAGGCTGAAAGAGCTGCATAATCTTGACTTCACCGTGGCCGACCTATTTCATACGTACATCATGTCCAGGCACGGCGGTACCGAGCGTAGGTACCTGTCTACGCGTGGTGGCAAGGAGCCCCTGATAAATGGGCTTCCTGATACCGATAAGTGGGCTAAACTCTATGTTGAGGTTAGTGGGAATTACGAGTTCGGCAGCCAGTCGACGCGGCTGCACTCTGTACCGAAGATAAAGGACTTCCGAGGTTTACTTTTATCTCTTCATATTGCCGAACATGATTTACCCTTTATGTTGCTGATGTTTTGCCAACGTTCTCGTTTTTGCATATCACCGGGCAATAACCAAGACGCAGCAATCTTTATCTGTTGAGGCTCACGTCGAAGAGTTGAGAGCTCACCCCTGTCGCGACGCACCGACGCTGCTCAATTATATTCCCTCTTACAAGGGAAAGTTGAAGAGGAAGAAGAAGGATAAGGAGGCGGTGCCGAGCACGAAGGCTAAGGGTAGGAAGTCAGCTGCTGAGGTAGGTGTTGGTGACGAAGTCCCAAAACCGAGTAAGAAGGCGAAGGAGCTGAGGGTGAAGTTTCCTACATTTCAAAAGTCAGCTGACTTCTGGTTTCAGGAAAGTCAGCCAGTCGACCTTCGAGGTACCCACATCCCTCCAATCCGAACCTTAATTCCTCATTTCGCCGACGATATGGGAAGGAGAAACGTGGTGAGGATGAACCTTAAGGAGGCCGCCGCTGCCAGCAAGAAGGTGGCTGCTCCTTCTCCTACAGAGAGTCCTGCTAAGAAGCAGAAGGTCCATGACTTCTTCCCTGCCAGGCCGCCGACACCAGTTCCGAAGGAGAAGGACCAAACCGAGTCTTCGGCGGCGGGAGGCCCAAAGGCCGTGGAGAGGGCAGCAGGTTCTGATGGGCGAGTGATCGTCCCAGAGTTTTCACCATCCTTCGCTATGGCCGACGGCAGGGTGGTCACGGTGGAGGACAGTATTAAGGAGGAGCCTGGTCTTGCCGTGACCATGCTGCATGGGCTTGCTCTTCCGAAGGACATGGACAGGGTTCCAGGGGAGCTCCAGCCGAGCCTAGTCCATACCAGCGCATATCTCGTTCAGGTACGCTTTTGACTTGGTTTTCTTTTTAAAGTTTTTGGTGCATTGCCGAGGCTGATGATTTAGTTTTGTGTGTAGGCTGGGCAAGCTCTACTGCGGGCTTCTCGGCAAGCCGAGCTCCTTGCCGCTGAGAGGACACGTTACCGCGACGAAGCGAAAGCCGAGCGCGAGAAGGCGAAGGCCGCGAAGAACGGCTTGAGGTTCGCCAAGTCAAGAGTCGCCGAGCTTGAGAAAGAGAGGGATGAGGCCCTTGAAAATGCGAAGACGGCCGAAAGCGAGCTCGGGCAGGTTGTCCGCAGAGAGAAGAGGAAGATGAAGGAAGTGGATGAGAAGGCGTTCCAGGCTGGATACGACAGGGCCGGCGCCGAGTATGTGAGGGAGGCTCGCTCGATGGTCAATGAGGAGCTTGCGAAGAAGCTGCCGATCGCATACCGAACTGGGTACAAGGATGGGGTGAAAGCTGCGTGTGGGGTCATGCAGCTTGAGCCGGACATGAACTTGATGAAGTCGATCCCCGTAGCTGATGTACCCGAGCTCGTGCTGCCGTACACGGAGGAGGAATGTGCCCCACTTCCTCCGGAGGAGTTCTCTGAGGGCGATGATAATGTTGAAGATATGACTGTTGCCGATGCTGAAGGTGGAGGGGATGGTTCAACTGGGGAAAAGAAGGATGAGGCTGACAACGCCGAGCAAGACCCCGAGCCAATTCAGAAAAATGATGAAGTGGCTGTTGAAGCCGAGGACGATGCTGCCGTCTTACTGAAGCTGCAGCCGAGGGTGATCCGTCACAACCTTAGAGTTTAGGGTTCATATTTCTTTTTGAAATTTTTGTTGGACTGGACGGCTCCAAACTTGGGAGTTTACCGTGCCAGATGTAATAGTTGTTTGAGGGTCGGCACTGAACGGTTTACTTCGCCGATCCTCCTAGCTTTGGATTTTAAACAACACTTGAAGTCTTTTTGAATGAATACACTGCTTCTTTTGCAATGTTTAATTGTTGCCGAGCTTGTCTGATTGCCCTTCTTCTCATAATTTTGTGGGTTTGTGAATGTGTAGTTGTCCGTAGCCCCCACTTTTGGTTTGGGTTCGGCAGAATAGTTGAGAGTATTTCATGATCGAAATGGTTAAGTATAGATATTGCAGCCGAGCCCTGACCAAAGTACTATGGCCGTTGTTGCTAAAGGTCGCCGATCGTGGATGTGCTGTGATCTGTCATGATCCAACCTTCGACTTAGTTTGAGAGTGTGAAGTGCCCCCTTGCCAGTGGATGGGGCTCGGCCAAAGTGTCAGCCCTTGACAATGGTAGAGGAACGTTACAGGGTAGTGATTGTTTGTGGGTGGTTTGCTCGCCAAATTGCGAGTGTAACCATTCGGTGGCCGACCATAGTGTCTTGCCAATCCGAGCCGAAGCCTAAGTTCCAAAAAGTGTATTTTAGGCTCGGCGGACCATATGTCTAGTGATTGCTTCTCTGGGCGGTGAAATTGGCCGAAGCAAAGGGCTTTTTAAGGAGCCGTTTGGAGGGTGTGACTGAAGTCATCGTTTGTGTGTGGCATTTTTAGCCGAGAGTGGAATGAATGCATGAAATGTTATAGAAAGACTTTTGAATAAAAAAGATTGTCATTTCATTGATATTTCTACGAAGTACAAGGAAATTAGAAAAAACAGTAACAGTGGGTCGAGGCCCTTTTTTGAAATGCAAAAGGAAGATGTAAAAGAGTTATGCCGATGCTGGAGAAATCAGAAACTCGGTATGCATGAAGTGTTGGCCGGAGGTAGCTGTCTGAGTGAAGCATCACATGTAGGCCTTCCTGAGGTTCTGGGCATTCCACGGGTTGGTGAGCACCTTGCCGTGCATGTCTTCGAGGGTGTAAGCCCCTTCACCAGCAACTTTCACAATACGAAATGGTCCTTCCCAATTAGGCATGAACTTTTTCTTTTTGCTTGCTTTGACGACTTTACGCCAAACCAGGTCGTCGGGCTTGAACTTCTTGATTCTGACACTTCTGTTGTAGCCCTTGGCAACAGTCTGTTGGTACTCAGCAAGCTTTAGCCGAGCGTCGTCGCGTTTTTCCTCAGCCAAAATCAGTTCTTGCTCGACGGCTTCGTCATTGGACTGAGGATTGAAGTTCTCCGTTCGAAGGGTTGGGAACCTTGATTCCAGTGGAATTACGGCCTCCATGCCGAACGCCATTGAGAACGGTGTTTGGCCTGTGGAACGGCGGGGAGTGGATCGGTAAGCCCATAAAACCCTGGGGAGTTCCTCTGCCCATTTTCCCCTCTTTGAATTCAGTCTTCGTTTTATCCCTGCACAGACCGTCTTGTTTGAGGCTTCGGCCTGGCCATTTCCCTGAGGGTAGGCTGGTGTCGAGTTGAAGAATCTGATGCCGAACTCTTCACAGAGACTTGTGAGGCCGTCCCCGACAAATTGGGTGCCGTTGTCGGAGACGATGGCGTAGGGTACGCCGAACCTTGTCACGATATTTCTCCATACGAATCGTCGGACGTCTGCTTCTGTTATGGTGACGAGGGCCTCGGCCTCTACCCACTTGGAGAAGTAATCCGTTGCTGTGATCAGGAATTTGAAGCCCCCAGGTGCTGTTGGGAGTTTCCCGACGATGTCGAGCCCCCATTGTGCGAATGGCCATGGACTTGTGATGGGAGAAAGATTCTGAGCCGGCTGCCTTGGAATTGGGGAGAAAAGTTGGCATGGTCGGCACCGTCGTACGATTTCTTCGCAGTCTTTCTTCATGTTTTTCCAGAAGTATCCTTGACTCATCGCTCGTTGGCATAACGAACGTCCACCAGAGTGGCAGCCGCAGCTTCCCGAATGCAATTCATCAAGGATATCCGGAACTTGGTTCGGGTGAACAACGAGAAGATAGGGTCCGGAAATGGACTTCCTATAGAGTTGCCCGCTCTCAGAGAGCCAGTAGTACGCGGCCTTGTTTCTGATTCGAAAGGCTTCCTTTTCGTCGTCGGGTAAGGTGTCGTTTCTGAGAAAGGCCACGATTTCATCCATCCAACTCGGACCAAGGTTAATGTTGAGCACCTCTGGAGTTGTGTCGAAACTTGGGCTGTCGATGTTGCCAAAATTTATGGTTCGGAACCCAGAAGCTTTTGAAGCCGAGGCGAGGCCGGCAAGTGCGTCGGCGTGGGCGTTGTGCTCGCGGTTGATCTGCTCGATGTTGAAAGTTTTGAATCGAGTAATGAGTTCTGCTGCTGTGGCCTGGTACTTCATCATCCTTAGGTCTCTAGCTTCGTAGTCCCCCAGCACTTGATTGACTATAAGTTGAGAATCACATAATACGGCCAAGTTGTCAACTTTCATTGCGATTGCCGAGCGTAGGCCAGCAAGCAGGGCCTCATATTCAGCTTCGTTGTTGGTGGCGGGGAAATCGATGCTGATGGCACTTTCGTGAAGAGTTCCGCAGGGAGAGACCAAAACGACTCCGGCACCGGCTCCGTTGTTGTTGGAGGCGCCGTCAACTTGCATTCGCCAAGTGTCTCCCTGAAAGAGGAGCCACTGGTTCTGTTTTGGCTGGTGTTCGGCGGAGGGTTGGGTGGGAGGATTGTGTAGGATCTCAGAGTCTTCTGGTGTGAGTTCAGCAATGAAGTCGGTGAAGACCTGCCCCTTTATTGCAGTCCTCGGTTCAAAACGAATATCGAAGTTCGCAAGCTCGACCGCCCATTTTGAAACTCGGTTTGAGAGGTCGGCTTTTCGAAAAAGAGCTTTGAGAGGGTGCTCGGTCAACACTGTTGTGGTGTGCGCCTGAAAGTATGGCAGAAGTTTCCTCGCCGCAGAGACCAGGGCGAGTGCAAGTTTTTCCAGTGGAAGGTACCGAGTCTGGGCTGGGAGGAGTGTCTTGCTCGTGAAATATACTGGCATGTCGTCGGCCCCTTCTCGCCGAACAAGTGCTGAGCTAATTGCGTGGCTCGAGACTGCAAGGTAAAGATAGAGATTCTCGTACTCTTTGGGCTTTACCATTAGTGGTGAAGAACTCAGGTAATCTTTAAGCTCGGCCAACGCTCTGTCGCAGTCCGGTGTCCACTCAAAACTTCGTCGGCTTTTCCCTTTGAGAGCGTGAAAGAAGGAGTGGCATTTGTCGGATGATTTGCTGATGAAGCGATTGAGAGCCGCTGCCATCCCAGTTAGTTTTTGTACCTCTCTGATTGATCTTGGTGGCCGAAGATCTGCCACTGCCTTGATTTGGTTGGGGTCGGCTTCAATGCCCCTCCGTGTGACCAAATGGCCAAGGAATTTGCCGGCACTTACGCCGAACGCGCACTTCTCCGGGATTAAACGGAGTTTGTGGAATTTAAGAATCTCGAAGACCTCGGCCAGCTCCTTCAAATGGTTGTGCTCCTTTTGGCTTTTGACGACGAGGTCGTCAATGTATGCTTCCAGGATGTTGCCTATTTGTGCATAGAGCATCTTGAAGATCGCTCTGTTGAATGTTGCTCCGGAGTTCTTTAGACCGAACGGCATCACCCTATAGCAGAAAATTCCATGTGGAGTTATGAATGCTGTTTTCTCCATGTAGGCCGGGTCCATAGCAATCTGGTGATAGCCACGGTAGGC
Source organism: Rhododendron griersonianum (assembly GCA_018127125.1). Taxonomy (NCBI): domain Eukaryota; kingdom Viridiplantae; phylum Streptophyta; class Magnoliopsida; order Ericales; family Ericaceae; genus Rhododendron; species Rhododendron griersonianum. The sequence goes on along the minus strand of CM030790.1, from coordinate 32,077,244 downwards.
GTCCAGAAAACTAAGCCGAGCATGGCCGGCAGTTGCGTCTACGAGCTGGTCGATCTTCGGTAGTGGAAACCAGTCCTTGGGACAGGCGTCGTTAAGATTCGTGTAGTCGACGCAGACTCGCCACTTTCCATTCTTCTTTTTGACGACCACCGTGTTGGAGAGCCAGGTTGGGTATTGCACTTCCTGAATGGCGTTGTTGTCTAGTAGCCGGTTGACTTCTTCTATCACGGCGTCGGCGTGCTCTGGTGCCGAACGTCGAGCCCGCTGAATGACTGGTTTGGCGTCCTTTTTTATGTTGAGGGAGTGGCAGATAAAGTTGGGATCCACTCCTGGCATTTCCTCCGGGGTCCATGCAAAAACTTCAAGATTTTGTTTGAGGAACAGGAACATCTCATCTCGCTCGGCGTCAGAAAGTGAGGAGCCAAGCAAGAAGAAGCGTGATCCGTCCTCGTTGATGGGCATTTTTACCAGTTCCTCTTCGGCTTTGTCCTCGGCTTTTTGACCGACGTCGTCAATGACGGCCATGTCCTAGGACTTCAACCCATTGCACTTGTTTTGCCTTTGAGGAGCTGTGGACGGCGGAGACGTAGCATTTTTTGGATGCAATCTGGTCCCCTCGCAAGTCCTCTTGTCTTCCTGTTGCGCCGATGAAGCGAACAACCTGGTGGTATGTTGAAGCAATTGCTTGCATTTCATGGAGCCAGGTTCGGCCGAGGATGGCGTTGTATGGGCTCGGCGCGTTGACAACTATGAATTCGACGGTAACAGTCTTTGAGCCGACGACGACCGGCAAAAAGATTCGGCCGATCGGCCATACAGGAGCTCCGCTGAAGCCAATGAGGGGTACCTCGGTGGGTTGCAAAGCCGACTCTGGTAGGTCCAACTTCTTGAAGAGGTCATAGTACATAACCTCAGCTGAACTTCCCTGATCGATGAGTACACGCTTGACGTCATGGACGCCAATTTGGACGGTGACGACGAGTGCATCTGAATGTGGAGTCTGAACGTGTTCAAGATCACGTTCGGTGAAGCTGATAGTCCATTTTGGTAGTTCTTGTGGTCGTGAACGTTTGGATCCGCAGCCGACGGTATCTCTTTTGAAGTTGAGGCTTGATCGATGTCGGCTCTGAGGGTGGTCTCGAATGCCTTTGTTACCGGTCCATGGATGACATGGATCAATGGTCGTTGTTCGTCGGGGTTGGGATTTGTCTGCCGGGCGGGCGTCTTTGCTCGATCAATGTATTGATCGAGATGGCCTTGAGCGGCAAGCTTTTCAAGGAGAGCCTTGTATGGTGCACAAGCAGTCGTGTAGTGGCCGAGCTCGTTATGGTAGGTGCACTTCTTCCTTGGGTTTTGATCCGGTTGGCCGGTGTCAGTCCCGAGCTTGGCCGTCGGCCACTCAAACCACGGTTGTCTCATTATTTCCTTCAGAAAAGACCAGATCGGTTCTTTGAAGCGAGTGGTTTCGGCCACGTGGTCATGCTCCTTCGGCTGTCGCTCCTTCCCCTTTTTAATGTTGTGCACTTGCTTCTTCGGCTGCACTTGTTGGGTCGCCGTTTGTACCGGTAGCTGGTGAACGGTTGAGGAGAACGGATTGTTGGAGCTCGGGATTCCCTGTGCGGCTCTGTCTGCGTAGAGTTCTTCGAGAGCACAGAATCTTTCCACTACACGCATCAATTCACCCATGCCGTGTGGTGGGCGGATGGCGAGTTCGTCTAAGATCTTGTTCCCAGTTTCCAGACCGTTCTTGAAGGTGCGTGCGGCCCAGTACTCATCGATTCCAGGGATTTCGTTAAACAGCTGCCAGTAGCGCTCGGCATATTGCCTGAGGGTTTCCGACGATAGTTTCCTCATCTGAGACAGCGATTCAGGCTCCTTAGCCGTTTTGTTGCTTGTGATGAAGCGTGTGTTGAAGGCGCGTTCAAGGTCGGCCAGGGTCCTTACGGATCCAGCGGGCAATTTGTTGAACCACTGGAGCCCTAGGGAGCCGAGGCTGGACGGGAACGCCTTGCATTTCACCTCATCTTTACTCGTGCAGAGTTCAATGGTTTGTCTGAAATGGATGAGGTGAGTGTAGGCCTCACACGTCGACGGATCGAACTTTGTGAACTTGGGTAGGTGGAAGGTGGGCTCTGGCGGCGTGTTGATTATGTGGGAGGTAAATGGGGAGACGCCGAGATCTTTTAGCTGCCTTTCGAATCCTGGGCGCGGCGGTTTGCTGTGTTCGTCCGTCTTCGGTCGCTTTGAATCTCTGTCCTTGGTTTCTCTTGCCGACGTCTTCTCCGCTTCCCTTCGGCGAAGCTTGTCTCGCAGGTCCTTCTCCGTTCGGCGTGGGCCGTCGACGGTTTTGTCGTTGTGGCGACGGGTTTTGTTTTCGTCGTTCGCGCCATCAAAGCGTACGTCTTTCCCGTTGCGCCGAGCGTAGTGCTCATCGTCTTCGTTTTCTATCGGGATGTTCCCCAGGCGCTCAGAGACATGGGGTCTGGTTCGGGCAGAGTCTCGGCTACGGTGCGACGTCGTCGTGCGAGAGAACTCTGCGCGACCAGTCGAGTACGTACTTGTAAACGACTCGGTGTCCCTTGTTCTGGTTCCAACATGATGGCTTCTAGAACGATGTGTCCCGGATACAGCGGGTTGCTTGTAGAGAATGATTCCCCTGGCGTCGTCTGGTGCTGGGGTGAAGCCCAGGCGGTCCTTCACAGATCCGCGTTGGCCTCCTTCGTTCTGACGCCCTTGCGGTGGTGGAGGCGGAGGTGGAGGCGGTGTTTGCCCTCCTCTACCCCTGTCTCCGCCAGATCTCGACGCGGTAGGGGTGGCGTCTAGCTGCATGCGTTGCTTCATTTGGGCCACTTCCGCCCTTAGAGCTACTAGTTCGTTGTCGCGTTCGTCGTCGCGACGCTGCAGTAGACGGATGTAGGCCGAAGTGACGTCATCCGAGACCGGTGAAAGCCCGGACCCAGGGGCGAGGGAGAGGGACATGTGCCTCTCGAAGGTTGGCGTGGAGTTGACGTTTCCTCCTGCGTCTTTGGCCCCCGAGATGGTTGCGTCTGCTATATCTCCGCCCATGGTGAGTGATTTGGTTGCTGTCTTACGGAGGAGCGAGGGAAGTTTGGAGGACGAGAGAGCCGCTGAGATCAGAAGGGTTCACGTCGGGTTCACCAATTGTGTGGCCCGTGATCCTCTGGTCCTCGATCCTTCGTGGGTGGTTCGATGATGGGTTAGCTTCCTTCTCCCAGCCTGCACAAGGAACGCACGACTAAGACCTGGCCGGGGGTTGTCCCGACAAGGCCCTCCGGCGCGAGGATGAGTATAGCGCAGAGAGGAAGCAGAAAGCTTAGTGAGAGTGTGTGAGTGTATTGAGTAGCGTGTACCTGTTAGGGTTACCATCTCTAGGTATTTATAGTGCCTTTTGACTTGCCCTTCAAGTGCGATCGCGTGCCTTCCACGGGACCAATGACGTCATAGTGACGTCGAGGAGTAGATCTGATAACCGTTTTCAGGGCTGAGCTGGCACGCCCATGTGCGCCCATGATCACCTTCTGTTGTAACCGCTTCTGCACGTGGCAAGACGCGTGACCTTACAGCCAGCCGTCGTCGGCTGCACGTGATCTGAAGGTAGCCGAGCACGGGCATCGCCGAGGACTGCCACGCGTTTGATGAGGGAGTACCATTGCTGAAGGTTCTGCCGTCGACACAATCCGAGCGTGGGTTTGTCAGCTGCCAAGCCTGAGGCAATCGGTACATACGTGACAAATCAGCGTCGGCACGCCGCACATGAAGCTTCTGTCCAGTTCACGGCGGATCGGGTCCGCTTCGTGCGAACATTTGTGTTCGGCCCGCTACACATTCATATATGTCCTCTCAATTGTAACCAGGGTTACATTCCTTTTACCACAGCACTTGCTGAATAAACCCAAAACAAAGGGGCGCGGAGAAGAAGCGGTCCAGAAAGACGAAGCACTGTCTATCTTTCTTTTTATTCAACAGTCAAAGGTTGTTAAGATTAGCTTACGCGCACCTCGACTAGTCTTCTATTCTGTCTGATCAAAGGCAAGTCATTCACTCTGGGATTAGAAAATTCACAACCTAACCCCAAAAATCGAACACTGGTCAATTGTGTGAGAGACAAACCCACCAACTAATCGGACTTACTCTTGGGGCACTGTTCGTCTTCTTGTTCTATGCCCAACTGTTAATGGTAATTGTCTATCAAATCAGAGAAGAGGCAGAGCAGAGAACATTTGTTAAAAAATTAAGAGTAAAGCCCGATTTTTTATTTGGAAAAATCCAATCAAAAGCCCAACTGCTTTCTACTAAGTTTTTAATGTTTTTGAAAAAATTTTTGAATTTGAGTCATAATTTTTTACTTTTCCGATTTATGTCGTCGAGACGAATCAACAAAACTATAAAAGTTTGGCACAAAACTAACAAACAAGAATTTTTTTTGAATAAAGACAAAAAAAATTACGAAGTGGCTTTTTTAGGGAAATTACCCTCGATTTCATTTTGGGAAAAAAGCTACAACCATGGTAAATGGACAAATATTGTTTCGTTCTGAAGAGAGGAACATAAAATTTTCTTTTTTATAAAAAAAAAGTCAGAACCTCAAAATATCTACTAAAGACAAAAATAATCCATAACAGGTATATTGATTAGCTTTGTCTTTTTTCAAAGACCTTGTTCCGATAAGAACTTTTAGGACTTTTTTGGGTTTTGTCCTTATTTGAATTTTTTTCGTGTTTGTTAGTTTTACGACTCACTTTTTTACTTTTCGGATTTGTCTCGTCATCAGAAAAGTTAAAAAGTGAGTTTTTTTTTTTTGGGTAAAGATAAAGAAAAAGAGTGAAAAAAAAAGTGCTAAAACCCATGCACAACCCGCATAGAGAGTATGATAGAGTAGTGAATGCAACAAATTAACGTGCATTGTGATTTGATATCATATCCCATTGCACTATCCATCTGAAAGGAAAGATAAAACAACGGGGTGTGATATGAAATGAAGTGAGTAGAAAATGACAAAAACGATCTATATCTTGGCACATCCCGCCAGACCAGGAAATAAGATAAATAGCCATTGTCGAATAAGGATCCAATGTTGAACCATCACTAAAAATATTGCAGCTACATAGCACCTCGGCAATGAGGGGAGGTTGAACAGCTACTACAGAGGAACTAGGCATCGAGAAGAGGCTCGATCTGGAGATGACGGCATCCGACAGGAGGCCCAACCCTGCACACCACACCCATTCCATTCAGACTAATACACTCTCATCCAAAGTTCCAATGCTCGCCAGAAAACAACCCACCCTCAGCCAAAACCCATAGCCACTAGTCACCAGAGATGGGATAAGCAAACCAAGATTTAAAAACTCCAACCTAACACAGAAGTATCCAGCATAGCACCCACTTATAAGGAACAGTAATAGCAAAGGACCGGGCACCGAGAAGAGGTTCAAACCGGAGATGACGACATCCAACAAGGCTACCTCCCCAAGTACCTTGCACACCACGTCCATTCCAACCAGTCTAAAATTCCCTCGACCTAGTACACAAGGCTCACTATAACCTAAAAGAGGGACAATACAAGGGCCTCAAATCTTATCGCCATTAAAAGTGCATTCTCACCGAATCATCTAACGACCCATCAACAGTGCAGAACCACTGAATCATCTAGTCACAAACTGAGGCACACAAGACCGCAGAAGGAACCATAAACAATCCCTTTCAATCAGTGCATCAACACTAATCTAGTAAGGACAGACACGGTCACAGCCATACTACACTAGAACAAACGGCCCAGAGAAGCAAAGGAACTTGGATTATCAGCATAAATGCTAAACCTTAGCCCCAGAATTGGGCAACCAACCATACCGGTGACACCCGGAACTAGCTAACACAAGGATTTATGAAATATATCCAACACGATTAACCCAATCTCAGTCGAAACAGATGATTGCCCATTCGAGTTTCTCATGTTGGATTTACATTCGATTGTACTACTTGGATTATTAGCGCACTACAATAGCATAACACAAATTTGCTAATTGCAATCTAGAGCTACCAACCGAGGCTGTAAACTCGATCTGAATTGGAAACAATAATTAATCGGGGAAGTACCTCCAATGACCGAAGAACCATCTCAAAGAATTACCCTGATTTACACCTCAATGTTGCTCTGCAATCCAGAACCCACAGTTGATGTCGTAGATGAAGATCTACCCAACCCTTTCGGCAACAGTGCAGAACCCAACGTCGGAGTATCCCTATGCTCCCTGCGTCCTCCGGAGTGGGCAACCCATGTAAGCTCGTCGTCGGACCTTCAGCCAGTACAAGCCGTAGCCGACTAGAACCCTTTTCCAAACGGCCACACCGACGAGCTGGGATCCAAACAGAACTTGGTGATTGTAGGGGTTCGATTAATTGGGACCTTGACCGTGGTTCTGGCTAGGCTCTTTCCTTCACAGCTCCGTGCTTCCGCCGCCTGACCTGCAACAAGTCACTAGGGCTTGTGTAGCCCAGTGACCCTCCGACGATCAAGTTAGATCTCAGGGGGAAGTGTTTAGGTCTAGGGTTAGGATATTGTGGCGTACCTCTTTCAGGTGTGTATCCCTTTGTATTTATAGACCTAGGTTTACTTGGCCTCCAAGCTAGCGCGTGGAGAGTACGCTCAGGTAACCGCCTCGGGTGACGTCATATGTGACGAAAGGAATGAAACGGTTACGGAGCACATGGCCAGGCCTGATCCCAATGATTACGCCTACTGCATAAGGAGCATGACCCTCGCGGGGCCCATCTGGCGTAACTGTCTATCCTGAACATCATCGGAAATACCGAAGCAGGGACAGGGCTGATGGTGGCTCCGAAGTATTCAGGAGCCGAACTTGAATATCCAACCGAACCGAATACTGAAGGGGACTTGCCATCCGTCCGCGACCCGGAGCTTCCTTAGCCGTCGGTTCGCAACTCATGGCCATGTTACCGGGCTAGTAACCGAGGCCACTACAATAGCCCCTCAACGCTCTAGAGCACCGCCCCTCGGCTCTAGGGAGTTGATTCCTCTTACGAGCCGACGCATTTGAGCTGTCAGCGAATGTGATACCGAAGAATGGAGCAGCCTCGGTGGCGACCGAGCATCCAGCCCCAGCCCTAGGAGCCACGTGTAAGTCATCGCCGAAATGGATGACATCTTGCGTCGTCTCGGCATGTGATATGTCAGATGATTGGTACGAAATGTCCCTTCGGGGACACGTGTTGATGCGTGAATGGCTCGGTGCGCGCCGCGTCTGACTCGGTTCTGACCCTTGGTTGCTGACCGTCGGATGTGGACACGTGTCAAAGATCCAACGGCTCGGTAAACGATGCTTCGTTTCCCGCGCGACCCTTCGTACGTTCCATTATAAATTCAGGGCAACAGGAGAGAGAACGGCACTCAACTCTCAGACGACGTCGAACCGCTACCGCCCCCTCTTGCAAAGCTTAGATCGTGATTTCGAGTGATTTAGCGAAGGATTTCTGCACGAAATTTAGTTATGTTGATCTCCAAACATTACTCTCTATGTTCTGATCATTTTCTTCAAGTTTTTCATCGTTTTTGGCACGCATTGTGGCGGAAACGTCGCTCACCGTTGTCTGGTTCACGGCGGCGCTGGATTTCTCCGGCGCTGTTCATGTTTTTCCCGAGGCCCAAATTCATCCCGAGGCTCAAACTCATCTCGAGCCCCATCCTCAACCCGATACCGTAGGAGTGACTTAGGGACCACACAGATTCTTCTCGAGGGTGAGGGTCCTGAAAAAGTCTGAGGCCTAGAAACCCCGAGGAGCGATGACCATTCTGTCCCAAGCACCAGATCCTTTTGCTTTCCCCTAGGCATGTAGCTAACGGGCTTTTACACATTCTTTTCTTGTTAGGTGGGGGCGAATGGTCATTGAGTTCTCCTCGGACAGCTCCAGTAGTTCTGACGACTCCTTGGTCGAAGCCATTTTTCAAGAGATTTGGAGCGAGAGATTTTACCGGATCCCAATCAACTGTATTGAGCCTGCTGACCCTACCCGAGCTCCCCGAGAGATCATTTCACTTGATCCTTGGGAAATGGAAGCCCCAAGTACGTCGGGCCATGGACCGAGACCATTTGCAAATTCGCCCGAGGAGGTGCGGGGGCGCCGAAGACCGGTGAGGCCGTGGCGAAACAAATACTTCACCGGGGCCCCGGCTGCCTATGCCGAGTTCAAGAGGGTTTATAGCATTCCTCCTGACGTTGAGGTTCGGTTGCTTCCAGACTCTGATCCCAAAAAACTTCCGCACCGCCCAGGGGAGTTGATCTTCCCCCTAATGGCCATCACCGAGGGCGGAATCAGGTTTCCCCTTCATCTGAAGGGTGCTCCGGACCCTCAGCCTCACCTCCTCCTAGCTTACGGTGAACTCCTACTGAATTATCACCAGTATTATCGAGTTGAGAAGACAGTTTAACCTAACCTTCGGGCTCGAAGAGCTCTTCGGGGTCTACCTGGTAGGAGTCAACCGAGATCACGACCGGTACTACCTCTCCTGCCGGACGGGGTACGACACGTTCCTGATTGACCACCTGCCAGACTCCGAGGAGTGGGCGAGTATCTACGTCTCGGTCACCGGGAACTTCATGTTCGGGCCCGGAGAGAGCATAGACACTACCACCAGAGTCCAATTTGGGACAGGAGCTCCTGGTCAGTAAATTGTTCTTCGGTAGACCAATCTTCGGAAGCTAACTTGTAGATTTCCGCTATACCTTACATACTTGCACTGATTTTCTTATTTTGGTACTTCTTTGCAGCCGAAGGCGTCGTTCAGGAGCTTTGGGAAAGGGCTGTCCGAGCTCAGATAATCGCAGCCTACGCGATCCCCATCACGAGCCGGTATGCACCTGAACTTCTCGGGTACGTGCCCACGTATACGAGCTACCTAAAGAAGAAACCGAGAAGGCAGGGAGTGCCGAGGGCAGGCAAAGGGCGAGGCCGAGGGAGAGGAAGAGCAATAGGGGAAGGAGTTGAGGGAAGGAACACGCAGGGGACCGACGGCAGCAACTCCGGGCCCCGGGGCATTCTAAGGGAGGCAGTTGACCGAGAAACCCCAGAGAGGACCGGGCTGAGCGAAGAGATGGCGGGTCCAGGATCTTGGGAAGTCTTGAATTGGAGAAGACAGAGGCCTCGGGGACGAGGTGCCGGCGTTGTGATCGGCACTCCTGGAGCTGGGACCTCGAGGGCCACCTCCAGTTCTCCCCAAGGGCCCCCGAAGAAGAGGGCTCAGCCCAACGTGGATGAGGGTGCCCATGAAGAAAGGGTGGAGACCTTCGTGATCAACGAGGAAGAGGAGGGCCGAGGGGCAGAGACCGGGGGGGAGGGCACCGATGCCAAGACCAGGGTCCCAACAAGGGAGGTGCCCTGGGCTCCCGAGGTTTGTCACTATGCCGGGCGCTTGATCACCCATGCTGATAGTGCCGCTACCAACATCGGTACAGCATACGGGCTGCTTCAGTCCACCATTCTCCCTTGGGACGCCGGAGCTGTGAATGGCCTCACCGAGGACCTTTGCGGGGAGACAGCTCAGGCTCTTCTGGCGGTAAGTTGCTGTTACTCGTTGTTTATACCATTCGGTTAGTCGTTTACACTTGTAATATTTTCCACTTGTTGACAGGCTAGAGCTCAGGTTCTGGCTATGAATGACTAATGTATGGCCCGAGAGAGGGAGGTGGAGGAACTGAAACAGACCCTTGCCCAGAGGGAAGATGATCTCAAGATTGCTCGGGAGACCTGTGAACTCTATCTCGCCGACTTCCAGCGCTGCGACAGGGAAAGGTTGCTTGCTGAGGGCAGGGCTGACAAGGCTGAGGAGGATACCAACACTCTGAGGGCTACCTGAGCTCGGGAGGTCGAGGCTGCTAGGAACAGGGCTACGATGAAGGCTGGGACGCGGCCGGGGTGGAGTACAAGAAGAAGGTTCGGGAGATCGAAGCCGAGCTCTACAGGGATCGCTTCTTGGACGGACTTCGGTTCGGTCATGAGGCTCTATTGAAGATATTTGATCTCCCAATCGACTCTGAACTCCGCGTCTTGCCCGATGTGCCTCCCGAGGAGCTTGTCATGCCCGAGGAAGGGGACGAGCAGGTGCTTGAACTTGAGGCGGAGATTCTCTCAGAGGTCCAAACCACTTCTGCCGCCGTTGTTCCAACCGGAGATGCGATCCAGACTCCCCATCCTCCCAGCACTTAGGATTTTCTTTTTTCTTTTAATTTCTGTTTGGCTGGACGGTTCCGAACATTTGGAATTTACCGTTCCAGGGTTTGTAAATATTTTTTGCTTAATAGGCGCCGAACAGCTGGTCGAAGCCTGATTGGATGTGGTAGTCTTGATCTAGGGCTTTAACTTGCAATCCATTTTGCTGTCTTTAAATGAATGCTTCCTTTCCCTTCACGACTTGTTTATTTTTTAGATGCTTGTATGGCTATGTGGTTGTAACCGAAGGGTGATTCTGCCCTTGCTTCGGTTAAATGTTGCGGAGTGACGAGGCAGGGTTTAACCGAGGTAATTGCACCGATCGAGGCAATTCTCAAAAATGTTTGTTGAAAATTTAAGCTATTTGCAGCCCCTGTGCCGGAGGGCTTGCCTGGGGGAATCAGTCGGGTTGATCGAAACGTCCTAGCGTGTTCGCCGAAGTTCCAACCGTCGGTTGGATAACATAGGACCGAGTAGGTTGAGCAGAGGCAAGTAAAGAATTTTTGAATTTTGTATGCCCCTGCGTCGGTTTAACTTACCTCGGTCCCTAGGTTGTAGATTGAGTGAAGCACACCTAGCGTGGTGAGGCGAGGCTGTTTAGATTAGGGCTAGGGTCCCGAAGTGGAGATGGCATTGACCATGACTCCGGGACGTAGCGAAACTGTAGACACCCCAATTTGGCCTAACGATTATTTCAAGTCCCACCTTGGGACCATCCCGATGATAAAATGAATATAGTGATTGCTGATTGCTTCTTTGAGAACCTTAGGACTTTCGGTAAGAACTTTGAGCCACTTAGAGGACCCAATTCAAAGCCATACAGCCTTTCAGACAGAAATACAGAAGCCTAGGAGAATCCATCTGTCGGCCGTGACATCGATCCCACGGCCCTAACATCATTTCCTCACCCGAGCAACCTGTTGCTAGCCAAATTTCCCTGAGAGATCAATACCTCGGCCGCAAGATCTATCCTTCGGCCGAGACATCCATTCCTCGGCCGTGATATCCTTTACTCGGCCGCCAGATCGACCTTTTTCCAGACTCTGGAACGTGTTCTGTTAGACGTTTGATCCAACTACACTACCTTCCCGATGCGTTCGGGCTACGCTCAGAGATTACAACGTAGAGTTAGAGGTGCATTGCAATTGCAATTGCCATCTCGTTATTTGATTGGCCGGAGTAAGTCACCAATTGCCTATATAAAGGGCCTTTGGACTCCGAAAATATACACACGAAATTCATCAGAGTATACACTCTCTCAAGCCACGAAACTCTGTCAAAATACTCTCTCAATCCCACTCTTCAAAAGCCCTAACCGCCCGAAGGCAGCCACCAACCCAGTGATCAAACCCCGAAGTTCAAACCCTAACCCTAGGGTTTTCAATCAAGCAATCAGTCAATCACATCCAATCCAAAGCAATCAAGCAACTGAGGGATCAAGGTGGTGAGGCCCAACGGCCTCTGGTTTGCTTTATTTATCGTTCTTACGCTTAATCATAGCTTTCTGATTATCTGTTAATCTTCCTGTCTGGTGTGAGGAAGAACACCGACCGGGGCTTCGATCCCTCGGCCGGTACATCAAACCAGGAGGATCCCTCGGCCGTGACATCCATTCACCGGCCGCGGGATCCATCTCCCTGGGACAGTTTGTTTTGTTTTGCTTTCTGATGCATGCTTTATTTATCGCACTGGCTCACTTTACTTACTGTTTAAAGGAATAAATAAACAGACTATGTGTTAGAATTAAACAAAGCATCTACATGTCTTATGTTGAACGATTATGAGCCAGTCTCACGACTGGGCAAAGATGGGTGCCTAACACCTTCCCCTTATTGTACTTTTGGCTCCCGTATCCAGAATCTCTATCTGTTTTCCCAGTTTTAATAAACTGGGTGGCGACTCTGTTTTGATGATAACCGTTATCATGTGGCGATGTTCCTAGCCATGGGAATGTCCATGATTTTGGTTTACGAAGCAAGCAACCAACCGAGCAAACAAACGTGATCAATCTGTATGGCGATGCCCCGTTTGGGAGGTGTCTACAGAAACCAAACAGTGGATGACTTATTGGTAGGTCAGTATAAGGGGCTCGGGACGAATGCCGAGTGTCCTTAATGCGATCGACCGAAAGTTCGAACGACCGAGGAGGTCGTGGTGACTTGGTGAGAGATCCGCCCGAGGGGGTTGCCCAAGGAGAACGGTCCCTGAAGTCAGGATAAAACGGTCTGAGGAAAGACGAACCGAGTAGGAAGAGTAAATGACAAAATCAGACAGAATGAAAAAGAAAAGTAAATTTTCATTGAAACTGAAACGTGCCATTACATAAGTGAGTTGGTCTCCACCTGATGACCTGGAGAATAAAAATTTGCAAAAATGGGAAAAGAAGCAGGCCCTCGGTACCGAAGCTTGGCTATCCGTAAAACTTCTTTAGGTTGTTAGCGTTCCAGGCTTGACGATTGGAGAACCGTCTAGCTTTTCCAGCTTATAATTTCCCGAGCCGAGATGCTTGAGGACTCGGAAGGGGCCTTCCCAATTAGGCATCAGTTTTCTCTTTTTAGACTTGTCCACCACCTTCTTCTAGACAAGATCGTCTGGTTTGAATGACCGAAGATGGACGCTACGATTGTAGCCCTTGGCAACCTCTTGCTAATATGAAGCAAGCTTGATTCTGGAGTTCTCACGCTCCTCTTCGGCCAGATCGAGGTCCGCAGCGATATTCTCATCATTTATCGACTCGTCAAAATTTTCAGTTCGAATTGTTGGGAGCCCGACCTGGAAGGGGATGACAGCTTCCATTCCAAATGCCAAGGAAAAGGGGGTGCGGCCTGTGGATCGCCGAGGCGTTGTATGGTAGCCCCAGAGCACCCGAGGAAGCTCCTTGGCCCACTTGCCCCGGCGTGATTCAAGTCGACGCTTCAGCCCGGATGAAATTGCCTTGTTTGCGGCTTCGGCCTGCCCATTGCCCTGGGGATAATATGGGGTAGAAGTGTCCCATTTGATGCCGTACTCGTCCAAAAGGGCCCGGTATTTCTGTCCGGTAAACTAGCTGCCGTTGTCGGTAATGATGGCGAAGGGTACACCGAAGCGAGAGATAATATTCTGCCAAACGAAACAAATGATGTCCGCTTCCTCAACGGTAACCAGGGGTTCGGCCTCGACCCATTTGGAGAAGTAGTCGGTGGCGGTCAGAAGGAACTTAAATATCCTCCCGGAGCGACAGGGAGCTTTCCAACGATATCCATGCCCCACTGGGAGAAAGGCCATGGGCTGGTGAGGGGACTGAGATCCCGAGCCAGCTGATGAATGATAGGAGCGAACATCTGGCACTTCCGACAACGCTTTACAAACTCTTCGGAATCTTTCTTCATTGTTGGCCACCAATACCCTTGAGTGATGGCTCAGTGTGCGAGGGAGCGTCCACCGGAGTGGCAGCCGCTGTCCCCGGCGTGGAGTTCTTCAATAATGCCGGGTACCTGATGGGGGTGTGCAACCAACAAGTAGGGACCAGTGAACGATCTTCGATAAAGCTTGCCATTTGGGTTGAGCCAGAAGAGGGCGGCTTTATTTCAGAGTCGGTGGGCATCCTTCTTGTCGGTGGGGAGGATGTTGTCTCGCAGGTAGCCAATGATTTCGTCCATCCAGCTCGGTCCAGGCTTTATGTTGAGTATCTCTTGGCTCAGGACCTCGAGCTCGAAGTTGGGTTTGTCAATGGAGCTGAAGGAGATGGAACGATGTTCCGAAGCAGAGCAGGCCGAAGCGAGTCCGGCGAGGGCGTCAGCATGACCATTCTGTTCCCTAGGGATGTGTTCGACGTGGATGGCCCTGAAGCCTTTAAGCAACCGAATAGCAGAGCTGAGATAAGTACGCATTCGGTCGTCCCGAGCCTCATATTCTTCCGACAACTGGTTAACCACTAACTGAGAATCGCTGTAGATTACAAGTTCTTCAATGCCGAGGGCTTCGGCGGTCTTGAGTCCGGAGATGAGCGCTTCATACTCGGCCTCGTTATTGGAGGCCGAAAAGTTGATGGAAAGGGAGCTTTCATGTAGAACACCCGAGGGAGAGAGGAGTACAATCCCGGCTCCGGCGCCTCGGCTATTAGAGGCGCCATCGACATACATCTTCCAAACATCGCCATGGAAGAGCTTCCAGGCGGTGCTAGGGTTTGCTTGGAGAACAGCTTCGGGGCGGGGGGCTGGAGTTGAAGCAAGGACGTCGGCCGGATTGGGCTCGCCGATGAAGTCGGCGAGGACCTGAGCTTTGATTACTGTCCGGGGCTGGAAGTGGATTTCATAGTTCGTGAGCTCGACGGCCCATTGGGAGATTCGGTTGGAGAGGTCCGCCTTCCAGAGGAGCGACTTGAGCGGGTACTCGGTAAGCACGATGATGCGGTGGGACTAGAAGTACGGGGCAAGCTTCCGAGAGGCAGAGACAAGGGCGAGAACGAGTTTTTCCAATGGGAGGTAGCGCGTCTCGGCGGGTGTCATTGTCTTACTAGAGTAGTAGATGGGTTAGTGGTCACATCCCTTCTGTCGAACGAGGACCAAGCTTATCGCATGCGCAGAGATGGCAAGGTAAAGGAACAAATCCTCCTGGTCCCGAGGTGTTACGAGGAGCGGGGCCTCGGAGAGATAAGCCTTTAGCTGTTGTAGGGCTCGGTCACAGTCCTCTGTCCAGTTGAAACTGCGTCGGCTACCCTTGAGGAGGGCAAAGAATGGCTGGCATTTGTCGGAGGAGCGACTGATGAATCTATTCAGGGCGGCGGCCATGCCGGTTAGGCGTTGTACATCCCTCTTGTTGTGAGGAGCCGAGAGTTTCTCAATGGCTAGGAGCTGGGCAGGGTCGGCTTCAATACCGCGACGTGAGACGAGATGACCGAGGAACTTATCGGAGCTTACTCCGAAGGCGCATTTCTCGGCGTTGAGGCGGAGCTTATGCTTTTTGAGTATCTCGAAGGCTTCGGCGAGGTGAGTCAGGTGGTCGCCGGCCAGCATGCTTTTGACAACCATATCGTCGATGTAGGCCATCATGGTGTCTCCTAGTAAACGCTCAAACATCTTGGTTATCATTAGCTGAAAAGTTGCCCCGGCGTTCTTCAAACCGAAGGGCATAACGAGATAACCGAAGATCCCATGGGGGGTGATGAAGGCCGTGTTCTCAAGGTCTCCTTCGCTCATGGCGATCTGATGGTAACCCCGGTAGGCGTCCATGAAACTGAGTCGGTCATGACATGCCGTTGCGTCGACGAGCTGGTCAATCCGCGGGAGGGGGAAGAAGTCCTTTGGGCAGGCGTCGTTGAGATTAGAATAATCCACACAGACCCGCCATTTGCCATTCTTCTTTTTGACCACCACGGTGTTGGCCAACCATTTGGGGTATTGTACTTCACGGATGGCTTTCACGTTTAGGAGTCGGTTGACCTCTTCAATGATAGCCTCGGAATGAACCGGGGAGGACCTCCTTGCTTTTTGTACGACCGGGGGCTTGGCTCGGTCGATGTTGAGCTCGTGGCAGATGAACTTGGGATCGACCCCGGGCATCTCATAGGGGGTCCATGCAAAAACTTTGATGTTATTCTTGAGGAAATCCACCATGTCGTTCCGCTCGGTGTCACTAAGTGAGGAACTGACAAGGAAGAAACGTGAACCGTCTTCGGTGATGGGGATGGTGACAAGATCCTCAATAGCTTTCTCGTCGGCTGGCCTACCGACGTCTTCCAGAACCGGGGCTTCGGGCACTTCGATGAGGTTGACTCTGGAAGTCTGCTTGCTGCTCCGGACCGCATTTACATAACATCTTTTGGCCGCGGTTCGATCTCCATATAGGTCCTCCTGGCGTCCGTTGGCACCTATGAAGCGGATCACCTGGTGATAAGTAGAGGGGATAGCCTTTAACTTATGGAGCCAGGTGCGCCCAACAATGGCATTGTAAGGGCTTGGGACATCGACCACGACAAATTCCATTTCGAGTATGACCGAGCCGGCACGGACTGGGAGAGTGATCAAACCGAGGGGCCAAACTGGAGCCCCGTTGAAGCCGATGAGGGGGACTTCGGAGGGACGAAGGTCGGCGTCTGAGAGTTTTAAGTCAATAAACAGGGAGTAATACATGACCTCGGCGGAGCTGCCCTGGTCGACGAGGACGCGTCGGACGTTGAAGGCGCCAATGCGTAGCGTGACCACGAGGGGCGTCATTATGTGGGAGTAGGATGCAGGCGAGGTCCTTCTCGGTGAATGTGATTGTCCATTTAGCTCTGTCGTCGGTCCGCGGCCGCTTTGCTTCGGGACCGACTAGCATGACCTGTTTGGAAGAGGAGGTGTCATCCAACTCGGCGCAGATGATACGAGCAGCTTCGGAGTTCAGGGGGCCGTGGATGACATGAATCGTCTGGACCTCTTCTTCGGTGCGTGTTTCAGCCTGTTATGCCCGAAGCCTCATCTTCTCATGATCGATCAGGTTACCGAGATGGCCGCCGGCGACAAGCTGCTCCAAGTAGGCCTTGAAGGGCTTACAGGCGGTGGTAAAATGACATTGTTCATTGTGGTAGCTACATCGGACTATCGGATTTTTGATTTTTTCATTTTCGGTACCGAGCTTTTGGTTGGGGAAGGAGAAAAAGGGCTGATCCTTCACCTGGTTGATAATCCTGTAGATAGGGACAGTAAAGACGATCTTCTCAACATTGAAGTCACTTTGCCTCGGTGCCTTCCTCGGTGACTGTTTGATATTATTGACTTGCTTCTTAGGTGTGGATACCGAGGCGGGAGCCGGAGCGGACACCGAGGTGAGTGGTGTCTTGGAGCTCGTGGCCTTCCCGATGCCTCTTTTAGCTTTGGACTCTATGAGTTGGCACCACCCTTCGATGCGAGTCATGAGGTCTTTCATGGAGTTAGGTTTGTGTCGGGCAAGGTCGTCGTAGACCTGCTCGTCTTGGGCGGTGAGGCCGAGTTTGAAACCGCGGGCCGAGATGACGTCGTCGCAGCCTTCAATTTCGTTGAACAATTCCCAGTAGCGACCAGTGTATTGCTGGAGCGTTTCGTCAGGTCATTTTCGGAGGGAAAGGAGAGAGTCGATTTCCTTCTCGTGCTTATTGCTCGTGACAAACCGAGCCATAAAAGCATCGCAGAGGAAGTCGAAAGAGGAGATTGACCGGGCGGGGAGCTGGTTAAACCAGGTTAGGCCCAGGTTGCCGAGGCTTGCATGGAAGACCTTACAGAGGAAGGAATCGTCCGAGGGCTCGTTACGGAGAAAAAGGGACATAACGAGTTTGTACTGTACCAAGTGAGTGTATGTGTAGACACCCCAATTTGGCCTAACGATTATTTCAAGTCTCACCTTGGGACAATCCCGATGATGAAATGGATACAATGATTGCTGATTGCTTCCTTGAGGACCTTAGGACTTTCGGTGAGAACTTTGACCACTTAGAGGACCCAATTCAAAGCCATACAGCCTTTCAGACAGAAATACAGAAGCCTAGGAGAATCCATCTGACGGCCGTAACATCGATCCCACGGCCACAACATCAATCCCTCACCCGAGCAACCTGTTGCCAGCAAAATCTCCCTGAGAGATCAATCCCTCGGCCGCGAGATCTATCCTTCGGCCGAGACATCCATTCCACGGCCGCGACATCCTTTGCTCGGCCGCCAGATCGACCTTCTTCCAGACTCTGGAACGTTCTGTCAGACATTTGGTTTGATCCAACTACACTACCTTTCCGATGCGTTCAGGCTACGTTCGGAGATCACGACGTAGAGTTAGAGATGCATTGCAATTGCAATTGCCATCTCGTGATTTGATTGGCCGGAGTGAGTCATCCCTATGCCTATATAAAGGGGCCTTTGGGCTCCGAATTTAACACACAGAAATTGAGATACCTACACACTCAATCAAGCCACGAAACTCTGTCAAAATACTCCCTCAATCCCATACTCCAAAAGCCCTAACCTTCCGAAGGCAGCCGTCAATCCGGCAATCAAACCCCGAAGTTCAAACCCTAACTCTAGGGTTCTCGATCAAGCAATCACTCGATCACGCCCAATCCAAAGCAATCAAGCAACTGAGGGATCAAGGTGGTGAGGCCCAACGGCCTCTGGTTTGCCTTATTTACTGTCCTTTTTTATTAACCGTAGCGTTTTGATTATCCGTTAATCTTTCTGTCTGGTGTGAGGAAGAACACCGACCGGGGCTTCGATCCCTCGGCCGGTACATTAAACCAGTGTGATTACTCGGCCGTGACATCCATTCACCGGCCGAGTAATCGATCTCCTGGGACATTTTGTTTGCTTTTCTGCTTTCTAATGCATGCTTCAATTATCGCACTGACTCACTTTGCTTACTGTTTAAAGGAATAACTAAACAGACTATGTGTTAGAATTAGACAAAGCATCTATACGTCTTATGTCGAACGATTATGGGCCAGTCTCACGACTGGGCAAAGAGGGGTGCCTAACACCTTCCCCTTATTGTACTTTTGGCTCCCGTATCCAGAATCTCTATCTATTTTCCCAGTTTTAATAAACTGGGTGGCGACTCTATTTGATGATAATCGTTATCGTGTGGCGACGTTCCTAGCCATGGGGATGTCCATGATTTTGGTTTATGAAGTGAGCAACCAATCGAGCAAACACAACGTGATCAATCTGTATGGCGATGCCCCGTTTGGGAGGTGTCTACGCCACTAGCGACGACCTCCAAGCTCAAATCACCGCTCTGCTAGCAGAAAAGGTAGCCAGGGATGCGATCTCCCTTGTGAAGGGGGAGGTCGTGAGCCTCTCGAGCCGGGCATCGCGGTGAGGTTGGATCGAACGGTCGGAACCGTCTGGACGCTCGGTCGCGGTACGCCTCTTCGGGATCGGCCGGTCCAATCTGTCATGCTCCTTCCTCTTCGGTTGAGTGCTACCCGACTTCTGGGGGGAGCGCTCGTGTCGATGCTTTTTGTAGCTATCTCGAGCATAGGGCTCGAGGCGCTCGGTGACCTTGCTTCCGTCACCCTTCTCCTTGGGACGTAAGATGAACGGGCTTTCAGAACGAGCATTTTTGAGTCGCTCACGATACCCTTTGGTTTGGAATTCCAGGAGGCCGATGTCGTCGTTAGCAGCTTTGGTGAAACTGGGAGCGGGCTCGCGGCGGCCCTTCCCAATCCTGACTGGGTGGGTGGATGAGGCGGAGATGCTTCCGGAACCAAGCCTTTCGAAGGCAGACGGCTTCCTGCAGGGGCCTCTGGGGTAGGGAAAACGAGAGCGCTCCCTGCGTCCAGAATCTCTTCCGTTACGACCCTCCGATGGCGGCTCAAGACGATCCTTGGCGGAAGGGCGCGATTGGTGCTCCACTAGGTGGCCTCCCTCACGGCTGCGGGGAGGGCTATGATGGCTTCTCCTTCCGCCGCGGCTCCCGGCGGATTGAGACGGTGAGATCTGGAGGAGGTGTTTGATCTCCGCCAGTTCATCCCGGACGTGCCTATCGCACTCGACGACCGTTGTCAGGTCGTCGATCTTCCGCTCCAGGTGGCGGATGTAAGTTTGAAGTTCGGTGGGAGCCCCCGCGTCCTGAGTCGAAGTTTCGGCCCCGATCCAGACGGACATGTGGGCCTTTCCAAGGGCACCTGGACCGCCGGTAGTCAGGTTCTGGTCCCCGAGAGTACCGAGACCGAAGGTGGTCTCACTAGGATGTTGGTCGTCGACCTCCACCATGGTTAGCCCAGAAGACTTGAACGGAGTTTCTTGAGGAAGGGAGTGATTGAATGAAGAGCGGCTAGATCCCCAGTAGAGTCGCCAATTGTAGGGGTTCGATTAATTGGGACCTTGACCGTGGTTCTGGCTAGGCTCCTTCCTTCACAGCTCCGTGCTTCTGCCGCCTGACCTGCAACAAGTCACTAAGGCTTGTGTAGCCCAGTGACCCTCCGACGATCAAGTTAGATCTCAGGGGGAAGTGTTTAGGTCTAGGGTTAGGATATTGTGGCGTACCTCTTTTAGGTGTGTATCCCTTTGTATTTATAGACCTAGGTTTACTTGGCCTCCAAGCTAGCGCGTGGAGAGTACACTCAGGTAACCGCCTCGGGTGACATCATACGTGACGAAAGGAATGAAAGGGTTACGGAGCACATGGCCAGGCCTGATCCCAATGATTACGCCTACTGCATGAGGAGCATGACCCTCACGGGGCCCATTTGGCGTAACTGTCTATCCTGAACATCATCGGAAATACCGGAGCAGGGACAGGGCTGATGGTGGCTCCGAAGTATTCAGGAGCCGAACCCGAATATCCAACCGAACCGAATACCGAAGGGGACTTGCCATCCGTCCGCGACTCGGAGCTTCCTTAGCCGTTGGTTCGCAACTCATGGGCATGTTACCGGGCTAGTAACCGAGGCCACTATAGTGATAAGATCGTTAAGAAATTAAGGTTGCCGTTAGCAGACCCGTCGATTTGCAGACCCGCTACCACAGGTTCCTTCGACCGACAACGACTACCGCTGATTTGAGTTGAAACCCTCTGCACCCATCATCGGAGAAGATGATGCAGACTGAACCCTTCTTGCCGGCAGCCAGTGATGAACCCTCCGGCAGCTTGATGTCTCTGGAAAGGAGTTAGCAGATCCGGCGACCCTTCGCTGAACTGAAGCTGTGGAAAGCGGAGAGGCCGATTGGAATTTGTTCCTTGGAGGAACGCTTATGAGAGGCCGGCTAAGAATCCCATAACCTTATCAGGAATTCGAGCGGCCGGCTGGAATTTGTACCGAGGATTGTTTGAGCCTTGCAAACCGATTGTTTGAGGGAGATCCAAAATGGGTAATTTTAGGTGAATTTCTGAAAGGAGGAGTGCATTCTCTCTCTATTCCTAGAGAGAGAAGCTCTCAACTCCCGTTTACAGTTGACTCCGTATAACACGTAACCTTAAAAAGTGAGTTGTAAAATTAACAAACGCAAAAAAAATTTAAATAAAAACAAACTAAAAAAAGTAGAAAAAGTGTTAATGGAATGGGATTGGTGTATAAATTTTTTACTATTAAAGATTCCTCTCTAGAAATGAACCAATATTCCCCTGAAAATTGAAACAAAACCAATAAAGCGAATTTCTGTTCTTTTAAATATAAGGGAAAAATAATCATCTACTGACTATACTTTTTGAGATAATTAACTAGGGAAAAACCAAAGAAAAGAAAAAGAAAAATTGGATGAGCGTGTAGAGTGCTGAATCTACTGACTGATGCACTACATGGCATTGTTGTAATTCTGGCAACAATCCAGCTGAAATGTATATATAAAAGACCTCGGCGACCATAGTTAAGTTGGAGAAGATTTGATTCGGTGTGCTAAAAGTGATGCACTGTTTTTTCGGTCCCACATGTGAAAGGGATTATTTGGCTAAGGTGTTGAAACAGTATTGGGTGCTGCAATTTCCTTATTCACGGTTCCTCCGTGAATAAATTTTTTAGCACAAGACCATTTTTTATGCTCCAATAGTAGTCACAATTCAGTTTTTTTTTTAAATAGTAGTCCCAATTTCATCTTTTTAGTTGCTATCTTGGTAAGATGCACATAGTTTGTGTGTCCGTATTTCTTGTATGAATATATGCCACATGTAAAGGTATAGTTACGATGGCTCCAGTACAAAGGAAAATGGAATCTAAGCATTTGCAAAAGTGAAGGGTGCTTTTGTCATTTGATATTTGAGGCTTTATTTATTCTGTGTAGTTTTGGTATTGGTTATGTGGCACCGGCTCCCATGCCCCAAACTAGTTTTGGGGCATCATGCCCCCCTTTTTTTTTAGACCGTTGGATCTTTTGATTCAATCTCAGTCCTTGATCCATTCCCCCTCTCTCTCCTCTTAACCTTCTAAGCCGGTTAAACTCCTCTCACTCTCTCTCTCTCTCTCTCTCTATCTTCTGCTCTCTTCTCACGCCCCACACCGTACTGAGAGCTGGAGCCATGACTCTCTCCTCCTCCAGTCCTCCGCCATAGCAGTCCCTCCACACCAACTCCTCCACAGCATTCTCGGACGCTCCTCCACAACATCACTCGAGGTACGTACCTGCCCTCTCCCTCTCTCGCCAAAACACACACACAGTGTGGGTTCCGACCCCCCCCCCCCCCCCGGCCCGAACATGCTTGGAAAAATGGGGGAAAATTTAGGGTTTCACATGGGTTTCTTGGCTTGGGAAAATGGGAAGATTTAGGGTTTTACATGGGTTGATCAGGGTAGATTTAGGGTTTTGTGAAAATAGAAACTTTTGGGGCATTCTCATCAAATCTGATATCAAATGCTTCTCCACCAGACTTTCGAGAGGAATAGAAAATCGAATCGATATCCGGTAGGCCATTAGAAATACCCTCCTTATTATGGTACTCATTCGACATTCATTGAAATGTTTGTTATGTCATGATTGTAATTTTAGGGGAAAGATGGGGCCCTCTCTGGACAGGTCATCTAGAGGGCATGGATTAAGGGGCAAACCTCCATATTTAATGGTAAAATAGGTATAAAAAGCTTCCGCAAATGTGTGCATTTTTTCAGCGTGTCTTACTATTAGAATGCACATTCTTTTACATAAAATGCATGTTCAGATCCAATAACTCTTAAATTTCTGACTCAAAGCTTGAAAAGTTGAAACAGTTGGCATTTATCTGGTAAAGCCTTTTGTTTTTACATGTTTTTGAGAACTTAGTGTGGTATAGGAACCTTAATGTGAAGGGAGCTTGAATTCAATTGCGGGATTCTCTCAATGTTTGAAATCTGACATATTTGAATGGTAAGATCACTCATCATGACCATTAGGTACTATGTGTACAAGTCTATATATATTGCGCGCTCATTTTTTTGCATTTGATATTTTAAGCATGGCTGATTTGTGTGTGCTCTGTGATTCTTTGTAGCCCGTGGCCATGTAAAGGCTATATAAAATGATTTTGCTCCTATGTATTTTATATAACACCATCTTATATCAGCTTTTTAAATTTTTTTGAAGCGAATGTTACCTAAACACAGGAGGGAATGCAAGGAGGAGTGAGAGGGGAAAACAAAAAGACGAATTGATTATGGTAACAAACTAGTTTTACGTATAATGTTGTTTCTACCAGTTTATATACTCAACACTTGTTCCTAATATTTGGTTTAATTTCTTAATTGTAGCTGAAGTTCAGTTCTGCAGAGGGTGGGATTGGCTTAGTTTTGGACTTGATCATGTTTGAAGGGAACAATGTCAAGGAAAAGATTATGGAGAAGGCTAAAAAGAAATATCCCAACCCTAAAGGGAAAAACTGATGATATTGTGGAGGAAAAACTGCATGTTGGATGTATATTGTGGCTTATGTAGATTTCTACCTTTTGAATAGTTAACATGTAGCTACCTTTTTGTTAGTTAACATGACTGCTGACTGACCATGTAGATTGCTACTAATGGATATTGTGGCTGCCTTTTGTTATTCGGAATAGCTAAAAACTTATGATATGTATTTAATGATATCGAGGTCTTTCTTTGTTTTGATGAATGTTGGGCCAGACATTATGCCTGCTTGTTGTGAATGGAGGGATATCCTACCATTTTAGTGGCAATGTCATAAAACTGGAGGTACTTACCATGTCAAATAACATACATACCACGAATATAGGGTGTACATAACTAAACTGGACATTATTACCACAGATTTTGGAAGGAAAAAATAGTGATTGAAGGTACTTACCGTGACAAAGAACATACTTACCACGAAGACAGGATGTATATAACTAAAACTAGACATTCTTACCACAGATTTTGGAAGAAAAAAATAGTGACTCAAGGTACTTACCGTGTCAAAATAGTGACTTGTTTTAATGCCAACTTTATGCATCGTATTGGCCGAGGCTTTATCAGGACTACGAACCTTCCTGTGGGAGCGGAGAAAGGGCACACCCATAGGCCCTATCAAGTTGTGGTTGAGGAAGCTTACAAAGTTAGCTACCACAAATTTGTTTGATTTTCGATCTAATTTGAGATGAAATATAGCAGGACATCCAACTCTAGTTAGTGCCATCGGCTCTTTTTTTCGATTTGTCTCTTTCCATATATTTAGCTTCTCGTTATCCTTCTTTTGAGCAAACCCACTTCCTTGAAGTAACAATACCCTCATTGTCCTTGTGAATATTATCCTTTCGGACACTAAAGCCTTTCACTTTGGAAAAGTGAAAAATCAGATGGATAAGTTTGAGGAGTTTAAGGTAGGTAGGGAGGAATTTCGTATCTTTAATGGCATAATGTGGGGTATGGAATCATTTATTACACAAGTTCGAAAGTAAGTTAATCATTTTGGAAAGTAAGTGAATCCTTTTCAAAAAGTAAGTACTAGCAAGAATTGTGGTATGTACACATATACCATGAACAACCGAATATTGTGATGGGAAGAAAAACCAGATGGCGTGGTATAAATAGGTTGATTTTGTGGTAAGTATGACATTAATGACAGGTTGGTAAGTATTTATGTAACATAACTAATACACCATAATGAGGGTAGTTAATA